>OY757906.1:49967729-50060229 GCA_963585895.1 Sepioteuthis lessoniana
GAAAGGAATACTGCCCTCCCCTACACCTCGGTGTAGTAGCTATTGAAAAGGGAGCCTTCGGGTTACCCTCGACTAAAGTCGCCAAATTTTACAACTTACCTGTTTAAAACGATTGCGAAGATACCTTTTTTTTTTGTTTGTTTGTGTTATGGGGACATATCCTACCATTCCCCAAAGATGGAGTCGTCTAACCTAAACATATTCTCAGAGCTAGCTCGCTCGGGAGAGACAACTTACGAGACATTTGACAGACAGACTGCAAGCCGAGAACGGCTAGTACTTCCTTTGTATGACTTCCTTTTTTCTGCTAATACAATAACGTTACCTATCACCCGTTGTTTGAGTTGTTCTTCCACCGGTCTTATCTGAAGACCACAACAGTTTGTTTGTTTGTGATTTATGGCATATCACCAATCTAGGGTTATTTAATGACAAATCCATCCTTTTAGAAGGACAGTAGTAGTACTATTTAACCCATAAATGGGGGGATAAAGAGGTTCATACCTTCCGCAAATAATTTTTGTTCGAAAGTAAACGTAATAGCGCGACCACGATTCCATAATCCGGTGCTTTAACAATTACACCACGGGGACACCCCCATACCTTTTTGTATAGCATGATTGGAGGTCATAATTGTTAAACTGACTTCGGGATAAGTCAACAAGGGTTGACATGCCGTAATACCAACCAGTCGACTGAGGCTATAGAATACACCGAGTGCATCGCTGCAGAGGCCTAAGACTCCCCCAAAGAGTGTCCTGTTTATGACTCTAAACAATCTGATAGTAAGGTTCCAGTAAAACTGGAGCCTTGGAGAATGCGAAGTACCCCTTTATTGCCATCGCACCCAGATCCATTCTGGCCTGGAGTGATAGCACCTGATGGAGTACTATCATTGGGTCAAATAGAAATAAACTATGTACTTATTCTAAACTGAATTGATTGAAATAGAACTGTTTTGATATTCAGTATAAACAAAAAACTGTACTTATGCTAAACTGAATTGTTTTAAATACAACTGTTTCTATGTATAAAATGGATTTGGCATTAAATAACCAACGATGGTTGACGTGCCATAAAACCAACCAACCTATACTTATTCCTGTGGGTTATCGAAGTACATTTGAAATTTATCCTTTTGACTGGAAACGGTAAAAACTGAAGCGAACCTAGTCTCGGAGATGCAAAATCTACTACAGTAGCTTCCTATCACAACTCTCGCTGGCTACTCAGTTTTTTGGTCTCAACTCTCCCTGGCCTCTTTCCCGGTCTCATATGATCATATTTCTTTTAATACCCTTCACATTCTTAAGAATATTTTCTATTTAGAAAACAAGAAAAAGTCACAGGGAGTTAGATCAAGTGAGTATGAAGGGTACTTCACTTTTACATTCTTGTGTTTCACAAAAGTGCTGATCAAAATGTTTCGAAAACCCGGATCAAAATGTATCATGAATCAGGACTGACTCCATATACACGTCTAGACATTATCACTCTGTTTGCTTGAAGCAACATTTCAAATTGAAAAAAAGATTAAAGATTTAGTCTCGAAGCTTTTTCAACATACACCGGATATATTTTTACCGGCATATATAAATTTACATATCTGATTCTGTTATTCATACATACATATATATATATATATGTGTGTGTGTGAGTGTGTGTGTGTGTGTGTGTGTGTGTGTGTGTGTATGTGTGCGCGTGCGCATGAGATAGATAGATACATAGATAGATAGAGTTAAGTTTAAATAGTGTCAACAGCGTTTGCTGACTGTCAGTTTCTGGCCAAGGCAACCACAGACGAGAAATTGACAGTCACCAAGCGACATTGATTCTCTTCAAACTTAGATCTATAAATGCTCTATCATCGATATTGGGCGCTGTTTATTTATAAATTTACCAGACAATATTACTATTATACACACTCACACACATATATATAGCAAACAATATAACTATTGTATATATATATACATATATACTCATACGTATGCATATTTTTGTGCATTCATGTGCGTGAGCATAGTTGTGTACATATGTGTAAAAACAATTTTAAAGCTGTGGGGACGCCCTAAAAGACATGAGTATCATATAAATAGTTCGATGTATTTATGAATATATTTTGAATACATACACACACGTGTGTGTGTGTGTGTGTGTGTGTGTGTGTGTGTGTGTGTTTGATTTTGCCTGTCTGTCTGTCAGTCATAGCGGCATATAACGTGTCCCTGACAAGTAGATTATTTGGCAGTAATAAATGTCGAAGGAAAAAAACAAAAACAACATAAAAAAAAGTATTGTAATTTACTTCGGTCAGATCATCCTTCCCACACCCTGACGTCTACCACCACCTGTCATTCCCTCAACATCCATTCTTTAACAAAAAGCTCCTCCACCCTGCCGCAACGGCACCGGACCTTCGACACCCTTCTAACCAATTCCAAGTCAGACGTTTGATGGCAAAGGTGATTGCAGCCGATTTTTTCATTTCTTCACCCTCTCTCTCTCTCTCTATATATATATATATATATTACTCTTTTAGTGTCTCTTTTTAACAGTGTTTTTATTATATATATATATCCTTTTTTCTTTGATTTTTCGTTTATTTTTAGTACAACCTTTGACGGAATAGCAATTAAATATTGTTCAACCATGTAAACCCACTTTCGACGCCGTTCGGTTCTAAGTTGGGATCAAAGTGTAGCATATTATCAGCTTTAACTGTGCTGTCATCTTTAAACAAGAAGCGACAAAAATTAAGCGAACCTGGTCTCGAGGATACAAAACCTACGACATTAACTTCCCATCAAAACTCTCGCTGCCCATTCTGTTTCCAGTGGCAATTCTCGCTGGCAACTCTGTTTCCGGTCTCAATTCTCGTGAGCCATTCTGTTTCCGGCCTCAAGTCTCACAGAAAGCTCTATTTCTGGTCCCAAATCTCGCTTACTAATCTATTTCCGGTCAGCCTCCACACTCTACTGTCTTTTAAATATGCGGCGCTTGCCTCAACCCACTGAAGGAACACAGATCACCCATATTTACATACTGAAACTGACTCTCTTCTATCTAACGCTTTGCGCCAAAAGTCATATCTAACAAAGAAGATAAAAATGAATATTTCTCTTCCGAAACTTTTGGCCAGAATTATCACATTCTCAGCCTCTTTATGAGTATATAAATATATACATATATATAGCGACACCCACTCATATGTCTACCTTATATATATATATATATATATATATATATACACACGCTTACATATATGCTTTCATCGGGCCTAGTGGGAAGAGTGTTCGCCAATGGTACGGGAGATCTGGGTTCAATCCTAGGTCGCGTCATACCAAAGACTTTAAAAATGGTACTTGATACCTCCTTGCTTAGCACTCAGCAATATAAGGTACTATCAAGGGTAAAGTGGAGCAATCCAGGGAAAGGAGTAGTGGCCTCCCCCACACCTCGGTGTAGTAGCGATTGAAAAGGGAGTCTTCTGGTTGCCCTCGACTACGGTTGCCAACTTACTTACATATATGCTACCTCTGGTCACATCCACTCACACACGTACAAATATACTCCCCCCAACACAGATATAGATACACATATGCAGCGCCTATACACACACATACTCATAAAGATATGAACTTATTCGTAAATAGATACATATGTACTACAACCCCTTTGGCTCCATAGAGTCACATTATGGTGGAGGAGTTGGATAGTGCACAATTTACAATACATATTTATAAGTACTTACCCAACCCCTTCACCTAAGCAGGATGTGGTACAGGGTTAATTTTTAAGCGGAGTTTCACAGGTTTCATTCTCCAAGACCAGTTGCCATACCAAGGTTAAGGATCATAGTCTACCCGACTATTTACCCATAGCTGGAAGAATAATAGTTTTCCAAGTGTATATACCTGTTATGCAAACATCCTCTTCCAGGATTTGAACTCAGGTCGCCGTGTCCAATTCCTACGAAGATAACTATTACACGTCCTATTTATAGAATTCATATTATGAAGTAGTACAGTTCCAATCTGTCTCATTTCAAACTGTCGCTCTCCGGCACCAAAACTTAGAATCTGTACTCGAGGAAGATTCATTGTTTTTTGTTTTTTTTTAACTGTGATAAACCATTCTAGAATTTTAAGAAATTCTGAAAGCATAAAATATAGAATAAAAAAGAAATTCACAAATTCATAATTGTATTAACATATTTATGCAACTTCAAATTGATGAAAATATAATACAACAAATACAAAAGTCATGTTATCATAACAACAAAATTTCTCATTATTCAGAAATAAACTAGTTTGTTAAGAGACTGTCAAAAGCTTCGAAAGTACAAGTATGCGTGTTTGGAAAGAAGAACCGATATACACCCTGCTAATCTAGCCTCATTTTACAGTAAAAACAGAATCTTTCATTTATTTGTAGTAATACCAGGTTGCACCATCGATAAAACCCCTTTGTGTTTTATATATATTAAAATATATTCACTGCAAGTAAATGAATAAGAGAAAGTGCTCAAGAATTACTATTCATTATTTATCTTCCTTGAGAAATTATAATGACTAGGATGAGCGTGAACTTTCACATTATTTTGATTCTACGCGTGTTATTCATACCAGTTTTAACTGATAGTTTTTCATTGAATTACCTGTGACAGCAATTCTCCTCGGGGCTCCTCAGGTCACCAGGACTCTTCTGGGTACTCTAGCTATGGACTGAATCGTTTTGATTCTTCCTCTGATATCCATTTTTGTCCATGTCTCATGGTCATTACCTATCATTGATACAGTCACTTTCACATTCCATTTCTTTCTCAGCTCTCAACCAAGATTCAAGTATCTGTCTATATTTACGTTTTCTTTCATTTTCACTCAGTTGTCAGGTGGAACAGCAAAATCCACTAGATGACATGTTCCCTTTTTCTTGTCAATTAATAATAGGTTTGGCCTTCTGGACTGAGTTGAGTAATCCATTTGTATCTTACATTTTTATTGGTTTTATTTTCTCAGACAGATTCTCGCTGATGCATGTACGATTTTTCGGTATGGTCAAATTTTAATCTTTTGCACAATTCCCAACTGATCTCCTTTCTAACCCAATCATGTCTACTCTTGAATTCCTTTTGTGCCAGTTTATTGCATTTGCTTATTATGTAATAAACCATTCCATTTCTCTCTCCACATAAGCTACACTTGCTATTCTTCGGAATATTATCAGTTTTTCCTTTGACATAATTGGTTCTTAGAGCATTATTGCGTGCTGCTATTAATTGAGAGAGTCAGTTTCTCTCATCAAGTTTCCCCTTCTTAGCCATATCCTGGTTATCTCGTGAGCAATTTCCTTAGTTTGCCGATTAAAGCATCCATACGAATGCTTTCTTCCCGCTTTTGTTTTTTCAATATTTCATTGTGGTTTTCCTGTTTGTCATAAAGTTATTTCTGTAGATATTGCTGTTACTAGCAGCAGTAATTCGTCTTTCTTTATTCTTATTTGTATTTTCTCCGTCCTTGAATTGTTGTTAGCCCCATCGGCAGGGAGTGCTGTAGAATATACTGACAGAATCTCTTCAGAGGAGTCAGACTCCCCCTACAGTTGTCCTAAAAAGGATATTAAACAATCTGAGGCTTAAGTCAGTGGAGTTCTGAGGAATACGGAATACCCCTTCATTGCCATTGCTCCCAGATCCACTCTGGCTAGGTGTGGTAACACCTGATAGGGTCTTATCTTTGGATCAAATAGAACAGTTCGACATTTAAATTATCTGCAAACAAATGATTTACGTTAAACTGAATTGTTAGAGATAGAACTGTTTGGTCATTTAACTGTATATAAACAAGTAGTTGTTTAATTGAATTCTGAGCAATACACAGAAATACTCGAAACTCTGTAAATGTGTACCTGAACTGAATTATTGGTATTACATAGCAATACTTGGAACGATTTGACTGTGTGCAAATAAATAAATAGTATTGAATACTAAATGTAAAATAACAATACTTGTAACCACTTCACTGTGTGCAAACAAATGGTGAATATTGAATTGAATTATCAGGGCTAGATAGTAATAATTGAATCTATTTAACTGTTGAAACAATAGCGCTACTTGTACGTAAATAAATTACATCTAACTCATTTAGAAATAAAAATACATACGATGTGAGCCAACAAATGACTGACGATAAATTGCTAACTGTTACATAGCAATACTTGAGACCATTTTATTATGTGCCGATAAAATGAGCTCGGGCTAGTTTAAAAATGAAATCAACAAAATGTGTTTACAAATTTTATATTTCATATATACGTATAAAGGGGTTTTGATATTAAATAACCTACAATGGTTAATACACCTTAAAACTAAACCCGAAACAAATCATATATATCTAATATATATGTATAAAGAAGATTTGACATTAGATAACCTACAATGGTTGATATGCCATAAAACGAAACCAAAACAAATCATATATATCTAATATATATGTATAAAGAAGATTTGACATTAGATAACCTACAATGGTTGATATGCCATAAAACGAAACCAAAACAAATCATATATATTAAATATATATATGTATAAAGAGTATTTGGCATTAAATTACCAACAATGGTTGATATTCCACAAAACCCTACCAAACCAAACCTAAATTGTTGCATCAACGCAATTCTCAATACTGGCGGTAATTTTTTTCTCCAAGTGAATTTTTCACACCGGTTTCAACTCGTGGTCTTTTACTAAAATTTGAATGACAGCAAGTCACCTCAGGTCTCCGGGACTTTCCTGAATATTCTAGCCAATTTCAGCAATGCTGTAGTTTAGATGGTTCCGATTCTCCCTCTGACTTCCAAGCTCTTAGGCGGGTGGCCACGTGGTGTAATGGTTAAAGCGATGGACTGCGGAATCGTAGTAAGCGAGTTCGTACTCCAGTCGCGCTATTACGTTCACTTTCGGGTAAATACCCTTGGGAAAGGTATGAACCCCCTTATCCTCTCAGCTATGTGTTAAATAGTACCACTACTGTTCTTCTAGGAAAATGGCTTTGGCATTAAATAACATACAAAGGTTGATATGCCATTAAAAAGAAACCAAACCAAACTCTTACAGACCGTTTCGAACGTACCAGCTGCAATCGGTATTACCTTGACCCTCATTCCCCACGTCTTTTTCAGTTCTCTGCCAGGGTCCAAGTATTTTTTCATCTTTTCGCTTTCTTTTATTTTCACTCTGTGGTTCGCTGGAAATTTGACCGTATTAAGGTAACGTAAATCACGCTACAATGTTCTACTTTTACTGTTAGGGATACCAGATCATTATAATGTAGATTCATGTCTGAGTTGAGCACTCCGGAAGTAATGTCTCTAATTTATTTACCACAGAATCCCGAAGCCCTCTAACATTGTTCGTACAACAAATGTTCAGCTATAAAACGTCATTTTACCTCATCGTCATTACTACTGTTTAATCCATTTCTAGCATTGATGATCAAGAGCTTACAATGAAGATTACAAGCCGCAACATATTTCTGAAGAGAGACTAAAATCTCATTAGCCGAAACCTTTTGATCAAAACAAACGAACGTTGTAATTAACCTGAGTGAATTATTGAATAATTGAGCATATTCCTGAGAGAATTTCAAATGATTTCCTCATTGATTCCTTTTAGATTTTTAAAATTTTATATTCAGCATTTTTTTTTTTGTCCTTCTGGTATTGAGATTTTATTTACGGTCCACTCATCACATGCATTAATATATCAACATTTCTATGGCAAAATAATGTAAATAAATGTCCAGAGGGTACGACTAAAGAGTCAAAATTTTTTTACTTATTGTATCAACCTGTCTTACCACGACAACGATAAGGAGACGTCGGGTGGTATAATGGTTAACAAGTAAGACTAGCAAATCTTCACGAGTAATTTCCATTGGGTGCCTCATTAATATGTCCTTGTGCCACATCTAAGCAAAAAAAAGCTCAGTAAATTACAACCACGTCAATGATGATATCTAAAGAAAAAAATTATTTCATTCTTTTCTTTTTCTCTTTTTTTTATCTTTTATTTCTATTATTTTTATTTATTTATTTGTTTATTTACTTTTTCTGTCCAACAATTTCATCAAGCAAGTCGGAAATGTAGAGGGTATTTGAAAACATTACAAGATGGCTGTCATTACTCGACAAAAAAAAGTCTATGATTAAGAGTGAAAAGGATGATGAGTGGAGGAAAGTGAAAATGTTAAAGAAGAAAAGAAGAAAAAGAAAGTAGATATGAAGAGACAGAAAAGGAATAAAGAAAGGAACAGTGTGAGAGGAGAAAAGAGAAGAGCAGAAGATAGAGGAAGCGCAGGAAGAATTGAGGGGAAAGTAAGAAACTATAAAAGCAGAGTAGATAGAGCGACAAGGAAGACGATGGAGGGGGATGGTGATAAGGTCCAAGAAGAAGAAGAAGTGAGGTGGAAAATGGGGTGGAAGAGATGACACGAAAGAAAAAGATAATGGATGGAAAGGAAAATGATGAGAAACAAGAAACAAGAACAAGAAGAAAGAGCTTGTGTAGAGGAGAATCAGGGGAAATGGAGGGGGGTACATGGCTCGGTTTCTTTGTTTAATGGCATGTCAACCTTCGCAGGTTACTTTATTCCAAAACTAGGCTTGTAGAATAACGATAGTTGTGCTATTTAACCAATAAATACGGAAATAAGGGAATCCATACCTTTTCTAAGGGTATTAGTCCAAAAGTGAACGTTATAGCGCGACTGGAGTTCAGTATCCGTTTCTTTGTTTAATGGCATATCAACCTTTATAGGTAATCTCATGCCAAAGCTATCCTTGTAGAAGAATAGTATAGGTACTATTTAACCCACATTTGTTGAGGAATGAAGGGGTTCATACATTTTCCAAGGGTATTTGTTCAAAAGTGAATGTGATAGCGCTACTAGGGTTAGAACTCACTTACTATGATGTCGCAGTCCAACACATTAACTACAACACCACCGTTTAGAAATGAGAAGTAAAACTGTCTGGCTGGATCCGTGCCAGTTTAAGAAAAAAATAAGAAGCTAATCTCGTTACATTACGAACGATATGTTTTCAGTGAAACACAGATTTTTGCGAGTGCTGTACCCTCCATACTCATCAGAATTAGCTCCATGCATATTTTTCTTGTTTTACAAAATGAAAATTCCTCTCATTGGTAAGATTTGTTGATGTGATGGTGGACATTAAAAGAAATGCGTCGACACAGCTTCACCCCCAATAAAAAAAAAAGCGTTTCCGAAGTGCTTTGACTAATAAAACACTACCTGGAACAAGTGTGTTGAATGCTATCAAATTATGGTTTCATTTATTTTTTTCATCTCTTACTTGGTAAATAGAGCTTCTCTTTCGATGTTTTTAACTGACTTTAATAGATTTGATGAAGTATTGACTCGTTCACCTTTCATCTTCGAGTATTTCATAGTTTGAATATACAAATGCATGAAATAATGAATTAAATTATTACGATTTGATCAGTGTTGTGTGCGACCGCAATAAATAAAAAAATATGTCTCATGGACAGATTCTGGTTTGAGCATATACTATTTGTCAGGACAGTAAAACCTTAGTCTCTTGCACAATTGTAACTTTCCAAACCAATCGTGTCTAATCTTAGATTCTTTTGAGTCAGTTGGCTGCATTAACATATGATGTGATTAACTGTACCATCTCTCTCTCTCTCTATATATATATATATATATATATATATATATATATATATATAACCTACATTTCTGTGTATAATCCATTTTTGCTTTTACATTAGTTCGTATGGGATTATTTTGTGCTGTAACAAATAGAGACCCAGTTTTTTTTTTTAGGTTTCCTCTTCATAACAATGTCCAGGTTATTACGTATGCAATGTTTTTAGTTTAGAGTTGGAAGTATCCATGTTTTTTTTTTCCATTTTTATATTCTAGATTTCTTTTATTGTTTTTATGTTTAAGATTTATTATACTGCCACAACTATTTGCTTTAGCAACGATGCCCTTAAAGGTTCCCCTTGTGCGAGGGCCATTCAAGAAAGTAAGTAAAGATGGCGACCATAGTCGAGGGCGACCAGAAGGCTCCCTTTTCAATAGCTACTACACCGAGGTGTGGGGCAGGGCGCAACTCCTTTCCCTGAAATGGTCCACTTTACCCTCGATATGTACCTTATATTGCTGAGTGTTAAGCAAGGAGGTATCCATTTTTAATGTCTTTGGTATGATGTGACCTAGGATTGAACCCAGGTCTCCCGGACCATTGGCGAACACTTTACCCACCAGGCCAATATTTTGGGAAAAACAAAATACATCTTTTCTTTCAGAGTTTTTTCCATATATGTAAACTCTTCATTGTTTGAGACTGGTACGCAAAAAACATTTTAATCTCGCAAAAATGTTCATTTGGTGGCTACTCAAAATGACGGCAAATCAAACAGTGTGCTTCAAGCTTGAACAGAGGTCTGTTATCAAATTTTTTGGTGGCTGAGAAGTGCAAATTATCTGAAATTTACAAAAGAATGAGTGATGTATAAAGAAAAGTATGTTTTGGGGAAAAAAAAATTTACAAATCGACTAAACATGGGTTTGGCACGACGAGCCTATGTCGAAAAGACAGTCCCATAGAGTGGAAACTCTCCGGTAAAGAAAAAATTCCGAGTAAGTCAGTTAACAAGGTCAAGCTAACAGTGGTCTGAGTCATGAAAAATTTGTCTCTATTGATTTCTTGGAAAAGGATACAACTGTAAACATTACTTCTTACTGCCAACTCCTTGGACAAAATTCAACTTATCTATTGAATGAACCTCGTATATGTCTTAATAATAGAAATACCACCTTTTTATTTTCTGAAACAAATACCAAAAAAAGCACAATAATGCTTCTTTTTTTATTGTGATCGTCCTAAACGCTGGAGGAAGACGTTTGAAATAAAACATGAAAAATATAACCCATGAATTATTTGTTTGCTTCGTTACAAATAGCAAGCTGGCAAAATGGTATCTGACTTGAAAGCAGAATTTTGTCACTGAATTTTGCTTTAGGGAAAAAGTATTCACCCATGAACATTCACTGACGCTTGCTGAACATTTAGGGAGACCAATCAGGGAATGATGAATACAGTCAAGCGCTGGGAAATTTATTTCAGTTGTGCTGACAACGATTTAAGTCAAAGTTCATGAAATGAAAAGCACCTCGAATCTACACGGATCATGCTGATGAAATAGGGACTACGAAAAAAACATTTTCCTGACAATAGCGCTGTTATTGCTACCATAAAAAGTGCGATCCACTGGTGCAGATTTTTTCTCCCCTAGCAACAATAGTCAATGGCGATGACTTAGGTTTCTTTCCAACAGTGTTACTGGGTTTACTCTACACGCCACCGTTTCGGCGGAAATAGATTGGATATTTCACTCCCAGAGAGCTTTTCGTTGTTGCTGTCCTCAGAATAAAATCGACAAGATATAAAACTTGAGAAAACCACCGTCCAAGTCTGATATTTGTGTACAAAAAAGAGAGAAACTGATTGATTGTAGACGTGGTAATGCCATGAGATCACTTCGAGGAAAATTGAAAAATATATCTACCTCATATCCTCTTCAAAAAATGGGTGCGTAAAACACAAATAAATAAATGTATCGTTTATAGAAAAGTACAATGAAAAAGAAAAACCTTCAGATCATTGGCTTGTGTTACTATTTGTATAACTTCAATAATTTCAAACAAAATAACAATCCTTGTTGCAGATTGCACAAGTAATGGCAAATCAAATAGAGGCAATTTTTGTCGCAGTAATTTACCAAGTGTAGATTAGCCTGGCACAAGGACAGAAGTACGGAACACACAGTGAGAATCGAACTTAATTAGTGCCCTGTCGACTGGGGTTGTAGAATACACTGACAGCACCTCTGCAGAGGGGGTAAGACACCCCTCAACGAGTGTCTTGGATATTACACTAAACGGTATTTGATGGTGAGGCTTCAATCCGGGAGTTTTAGGGAATGTGAAGTACCTTATTATTGTTATTATTGCCAGTTCCACTCTGGCCCAGATTGGTAGCATCCCATAAATGGGTCAAATAAAACTATTCAATCATTTACTACGGATCATTATTATTATTAGTCATTTGAAGCCATAAAGCTGTGTGGAAATTATTTGGATTACATAGGAATACTTGATAAATAGTATTACTAATGTTAAATAGCCATTCTTAAAACCATTTAACAGTGTGCAAACAAATAATTAATATTGCTTGTTTGTTTGGGTTTTTGGCATATCAACCTTTGTAGGTTATTTACTGCCAAACCTATTTTATACAAATAAATAGTTCTTTAACAAACAATACAGTTTAGCATCAGTACACAGTTTAATTGTCAGAATCATTTCTATTGCAAGCTATTCAGTTTACTCAAACAGTTCTATTTCAAACAATTCAGTTTAGCGCAAGTACAGTTTCAATGTCAAAAACAGTTCTATTTCAAACAATTTAGTTTAGCGTAAGTACAGTTTCAATGTCAAAAACAGTTCTATTTCAAGCAAAGTTTAGCATTAGTATGCAGCTTAAATTAAGTACGCAGTTTAAATGTTAAAACAGTTCTATCTCAAGCAATTCAGTTCCGCATAAGTAAACAGATTAGTTCTATTTGACCCATAGATAGGACTCTATCAGATGCTACCTGGGAGAGTGGACCTGGGAGCGATGACAATGAAAAGGAACTCCGCATTCCCCAAAGTTCCATCATTACTGAAACCTCACCATCAAATTCTTCAGTGTCATATCCAGGAGGAATAGAGTTTAGCGCTGTGCAATTTATTTCAGTAGTACCGACTTCGATTTAAGCTGCATCCCATGAAATGAAAAGCATTTCGAATCTACGTGGATCATGCCGATGAAATAGGGACTACGTTGAGGGGAGTCTTACCTCATTGCAAGCCAGCAGTCGGTGTATTCTACACCCCCAGCCGATTGGGAAACATTAATATTGAATAGAATTATCAAAGTTAGATAGAAATATTTGTAAACATAACTTTATGCACCCAACTAAATTCTAACAACTCGTTTAAAAGTCTCCTCCAAATTATTTACTTACTAATCATATATATATATATATATATATATGTACATATATATACATATTTGGCATTAGATATCCCACAAGAGTTGAAATGTCATAAATCGACCAACCAACTAACGTATTTATGTTTTTTATTTATTTTGTAAAGCTCAATTATGCGCGTGGACAAACTGGAATGGGAAAAACGATGATTCCTCAAGAACTTTTAGTTTGTTTTTTGTTTTGTTTTTTCGGCGTAAACAAGGAGTGTCTTGACTCTGATGAGGTGGAATTCTGTCACATAGCTCTACATGTAGATCCTGCTTCGTTGGTGAGTAACATTCTTGTGTAGAAAACAGTTTGTAGTCTGAAAAATATCTTGTTCTTAATGTCCTTAGAAAATGAAATTAAGCAAAGAAAATCACGTAACGAAGACTCTCGTTTCCCAAGAAAAGAGTTATCCTTGATCAAAACTGAGACTCGTAGATAAATACTTTGTATGTTCAAGTGGATCGTTAGATTTCTTTCTTGCAGCTGCGAAGATCCTAACACTTTTTATTTTCACATTCTCGCTAGATGACATTATTCCCGAATCTTTGCAGTTTCAAAGACCAACAAGTTTCTGGTAAAAAAAAACAAAAAAAAACATGCAAACACAAAGTGAGAAAGTCGGTTATTTCATATAGGATTGTTTCAGGCTTGTTTCCAAGTTAAGCAGAGCCTCTCTGCTGGAATAATTGCCCCTATTCGCTTCATTTTGTCTCATGCCATACTAAATCATATGAAAAAGTAGTCTTTCAAATAGCAGGACTTCGTTTTTACTGCTGAGAAAAAGGTGCAACTATCTGTACATAAATTCCTCAACATGCTTTCCCCATGTTATGGTAAGACACAAGGTTTAACACAGGTACCCTCAGGAAAAGAGTTGGTAAAAACATCAGGTATGCTAGCGTCTGGCAATGAACACAATCTCTATCCCTTTTGAGATGAGAACAGGTACTTCCTGAGACAGGAGCATAGAACATCTGCAACTCACTACAAAAAAAAAACGAGGTGATATTAAACTAAGCGTTGCTTAGATTTAACACGAGGTCATACGTATGAGGCACCTAGTGAGGATAGAATTTACTATTGAGTTTTTACCAAAGCCCTCCACTCAATTTCTAAGTGGAGTAAAGCCGGTTTGAATTCAGAGCTTCTTTCTTCTAGAACTGTTACCTAACCAAGGCTAAAGAACTCAATCTGCCTAACTATTTACCCATAGCTCCAGAATAACAAATGGATTCATACTCTTTCCAAGAATATTAACGCGGAGTGAAATACAAGCAGTCTCGTTCAGGATTTGATTTCGTATCGACGATTCCCTTTCCTACGACAATAATCGCTGTGCTAAATGTGCTTCTATTTCATCGTAATTATTATTTACCAAGCTTTGATTAGTCTGGCTCAAGACTTGAAGTATGAGTCACACAGTGAGAATCAAACCTTCTATCAATGATATACTCACCCATTTCGCAAACAATTAGACTAGTCCCGGCGCTCTCAAATTAAGCATAGCTTAGGTTTAATATGACGCACCTAACAAGGATCGAAACCACTATTTCATAATTATTGGTCTGCAGGGCATGCTTGCAAACCATTACTCTACAACGAGGTGCCCTATAAATGTCAGCATAAATATCATTACTTCCTTCCTTTTTATATGTATATATAAGAAGACCTTGCTAATTGTTTGTCTCGACAGTCACATACATATTAATTATTTTTACCTACGGCAAAATGAAGAAGTCATTGATGGATTACCTAGTTTGTATATGATTATGACTTGAGATCATATCATTATCATCATTATATTTCCCGGAATTATTTCATCAGCAGTAGCAAGGATAGAAGTGTTAGTAGGAAGGAGAGTCTACACGTCGTAATGGTTAAATTGATTAAATTACTGGACTGCTGTCTCGAAGCAAGCGAGTTCGATTTCCAGTCTCAAATTAGATTAACTTTCAGACAAATAACCTTGGGAAAAGTATCAACCCTCTTATCCCCCCTCCAGCAATGGGTTGAATAGTATCACTGCTGTTTTTCTACAAAGATGGATTTGGCATTAAATTACCCCCGAAAGTTGATATGCCATAAAACAAAGAAACCAAACCAAACGTGTTATTAGGTTAACCTTTACTAAGGAAAGTTTAGTAAAGGACAAGGTCAGAAATATGTAGCACCCAGTAAGAATCGAACTTATTCATAACGGCTGCAACCCCAGCTTGCTAACCATGACACCACGCGATGCACTCTGGAACTATTATTTACTAGGTATTGCTTAGTCTGACACTGAAAGTATTTGCTAATCCGAAGTGGTCACCTATCTCAGAAGAGAACAAAATTATCGCTGCTTAACTTCGATGATCTGAAAGGAACTGATATTTCAGCGTGACTTGATCGCGTGTCTAAAAACTAAGCATTACTTTTTGTAATTTACAAAGCTTTTTGCTTAGATATGACACAAGGCCGTATGAATTGGGCGCCTTGTGAGACTCGAACTCACTCGTGAAGGTTTGCTAGTTTAGCTCGAGATGCTATAATTTATGAAGCACTTTGCTTAGATGTGGTACAAAGACATATAAATGGGGTGCTCAATGAAAATCGAACTCACTCAAAAACTAAGTACAGCTTAGATTTGGCACTGGACAGCAATAATGAGGGATCCATTGAGGATCGAACTCAGTATTCCTTAGCAACGGATCTGCTGGACTAACTCACTCATCATTGCATCACGATAAAATGCCCAATAGAACTGTTATTAGGTAGCAATTTACCAATCCTTGCTAGGTTGAGCACAAGATCAGAATTTTGAGACACTCAGTGAGAAATTAACTCACTAACAATTGTCTGCTTGTCTGACTCTCTAATTACACCACGACGATTTGCCTTTTAGAAACGTTATTCAGTTGTTTCAAAATATGATGCGTATTTTGCAATAAACTATTATTTAACTGTTCATTTGTGTATTCATCCAACCCATCTGCCACGGGCAGGAGGTGACCCGAGGTCAATTTTTAACCAAAGCTCAACTGATTTAGATTCAGAGTTTTCTTTCTCGAAGAGCCTAATCTGCCCAACTATTTACCCATAAATGCAAACAGCCTTCATCAGGCTTTGAACTCGGGTCGCAAGCTCCATTTCCTACGACGACAACCGCCACGAGCACCTCCTGACTGTTCATATGATATAGTTTTGAATCACAAATTTTTCACATTTATCGTGACTAATAATAATAATAATAATAATGGGACTTTAACATACGAACGGATCACTTAACCCCGGCCAGAAGACCAGACCTCATAATAATCAGCAATAAAAAAAAAAAGAAAATTTGCAAAATTGTCGACTTTGCTGTCCCGGCGGACCACAGAATAAATCTGAAGGAAAGTGAGAAGAAAGATAAGTACCTCGACCTTGCTAGAGAATTGAAAAAGCTGTGGAACATGAAAGTATCGATTGTGCCAATTGTGATTGGTGCCTTAGGCACAATAAATAAAGGATTATTAAAACGCCTGGAAGACTTGGAAATTGGCAGACGGGTAGAGACTATCCAAACGACAGCATTGCTAAGAACGGCCAGAATTCTGAGACGAGTCCTGGAGACTTGAGGAGACTTGCTGTCACTCAAACTCCAATGTAAAACCATCAGCTAACGCTGATGTGAAAAACTCTAAAAGAGTAAATAATAATAATAAACATCAGAATAGCAAGTGTAGGTCATATCGGAATTACAACACCCGAGGTGCCCTGATTTACAAAGCATTTTGCTTAGATGTGATACAAGGGCATATGAATGGGGTGCCCAATGAAAATTGAACTCACTTAAAAAAAACTAAGCACTGCTTAGATTTGGCACGGAGAAGCAATAATGAGGTATCTATTGAGGATCGAACTCAGTATTCCTTAGCAACGGATCTGCTAGACTAACTCACTCACCATTGCACCACGATAAAATGCCCAATAGAACTGTTATTAGGTAGCAATTTACCTAGCCTAGCTAGGTTTAGCTAGAGATCAGTGAGAAATGAACTCACTAACAATCGGGTGGATGTAACGGCAATGAAAAGGTACTGCACACTCCATGGAACTCCTGAACTGGAACCTCAACAACGGATGGAAGAATCCACTGAGATTAAGCAAATGTTACTCAGAATAAAAACAAATTCTACAGGCTGATAGATGTTTTATTAAAATAAGTCCAGTTTTAGCATTAAAAGAATTAAAATCGTCTCTCAAAAATCCTCTGCTATAAAAAGACCAATAAAAAAAACTTTAACGACTGATGCAATCATTAAAAGATTGACAAGCAGAACTAAATAAAACCGAGTGCCGGTAGACAGTAATTCTTTTTCCGTCATAAAAGTTTGTCATAAAAATTTACGAAAAAATAAACCAAAATAATATCCTATTATAATTGATCAAATGTCCGTCTGCCCATACCACCATGACTCTGTCATTTTTTACACAATCGTAACCAAGCTAGCAGATATTGTTTGGCTTCTTCCAGGAAAGATTTTATCTATATTTAGAGATCCGGCTCAGACAGATTTTTAAAGCGAGATGTGTCTCTCACCCTCACATTTAGTCTTATTTATTCAGACGACTTCCCTCGCCTTATATGAGCTTAGACCCTTTCTCTCATGGCCAGGTGTTGAGTCTCTAAAGTGAAATCTATTTCAGTTCCATCCAGAAATAAATAAATAAATAAATCTTAAAAAGCATTCTATTTCAATAGAACATGTCCAAGACTAGAAAGTAATAAAATCAAATATTCATTCAATGCACTAATTAATTATAAGGTGTTAACAAAAGTCTGAGATTCCAATGGAGATCTTCCGTCTTTCTTACTCGGTGTAAACAATACAGTAACTAACAGGAAATAAACAATAAAACCAAATAAAATGCAAATTGCATATTACAATAAACTTGAACAAAAGCAATGGTTCATACATTTTCATTTTAATCGACAAAAATGTATAATAAACTTTTCTGGTTTCAAGTATTTCTATCTAATATTAATAATTTTCAAAAGAATTATTTAACCAATAGATGGGTCATTAACAAGTACTACTATCATTCTGGTTCAGAGTAGACCTGGGACTAATGACAATAAAGTCGTACTCCACGTCCCCTAAAGCTCCAGTCCTGGAGCCTCGTCACAAGATAAATGTTTAATGTTATACAGCAGGACACCGTTTAGCGGGGTTCCCTCTCTTTTTTTAAAGAATTCAGTCGGTATATTCTATAACTCATCGAGCGAGGCGGGAGAATCTAAAAATTGATAAACCTGATGTTAGGGCAGGGTGCTTTTAGTGACAAAGCCAGAAGGACTGTTGTGGTACGATTTAACCCCTAGCTGAGAGCATAAGAGGGCTCATACCTTTCCCTAAGGTTTTAGTTTGAAAGCGAACGCAATAACGCAACCGGAATTCAAACCCGCTCACTACGAAGTCGCCACTAGGCTTAGCGTACACTTCCCTATCATAGTCTCTTCATATCTATCTATCTATCTATCTATCCTAGTCTTCTCCTGTCTGTCAATCATTATTTTGATACCCAGTTCGATAAAACGACAGATAGATATTACTACAGACTCAAGAATTTGAGGAAAAATTCCTTTACTAAAGGCTCATCTATATCCGCATGGTCATGCCCTGTCCATGAAGATGTTTAGTCATTGTGGTTTTCTGAGCAAACGAAACATCGTTGATCTTACAGACATAAGTTGACTCAGGACAGCGAGTTTAACATGTCTTGCATTTTTCCCCATCATCTTTAAATTTACTGGTTTCTTTTTTACTTCTACTTTCTTTACTTGACACTTTGTTTAATCAGTCATTTTTTTCGCTTTCTTTTTTTTTTTTTATTGCGAGCTTCAGATAGTTTCTTATTTCGACTGTTTTAATTTGCTACAAAATCTGCTGAATAAAGCGTTTTACTGCTACGTTATTTTCAAGATGAATTCTATTCCTACAATAAACAATACAGCTGGAAAATAAGATTTAAGTGGCCTATACAGAAAATATTATGCAATATTCAATTATATATATATATATATGTATATATATATATATATTTGTGTGTGTGTGTGTATATATATATATATATATATATGTATACGCACACACACACACACACACACAGATATATATGCATACGTTTGTGTGTGTTTATTTAGAGTATCACCCACAGAGAAGTTAGGGGATATGTCCTCATGGTGTAATGTTTAAAGCACTGGAGTTTGGACTCATAATTAGCGAGTTCGAACTCCTGTCGCGCTATTACGTCCACTTACAGGCAAATACCCTTGGGAAAGGTGTGAACCCACCTTATCCTCTCAGCTACGAGTTAAATTTTACCGCTACTGTTCTTCTAGAAGGATTGCTTCGGGATTAAATAATCCAAGCAGGCTGGTATGCCATTAAACAACAAACAAATAAGTACAATCTTTTTTTTTACAAAAGTTCATTTTCTTTTAAACCAAAGATAAAAGCGTTTTCTTTTTTAATTTCAAGTGGAACGCCTTGAAAATGAGAAGGTGAAAGAGCAACTGCTTTGTTTCCCTTTCGTCAAAGACCCAGACGTTGCAGTCCGGTGGATACAAATCAGGACACCAAGAATGTGACATGTTGAGGTGACATGATGGTGAAAATCATCGACCAACCATTCATCTGTTATGAAGGCCATGTAGATGGGGCAGAGTCCTATAAAGGTCCGTGCGTGCCGACATGGTCACATTCTGTCCATGGTCAAGTCCTGTCTTTGCTTGGATCAGCGCTTTGATTAAAAGCTTGACCACAATGTCCAGCACCTTAATTTTGCGGGATATGATATCCCTCAAATGAATAAATTAACGTATGTAAATATATACAATATTTGATGGATAATATATCCACCGATGACATTGACCTTGAGGCCTTTGAGGGTGTTATAATATGGCCCTCATTGCTCGTGATTTCAAGGATCAACATAAACACTGTAAGTATATGCATGGAGTCCATGCATTGCCATCTTTTGTCGACCCCGGTCCATCTTCTGATCCATGTTGAAGTTCTTTTCGTCGTCTGGAGGCTTTTGCGACCAGAACGGTGTAACTTTTTATTTCCTATGTCAGATTGCAACTGCCAATGTTAAAATTTTCGAGAGACTCAAAGAGAAATGAGAATACGAAAATTTGGCGCATGCTGTTTAACATTTTAATCGGTTGTATTCCATTTATGACCTCCAGGGGATATATTCTCAAATACCAGTCGAATTCGGCATTGCTTTTTAAAATGTTTCTTGTTCGAATTATGCTGGAATTCATGTGTATATCTACTGGAGATAAATACATAAAGCCAAGCCTTGACCTGAAACCTCACTAAGAAATAATATTTACAAAGAGAACAACAAGCCCGCGAACTCACGCGTACTTCTCTGGCTTTTTCTTTTTCTTCTTTTCATTATATATATGTATGTTTTTTTTTATTTTTATGTTTTTTATTTTTATTTTTATTTTTATTTTTATCTTTGTTTTCTGATTTTTAATTTATTTTTTAATTTCTTTAATTTTTCCTATTTATCTTCTGAATACGAACTGTAACTCCTCATTCGCATCTCTGGGACAATACAGAGCATGTAAAAAGAGTCATCCGACGAGACGGAGAATATACCAACAATATTCTCCGCCGAAATAAATTTATTATGACGGCTTAACCGAGTTTGAGTCTCCATTTAATTGCACTATATATATATATATATATATATATATATATATAGAAACAGGTCTAATTTTAGGTTTTCTATGCATGTTTAAAAATAAAATGCTAGGAAAAAACAAGTTTTATTATATATAATATATATAGTAATTAAGTTTTGGTTTAAAGTTAAATAAAAATGCACTTAATACTTTTAAACACACACAAACTCACACACACAGATAGTAGGTATCATACAATAAGTGATGTTTGTACAACAGCATTGCATCTAACAAAGCCTTCTTCAGATGATGACTCTGGGTTCAGGCATGGTTTCGGGACCGAAGCATCATTACCACTAGCCCAAAGCGCCCCAGCAGTATATCACGACAAATGACTATATATACATACATATTTATATATGCATATACATACATACATTGACCTACATACCTATGTAAATACGCATATAATGTTGATTGGTTGTTTGGCTTTTATTGCATATCAACCTTTGTAGGTTATCTAATGCCAAATCCATTTAATACAAATAATCAGTTTTATTTCAAACAATTCAATTTAGCATGAGTACACAGTTTAATTATCAAAACATTTCTATTTCAAGCTATTCAGTTTATTCAAACAGTTCTATTTCAAACAATTCAGTTTAGCATGAGTACACTCTGAAGAGTATTAGCGCTTTATGAAATATCAACTGCCTCATCCAGATTGCCGTGTCCATTTCCAGCGACGATAACCGTTATACCATGAGCGCCCCCATGAAGTTAAATCTCATAACTAGGAGGAGTGCTGAAAAGTCTTGGCCTAACCAAGAGCCAAATTACCATCTTCTTTTTTTAAGAATTAAAAAAATGAGAAATAATGTTTTCTGTGCGTTGAACTGCAGGAAAAATAAGTATTTACAAGATTTAGTTGAGGAATAAAGCCAGAAATATGGGTTTTTTTTAGTGTGGATTGAACCCACAAACAATGGGCAGTTAATTATGCTTGCAAACCATTACTCCACATAAAGTAACCACACTGGCATAAATATATTAAGTATCATGTATATTTCATGTGTCAAGATCATTCCCTTCTTGGTCGATGGTGTGGTTTCTTTGTTTAATGGCATATCAACTCTTTTTAGGTTATTTAATGCCAAAGCCATTCTCCTAGAAGAACAGTAGTGGTACTATTTAACCCATAGCTGAGAGGATAAGGGGGGTTCATACCTTTCCCAAGGGTATTTGCCCGAAAGTAAACGTAATAGCGCGACTGGAGTACGAACTCGCGTACATCGATTCCGCAGCCCATTGCTTTAACCATTACACCACGAGGACACCTCCTTCTTGGTCGAACTGAGAACTTTTCAGTATTCACTCGTGCTATGATGGGAGCTATTTAGAAGAAGGTAGACTTAATTTTAATACTTTCTATATTCACTTATTTTTTCCTGTATCTTAATGTGGGGGAACCCCCGAGGCGTAGTAGTTAACTCTCTGAACTGACAATATATTAAGTGAGTTCGAACTCTAGTTCACTTGCCAAATTATACCCTTTAGAAAGATATGAATTTTATCCACTCGGCAATGGAAGAAATAGTACTACTGCTGTTCTTCTAGAAGGATTGTTGCGACATGAAATAACCCATAAAGTTTGATATACCATTTAAAAACAAAATTACCAAAGAAACATTGTATCTTGGCAACATCAAACTATGCTTTAAGGTCATTTGTTTTTGTTTTATTTTTTGTTTGTTTTTTGTTTTGTTTCGTTTTTGTTTTTGTTTCTTTTTACTCAACGTCTTTATCTCAAATTTAGCTTCGATCAATCTTTTGTTCGATTTGCAAGGTAGGCTAGTTTTTGACAATTTTCAATGACAAAACAAACAAATCACAAAAAAAATGTCGGACAGGACAGAGATCAATTGATTTTCTGCTTTATTTGTTTCGCGTAAGCAGTTTAAACATTAAACATCCGGTTCATAACGGAAAACGTTTCGTGCGGAAATTTTCCAGAAAGGAGAACAAAATCAGAATAACTACCTTCTATCGGCTCTTCTTCGAGTTTCGACTGCAACTGTGTGAGTTCGATTCTTAGTGTGTCCAATACTTCTGATTATGTACCAAACTGAGATAAGCTTACAACCAAATTATTAACCGCTCTGTTCCTGAAATTCAGAAAGTTATCTCATGTTATAGGCTTTTGGTTTAATGAGTAGAGTGTTCGCCAATAGTCCAGCAGACCAGGGTTCAATCTCAAGTCGAGTCACCAAAAACTCAAAAAATGGTACTTGATGCCGTATTGGTTAACACTCAGCATTATTAGATAAGGATCAAGAGTAAAGTGGAGCAATCCAAAGAATGGAGTAGCGCCTTCTCCTACACCTCGGTGTAGTAGCTATTGAAAAGGGAGCCTTTTGGTCCCCCTTGACGAAAGTCACCAACTTTACTTTTATTGGATGGATTGGTTGATTGATTGACTTTAACGGCATGTCAATACATCTAATGTTATTTTATGCTTTAAAATTAGGGATTCGCATTCATTGCATGTTCCTATCTACATTTTTATGTAGTTGTTTCATAAAAATTTTTGTTTGCGCTTCTGTTGGTTGGTTGGTTGGTTTTATTTGGGGGGACACGGTTCTATCTAATACGAATAATTTGATGGATGGGGCCCTAACATGTACGATCACACCTGATCTGAGTGGACCTGGGAGTAATGGAAATGGGGTACTACATACTCCCTAGTTCTCCAGAATTGGAGCCTCATCATCAGATGCAGTTTTCATACCTAGGATACTCCTTCTATCTGGTGGGATGCAGCGATAAATATACTTATCCTTCTGCAGGGTGGGAGGTATAGTCAGCGTATTCTAAACCAGAATGTTTATTTAATAGGGATATTTTATTGAATTCTGTGCAGTCTCAATCGTATAATTTTTTTAAAAAACAACGCTTTAAAAGTTTAATAACTATGAAAATAGAAGGCAATGATATTTGTTATTTAATAATTACAGATTTTTGTGCTGCATTAGTCGTTAATGACTGCTATGTTGGTGATAGTGACTGTCCGATCGTCTAGTGGATGAGGGAAAACGCCAAAACACCACCTGCTTCAAATACAGAACCGTCTCTTGTTTATTCTCTTCGCTCAAGTAACTAAGTAAGAAATACGTGGAAACAGATGATGGGATAGATTTGTGTGTCTCTTTTTTTCCCCACAAGCAGGAACAAGCTTTTCTCGGATTTTTAGTTATTTCTTTTTCTCTCAGTCCATGAAACAGCTTATCTTGCTTGTGTCTCCAACAACATAAGACCGAATAAAAAATCCAATTACTTTTATTGGCCTTCTCGGAGCACTGAACCCCCACACCCACCTGCTTAGGTGGTATACCGGACCAATTCTCGCAACCACTTTGATGGGTGATGGAATCTGATGATTTCGGCAACTTTCCGTTGACTACTTTTTTCACGATGGTGTGCCAGATAAGACATAACTTATTACATATAACCTATCGAGTAAAATTTTAAACTTTGTAAACTTCTATCTTTTCTAGTGGCTTACTTTTTATAACTTACCTATTCGCACCCTGCGACCACTCGTTTATGATTTTAGATTTGTATAATTTTCAATTATGAAACAAGAATTAAGAACCAGGCTATTGGTAGACAAGTGTTATACATAAATGTTAATCCAATATCTAAAAAAAAATTAATATGTTTGTTTCCCTTTTTAGTTGAGGCCTTGCCCTGGCAGTAGGGCTTTAAAATTCGCTGGCTGTATTCCCTAGAGAAGGGTTACGATCCCAAAAAGGGTTGTCCTAGATATGATACTAAACTGCATTTCATGGTGAGGCCTCAGTTCTGGGAGTCACCCTTTCATTGGCTTTACTCACATGTCCACTATGATTGGTGTAGTGGTACCTGTTAAGGTCCCATCTACAGGTCAAATAGATCTACTTATTAATGTTAGATAGAAATATCTGAAACCATATAACTGCATACAAATTATTCGTATTCGATAGAAATGCTTTATATCATTTGAGTACCAAATGACACTAAACAATCTGATGGTGAGGCTCCAGTAATTTTGGAGCTTTGTGGAATGCGGAGTACCCCTTTATTGCCATCACGCTCAGATCCACTCTGGCCCGGAGTGGTGGCACCTGATAGGGTCCTAGCTAAAGATCAATAGAACTAAACCGTATACTTGTGCTAAACAGAATTGTTTGAAATAAAACTGTCTTGACGTTTAAACAGCGTACTTATGCTAAACTGAATTATTTGATATAGAACTGTTTATATATATATAAATGGATTTGGCATTTAATACACTACAATGGTTGATATGCCATAAAACCAAGCCAAACCAAATTTTATAAACTTAATACATAAGTATAAAGAGGATTTGGTATTAAATAACCTAAAATGGTTGATATGCTATAAAACCAAACCAAACCAGGGTACAAAAAATGTAAATATAAACGTCCAATTTACGTGATTCCCAAAACACTTGGCATAAAATAACCTTAGACAAGTTTATATGCCGTTAAAATCAATCAGTCACTCATTGTTTGGGTCAAGAACTTTTTAGCATTTCTTTTTCGTTATTTGATTGTCATTCTGATTGTTTATGCAAAAATACTTTCGAACATGTTTCGATACAAGGATTTCAAATTATTGAGGGAAAACTATAGAGGTGCCCGTGGTGTAATGATTATCGTCGTAAGAAATGGACACGGCGACACGAGTTCAAATCCTGGACGAGACTGATTGCATTTCGCATAGCACTAATACCCATGGGAAAGGTATGAATCCAATTATTCTCCTTCCAGCTATGAGTAAATTGTAGGGGAGACTGGGTTCTTTAGCCTTGGTGAGTTTACTAGTCTAGGAGAAGGAAAACTCTGAATTCAAACCTGTCAAACTCCGCATAAAAAAATGGCCTTCTGTCATATCCTGCTCGGGCGGAGGGGTTGGTAAATATGATTACGTGAAAACTATAGTGTTACTGAGAGGAACAGAATATTATATTTGAAACGGAACGCAACAATGCTATGATTTTTCTCATATATATATATAACATTAGCGGTAACAGAATGCTAAGATTTTTCTCATATGTATATATATATATATATATATACAAAACAATATACCAATAGCAAAGAACCATCTCTGACTTGACCAATTATCCTATACCTCAAATGAATTACCTTTATTTTAGTTTGGTATGGTTTAGTTTCTTTGTTTAACGGCATATCAACCTTCAAGGTTTATTTAAACCCAAAACCATCCTTGTTGAGGAACAGCAATGATATTACTTAACTCATAGCAAGAGGAATAAGGGGGTTCATACTTTTCCAAGAGGCATTAGTCCGAAAGTGAATGTAAGAGCGCGACTGAAGTTCGAACTCGCTTACTTCGAGGTCAACACTTTAGCCATTACCCCGAATTGCCTTCTACAAGATAAAAATATCTCAAACTGCCTTGTTATTTACACAGCAAGGGGAAAATAGATTCATGTCTTTTTCAAGGTTATTAATGTTGAATAAACATAAACTGTTCAAGCTAGCGTTTGAATTCTGTTTGCTGATTCCATTTTTCTGTAATAACCGTAAGACTACCTGCGTCTTAGGTACAATCAAAACCTTATTTCATTTTTTAAGGTTCTACGCGATGCCCTGCTTAAACACCCTCACCGTCCTCTCCATTTTTAAATCCAGTATATCCACTACCACCCCTTAATGGTGAACTCTTCTTCCCACAGATATAGAAATATCGAAGATGGATCGATGTGGCTAGTGGCTAACAAACTCTTACGAATGTGTCTGGCCAAACAAGGTCCTTTTTTATTTTATTTTATTTGGTTTTATTTTGTTTTATTATTTCTTAATAGAAAAACGAACGGAGATATCACCTCGAGAGTTTGACTTCCGTTTGCCCAATCGGACTGCTGTCGTCATCGGCTGTCTCAGCATGAATAGTTGAACGGCTAGCAGGACTACAGTAGATTGCTGCAGACTGGTTTGTAGAACAGTGGCGTAGAGGATTGACAGTTGTGGCTTTCTGGGTTGGAAGTTTGAGATAGGAATAAATGTTCGGGAGTGTTGTGTTTCATTATGGTTGACAGATTGAATAATCATCTACCACTGTTTGAAGTGAGAGAATGAAAAAGTGATAGATAGATAGATATATATATATATAGAGAGAGAGAGAGATCGACAGCGAGAGAGATTACCAAGTAGCTAAACTCCACACAACCCTGCACGTATGTCATCCTGATTACATCTGCAACAAGTGTATATACGAGATGTGTTCAAAAATTATCGAGACCGAAGCTGAATTTACCAAGATAGCAACGATCAACAAACGAAACGCTCATTTACTGCAAATTAGAGCCTCTACCATTCAACTCACTTGTCCCAGTAAAGTATCTTTTAAACTCCGACGTGCCGGGCACTCGTAGACTCTATCTCCTGCAAAGAGGGTAAGAACCCCCACACACACCACGTACAGCAAAAGAGTGTATTAGGTGCATCTGATTGTGAGGCTCAAATTCTGAAGATATGGGAAGTGTGGAGTACTTCTTTATTGCCATTACTCCCAGGTCAACTCTAACCCGGAGTGGTAGTACATGTTAGAATATTATCTATTGGTCAATTAATGTTTAAAAATAATCTGTATTCAATTGGAATACTTGACGCCATATAACTGTACATTATCTGTATTAATAATAGTTACTTGAAGGATTGGGGTGGGTTTGGTTTAATGGCATATCAACCATTGTAGGTTAGTGAATGCCAAATCCTTTTTATACATAAATTGAATTTATGATTTCTAAACACATTTAGTTGATAGCATTCTTAAACAAGTCTGAGTTCATTTTTTGCTCACACTTAAATGGTTTCATTTAATTTCAAACAATTCAGTTTAGCATAACTATAGGTTTTTGTTTACACAGTTAAATCTAAAAACACTTCTCTTCCGAAAACCATATTTTTAATTAACTGAAAAAAAAGAAAAGTATATTTTTACTAATTCAAACAATATCAGTGCATCGTTTTTTAGTGTTTTATGGCATATTAACTCTTATGGGTTATTCAATGCCAAATTTTCTTTATATATATATATGATTTGAAGCGAAGTTTGTAGATAACTAAACGAGTTGTTAGAGGTCATTTGTTTGTACACAGTTAACTCGTTTCAAGAATTCCTATTTAACATTAGAAATTCTACTTATCAAGTCTTCTTTTCTTATACAAATAATTTGCACACAGCAGTACGGTTTCAAATAAACAATGATAATAATAATTCGTAGTAAATGATTGAATAGTTCTATTTGACCCATAAAGGCCTCCCTCTCTGAATATATCATTTTGGGTCAATGTGGACTTGGAGGTAAAGACGATGAAGGGGTACTCCACATTCTCAAAAAATCTAGGACTGGAGCCTCACCATTATATGCAATTTAGTGTCATATTAAAGGTACTCATTAGGTGAGGGGAGTATTACCTCTCTACATTGGAGCAGTCAGCATATTCTACAGCCCCAAACAATAGGATGGTTATTAATTCGATTATGAAATATATGCATATGAGCAATATATATATATATATATATATATATATATATATAAACAGTTCACAATGGCTACTACTTAGTTGGATTTTGATTTTAGGATCAAAAAATAGTTACAAAGACTCAGTATTTAATCAAACCCTAGGATTTTGGAATATGACAAAAGGTCGGTTTAATGTTGGATGCTCCGCAGGAAATGAGCCTTCTGTGGGCGGGTGCAAAAATTGCTTAGTTTCGTCGGCAGTCCTTTAAGGGGCCTTTCAGACACCTGAGAATCAACTCATCCTTCATCCCATTTTAGGCGAGACAGCAAGTGCTGCCTGGAGTGAAGGCTTTAAAAAACATGAAACTCGGCGCTGGAGAATAATGACGTACCCCCAGGAGTATTAATTTTTTTTTTTTTTTCTTTTAGAAAAAATTCGTTCAGAGAGAGTTTGTCTAGAAAGGTAATTAGATATGGTTTGAGTCCATTAATTCAAAATGATGTTAATATTGGATAAACTATTCATATTTCACGGGCGTTCATCTTGTCAAGGTAAACAGTAAATATGTCAGACATTTTTTCCTGATGAGATTGATAGGAAAAGATTTAGTTGAAATTAACAGACAAGCGGAACCAATTTTGCACAGATTTTGAACACTCACAAGTCCTTGGTAGTAATGTTTGGACTGATTTGTAGGTTGATTTTAATGGTATGTCAGCTCGTTTGCGATTATTTCAAATCTAGAGGTAAAAAATGGTATATATTGTACGTTTACGTTTATATTTTTGTGTAGTTGGTTGTTTCATGGCAAATCCATTTTTAAATATATAAACAGTTCTATTTCAAAGAATTCGGTTTAGCATAAGTAAATAGTTTAGTTCTATTGACCAAGAGATAGGACCCTATCAGGTGCTACCACTCCCGGCCAGAGTGGACCAGGGAGCGATGACAGTGAAGGGGTACACTGCATTCCCCAAAGCTCCAGCATTACTGAAGCTTCAGCATTAGCTTGCTTAGTGTCATACAGGACATTCGTTCGTATGAGGTCTTACCCCTCTGCAGGGATGCTGTCGGTGTATTCTACAACCCAGCTGACAGAGCAATATTTCTTAGGAGTTTTTTCTGACAGTGTTATGATATCAAGTATCCTATCAAATATAAATAATTTACACATTTAAATATGATTTAAAGTAATCATATCTGATAGTAAATTTATGATAATAATAATTTACACATAGTTGTATGATTTAAAGTAATTATATCTGAATTTAAGTTTATAATAATAATAATAATAATAATAATAATAATTTACTCATAGTTGTATGATTTAAAGTAATCATATCTGATAGTAATTTATACAGTTATATGGTTTCAAGTAATTATTTACTTTTAATAACTAATAATGATTTGTTTGCACACAGTTATATGGTTTCATGTAACTAATAATAATAGGACATAGAAAAAAAATTAAAGCTTTCTGGTTTCTTTGTTTTAATGACATATCAACATTCATGGGATATTTATTGCCAAAGCGATCCCTCTAGAAGAACAGCAGTGATGCTACTTAACCAACAGCTGGGAGGATAAGGCGGTTCATACCTTTCACCAAGAGTATTCGTCCGAAATTGAACGTAACAGCGCGACTGGAGTTCGAACTCGCTTACTACGATTCTGCAGTTCAGTACTTTAACCATTATACCTCGAGGACACCCCTAAAAGGTTTAAGTAACTATTCTAAAAACATATTGTTGTTAGGTCGAATGAAGTATTCTTCTGAAATGATTTTCAAACAGCTCTATTTTTACCTATAGATGTGACTACTATCTATAGATGTGACAACCAAAGCGACTCTGGATCATAGTGGACCTGGGAGTAATGGCAATGAACGGGTACTCCACACTTCCAATAACTTCAGAACTGGAGCGTCACTCTCAGATGCAGTTTAGTGTCATACACTGGACGCCATATTGCAGGAGATTGGTTTGCTTTGCTTTGGTTTTCCCTCCCCTACACCTCGGTGTAGTAGCCATTTTTAAGGAAGGCTTTGAGTCGCCCTAAACAACTACTGTTTCGGTTTTATGGCATATCAACCATTGCTGGTTATTTAATACCAAATCCTGTTTTATATATATATATATATATATATATATATATATATATATATATATATATATATATATATATATATATGATTTGTAAACAGATTTTGTAGATATACACAGTTAAATGAACAAACAGTTCTATTTCTGACAATTCAATTTAGTATATGTCACCAAAGTTAAATGGTTCCTGGTACTGTAATGTATCACTAACAACTCAATTAAACATCGGTCATTTATCATTACAGAATTAAACAGTGGTATTTAAAATAATTAAATTCAGCATGGGATTTGTTTGCACTCAGTTTTAATAGTCAAACTGTTCCATTTGACCCATAGATAGGACGCTGTCAGGTGCTACCATTTCGGGCCAGGGTGGAACAGGGAGCGATGGGAATGAAGGGATACTCTGCATTCCTCAAAGCTCTAGTATTACTTGAGATTCACTATTAGTCAAAACAGGACACTCGTTGGTGGGGTCTTACCCCTCTGCAGAAATGCAGTTGATGTATTCTACAGCCTCATCCGACTGGGCAATGTTTTGAGAGAGTCTTACCTTCATGCAGAAGATACAGGGTTTTGAAATGTCATGAAAAGCCTGATGATTTTAATTTAATCTATCACCAGTAATTCCTATCACAAAATATCGATCAGCGATCAGAATTATCACTTTTCAAACATTTTGCTTTGACTCCGAATTGACAGGTTGACACAAATGAGCTTCATCCACAACAGTGACCGTCCAAAAATGCCAGAATAAAACTTGATTTTCATGAGAATATTGCATTGCTCAGAAGTTTAGCACAGACATAGTGCAGAAGTTTTCCTGATGTCTGCAGTAAAGACGAGCGGAGAAAATTCCATTTTCGGGACATACTTAACCAAGATTACGCAGCTGTAAGTGAATTCTAATAGGCAAGCTTGAACTGAATGTTTTTCAATGTGTTCAAGGTCAAAATTGATCAGCTGATTTTCGATCAAGTTTGCTGACCTGAAAATTTAGAGAACCAGTTTCATTACTTTTTTTAGACTGAACATGTATATATGGAGGCGCTTGTGGTGGAATGGTTATTGTTCTAGGAAATGGACACAGTGACCGGAGATCAAATCCTACAGAGGCAGTTTGCATTCCACCATAGCGTGAATACCTTTGGCAGAACTATGGAACCAACTATTTCTCTTTCAGCTGTGGATAGCGCAGACTGGGCTCTTTAATGTTGGTATGGTAACCAGTCTGGGAAAAGGAAAACTCTGGATTTAAACTTGTCAAATTTTGCTTAAAAATTGAACTTGTGTCGCCTCCTGCTCGTTGCGGAGGGCATTTGTAAATACACACGCAAACGCACACACACACACACACACACACATATATATATATATATATATATATATATATATTGTCATCCACAGACAGACTATTTCGTTGTATCACAACTCTTCAGTGTGGCTAGACACGTAGGACGCTTTAAGCTGTAATCGAAACCCGCCCAACTTTACGTTAGACTTAGGCATTTTGTGATCATGTATGAGTATTTTAATTCTGTTGTATGCATGTACGTGTATTAGTGTGGGTGGGGAAAGAGTATATGCGAAAATTTACACGCTTATAATGTCACATATGTGTGGACATGCGTGTTTGTGTATATTTGTTGTGTCGAATGCATTTGTATCACGTAATATTAGAGGAAAATCATATCTAATTATAGCACTGAATTTGTTAAGGTCTCTATCACAATTCACATCAATTTTCGTCATCGGATCACCATTCTAACCAACCGGCTTCCACACGGCGACATCAGTCATTAACACATCTGCACGGAAACATGATCAATCAACTAGGAAATAATAGCATTTTACTTTTATGACTTGCTTTTATCATGAAGCATTCGTAATAAAATGTTATTGCCTACTCGACAGGTTTTTAAGAATAGGACAAAAGCTCAGCTAGTAATGACGTTCGTTCTTTAACCTGTTTCTTTGACTTCCTTAATTTTGATTTCTTTATTTTGAATGAAGTTTTAGAGTTAAAGTCATTTTATATATTGATCGATTAAAGAATTGGCAATACCAAGCAATATTTTTATTTTTCTCTTCTTTTTTATGAGATCGATTGGTTAGTTTTACATTTCAACCCTTAAAAGATTATTTTATGCCGAAGTCAATTGTATAGTTTCATATAACTAATGATAATCACCTTTAAACAATTTTAGCTTCAAGTAACTCTTCGTGACACAAATAATTTGAACACAATTATATTATTGCAAGTATTCCTATCGAATACTAATAATTTACGAGCAATTATATGGTTTCAAGTATTCCTATTTGATAATAATCATTTGTTTGCTTACAGTTATATGGTTTCAAGAAAGAAATGGAACGCTATACGAATTTGAATGTCATCCTTGTGCTGGGGTCATCGATGATCTTTTGTAAACAATTATAGTTTTAAGTAATTTTCTTAATACTAATAATTTGCATACACAAATTGGCTTTCATGTATTATAATAATTTACCCACATTTATATGGTTTTAAGTATTCCTATCTAACACTAATAATTTGTATACATAAAGTGGGTTTCATGTATTATAATAATTTACTCACAGTTATATGGTTTTAAGTATTCCTATCTAACACTAATAATTTGTATACATAAAGTGGGTTTCATGTATTATAATAATTTACCCACATTTATATGGTTTTAAGTATTCCTATCTAACACTAATAATTTGCATACACGAATTGGGTTTCTTGTATTATAATAATTTACTCACAGTTATATGGTTTTAAGTATTCCTATCTAACTCTAATAATTTGCGTACATAAAGTGGGTTTCATGTATTATAATAATTTACTCACAGTTATATGGTTTTAAGTATTCCTATCTAACACTAATAATTTACATACATAAAGTGGGTTCCATGTATTATGATAATTTTCTCACATTTATATGGTTTTAAGTATTCCTATCTAACACTAATAATTTGCATACATAAAGTGGGTTTCATGTATTATAATAATTTACTCACAGTTATATGGTTTTAAGTATTCCTATCTAACACTAATAATTTGCATACATAAAGTGGGTTTCATGTATTATAATAATTTACTCACAGTTATATGGTTTTAAGTATTCCTATCTAACACTAATAATTTGCATACATAAAGTGGGTTTCATGTATTAATGATTTGCACACAGTTATATGGTTTTAGATATTCTTAACTAATACTAATGATTTTCAAATATATCTGATTCAGAGATGGGACTCTAACAGGTACAACCACTTCGAGTCAGAGTGAACCTGGGAGTTATGGCAATGAAGAGGTAACTCCATACTTGTCGGTACTCCAAAACTGTCAAATTGGGTTGTTTGAATTACAAATGTAAAACAGCACAATTTTTAAAAGAGTTGCTTTTTTCTGGCAACAGGAAAAAAAGGGCATAAATTTACATAGCAAAATTTTCTGATGGATTATAGCACTAGGTCTGGTCTCTTTGCCGAGATTAGGCGATCCCAGATAATTTTATGCATCTCGTTTTTAGTACGGATTCTGGTTTGTGTAAATACCATTTGGTGCTATGGTCGAAATTCAGTCCCTTTCACAATTCCCAAATCGATCACCTTTCCCACCCAACCATGCCTAGACTTGTACGGTGAAATAATTAGATAAAGATTCAGTTTAGGTAACTTACTGGACGCAAAGTAAGCATAGTTTTGCACTAAACCAAAATGGCTTCCGAAGAAATAGATCCACGACCTCACAAATATTAACCATCCGCAGAATCCTTGAAGGTGTACGGGCAAAAAACCTACAAGCGACATTAATATTTGTCGACTTTACCAAGGCTTTCGACTCCATTCACAGAGGAAAGATGGAACAAATCCTACTAGCGTACGGCATACCTAAAGAAACCGTAGCGGCAATAACGATTCTCTATAGAAACACTAAAGTAAAAGTACGATCACCGGATGGAGACACAGAATACTTTGACATTGTAGCAGGAGTACTACAAGGGGACACGCTGGCCCCGTACCTCTTTATCATTTGTCTAGACTACGTACTTAGAACATCGATTGACAAAATCAAAGAGAATGGCTTCGAACTGACGAAGAAAAGAAGCAGAAGATACCCCGCAACAACAATTACCGACGCCGACTACGCCGATGACATAGCGATACTGGCAAATACACCTGACCAAGCCGAAACTCTTCTGCATAGTTTGGAACGAGCAGCAGCAAGCATAGGCCTCTATGTTAATGCACACAAAACGGAATATATGTGCTATAACCAAACGGGGGACATCTCCACTCTAGAAGGAACCCCACTTAAACTAGTAGACAAATTCACGTACCTAGGAAGCAGCGTCGAATCAACCGAAAAGGACATCGAAACGAGGCTAACGAAAGCATGGACAGCTATCAATAGGCTATCGATTATATGGAAATCAGACCTAACCGATAAAATGAAACGCAGCTTCTTCCAGGCAGCGGTCACATCGATACTGCTATATGGATGCACTACATGGACGCTAACAAAACGGCTGGAGAAGAAACTGGATGGCAATTACACAAGAATGCTGCGTGCAATCCTGAACAAGTCCTGGCAGCAGCACCCCACAAGACACCAACTGTACGGCCACCTGCCCCCTATCACGAAAACTATTCAAGTTAGACGAACCAGACATGCAGGACACTGCTGGAGAAGCAGAGATGAACTCATAAGAGATGTACTCTTATGGATCCCCACACACGGCCGCGCAAGAGCAGGACGACCAGCTCGAACGTACATTCAGCAGCTATGTGAGGATACAGGCTGTTGTCCTGAAGACCTACCTAGGGCGATGAACGATAGGGAGGAGTGGCGAGAGAGGGTCAGGGATATCCGTGCTACCAGCGCGATATGATGATGATGATGATGATGATGATGATGATGATGATGATATATTTATACACCAAACATCTAACGCAGGCGTGCATGGAGTAACGGTTATTGCCATTGGAAACAGAGTCGGTAAACCAAATTCAAATCTCGGACGAGGCTATGTGAGCTAGAATTGGCTCTAATGCCCTTGGGAAAGGTATCAATCCATCTCTTATCCCACGTATCTATTCGAAAGAAGGAAATTACTTGATAAGTAATTGATTCTCATCCAAATAGTGAGCGGACAGACAGATGCTTCTCTTGCCATTGACATTCCACAAAGTAACTCTACATAATAGTATTTTCTTCGTTGAATGAAAGTATCATCCTTAATCCTTTTGTCGGAAAATCGTATTAGGGTCATCAGGAGAGAATGTGCACCGTTTTGGTGCTTTCCTCTCAAAGGTTTTATTTCCACACCGGCCCCCCTCACTAAATATAAATGTATATATCACTGAGGTCCTATCAGTTATTTACTAAGCTTAGCTTAGATGTTGATTCAGAAGTGTAAAGGCGAAATGTGATTTGAAAAATAACTGCTTGCGTTATGAGAATATTACGTGAATCTCGTTAAGCATTCGCACTCGAGTGTCGGTTAAACTTGGCTACTTTCATTTAGTCGTTGGCTGTAATCTTTCTTTCCCAGCTATTTATGTAGAGTCTTGCTTATATTGCTGAAATTTTCTCTTATGCTCTTGGAAAAGGTATCAATCCATCGCTTATACCATTTATCTATGCGTAAATAGTCGTGCAGAATATTATTTTTAGCCTTCATACGGCAACTGACCTTGAAGAAATTCTATTAAAAATTCAGACCATCTGTACTCCTCCTAAAATTGACCTTCTGTCCGATCTTGCCTGTTGATGAGGAGGTGGATAAATACATACAATCCAATCGTAAATGCTTTTGTTGCTAAATGTATAAATTAGTAAAGTAAAATTGGTGACTGTAGTCGAGGGCGACCCCCAAGGCTCCCTTTTCGATAGCTACTACACCGTGTTGTAATGGGAGTACCGATTTTGCCTGTTGATGAGGAGGTGGATAAATACATACAATCCAATCATAAATGCTTTTGTTGCTAAATGTATAAATTAGTAAAGTAAAATTGGTGACTGTAGTCGAGGGCGACCCCCAAGGCTCCCTTTTCGATAGCTACTACACCGTGTTGTAATGGGAGTACTTCTTCTTTCCCTGGATTGCTCCACTTTACCCTTGATACGTATCTTAGAATGCCGAGTGTTAACTAAGGAGGAATAATGTACGATTTTTTTAGTCTTTTGTATAACTCGACCTGAGATTGAACCCCGTCTCCGGGGCCAATGACGAACACTCTACATGCCAGGCTAATGAGCCGACAATGCGTTTATTGGTACTTATTTACAAAAATATTCGTAGAATTTACTTTTAATTTGTAATTTACCAGAGTTCCGTCAATAACCATAGAAAATTAAGTGTCCATACTTGAAGCAGTTTTTTTTATTTAAAGATACAAGGATGAATTTTCTAAAAAAGACATTTGGTGTAATAGTATTATTGTTTTACTTTTTTCATACCAGTGTTAACTGGTGGGATTTCACGGGAGTCTGAGTGACGGTAAGTCTCCTGTAGTCTCCCGGATTCTTCTGGGTATTCTGACCGCTCAGTAACAATGCTGTAGCCTCGATGATTACGATTCTTCCTCTTATTTCCAATTGTTCCAATCGCTTTTCCAAGTTTTTTGGAGGGAGGGGGTGACCATTCCAAGTGCACTAACTAAAATTGGTATCACTGTCATCCTCATATTCCACAGCTTATTTCTCTGACAAAGTTCAAGTACTTGTCTATTTTTTAGCTTCCTTTTATTTTCACTTTCTGCTCCGATAGACCAGCAAAATTTACAAGAAGCCGTGTTCTTATTCATTAACACAATGTTTAATCTTCTTGCGAGAATTAGGTGATTGTTTGTATCTCAAAATTCAAGAGAATTTTATGCGTCTCGTTTTCTAGGATGGATTCTGCTTTGGGCTGGTACCATTTAGTTGTCTGGACAAAATTAAGTCTCTGGCATAAATCCCAGTGGATTACCTTTCCCACCCAGCCGGATCTAGTCTCATACTCTTCTTTTGTGCTAGTTTTCTATATTTGCTAACTATGTGATTATTCGTTTATTCTTTTTCTCTGCATAACATACATTAGCTATTTTATTGCGTATTGTCGATTTTCGCTTTAATATAATTTGTCCTTATGGCGTTGTTTTGTGATTTAATTAGAAGAGATTCAGTTTCTCATTCTTTTATTAACACATACATTCTGATAGTCTTTCACTTGAGTCTGAGTGATAGAGCAAATTTCCTTAAACCTCCAAGATTTGGCGTTAAATCAGGTTAAGTGGTCGCGCATTTACCATGGTAGGGTCGAGTTCTCTAGCGAAGAAGTAATCTTGTTGCCATTAGCGCCTTTGCAAGTCTCTTCGTATTTGAATTGAGATCTCGGCGGCCGTTGAACGGATGTATGTAAACAATAGTAATTGTGATTCATAACCGTTTAAAATGTACTTCGTAGCTAATATCTCCTCGTTGGCTAAATGGTTTGTAGCTTTGGCTTGGCGTTTGAGTCAACCGGGTTTCGATCCCAGCTACGGGGAGATACTGTCTAGCCACACTGATGAGTTCTGATAGATCGAAACAGATCTGTCTGTGGATGACTATATATATATATATATATATATCCTCGTGCCGTCTTTACGCTTATACCATCCTTATACTACAGACAATGACCTGATGAGTGATGCATAAGTGCTGAAACCATGATAATAAGAAGAAAAAGAATTGAAAATTAAAGGAAGAATCAAGACCATCCGCACCACTGCATTGTTAAGACCGGCTAGAATACAGAGAAGAAGTAGTGCTAAATCCGTTTTTATGCAAATAGTCAGTTCTATTTCAAACAATTCAGTGTAATATGAGTACACAATTTAATTGCAAAAAACATTTCTATTTCAAGCTATTCAGTTTATTCAAACAATTCTTATTCAGCTATTTTTTACACAGTTAAATGTCAAAACTGTTCTATATTTAACAATTCAGTTTAGTGTAAGTACAGTTTCAATGTCAAAGCAGTTCCATTTCAAACAATTCAGTTTAGCATAAGCATGCATTTTGAATCTAAGTACAGTTTAATTGTCAAAAACATTTCTTTTTCAGGCTATTCAGTTTAGTCAAACAGTTCTAATTCAAACAATTCAGTTTAGCATAAGTAAGCAGTTAGTTGTATTTAACCCATTGATATGGCCCTATCAGGTGCTGCCATTCCGGGCCAGAGTGGATCTGGGAGCAATGGCAATGAAAAGGTACTCCGCAAACCTCCGGCATCACTGGAACCACACCATCAGATTGTTTAGTGCCTCTGCAGAGGTACAGTCAGTATATTCTATAGCCCCAGCCGACTGGGCAATATATATATATATATATATATATATATATATATATATATATATAATAAAGATACATTCAAAATGTTTTACATGGATCGAACTTTTCGCAAAATTTAGGTTCTACATGTTGATACAATTTTCCGAATTCTTTTAAAGCCTGGATTTCCAGTTTTGGTGAAAGTTAATAAGATTTGACAATGTTGCAACACACCTACAGATTATCTGCAACACACTTAATTTTGACGACTTTCCACGAAGTTGATAATACAAGTATTAATTTTTTCTCTTAAAGAATAGTTTAGTTTGTTGAACAGTTGTGGAAGATATGATATTTTTTTTCTTTTGCTATAAAAAGCATTTACCACTATTAATGGCGTAAGGATTAACGTTCTGGACCGTGAAATAGTCGTAAGAGAGTTCGAACTCCAGTCGTGCTATGGACTAAAACCATTAGGAAACGTAGGAGACCCCTTATCTCTGCAGCTATTTGTTAAATAATACAAATATCGTCCTACTATAAGGATGGCTTTGGCATTAATTAACCCTTGAAGGTTGATATGCCAGAAAGTATTTGAAAAACAGTTTTCCTGAAACTTAAAAATAAGTTGTTTTTTTAATAGTTTAGAACGTATTGAATTTAAATTGCTTGAATCGATGAAACAGTACAATGCACCCATTTAAAATTGGTCGGATTTTTTTTATGAAATTTATCTTTGATCAGATTTTCCTTGACATTTGGCGGGGGGAATAAAATCTCTTATTTCTGTGGACTATTGAAAAATTAAATCTATTTTCTACTTTTTTTCTGTGTTTTCTTTTTTTTAAAAAACCTTTTCAGAATTACAAGTGGAAGTTTGCTGTCCATGTTATACTTGTAAAATATGACATATGAGTGGTAGAAAGAAATATTTACAGAGCTTTTTATTCACAGGTTACACGAAATTGAGCATTGTTTCCGCTACTGAACACACATGGCAAAATGGCTAACGTTCAGGACTATGAAATTGTAGTAAGTGAATTCGAAATCCACTATTGCTATCACGTTCCCTTTCGGACTAAAATCTATTGGGAAAAGTAGAAAGCAAACTGAACCATTGCACTCTCTAACTAGTCTAGATGTAACACAAACCCGACTTAGTTGACGGTCAGCTTTTTCTTTACCTATTTCAATGGTGAAGAATCTGCAGCCTGTGGGCTGCATGCGACCTTCTAAACCATTATGTACCACAATCGTCTCCCTGTTGAAAGACCAATTAAAATTTAATATCACTGCTTAAGAATCTGATATACCACTGCTTTCTTGCAAAAATTAATCCTTAAAAAAGACATTAAAAGGTTAAAAAAAGCTTCTTTTTTTTCATTTCTTTTATAGTATTATATTAAATTTAGACTAAATTGTTAACTAAAATTTTGAACTTTAGATTTCGTTTTAAAACATATTCAAAATTCATTGAGTGCGGCAATACATGTAATACAATTAATTTTAATGTGGCCTCAACAAAGGAAAAGGTCCTCCACTTAGCTTATATTCAATTAGTACTAGCTTCGCAGGACATAAACTAAAACTGTAACGATACAGAGAAGATTAGCATGGTCCCTTACGCAAGTATAACACACAAATTCGGGAAACGCTCCATTTTTGTACACGAAACTGCATCTGATGGTGAGGCTCTAGTTCTGGGTATGACACTATACTGCATCTGATGGTGAGCCTCTAGCTTTGGATATGACACTAATCTGCATCTGATGGTGAGGCTCTAGCTTTGGATATGACACTAATCTGCATCTGATGGTGAGGCTCTAGTTCTATGTATGACACTAATTTGCATCTGATGGTGAGGCTCTAGTTCTGGGTATGACACTAATCTGCATCTGATGGTGAGGCTCTAGCTTTGGATATGACACTAATCTGCATTTGATGGTGAGGCTCTAGTTCTATGTATGACACTAATTTGCATCTGATGGTGAGGCTCTAGTTCTAGGTATGACACTAAACTGCATCTGATGGTGAGCCTCTAGTTCTGGGTATGACACTAAACTGCATCTGATGGTGAGCCTCTAGTTCTGAGTATGACACTAATCTGCATCTGATGGTGAGGCTCTAGTTCTATGTATGACACTAATCTGCATCTGATGGTGAGGCTCTAGCTCTGGGTATGACACTAATCTGCATCTGATGGTGAGGCTCTAGCTCTGGGTATGACACTAAACTGCATCTGATGGTGAGGCTCTAGCTCTGGGTATGACACTAAACTGCATCTGATGGTGAGGCTCTAGCTCTCGATATGACACTAAACTGCATCTGATGGTGAGGCTCTAGCTCTCGATATGACACTAAACTGCATCTGATGGTGAGGCTCTTGTCCAGGAACCTTGGTAAATATGTAGTACCTCTTCATTGCCATAATTCCCATGTCCACTCAGACCTGAAGTGTTAGTACTTGTTAGGGTTCCATCTATGGATCAAAGAGAACTATTTGATAATTTACAATACTTGAAACCATTTAACAGTGTGCAAACAAATGATTAATGTTAAACTAAACAATTAGAACTATAGAAATGTTTGAAACTGTGTGCATATAAAACTAACAGTGTTTGATAGCAATACTTGAAACCACTTAACGGTGTGCAAACAATAACAATCCTTGAAACCACTTAACTATCATCAAACAAAGGAGCTCTGGCTCATCTAAAAGATTTTCCTACTAATTAATCACTAAAAGTTCGTTTGTATTAACAAGATTTGACACTAAATAACAGAAAAGTTACCAGCCGAACCAAGATAGGAATGAACCAGATCAATGAAACCAATACAATAGTTTACATAAACATCGCGCAGTTTATCTAACAAACAAACAAAAAAATCAATTGCATTTTTTCAATCATTCACTTCTTGGTTTGGCAAAGAACCTCGTAGTCATAGTCATGGTCAGATTCATTTTGAGCAGCTGTTTTTATATATGATACAACTGAAAAAGCAAAGATGACAAGTGTATGATCAAAATGCAGGGAAAGTCAAGTTCATGCCTTTGAAGGTGTTAAAAAAACAACAACGCTTTCATTTGGGATCTGAAGTTGTCTCATCGTTTCTTTCCTACACTCAACTGTGTCATCTGCTGGGTTATTTTCACGATTAGTTTCGAATACTCATGCCCCCACACGTACAGGCACAAATCAGAAAACTCCCTATTCACGCTTCCGTGTAGTTGCAATAAACTCTGTTGATTATTATCTAACAAATAACAAAACTAATTGCAACCACGAAACGCATATTCTCATATATTCATTCACACGTAGTCACATGCTGAATGCGTTTCTTACATATAGATATCCGAATACACAAGCGCGCAAACGAATGGGCTTGTATTATTGCATGCATGTGCAAGTGAGTGTCCGGGCAGTCCGGACGATCTGAGCCAGATAGAATTTCAGAATCAGGTCGCCAATAATTCTGCTGACGAAGCAAATATTTAAAAACGCTTGCTCAGCAAACCTGAAGGGGGGGGAGACCGGTGGACAAAATAGACGAGTGTGCACAATGGCTAAATTTGTTTAAAATACAAATTATTTTAAGACAAATAAAATTAGGATGACAGTAAAAGATGCCCGGGGTTTTAGATTGGGTATAGACAGCAGTCGAGTCGCGCCTTCTCTTTCACAGTTGTAACCCAGCAAATGGTTTAATTCGCATCTTTGCTGACAATAATTGAATTTAAATAATGTACATAGCTGGTAAAAATAGTTTGAGCGGATTTCCTGCATCGTTAATTTCTGCTTGTAACCCTCTTGTTGATAGAAGAGGTCAAATTATTGCTCGATAGTACGCTTTTGCTAGCCTTATGTTTAAAAAAACAAACAAAATTAGATGCTGTTAATAAAGTTAATAATAATAAATGTATAAAAGACTAGGTACGACTGGGTGGAAAAGGTTATCCTCAGGAATTCTGCTAGAGATTTAAATTTGGCAATATTATTATGCATAAATCAGAATCCGACTAAGAAAATAAGATTCATAAAATTATAAGGGATTTTGAGATAAAAATGGATCACCTAATCCCGGCCAGAAGATCCGACCTAGTACTATAATCCAGAGAAGAAAATCAGATAGTGTTGATTAACAAGAAGAAAAGGCCTTGTCATTTATTGGATTTTGCCGTTCCAGCTGAAAAATGAAAGAAAACCAAAAAATAGACAAATTCTATGATTCTGCCAAAGAGTTGAAAAAGCAGTGGAATCTGAAAATGACAGTGATACCAATTCTATTTGGTGCACTTGGAACGATTCTCAAAGGCTTGGAAAAAGACAAGAAGTATTAGATATCAGAGGAAGAATCGAAACCATCCAGACCACAGTATTGTTAAGATCAAGATACTTAGAAAAATCCAGGAGACCAGAGGAACTTTGTTGTTACTCAGTCATCAGTGAAAAGTGGTGTGAAAAGCTCGCAAATAGTGAACTAACGATAATGATTATAACATTAAAATCAGAGTCTGTTCTATACACAAAATTTTCTCGAATTTCAAGATATCAATAGATCACACCATTCTACTCAGAAGATCAGACATATCTTTATCTAACAAAAAGAAAAGACTTTGTCAATTATGAGATTTCGCAGTTCAAATAAATCACTGAGTTAAAATAAAAGAAAGCAAAGCACTAGATAAATACCTGGATTTTGCAAGAGAGGAAAAAGTTGTGCAAAATGCTGACAGTGATATTAGTGAGAGTCGAAGCATTTAAAATAATCTCCATAAAGCGGGAAAAGAGACTAAAAATCGGAAGAAAAACTTAGACTTTCCAGTGTAAAGCGCTCCCTTGTTCGACTAGAATACTTTGAGGAACACTGGGAACCTAAACAAACAGGCTTCAAAGAAAACCACCAGTAGTGGGAAAAGTTCACAAAGAGCAAAAAAAGAAATAATAATAATAATAATAATAATAATAATAATAATAATAATAATAATTGGTACTCGTTGTACAGTCACCAAAGGATTAGTAAAAGGACTAGAGGACTTGGAAATAAGAGAACGAGTGGAGACAATCCAAAACTACAGCATTGCTGAAATTGGCCAGAATACTGAAAAGAGGCCAGGAGACTTGAAGAGACTTGTTGTCACTCAGACTGCAGTGAAAACCAATCAGCTAACGCTGAAGAGAAAAACTATCCAGGAGTAAAAATAATAATAATAAAAATCTTTTTTCAGGTACACGAACAACGACCTAAGTAACCACACAAAACTAGAAAAGACGACAAACTTGCACTGCTATTTTAGAAGCAACCCTACACAAAGAGGCTATAGGAAAAGAATGATAGAAATCTGAGAAGAATGAGTAAGGTTTCAGACAACAAGCCAAAGACTCACTAAATTAGGACGATAATAAAGAAAGGTTGGTGTTCTGACATTGAAATATTTGAAATACACCAAAAATAAATAGGGAATCGAGTCAACAAGAGCCTAATACAATAACCGACACACCAAATACTGAAAACCAATGAACAGCCGAACCGAAATGAATCGTTAAGTAATTACAATCGAAACACCACACACCTAAACTACGCAAAACAAACACTGACACAAGAAGATGAAATGAATATAGAAAATTTAAAGAGAATTACCATCGCTAAAAAAAAAAAACAAGGCAGAACAGTCAAGGCAGAAACTGAAAAAATAAACTAATTATTAACACACATCTCAACGAACAACATCACGGAACGAAACGAACTAATCGATACTTGAGCACAATTAGTCTGCGACAAAATTGGTGTTTCCCTAAAGAACATGAACAGAAACCCAAAACCTAGATGGGGAATTCGACTGGTAACGCAGATAAGAAATCTACAACAGGCGAAAATGATAAGACAGAGTAAGGAAATATGTTGCGACGAAAAGAAAAAAAGGAACCTCACCAGTATAAAAATCAATACAACTCGAGGAAATAAGTCAGAAGGTAACAGTAAAAGAAGGCAGGCTAAAAAATATCGAGACAGGATAAAACAGACAAAACAGGACATTCCAAAATAACGGGAAAAAATTCTACCAGCAAGTTGGGGAAGAATTCACGAAGACATACCAACAACTGGATGACAACGAAACAAGAATTTTGGCGCAAAATATGGCAACGGAGAGAGCATAACAGAAAAGCCGAATAGGAAAAGAGTTAGGACTGGAAAAACGACTGAAGTCGAAAATACACATCGATTCACTCGGAGCAACTCGCGAAAAGTACCAAATTTGAAAACGCCAGGCCACTATGGCATCCATGAAAAAAAGAACTTGTCATTAAAAAATTCACTTCTATCTCCAATAGAATGAATATCGAAATGAATAGATATCTACAAGAAACAGACATACTCGAATGGATGACGAAAGGAAAGACCACCCTAATCGAAAAAGACCTCCAAAAAGGAACCATCCCCAACAATTACAGACCCTATGTGCCTACCGATGAGAGGGAAAATACTAACAGCACTAATTAGGGAGGAGATTTACGATACTCTAATAAACCGCGAACTGGTCCCCCGAGGATCTCCTATACACCAACCGACACATCCTCAAGGACAGTAAAATTAGACGGGAAAATGTAGCTATGGCATGGAGTAACTACAAAAAGGCATATGATATGGCCCCACAAAGCTGGATAATAGTTTGTCTTAAAATGTACAAGATATCCGGCGAAGTAATAAAGTTTATAGAAAATACCATGGAAAACTGGTGAGTCGAACTGACAGGAAGAAAAAAGATTAATTGAGGTGAAAATTCACGGAGGAATCTTCCAGGGAGATGCACTATCACTATTACAATTTGTAACAGCGATGATACCACTCAATCACATATTTAGGAAATGCACAGATGAATACTAACTTTATAAATCGCAGGAAAAAAGTGCATGAACGACATTAAATAATAGAACATGAAAGTGACGGCGATACCAATTGTAACTGGTGCACTCGGTACAGCCACCACAGGATTGTTATAGGGACTGGAGGACTTGGAAATAAGGGGAAGAGTGGAGACCATCCAAACTAATGCATTATTGAAATCGACCAGAATACTGAGAAGAGTCCTGGAGACTTGAGTAGACTTGTTGTCAGTCAGACTCCAGTGGCAAACCATCATCTAACACTGGTGTGAAAAACTCTCAAATGAGTAAAATGATAATGATAAAAACGCAAAACGTAAACGAGAAATCATCCTTAAAAATAAAACATGAATTTTTCTGTGTGATACAAACGGTTCACACAATCCAGGCCAGAAGACCAGACCTAGTTTTAATTAACAAGAAAAAAAGAACTTGTCATCCAGGAGATTTTGTCGTGCCAGCCGACCAGAGAACCAAAGTGAAAGAAATCTAAAAGCTGGAAAATACCCTAGCCTTGCCAGAAAGCTGAAAAAAATCATCTGGTAGTAGCAACAGTAGATGGAGTCATTAAAACAATCCCCAAAAACCTACAGAAGAGGCCGGGTGAACCGAGGATTAGAGGAAGAATCGAAACAGTCCAGACCACAGCATTCCTAAGATAGGCTGATATTTTGAAGAGTCCTGGAGACCTGAGGAAACTTGGGATCGCTCAGACTCCAGGAAAAAACAATTAATTATAATTAGTGTGAAATTCTGGCAAATAATAATAAGAAGATTGTTGGTTGGTTGGTTGGTTGGTTGGTTGGTTTTATGGCATATCAACCTTTGTAGGTTATTTAACGCCAAATCCATTTTTATGTAAATAGTCAGCTCTATTTCAAACAATTCAGTTTAGCATGAGTATACAGTTTAATAGTCAAAACAGTTATAATTCAGTTTAGCATGTGTATAGATTTTGTTTACACACAGTTATATGTCAAAACAGTTCTATAGTAAACAATTCAATTTAGTGTAAGTTCAGTTTCAATGTAAAAAACGGATCTATTTCAAAAAATTCAGTTTAGTATAAGCACCCTGTTTAAAAGTAAGTATAGTTTAATTGTCAAAAACATTTCTATTCAAGCGATTCAGTTTAGTAAAACAGTTCTAATTCAAACAATTCAGTTTAGCATAAGTATGCAGTTAGTTCTATTTGACACATAGATAGGACCCTATCAGGTGCTACCATTCCGGGCCAGAGTGGGTGCTCCCCATTCCCCAAAGCTCCAGCATCACTGGAACCATACCATCAGATTGTTTAGTGTCATATGCAGAACACTCGTTTGTGGGGGTCTTACCCCTCTGCAGAGAAACAGTCGGTATATTCTACAGCACCAGCCGACTGGGCAAAAGAAGAATATAGGGAAGTCATAGATAGTATTTGGAAGTGTAAATGAAATAAGCTCTGGCGTAAAAATCTATAAAAATCGGAATATTTTTGATAATCTCTAATATGTGTATGTGTGTGTGTGTACACGTGTGTGTATAGTTGGCTATGACTATATATGCATGTGCATGTTTGAATATTTCCGTGCAGCCATTTGCTCATTGACCATAACATAACACTATCAGTTAACAGATCTGCCATTCTTTCACAGCCATCGTTTAGCGCCCTTGTGACATTTATACGTCCCCCAAGCCGCTGCTTCCCCTCACCGAATTGCCTCATGACACGTAATTTAATCCGATTGGTCGAAAAAGAAAGCTATTGATCGACATAAGCGATAAATTTTATGAATGTGCTTTAACGGTCATTTCTTTTCTCTTTTTTCTTTTTTCTTTTTTTTTTTTTTTCGTTATTGTATTGAATCTACTTTGTCATGAATTTCCATTTCATTTTTATTGCCGAATCATAAACTGCTTCGTCATCATTTTTAAGTGTTACAAGAAAAATATCGAACTACGATTTTTTTAAGGTTTCAGTGTCACTGTGAACCACAACTGTAATATTTCACGACAACGCCGCCGAACAGGGTTCAATTTCTGGAAAGTTTTGATTTTAAATTTCCCGACAGCCAATCCATATCCCCAAAGAGGTTTGCTAAAGTATTGAAAAGCTGGGGTATTCTACGTTAGTCTAAAACAATAGAGGGTTTTACAAGAATAAACGACATTAAGAAATGACAAATTTCCAAAAATTGCTAATTATATAAGTCCAGTCGGCTGGGGCTGTAAAAGAAACCGACTGCATCCCTATAGAGGGGTAAGAGTCCCCCAACGAATGTCCTGATTTTGACACTAAATAATCGGATTGTAAGGCTGCAGTTTTTGAGCTTTGGGGAATGTGGAGTACCCCCTCACTACCATTAAACCCAGGTCCACTCTGATTCAGGGTGGTAGAAAATAGAACTGTTAGATATCTAAACTGAGTGAAAAAAATGACTAACATTAATTGAAGTTGTTAAAAATACAACTATTTCACTATTTATCTGAGTGTAAAGAAATTACTGTTTAAATAAATTGTTACTCTTACATAGCAATACATGAAACCATTTAACATTATGGAAACAAATTATTAACAATTCATAGAATTATTCGTATTAGATATAAATACTTGAAACCATATAACTGTGTACAAAAAAAGAGCTCAGTCTCTTCTAAAAATGTTATCAACAAAATGTGTTTACAAATTGCATATTTGATATATGTATCCAGAGGGCTTGGCATCAAATAACCAAACAAACCAAATTATTCAATTCGTAAAACAACTGCATGCCTCATACACATTATTGCAACTCACTAAGGACGTTTTTAGTGCAGTGACAATCTTCATGGAATGGGCAACCTGAGTCCAAATCTTTTTAGCATTTCACTCCGTGTTAATGCCCTTTAGAAAGGCATGAATCCATTTGTTTTCTCCTCCTCACTCATCCATGGGAAAATAGTTGGGCAGACTAGATTCCTTTTACTTGCACATTTACTGAACTCGTAAAATCGCTTTATTCTTACTTTCACTGGACTAATGCAATCCCTGAATTTGTAGGTATATAATCATTCATTTCGTACATTTACTGCCCTTGTTTACTCACTTCAGCAGAACTCTTACTCTCACTGCATAGCCCAGTCAGCTGAGGCTGCAGAATACATCGGCTGCATCTTTGAAGAGGGGTAAGACTCCCCCAACGAGGTAATTTACTAAGCTTTTTTGCTTAGATGTAGCACAAGGCCGCATGAATTGGGCACCCAATGAGAATCGAACTCACTCGTGTAGGTTTGCTAGTCTACCTTGCTAACCATTACACCACCCGAGGTGCCCAAGACTCCCCCAACGAGTGTCCTAATAATAACACTTAACAATCTGATGGTGAGGTTCCATAATGCTGGAGCTTTGGGGAATGCGGAGTACCTCTTCATTGCCATCGCTCTAAGGTCCCCTCTAACCTGGAGGGGTAGCAACTGACTGAATACACAAAAAACTATTCTTATACTAAACTGAATTGTTTGAAACTTTTATCAAAATGACTTAATTCTGCCTTAAATAACCTGAAAAGGGTTGATACGCCGTAAAACAAAACAACTAACCAACCATTTTGGGGAACTATTGGATGAATTACTAAACAGAATTTAATCTGTACATAAATATTATATTAATAGGGTATATGTTATGTGCAAAGATTCTTTTTTTTTATATGAGAAAATCGTAAAAAGTGGAGATGCCCAAGGAGGCATGAGAAACAAATAACTTAATTCAGCGTTGAATGACCTGAAAAGGGTTAATACGCAGTAAAACAAAGTAACCTACCAACCAACCAACCAACCCTCATTGCTTACATACATGTATTGCAACTGTACATGCTCATACATGTACTTGTAAAATCAATGCACTCGCGCCATCCCGTAGAATCTTATACACTCACAACTCCAAACACATATCCGTTCATGTGAAACTTTCGATTCCTTAAATCGTTCATGGGTTTTAAGTTAAGTTTTTAAATTTTGATCTTTAAAAAGTGTTATGACAAATAGTAGAGAAGAGAAATCTCCCAAGAAATTGCATCTTTTGATTTTAATTTCTGCTAGGGTTTGTCCTCCTGTTGCTAACTACTACTTTTATTATTATTATTATTATTACTATTATTATTTGAGAGTTTTTGACACCAGCGTTAGCTTATGGTTTTCCACCGTAGTCTGACTGACAACAAGTCTTCTCAAGTCTCCAGGACTCTTCTCAGTATTCTGGCCGATCTCAGCAATGTTGTAGTTTGGTGCATTCACTTATTATGTGATTGATCATTTCGTCTCTTTCACCACATAATCTACATCTGCTATTTTGTTGCGTCTTGTCTATTTTTGCTTAGACATCGTTAACCCTTATAGTATTGTTTTGTGCTGCTATTAGAAGAAATTCAGTTTCTCTCTTAAGGTTTTCCTTTCTTAACCATGTCCAAGTTTTCTCGTGTGAGATTTTGCTTGTTTGTCTCTTGAAATTTCCATAAGGTTGTATTTCTTCCCGTTTTTGTTTTCTGTGTATTTTTGTTGTCTTGTTTCTGGTGGCAGTAACCAGTATTCCTCTGCGCTTTTTTTATGTACTTCTCGTCGTTGTATCAATGTATCGACGCTGTTTTGAATGCTGGCAAGTCTTCTTCAATCTTCTTTGCTTGATCTCAGCGATTCTAGGCCTTATGCCTCGTCATGAGTTCTCTTGTTCTCTGGTCTATTTGCTGGAGTTCTTCTCTAGTCGACTTTAAGAATGGTTCCAAGTATCTTACGAGGTAGGACAGCCCAGATATCTATACCTTTGATGAGATTTCTGCAATATAGTTTTGTTTCGAGTAATTTTCTCGTTCTTCTGAGGTATTCTTTTTTTAAAATTTTCCCTTCATCTCTGCATGTTTGATGATGTCCGCTTCCAGTATTCCCAAGTATTTGTAGATTTCCTTTTCTCCGATCATTCCGATTTTTTCTTGATTTGGTAGTTCTATTCCCTCCGTCATATGCCGTTTCCCGCTTTTCATTATTAGCATGGCACATCTTTATGCCAAATTCTATCCCTATATAAAGACTGTATATCCTGTATTAGAGCTTCCGGTTCTTTGACAAAAAGTTTAATGTCGTCCATGATGGTTGATCTTTTGCTCCAATTTTTGAAGTTTGTATCGACCAGTGTATTTTCTGATTATGTGATTGAGAGGCATCATCGCTATTACAAATAGTGGTGATAGCGCATCTCCCTGGAATATCTCTCTTTGGATTTTTATTCAGATAAGCTTTTCCTTCTTGTTTCAGTTCCACTCTCCAGTTCTCCATGTTATTTTCTGTAAACTTTATGACTTCGCTGGATATCTTGTACATCTTATCACAGACTATTAACCAGCTTTGTAGGGCCATATCATATACATTTTTATAGACAATATGTTTCAGTCTTGGGGATGTTTTGCTCAATGTAGAGTAGCTCTCCTGTACCTCTGGTCCCCTTGCAGTATCCTTTCTCCACCTCAGGGACTAATTAGCAGCTTATTTGCATATCGTAAATCTCCTTCCTAAGGTGTGCCGTTAGTATTTTCCACATCATCGGTATGCACATTATGGGTCTGTAGTTGTTGCGAGCGGTTCTTTTTTGGAGGTCTTTTTCGATTAGGGTGGTCTTTCCTTTAGTCATCCATTCGGGAATGTCTGTTTCTTGAAGGCATCTATTCCTTTCGATATCCATTCTGTCGAGGATAGAAGTGAATTTTTTAAACTAGTATTCATGGATGCCATATTGGCCTGTGGTTTTCAAATTTGTTACTTTTTGCGAATTGCTCCAAGTGAATCGATATGTATTTTCGACTTCGGTGATTCTTCGAGTCCTAACTCTTTTCCCATGTTGCTTATCCCTTCGGCTTTTCTGTTATGCTCTCTCCGTTGCCATATTTTGCTCTAGAATTGTTTTGTTTCCTGGTCATCCGGTTGTTGGTATGTCTTCGTGCACTCTACTTCCGCTTGTACCTTCTAGTTTCTTTCTTTGAGTTGTATTGTTTATTTAACTTGTTGGGTTGTTGTTTTTTCTTTTCATCCCAATATGTTCCAGCGTTCCTCCTCTATCTTATCACTTTTGCTTGTTGTAGATTTCTTATCTGCGATTCCAGTTGAATTTCCCATCCAGATTTTGAATTTCTGTTCACGTTCTTTAAGGAAAAACCAATTTTGTCACAGACTAATTGTGCTTATGCATAGATTAGTTCATTGAATCCCATGATTTTGTTCGTTGAGATGTGTGTTTATAATTCGTTTATTTTTTCAGTTCTGCCTTGATTGTTTTCCAGTCTTGCTTTCTTAGCGATGGTCATCTAGTCTTCTTTTCGGACATAATTCTCTAGATTTTCAATAATCATTTCTACTTTTGTGTTAGTGTTTGTTCTCTGTGATTTGGGTGTGTGTTGTTTCGATTGTTATTACTTTGCGATTTATTTCGATTAGATTGTTCTTATTTCTCATAATTTGATTTGTCAATTATTATATTAGGGTCTTGTTGCCTTGATCCCCTATCTTTTGGTTGGTGTATTTCTTGTATTTCGAGGTCAGAAACCAACTATTTTTTATGATCGTCCCAACTTGGTCAGCCAGTCTTTGCCTTATTATCATTATTATTTTACTCCTTTAAACGTTTTTCACAACAGCGTTAGCTAATGGTTTTTCACTGGAATTTGCGTGACACCAAGTCTCCACAACTCTTCTCCGTATTCTGGCTGATCTTAATATCAATGTAGTCTGGATTGTCTCCACTTATTTTTAGATTTCCAAATCTTCCAGTCTCTTTATAAAGCCTTCGGGTATTATTCCGAACGTACCAAATACAAATGGTATCACCGTCAACTTCAGGTCTGATAGTCTGGGATTAGGTGATTCGTTATTATTATTATTATTATTATTATTATTAATCAAGCGGATTTTACCGTTTCGGCGGACACAGATGTAATTCAAAGAAATCGAAAATATAGACAAATAAATGGAGCTTTCAAGAGAACTAAAAAGCACAATAGAACCTGAGGGTGACGGTGATATCAACTGTTGTTGGTGGACTTGGAACAGTCAACAAACCTGTGGATAAAAGTCTGGGGGAATTAGAAATCAGGGGAAAAATCGAGACCACTCAGACTACAGCATTGTTAAGTTCGGCTAGAATGCTGTGAAGAGTCGTGGAGACCTAAGTAGACTTGTAGTCACTCAAACTCGAGTGAAAGTTCACTTGAAAAATAATGTCCTATTTTGTTATACATCTACATTTAAAATCGACCTTTATTTTCCAAGCAACTTCCTGTATTGCATATCTCATCATCTTGTTGTATATCTTCCCCCGCGCAACATTGCAAAGAAATACCCTGTTTTTATCAATATTCTTACATGTATTTTAGCTGATGCGTTTTCTTTTCTGAAACATTTATATATTTAGTGCGCAGTTAAAAAATTCCGACCGATAAAGCCTAATCCTGGGAGATTAATGGCAACCTCGTTGAGTTGGGGTGGAAGACGGTGTACGGCTTTGTTTTTAGAGTCTGGAAGAAGAAGAGAATCCAGTCAAAGCTTCAGGTGAATTCCTGTCAATTGGAACAGTTCAGGTTGAATGCATGTTCGTCTCCACCTTGATCTGGAGGAGTCATCGTTTTCTCAAAGGAGTTGGAAATACAGAAATGAGATCGGTCGGATGAAGAAGGTAAATATAGAAAGAGAGGAGTAGGTAACAAAGAAAGGAGTGATAGGAAAAAAGAAGACGGTTATCTTGCGGTGAAAATAAGACGGATGTGGAGGAAGATGTTTCAGCAGAGAAAGGAAATGGGTGTTCGAAAAGGTAGTTGTGAAGAAGACAGGAAAGAAAACGCTTGATAACAAAAAAAATAGGAGTGGTTTGTACAAAAAGCCGAAAAATGCTCGTTGACAGAAAGAAAGAAAGAATAGACACGGGAGATGGAAAGGTGAAACAAAATTTGTGACGATAGGATACGAAAGATAGAAATAGATCGCAAGAGAGTGAGATACGAGAATAAGAAAAAATAAGATACTAGAAAACAGCTGTAAAGAAAGAAAGAAAGAAAGAAAGAAAGAAAGAAAGGTGAAACATAATTCGGTAGGATAGGAAAGGAACGACAGAAATAAATAGCAAGAGAGAGAGAGAGATTGTGTGTGTGTTTGAGTGTGTGTGTTTGAGTGTGTGTGTGAGAGAGAGTGTGTGTGTGTGTGTGTATGAGAGAGAGAGAGAAGAAAAAAGTGTAAGAGATTGTAACACTATTGTTGAGAGAAAAGAAAAAAAAACGTAATTAGAAAATAAAACATGCTAAAAAGGAAAGAAAACGAGGGATGTAAAGAGATGCATGAAGGAAGAGGAGGAGGAAAACAAAGGAGAAAAAAATGTGGAAGAAGAAGAAGAAGAAGAAGAAGAAGAAGAAGAAGAAGAAGAAGAAGAAGAAGAAGAAGAAGAAGATGTGAAAGAAGAAGAAGAAGGAGGAGGAGGAGAAAGAAAATAAAGGAAAAAATATGTGACAGAAGAAGGAGGAGGAGGAAAACAAAGGAGAAAAAATATGTGGAAGAAGAAGAAGAAGAAGAAGAAGAAGAAGAAGAATTTGTTAGCAATTATAACTTCAAGTAAGTATTCCTAATATAAATACAGTTAATTCACGCAATCCTATCCAATGATAATATTTTATACCAAATTAAATGCTTTTCACAAATTATTCCGGTTTAATAATCACTCGTTTGCACCCAGTTATATGATTTTAAGTATTTCTTTCTAATACAAATGATTTAGACACAGTTATATAGTTTGAAATAATCCCATCTTCAAACAGATCTGTTTGACTCGTAGATGGGACTCTAACAGGTACTACTGTTGTATACTCATATGCAGATTCATGCAGAAAGAATCACAACGACACAATGATAAAGGACGAGCGAAGGCTTCTTTAGAAAAATATGTACCTCTCACTTTATTATAAGGGTTCGAAAAGGGTTACTCAGGGTTTTACTGTGAGAGGGAGCTGGAGACCGAACATAACTGCAATATATTGACCCCCCCCCACTCTTATGGCCGTCAGCGTTGTGTCTTTCTCGTTCTCCAGGGCTGCTCAACTGGAGGCCCAGGGGCCCAGCTCTCTGCTGGATGATGGCTTTCTTTACTGCATCTTATCACCAACTGGTCTCCAAAACTACTGGGGGCCCCGAGGGCCCCTTCGGCTGGGTGTGGCTTTCCTTACCACATCTTATCAGCGACTTCTCTGGTCCCCAACTCAATCAGGGATCTCGAGAGCCCCTTTCGGCCTGGTGTGGCTTTCCCTACCACATCTCGTCTAACTCCGCCCGTTCTCTGTCTGACTTCCTGTCTTGACTGAGTTATATAATAGTTCAACGCCCACTCAATCTTTGGAATGGCATGTTTGATCGTCATCAAGCGGAAATAACGGTCATGCAGTTCAGAGGTCACTCTCTTCCTGTGCATCAGTCTATGAGTGTATCATGAGATTTTTACCTTGTCCCATTTCATCAGCCAAATCCGCCCACGCGATCTCTTTCAATTACTGGCCATTGGAATGTGTCACTTCCTTCCGGCGCATCACTTTGAAATGGCATGTTTGGCCGGGTCGAAGGTCAAAATACAACACTACCATTCCAAGTCAGTGTGAACCTGGGAGTGACTAGCAATCAAAGAGGACTCCACACCGCTCAGAGCTCCTGTACAGAAACCTCGCCACTAGAAGCAGTTTAGTGTCATACCTAGGACACCTATTTTCGGGGGATTAGGGTGGGGTTTTACTCCACGGCATAAGATATAACCATAGTCGGTGTATTCCTAGACCAACCGATAAGATGAACGAAGACGATCAAGGCTAAAGAAAGAACCAGAAACCAATGATAAATATTTGAGTGTTCGTAAAATTAGAAATCAGGAAATGAAATGGATGTAAAAAAAAAAGGATTTGCAGGGAGAAAGATGATGAGAATAGAGAAGTAATTAAATGAGTTAAAAATCAGAAGAAAATCATAGAGTAAAATAGGACATCTCTTCTTCGTGTAATCGTTTGGAAACTTCTCTTGCAGACCAATAAGCAGTGAGATGGATCCTCACTGGGTATAGTATGTAATAGACAAATGTTAGGTTTCGTTTGGTTTTATACCATATCTACCATTGCAGGTTATTCAATACCAAATCCTGTTTATATCAATTAAATATATATGATTTGTAAACGTATTTGTTGATAGCATTTTAAAACGATCCTAAACTTATTCTTTTGCAGAGTTCAATGGTTTCAAGTATTTATATCAAACACGAATAATTCTATTAACTCTTAATCATTTATTTGCTCTCAGTTAAATGGATATACATATGATTTGTAAGTTAAAAGTTTTTGGTTATTTCATTTTTTAATGAGTTAGAATTAATGTATTTGCACATTAGTATTGCTATGATTTCTACACAGTTAAATGGTTTCAATTATTGCTATCTAGCATTAATAGTTCTATTCAATATTAACCATTTGTTTGCAAACAGTGAAGTGATTTCAAGTATTGCTATTTAACACTAATTATTCGATTCAACACTATTCATTCTGCACAGGCAAATTGTTCCAAGTATTGCTACATAATACCAATAATTCAGTATCACTAATATTTTAATTAAACATCAGTCATTTGTTTACACACAGTCAAATAATCAAGCAATTCTATTCCTTAAAATTCAATTCAGCGTAAGTCATTTCTTTGCACTCAGTTTAAATGCTAAACAGTTCTATTTGACCCATAGATAGGACCCTATCCGATGTTACCACTCCAGGGCCAGAGTGGACCTGGGAGCAATGACAATGAAAGGGTACTCCGCATTCCCCAAAGCTCTAGGGTCACCAGATACAAATTCAAGATCAGAAGTAACATTGAGTGAAACAAACAATGAGAAAGTTTTCCTTTGAGTTTTAGCAGTAAGCTTTCTGGTGCACAACAGAGCAGAAATGTGTTCTGGGGTTTAATGTTTTAACAGCCTTTTCTTAAAGCCTTCGATATTTTTTCAATAGATACAGTGAGCTTCCTCCTCGCAATAAAATACGGTTTTGAAACTTACGAATGTGGCCGGCTTGAATTAATAACTCATTGATAAACGTGGAAAATAAACTATCAATGTGTGTTGCATTTTTTCTAATGAAAAATTATAAGCTCTTCATTTCTTTGCGCCTGAACACTGACAGCTTACCAATCTTCAGACGGGTCAGTTCAGGTAAGATATATTATTCGCTTAGTACCAAGGGGATTTCTCTCAAGACAGCGCTTGTTCCCTTGTATAAAAGGAACGAGAGATAGATTCATTATCAGGCGTCTGATGCACCTCTCGAGGGGAATGCCGACATTACGTTTACGCACAGTTCAGTGGTTTCAAGTACTGCTATGTGACACAAACAATTCAATTTAACATCAGTCATTTGTTTTCACACAGTTAAATGATTAAACATTTCTATTTGACCCATTGCTGAGATCCTAACAGGTACTACCACTCCAGGTCAGAGGTGACCGAGGATTAATGGCAATGAAGTGGTCACTCTACATTACCAAAAGTTTCAGAACTGAAGCCTCACTATCAGATGAAGTTTAGTATCCTACACGGGATATTAGTTCTATTTGAGTTCAATTCCTGGACAAGACTGATTGCATTTCACATAGCACTAATACCCTTGGGAAAGGTATGAATCCAATTATTCTCCCTCCAGCTATGGGTAAATAGTAGGACAGACTAGGTTCTTCAGCCTTGGTGAGGCAACTAGTCTAGAAGGAAAACTCTGAAATGAAACCTGCTAAACTCCACTTAAAAAATTGACCTTGTGTCATATCCTGCCCGAGTAGAGGGGTTGGGTAAATATAATTAGTTCTATTTAACGCATAGATGGGGACCCTAACAGTTACTACCTCTCCGGGTCAAAGTGGAATTGGAAGTAAGGGGAGTAAGAAGATACTTCACATTACCCAAAACTTCAGGACTGAAGCCTCGCCATCAGATGATTTCGAGTCATATCCAGACCACTCGTCGGAGGTGGGTCTTACCCCTCGGTCGAAATCCAGTTGGCGTATTCTACACCTCCAGCTGATAAAATGATAAAATGACTTGGTGGGAACTCCGAAAAATATCATCTTATTTCTTCGACAACTTATCGAAACTACCAAAAATTTAACTTGCTGCTCAAATCTAAACTATGCAATTCAGTTGTCGGGGGCTTCGACGCGAATTAATCACTTTTGAATTGTGAGTTCGATCCTGACTAGGTACCTCATAATTACACCCTTGAATCAACTCAATGGTTAACAAGCTTGGCTAACAGATCGTTGTTAATGAGTTCGATGCTCATTTGGTGCTTCCTATTCATTACCTTGTGCCAGACTAAGCCAGGCTTGGCAAAAGAAGAACAGTTGTGGAGGAAGACGTAAAAATACGGAATGGTGGATTGAAGTAATTATAGAATAAACAGATATGAACTGATGTCTTGAATAAAGAAGGAAAATTGATAACGAATGAAGGATAAGAAAAATCGAAGGAAAGAATGGTGTTTTATTGAAAAAAGGAAAAACATGAAAGAGAATTTTTTTAACAAAGCTTCTGAAAATGTGGTGGTTAAATTACCCTGATCAACACTAAATTCATTGACAAAGATATTAGAACATTTTTTAAGATGCTCTGTGGCGACTGATACCAAATATGACGTAGGATTCGCTAGATGTATCCCATCTTATATAATTTTATTATAATTTCATTTCATTATAATTTCATTATATATTTCAAACTTGAGATAGGGTCCCATCTATCAATCAAATAGAACTGTTTGACATATAAATAGAATGCAAACAAATGACTGGGGTTAAATTTAATTGTTAGAAATAAAACTGTGTGCAGACAAATGACTGATGTTTAATTGAATTGTTAGTGATACACAGCAATGCTTGGGATCATTAAACTTTGTTGACTTATGCTAAATTGAATTGTTAGAAATAGAACTGTTTGATCACTTAACTGTGTGTTTCTACAAAATGTATTTACAAATCATATATTCGATATATATGTAAAAACAGGATTTGGCATTAAATAACCAACAACGGTTGATGTACCCTAAAACCAAACAAAACAAAAGGTTCAAAAAAGGAAAAATCTTTTGATGTTCTCTTTTAAGTAGGAGGTGGGGAATCCAATACAATAATATAAAACAACTCAATGCGTTCTGAGTACCGAATGACACGGACATCTTTTATTTACAACAATTAAAAATGGCTGACCCAGTACTTCCGGGTCTTGTACAATGGAGGAAACGGTGCTTTCGTTTCTTAGTTCCCGGGTACATCATAAACCCTTTTATTACAAGCTTCGTTCGATAGAAATTTATGATTTTTTTATAAAAGCCCTAAAGTTCAGCATCATAGACAAAGAGAAAATAAATGCATCAATCTTTTTAGTTGCATGCAACAAGTATTTAACAGTTTATTCTGTCAATTAATACGAAAAAAAAAACTTAAATTTCCAAAAATAGAAATAAAAATCTTTAAACAAAAATTAAAACAAATATGTAAATGAATGAATAAATAAATGAATGGGTAAATAAATATATATAAAAAAAACAATAAAAAATGAAAATAGATGAATAAAAATTAATTTATCTGTTAATTAATTAGTTATAAAAATCTTAAAAACAGAAATTGAAAATAAATAAATGAATAAAAATTAATAAGATAAAATGAATTAATAAATTTAAAAGATCTTAATAAAAAAAAACAAATAAGTGAAAAATAGAATAAAATGAAATAAATGAATAAACAGTTTAAAATATCTTTAAAATAGAAATAAGAATAAATAAATAAAAATTGATAAATTAAAATAATAAATAAATAAATATTTTTTTTAAATTCTTACAAAAGATCTTTGTTCCGGTAAAGTTGGTATCAACTTCCGAAAGTTCAACTGGGTACAGACTGGTATTTTTTTTTTATTTATTTTATTTCATTTATATTTTTTCCTTCGTTTTTTAGAGGATGTCTTTCTTGCAAGAACAGCTGTAAGCACCATTATGAGCCAGACCCATGTTTTGTCATGTCAGTTTGTCAAAGAGACTTGAAACCACTTTAAAAAAATTGCGGAAAAGAAACAACCCGGAACTGTCCGCATGGAGAGCTAAATGTCAGACCTAAAGAGCCGGCACGGAAGCAAGCAGGCAGACCGACTGACGGGTGGGTGGGCTTCAGTCGGTTAAAGGGAACCAGTGCCAGGACGACTAAACAGGGAGGTCTGCAGCCTGTTGCTCAATCCCCAGACTGTCCCTAATCAAAATACCGTTATCATCCCCAAAACTTCACATCCCCCACTGCCATCTTGATTTTCAAGTGTAACAATCCTGCAGATTCCCGCCCATTTCCTGTTAGGATTCTTTGAATCTGTCACCTTTTTTTAAAAATACATACTGAATCACTTTTAATATAATTCTTACTTTCGTGTATTGATGAGACCAAATTGAAGCTTGACGAAAATTCAGGATAAACAAGACATTTTTCATAACACTCTTTTGTTGGCTTTAGGTTTACAAGGGACGTTCAAAAAATTCTAATCCTCAGCCTGAAAGAAAAGCCACAACTGAACATTTTTTGTTGTGCAGGTGAAGCCCATACAAACGTGAGCGGTGTGCGACAAAGCTAATATCTAGTTGAGGCTTTGAACCTTTTTGAATGACCATCGTATATCTCTATCAAAGAAATAGTTTGGTCTCAGTCTCTTTTACAAAATATAGAAAAAAAAAGAAATAGTTTATTTCTTAGGATATTTACTTGAATATGCATTTCATTTTCTACGACCGATTCTGGTTTGTTCCTATACTATTGGTCAGTATGGTCAAATTTCTATCTATCTTACAATTCCCGGCGTATTACTTTCCCTACCCATTCAAGCCTGTTTTTGCTGTCCTTTTGTGCCATTTTTCTGCATTTGCTTAATAATAATGATAATAATAATTATAATGATAAGCAGAATAAGAAGAAGATACTTTTATATGATGGAATTAATAGATATTGGTTCAAAAATATTCCTCTATCCTCGAGGGATTGGCCCGACAACTACAAGAAGCGATAATTCCCGAATGAATGAGAGTTGACATCTCCACAGTAAATGGTGGTTCTCTGAAACTAGTGGACAAGTTCACCTACCTCGGAAGCAGCGTCTTATCTACCGAAAATGACATCAATACGCGACTATCGGTTATCGGTCATATGGAAGTTAGACCTATCCGATAAGATAAAACGCAGTTTTTCCCTGCAGCGGTCATGTCCAAACTACTTTATGGATGCATCTCACATGGACGCTGACTAAACGTATTGAGAAAAAGCTTGACGGCAATTGCATAATAATGTTACGAGTTATACTGAACAAATCCAGGAAGCAACATCTGACAAAACAGCAGCTGTTCGGCCACCTACCTCCGATTTCAAAAACCATCCAAATTAGACAAACAAGACATGCGGGACACTGCTGGAGAAGTAAGGAAGAACTCATCAGCGACGTTTTCCTATGAACCCCGTCACACAGACGAGCAAGTGTTGGACGACCAGCTAGAACTCATCAACAACAGCTCTCTACGGATGTAGCCTAGATCTGCCGGAAGCGATGGACGATAGAGACAGATGGCGAGAGAGAGAGAGAGAGAGAGAGTGATAGCACCAGAAAGACTTCAAAAAAGAAACAATCCCGAGAAAATGCAAGTCAATAACACCTTTCCTAACATTTATGTCATTTTTTTTTATTATTATTATTATTATTGTGCTAGTTTGTTGTATTCGCTTATTACGCGAATTCACCTCTATATAACTCCACATAACTAACACTTGTTATGTATTTTCCATCTTCTTGGTGTCTTTCCAAGAGCTCCAACTATGATTGGTATCACTGTCACCTTCATATTCCACATGTTTTTCAGCTCTCTGGCAAGGTTCAGATATTTGTCCAGCTTTTCACCTTCCTTCATTTTTTATGCTGTAGTCTGTTGGAACTCAAAAATCGATTAGATGACAAGTTATTCTTGGGAATTAATTTTTTTATTTGTTGCGGACTTTTTGTCCTCATCTCGGTAGTTTTTATGTTGTTTCTTCTTTCACTACGTTTCGGCCAAATTTCACCTATGGCCTTTTTCAGACCAAGTAAACCTCTGGCCGGCTTGGGTAGGATTTGAAACCGCTATATTCTGACAATGCTTACCTGGAACCGTAGAGACTCAACACCTCTATCCGCTGCGCCACGGGCCCCAAGCCGGCCAGAGGTTTACTTGGTCAAAAACGTGGTGCGATAGACAACAACTATGGAAGGCAGTGATTACTAGGGATACGGTTAAAAGACTCAGCATTCCTATCCGAGGTCACGGTAAATCAGCTGAAGAAGGCCAGAGGTGAAATTTGGCCGAAACGTAGTGAAAGAAGAAACAACACAAAAACTACCATAATGAGGACAAAAAGTCCGCAATAAATAAAAAAAATAATTCTCAGATTAAGAAGCCTCATCTCAAAATGATTCCAATAAATGACAAGTTATTCTTGTTAATTAAAACTGGGTATTGTCTTCTGGTCTTAATTGAGGGATCTGTTTGTATCTCAAAGTCTCAGATTACTTGGTTTCATTTCCGAGGACGCATTCTTCTTTGTGCGTATATTATTTGTTAATGTCCAAATTTTATTCTTCTGCACAATTCTCAGTGGATCACTTTTCCTACCCAGTCATTTTTACTCTTGTATTTCTTTTTGTGCCAGTTTGCAAAATTCGCTTATTACGTTATTAACAGTTTCATCTCTCTCACCACATAGCCACCACTCGCTATTCTTCGACGAATTATCAATCTTTACTTTTACTTGATTAGTCTTTCTGTGCATCAATTTATAGCAATTCGGTTTCTTTTAGAAGGTATCCCTCGCGTAGCCATGTCCAAGTCATCTTATTTGCAATTTCTTTCGTTTGGTGCTTGAGGTATCCATATAGTTGTTTTTCTTCCCATTTTTATTTTCGTTTTTTATTATTTTTGTTACTTTATCATTATTGTTATTACTGACTGATTCAGTTGAATATTTTAAATTTAATGTTTCTTTCTTATTTATTTATTCATTTAGTCCAGAAATTTAGTCAAAAATCTTAGAATCGACTCGACTGAAGTATGAGAGGCTGCTTAGAACGAATAGCAAGTGAGTATAGTATAGTTTTTAATTATTTACAAAGTTTTCCTTAGTTTGACACGCAGGCGCCTTGAATGGTCGAATGATTAGCAAATTAGACGAGTGGGTTCGAGTCTCATTGAGTGCCCAATTCATACGGGCTTGTGCCACATCTAAGCAAAAATGCCAACGAAATTATCCAGGTTGTATACAATACCGACAGTTACTAAATAGTCACCTATCCTAGTACAAGAACAGGCTTCTTATGATTTAGCAGGAATTGATGCCCTCATCAAAACTTGACCATAATTCAAGCGAGTATAGATATTTGTAGTATGAACTCCCTTAAGAACCCGGCTATTAATGATACAGTGCCACTGTTTTCCTTCTTCTGCATAAAAATCTCACGTTTGGTTTCTTTATTTAGTGGTATAATCAACATACGCCATTAAGCAAAGAAACCAAACCAGAGTTCTGTAATTATTTACAAAGCTCTGTTAACGACAATACAAAAATCCCCTTTAACATCAACTGTTATTAAGTTGTCTCCCATATAAGTACTGAACAGAGTCATCCCGGCTTAACTTCGGTGGTCAGACCGGAACTGCCGCTTTCAGCGTGACTTACATGTAAGTTAAACGATCGTCGATATTTAACAGAAGTGACTTTATCTTTATTAATTACTTTTTATTTATCAATTTCTGCTTCATATGATTAAAAGAAAGCCAACGAACAAGACACTGAAGTTAGTATTCGAATATTAGATTTTTTTTCTCAACGTCTACTTCATAATGTCTTCATTAGGTTACTCAATGTATTTTAGGTTAAATTTTCAGCCACACCTGAACATCATATTTAAGATGCTCATACCTGATTAGAGAAAGAATTAATTTCTTTTTATTACATTTTATTACATTTTGATATCTTTCCTGGCTATAAACTGAAGTTCCGTCTCATCACACTTCGTTTTTAAGGGCGTTTATTTTTTGTTATTTCCCTTGATCAATTGCTTAGTCATCCTCTCGTCTTCGACAACCATTATTGAATATGACGTACATATGCACATGCGCACGAACGCACCACCAAACACCAACCTACACATACCCACAAAAGTTACATTCTTATTAACCCTCGATAGCTGGTGTTTGTGCCGCCATTTGAAAAAACATTTTCCAGGCCAGCCAACATTCCTGGATTCATTTCTACATCCCTATTGCCAATAAAATGTTATTTTTCATCCAGATTTCCAAGGAGAAGTATTGATACTGGGGACTCAAAGTTCTAAAGGTGAAAAAATAATGTATTTTTTCCAATTATTTAGGCATTTAATGGGTATCCTTTTTTGTACTTGATTGTTTTTAAGAATAAGTTTTAAAAAGATATATATATATATATATATATATATATATATATATATATATATATATATATTTACACAGATAGACATTTACGTATGTATGTGTACATATATGTGTGTGTGTGTGTGTGTGTGTGTGTGTGTTTGAGAGACTGAGGCGGAGAGAGAGTCAGTGATGGTGTAAAGTAACTATATACCTATAATATATATACATATATATGTGGGGGGGAGGTGTATGAATGTATGTATTGTAGTATCTACAGCGAAAGACCTCAATATCTGTGAGAGAGAATATATACGCTCTCTAATACAGAAAGCAAAACTTCATGTTGAAATTAATAGTTTTACCCTTTCATCATTATCAAGTAATACTAGTATTACCTGATAATCCTGCAAAGGTGGAACTATTAGTCACAATATGTGGTTTTGATTTCTGTGTTACACAGCATATATACATATATATTTTTGTGTATGTGCTAGAGTATTTGTGTGTGTGTGAACATCAATAAATCTCTACTTGAGTTAAATATTGGGATACCAGGGTTGTCACAGACTACCTTTGCTCCTGCATTAATCAGATCTAATCCAAAATGTTGTACTGGTTAGAATCCCTTCCGATAGACCTCTTAAAAATTTATTGACGTCAGCTAGGAATACTTGAAACTGTATAATAACTGTGTACAAATTATTAGTATTAGATAGGAATACTTGATACAATATAACGGTGTGCAAACGAATGATTATCATCAATATGTTGCAATATTTACTTGAAACAATATAATTGATTGGTTTAATGGCATATCAACCTTTTTCGGTTATTTAATGCCAAAGCTATTCTCCTAGAAGAACAGTAGTGGTACTATTTAACCCATAGCTGGGAAGATAAGGGAGTCATACCTTTTCCAAGGGTATTTGCCCGAAAGTGAACGTAATAGAGCAACTGGAGTACGAACTCGCTTACTACGATTCCGCAGTCCAGCGCTTTAACCATTACGCCACGAGGACACCCCGCTGCATAATTGAGTATAAATCATTAGTATTAGAGAGGAATGCTTGAAATCATACAACTACATGCAAAATATATCACATTTTCGCATTAAATAATCCATAACAGGTTGATATACCCTTAAACAAATATACCAAATCTTTACAACTGTTTTATCTTGCTAAAAGGTTTGATTCATCAAATTGCTGTAATAATATCTTAGGCAATGAAAACACTTTTGAAGTTGTTCAAATTCTAATATGCAATACTTGCAATATGATACTGTTTATAAGGGCTCCAGAAAATACTACTCACGAATAAACACAAAATGTGTTTTTTATTGCTTAAGATTACTGAAGACAATAAGTATTATTGGCAAGTGTGAAGATCGAAATAAACTTAACAGTTTGGTAACTTTTCCAAATGACAATGTGAATTGGCCTTTTCAATCTTCTTGACCAACGAGATTTTAGAAGGATAAACAAATTTCTTTCATTTAACAGTTTCATTCTATTAAGAAACATTTTCCAGAAACTTAGCATTAAGAACCACTCAACTTAACTAAATCTATGTTGATTCCAATAAAATGTGGTTCTTGTATAACATTTCTGTTTTTAAATCTCAAGACAGAACAATTAGAAGAAAATGCTCCGATTGTTCAAATACTTATGACCAGAAATATATATATAGTCATCCACAGACAGATCTGTTTCGTTCTATCAGAACTCATCAGTATCTCCCCGTAGCTGGGATCGAAACCCGGTTGACTCAAATGCCAAGCCAAAGCTACTAACCATTTAGCCAACGAGGAGATATTAGCTACGAAGTACATTTTAAACGGTTATGAATCACAATTACTATTGTTTACATACATCCGTTCAACGGCCGCCGAGATCTCAATTCAAATACGAAGAGACTTGCAAAGGCGCTAATGGCAACACGATTACTTCTTCGCTAGAGAACTCGACCCTACGGGGGTAGGGGAGTATATATATATATATATATATATACGAGTGCGAGGCCAACTCGTATATATATATATATATATATATATATATATATATATATATACAAGATGGCTTCGCATATAGCTCTTGCGGATGTAGATGGTATCAGCAGATGGTAAAACAGTCAATTGACGAATCCATCCGGCACGTGGGTATTTAATACTGAAAATATCCCTCATCTTTATCTGAATGGATTATGCCAGATGATAAGATGAATATAAGTATTTCTTTTCTAATAGTCTCATTGACTTACAGAATTTTTTTTTTTTAATTCTTGAATGGCAAATTCCTAGAAAATACTACCATAATAGTAAATAAATATTTACGCTTCCTAGCTTGCTTGCTACCTACAGATTCCTTGACTAATAGGCCAAATTAGAGGAAATACGGGATGTGAACTCCTTTCACCACAAGGTGTAATTTAAAGGTGTCAGAGTGAGGACATGTTGCTCTCTCCTTATGAGGTGTATAATAGGTTTTGGTATAAAAGTGACCAGTTCATCCAAAAAGCAAATAAAATCGAAAAGGGTAGGAGCGCGTCTCTCAAACCTTTGAATGTTTTTGCAAAAGGTCTCCTGTAACGTTTTGACAAAAATTGACCTAGAAGGTCTAATTCGTTCAGAAATCGCATAAAATCTGCATCTAGGACTCATAAATGAAGAAACAAAAATGCTTACTGACTGTATCCGAAGCAAAGTCAACCTACATGCTGAGTGTTAAGCAAGTAGGCATCATGTACCATTTTTTGAGTCTTTGGTATGACTTGACCTGGGATTGAACCCAGGTCTCCCGGGCCATTGGTGAATACTCTAACCATTATGTCAATGTCCGGTAGGAAAAATGTACAATTACGTTTTAGCATGAATATTGAGATACTATTTACCAACCCCTCCGCTCGGGCAGGATATGACACAAGGTCAATTTTTAAGCGGAGTTTAACAGGTTTGAATTCAGAGTTTTCCTTCTCCTAGACTAGTTGCCTAACCAAGGCTGAAGAACCTAGTCTGTCCTACTATGAATATTGAGATACAAAGTAATTGTACATACAATACGGTGTTGAAAAGATAGATTTGTAGAGAATCTGACAGTATGATAGAAAAGTTCGTGTTTGACTAAACTGAATAGCTTGAAATAGAAATGTTTTTTACAACTAAACTGTGTGCTCGTGCTAAACTGAATTGTTTGAAATAGAACTGTTTATTTGTATAAGAATGGATTTGGCATTAAATAACCTACAATGGTTGATATGCCATAAAACCCAAACAACCAACCAACAGAGGATAGAAATGTTCGAATAATAATAAGAAAAAGACAAAAACTAAATTTGAAATCATTTTCAGACCTATTCCTTTTAAAATATTTCCTTTTCCTTTTTGTATCAGCAATAATCTTTACATATATATATATATATATGATTGAAATAAGTTTGTGAAGATGAAATAAAGCCCGAACAAAATATCACACATCTAAATTTGAGTTAAGTGTTTGATTTATCCAAATTTCAGCATATTTCTATCACGCAATACTGTGTTTAATCTGAATGAACAATATCTATTGAGAAGATTATCCCAATTGATTGATTACGAGGGAAGTATATCCCACTTGGCTACAGAGAGGAAGCGTAAAAGAATTTCTCGCTTGGTCGAAAGGAAGAGTAGAGTTATATCACACTCGGTTGCGGGAAGGGTATATCGATGAGTGTAACGTGTGAGCGGACGACACACTAATAGAATTATAATAAAGACGCTGTTTAAGCTACGAGGAGAGAAATATGAAAACGTCAACCACATTATAAGCAAATGCAATAAACTGGTGCAGAAGGAATGCAAGAGCAGGTAAGACTGGGTGAAGAAGGTGATCAACTGGGAATTGTGCAAGAGACTAAGCTTTACTCAAACAGACAAACGGTACGTATCCAGAACAGATTCTGTACTTCAAAAGGAGACGAACAAGATTTTTTGCGATAGGAATACTTTATACTATATGACTGTAAATTATTTGTATAAAATAATAGTTACTTAAAGCTATAATTATTAGTTACTTGAAACCATATAACTGTGTGCACGCAATGATAAATATTGAATAGAAAAAGATACTTGAAAGCATATAATTATTAGTATTAGATAGGAATTCAAGAAACCATACAATTCTGGCCAGTAGACAAGATGAAGTTTTAATTAAAAAGAGAAAAAAATGTCAGTTAAAGGACTTCGTTGTTCCAACAGATCTAAGTGTAAAAGCAGAGAAAAGCAAAGAGCTGGATAAACACCAGGACTTTACCAGAGAACTGAAAAAGCTATGAAACAAATGTGACAGTGATACAAATCTTAGTTAGAGCACTTGAACCAATCCTCAGGAACCACGAAAAGAGACTAGGGAAAATGGAAATCTGATGAAGCATTAAAACTATTCGGACCACAATACTAATTAGATCAACTAGAATACTTAAAAGATTTCTGAAGAGCTGAGGAGACTTGCTATCACGAGGTCTCCAGTGAAGACCACTTGTGAAAGAACTCTTTAAGAAATATGAGGCGGAAAAAATGTAGCCATGGCATGGATTGACAACAAAAAGGCCTATAATTTTGTTCCAACAATCCAAGATAGCAAATTGTCTAAAAATGTACAAGATATCCAACAAAGCCATAAAATTCTTTACAGAAGCCATGAAAAACTGGAACGCAGAATTAACAAGATAAAAAAAACTTTGACAGAGGGAAAAATCCAGAGAGGCATCTTCCGGAGAGATGAGCTTTCACCATTACTATTTGTAATCGCAATGATGCCGCTGACTTATATACTCAGGAAGTGTACTGGGAGTTACAAATTTGCAAAATCACAAGAAAAAATTAATCCTCTTATGTACAATGACTACATGAAATTGTTTGCAAAAACGGAAAAAGAATTAAAAGAGACTCAGACATAAACAACAAGAATATACAACTAAGATACAGAAATGGAATTTGGCAAAGAAAAATGTGCCATGCTTATTACGAAAAGTGGGAAAAAATAGCGGAAAGAACAGAACTACCAACTCAGGAAAGAATCAGAACACTTGAAGAAAAGGAAAATTACAAATACCAGGGAATACTGAAAGCGGACAACATCAAATAAGCTGAGATGGAAAGAAATAAGAAAAGAGTTCTTCAGACGAACGAGAAACCTGCACGAAACCAAACTCTTCAGAAGAAATCTCATCAAAGGGATAAACACATGGGCTGTCCTCCTTGTAAGAAATTCTGGACCATTCTTAAAATGGAGGAGGGGGTAACTCAGATAAATGGACCAGAGGACAAAAAAAATGATGACGATGTGATAAGGCCGTACATCCGAGAAATTACATAGACAGACTATATGTGTCCAGAAAAGAAGAACGAAGAGGATTTACCAGTATTGAAGGTAGTGTACTTGCATCAATACGAAGACTCGAGAGCTGCCTGAAAAAAAGAGCAAAGAAAGACTAATTACAGCGGCTAGTAAAACCACTGATAACAAAAGGATAAACATAAAAACATTAACTGGGAAACAGAAATAAAAAGGAAATAAACGGTATGGATATTTCTAGTATTCAATATTTCAATATTTCAAATTGGTGAAGTCAAACTCGAGAAAACCTGGACATGGCTACGAAAGGGAAAACTTTAGAGAAAAATTGAATCTCTCCTGATAAAAGTGCAAAACAATGACCATAAGGACCAAAGCGAAATTTGATAATGTGCAACAGAATGGCAAGTATAGGTAATGTGGTGACAAAGAAGAAACGTGTTATCACATAGTAAGCGAATGTAGCAAAGTAGCGCAAAAAAGTATAACTGGATGGGAAAGGTGATCCATTAGGAATTGTGCAAGAAACAGAAATTTGACCATACTACCAAATGGTATATGCACAAACCAGAATCCGTCCCAGAAAATGAGACGCAAAAATTTTCGTTGATCATCTGATCCCGGCAAGTAGACCAGACTTAATGATAATTAATCCAAAAAACGAGAACATGATGTATAGTGAACTTTGCCTTTCCAGCGGACAACAAAGTGAAAAACAAAGAAAGCAAAGAATAGACAAATACTTTGAACTTGCCAGAGAACTGAGAAAGTTTTGGAACATGAGGGTGACAGTGATGCCGATTGTGACTAACGCGCTTGTAACAGTCCCAAAAGAGGGTCAGAAGGATTGGAAATATGAGGGTGAATCTGGACCATCCAAACTACACCATTGTTAAGATCAGCCGAAATCCTGAGAAGAGTCCTGAGACCTGAGGGTACTTGCAATCACTCAGACATCAGCGAAAGACCATCAGCGTTAGCTGATAGGAAAAACTCACAATAATAATAATAATATTGACCACACGAACAAATGGTATATACACAACCTAGAATCCGTCCAGGAAAATGAAACACAAATTTTGGGGGGGATTTTGAGATACAAACAGATTATCTAATCTCGGCCAGAAGACCAGACTTAGTGATCCTATTTACCAACCCCTCCGCTCGGGCAGGATATGACACAAGGTCAGTTTTTAAGCGGAGTTTAACAGGTTTGAATTCAGAGTTTTCCCTCTCCTAGACCAGTTGCCTCACCAAGGCTGAAGAACCCAGTCTGCCCTACTATTTACCCATAGCTGGAGGGAAAATAATTGGATTCATACCTTTTCCAAGGGTATTAGTGCTATGTGAAATACAATCAGTCTCGTCCAGGATTTGAACTCGTGTCGCCGTGTCCATTTCCTACGACGATAACCATTACACCACGGGCACCGCCAGACTTAGTGATAGTAAACGAAAAAAAAGAGAACCTACCGAATTGTGGACTTTGCCGTTCTGGCTGACCACCGGGTGAAACTGAAAGAAAGCGAGAAGAGAGATAGTCTCAAGACCTTGCAAGAGAACTGAAAAAACAATGGAACATGAAGGTGACTGTTATATGAGTTCTAACTGGTGCACTCAGTAAAGTCACCAAAGGATTCGTACGGGGACTGCAAGACTTCGAAATTAGAGGACGAGTGGAGACCATCCAAACTACACCATTGTTGAGATTGGCCAGAATACTAAAAAGAGTCCTGGAGACCTGAGGATACTTTCTGTCACTCAAACTCGAGTGAAAAAATATCAGCTAATACTGGTACGAAAAACTCTCAAAGGAGTAAAATGAAAATAATAATATGAAAAGAAAAACAACTACATGGACACTTTGGAAGACAATATTAGGAAATTGCGCACGAGATTTCCTTGATATGGCTTTGTAGAGAAAATCTAAAACAAGAAAAGGAATTAATACTGGCACAAAATAACACTATAAGAACCAATAATTACAAAACTAGAACAGACAAGACATAAAAGAATAGTGTAAACTGTGTGCGGAGAGAGACGAAATAGTTATCCACGTAAGGGAATGCAGCAAACTAGCACAGAAGAATCACAAGAGCAAGCACGACTGGGTAGGAAATGTGATCAACTTGGAATTGGGCAAAAACCAATATTCGACCATATTTTTAGATGGTATGTGCACAAACCAGTAAGTGTCCAAGAAAATAAGACATGCAAAATTCTCTGGGATTTTGAAATACAAACGGATCGCCTGATCCCGGCCAGAAGACGCAAATGATTCACCCATCCCCGGTCAGATTACTTAATGTAGTTTTAACCAGAAGAAAATTAAGTGGATTTTGCCTTTCTAGTAGATCATTGAATGAAAATAAAAGAAAGTGAAGAGATGGGCCTGGATCTTACCAGAGAGCAGAAAAAGCAGTGGAATATGATGACAGTGGTACCAGTTGTAGTTGGTATACCGGGAACGATCTCTAAAGAGACTGATTGAACTAGAGATCAGCTGAAGAATTTAGACCATCCAACCTACCGAACTGTAAAAATCAGCTCGCATACTCTGAAGAGTCGTGGATATCTAAAAACATTCGTCATTCAGACTATTGACTTCAACAAGTTAGAGCTGTGAAAAACTCACAAGACGAAAAATAATAAAGATTGCTGGTAAAATAAATATTTTACTTCATAATCGCAACTTTATAGCATTACTGTTGTCTGTTTGATCATAGCGCCTCTATATTGAGATATTTAAATTAAAGAAACACCAGCATGTAATTGAGTGCAACTCTAGAATGAAAACAAATAAAACTAATTAGTGTGATTTTTTTCTAAGATAAAGAATGGCTTTCCCTCAAACCTAATTGACCAAACTCAACACTCAAAAAAAGAAACAAAAATGAATTAAAAACTTGCTGAATGCTTATCAGGATTTCTTTTATCTGGTTGTCGATGTCCTTCTGACGTTACTAGCAATTAGATTAGATGCGAGAACAATATATAGGAAGAAGGGAAACTTACCAAACGACTTGACAGAAATGAAAAAAGGGCGCTGAAAAGCAAAAGTGAAAATATGATGAATGTCAGATCGATTGAGATACATAGCAAACAATATGGCTGAAAATCTGGGCGTGTTGTGACGATAAAATTGATTCGTGAGACGTCCCCTAATCAGCTGAGATGGCAGTGTTTGACTGCTGTTTATCGAAACGTTATATCTTCCACATTCTTTCTTTCTTTTTCTTATTAGCTTATTTTTTTTCACCAGATTTAGTGCCTGACTGATTCGCTAAAAAAGTGAAAAATAAGCAAGATAAGATTTTCACGAATCTTCGAAATTAGTGGAAAGTAATCAGCAGAAAAAATAGTAGACTCGTATTTTTAGAAGTTCTTCTTATTTTTCTATTTTATCTTTCTTTTTTACCATATCTCTTTCCATACGTGTACATAGATCTATGTATTACAAAAATTCTCATTATGTTTGTGTTTATATATATATATATATATATATATATATATATATATAAGAGTGGGTTGAAAAATTAATTGGCTGAAAAGTACATATGATGACGCCATAGCTGTTGTTGTTAACTTTTTTGACAAATCAGATCAAACCACTGCAACACCAATGGAAGGCATGTGCGAATCGCAAGGAGGGCTCTACTGAAAAATAAACCTCATATGGCCACATTCTATGGGAGTATCTTGGTCAGCCTAAGAACTTATCCGACTATTATATATATATATATATATATATATATGTGTGTGTGTGTGTGTGTGTGTGTGTGTGTGTGTGTGTGTGTGTGTGTGTGTGTGTGTGTGTGATAATAATAATGATAAAACAGGATTTAAAAAATCATGATTCAAAGTTTCAAGTTGTCGATCCTCAGGTGTGCTAGTTGTCAACATGTCTGATCAGATTGATACAGAGACATACAGAGCGACAACCATGACTTCTTCACTGAATATTACATGTAGTTTTAATATCATCGACGCGCGCAATCTCATGCACAAATCTACGCTAGCATATGCATGCAATCTTCCATACATACCAGCTAATTTCGTAATTGAGTTTACTAGGCAATAAAAAAAAAGTGTTGATTCGTAAATAGGAGATGGGTTGAATTGTGAATATTACAAACACTTTCATATCGCCAGCAACTGTTGCAGATGCTCAAAAGATAATCTGTTAATACCACTTATGCATCAATAGAAAGAAATCAATACTCTAAACACGTAAATAGATTCCAATCTTCTGAGGCCCCCCCACACACACACACATATATATATATATATATATATATATATATATATATATATATATATATATATACGTGGACCATTCAATAAGTATGTGTAATTTTGGTGAAAAAATATTTTCTTGTTTTTCCAGAATGTTTTCCATAGATGTAAATTCTGCATTGTTTGAAATTGGTTAAAGCAAAAATTGATTTAATCGATCAAAAATATTGATTTTGAAGATACTCAAAATGATGGCAAATCAGGGTTCTCCAGGTTTGAACGGACGTCTATCTTCAAATTTTTGTTGACAGACAAACCATGTGAAAATTATTTAAAGAATGTATAATGTGTACGTAGAAGCCTGTTTTAGTCAAAAAATGTTTACAAATGAGCTAAATATAGATTTGCCACTACGCCTGTCCATTGATTGGTTTAGTTTCTTTGTTTAATGGCATATCAACCTTTGTAGGTTATTTAATGCTAAAGCTATTCTTCTAGAACAACAGTACTGATACTATTTAACCCACAGCTGGGAGGATAAGGGGGTTCATACCTTTCCCAAGGGTATTTGCCCGAAAGTGAAAGTAATAGCGCGACTGGAGTACGAACTCGCTTTCTACGATTCCGCAGTATATCGCTTTAACCATTACACCACGAGGACACCCCCGACTGTCCATTGAGTTGAAAAACAATGATAATCCGGAAAAGGTTTCAGGTGCTACACTCTGTAAAGAAGGTCAGGCTAACAAAATGAGTGGAGAAGAAGCTAGACGGCAATTACACAAGAATGTTGCGAGCAATATTGAATAAGTCCTGGCGGCAACACCCCACAAAGCACCAACTATACGGCCACCCGCCTCCCATCACGAAAACTATCCAAGTTAGACGAACCAGATACGCAGGACACTGCTGTAGAAGCAGAGACCAGCTCATTAGTAATGTACTCCTATGGACACCCACTGAGCAAAAGCAGGACGACCTGCTCGAACATACATACAGCAGCTATGTGAGGATACGGGATATAGCCCTGAAGATCTGCCAGAGGCGATGAACGATAGGGAAAAGTGGCGAGAGGGGGTCAGGGATATCTGTGCTAGCGGCATGACATGATATATATATATATATATATAATTAGAATTTAGCGTTGCGTGTTGATACAGGTTCAAGACCATCCAAATGAAACTTAGAATCATGAGTTTTTGCATTATTTTATAATATATATATATATATATGGGGGGGGCATTTCTTCATTGATTCATATTTGATTGAACATTATAGACATTTTTTCTACATATTTTTTGCTAATAGTTTCGAGTTGTCGTATCGATCTTATAATATCCAACGGTTAATAAGCCTTACATAATTAATCATTTCCCAAGAACTTTCTGTCCAATCTTGCGCCATTGTAGGAGGGGAATACATTGAAAAAGTGATGTAACTTTTATGTACATTACTACTTTGTGAGAATGAGCGTTTATACTGATGCATTGCGTAGTGTTTTTTTCATTTGTTTCTATAAATAGCAGCAGTAACCAAAGACATTTTAGTACATTATCACTGGATTGAAAATTATTTGTTAATTTTCGGTTGTATATTTCTAATATGTAGCGCCTCAAGAATCTGTAGGTTTTGCTTGTTATTTTGTCGTCCTAATATTGTTTTCGGTAAGAATTTTCCGAAATTCAATTGTCGGGCATGATTGTCTTTTTCTTTTCTTTAGATGTTGGACAATGGAACTGATATAAAAAGAATGCATAGAAAGTCTTCTCCATAGGGTAGTTGAGGTTAAACAGACGTATATATTGTTTTCAGAGATACAATCTCCCAAAGGACATGCAAATTGATATATAAGGTACTTTTTGCAAAACTCTAATCGAGGGAAAGAATTATTATTAATGCCTCCTAAGTTGGAGGTTTTAAATTTATTTTAGTATATGAAAAGTTTTATCTTTTTATTAGGATCGGTTGGCAGTGTGTTTCTTTGAACCAATGGTTTTAAAATATTTTCACCTAATTTATAATTGTTGTGCATTTGGTTCCGGTAAAAAGTTTGATAAATATTTGCTTATTAGGTAGAGCGTTGAAGTGTTTATTTTGTTGGCAAACATTTTTAATTATACGATTAATGTGTTTATCAACAATATAGTCAGGGAATCCATTATTAATGAGAGTTGTTTTATTTCTTTATAAAATATTGTTTTGGAAGAGGAGATTATCATTAACCAATTCCCGGCGGATATCTTAAGTTCAATACGGTAACTAGAAAGGATTAGCGAAAAATTATGTTGACAAAAAATTTCTATAATGTTCAATCAAATATATATATATATATATATATATATATATATATATATAATTGATAAAACAAGAATTTGTGATGATTTAGAATTTGTCACAGTTGCCGGTGTTAATCTAAAACAATGTTCTCTGCTTCAAAAAATAAAACAAAGCTGGTTTAAAAGCTAAAATACTAACATTTCTGTCTGTGAATCGTTAATTATAACGTGTGGAACTTGAAGTAGTGACATTGGTCTGTTTGGGGCAATTTAGGGTTCTTTTTGTTATATATATATAGATATAGATAGATAGATAGATATGTGTGTGTGTGTGTGTGTGTGTGTGTGTGTGTGTGTGTGTGTGTGTGTGTGTGTGTGTGTGTGTGTGTGTGAATATATAGCTAGACACATGTTTCATATCCATGCGAGAATTCATATATAAGGAATGTATGCTGTTTTCCTAAAATCGTCACATTTTATAGAAGAGGTTGTGATAGAGTGGATACATGCAAAAAGTCACGTCCACAATATTGTTCCTTTCGTCTCCCCTGGTTGGGTATTCCCTTCAACTTAAAAAAAATCACCCGGCCTCAAATTCTGCAATGTGTCACAACCAGTGTAAAAACTGCCCTCTTCAATTCATAACTAAATAACTTCGTTAAATCTCAACTTTTCACACGATAAAATTTGTTAGCGAAAAAAGAAATTTTAAGACTTTTCCACTGTTTTTAAATTTTCGAAGCCCATCCTGAAGAACAAAGATTCATCCTCTGGTCTTTTTTTTTTTGGTTTCTTTTATTGAGGGAGGGGTTATTTAGGTTTGTTTTTTTGGGGGGAGGGGGCATGTTTTTGTTTTATTTTGTTGTTTTTGTGGGAGGGATTAATAGTTTGTTTTGATGGGGTTGGGGGGTATTTTTATTTTGGGGTTGTTTTTTGTTTTGTTTTGGGGTTGGTTTTTTTTGTTTTGTTTTTTGTTTAAAACAAGAAACAAGACACAGAGAAATTTGAAATTTGAAAAAAAAAACGAACTCTCCCCACCCAAAAAAATAACAAACAAAAAACAACAAAACAAAACAAAAATACAAAAAACAAGCCAATGGTTCTAGTAACTTGGTTTGTAAAACAGATAATGCTGTTTTACAAACCAGATTTTACCGTGGTTAATGAAGACCTGATTAATTTGATTTGGTTTATTTTTTAAGGACATAACTCGTGGTTATGGATCATTTAATGCTGAAATGTGATTCATTTCAAAATTATATCAATCATAATTATATTTTCAGTGTTCCATTGCATATTTTTAATTACACTTCTGTTTATCTAGAATCTTATATGACATCAACTATTCTCATCTAAAACAAATAATTGACAAAAAGATAAATGACTTCAAGTATTACTACCTAACATCACTAATAAACGTATTCCTGTCAAATACAAATAATTTTCAATTATATCTATTCGAGCCAGAGATGGGACCCTAACTGGTACTGCCACTCAGAATGAGAGAGCACATTGGAGAAATAGCAATGAAAGGGTACTCTACACTTCCCAGAGCTCCAGAACGAGATCCTCAATGCCTGATGCAGTTTAGTGTTATTTTCAGGCCACTCTTTTTTTCTGTGGTGGTTTGGGTGTCTTTCTATTCTGCAGACGTGAGTTTGAGTCTCAACAGCAAAGCAAAACACTGGTGATAAACGTAGATGATAGGAAACAGAGGCAAAAAGCTCTATTAAAACCACTTATGACCCCTACAAGCTCCCTGAGGAACATATGACCCAGTGACAGCGTGCTCATCTTGAAATAGTCAACTCAAACTGAACCTGCTCTTCTTCTGGGGGTGATTCTTTGTTGTCTTCTCGGTGACTATCTCTCAAAAAAGCCCTAGGCCTTGTCACACGTGGCCCTGTGTCGTCTCCAGTGACCTCATCAATTTCTTTCTTCTTAGGTCAAACTGACGTGTGGACCCCAACGACATATTCGGGGTCAGAATGATAGTCCCAAACATCCAGTCGTCTCTAAACAACTTACATTATTCTCTCCATGGTTTAGTGGCCAATGTGTTGGACTGTGACAAGATATAATGTGAGTCCGAACTTCAATCACCCTATTATGCCCACTTTCGGATTGGGAAATAAATGAAATCCTTTATCCCCAGCTTTGGCTTAAATAGTAACATTTCCATTCTTCTACATGATGACTTTAACATTAAGTAACCCACAATGGTTGATATGCCATTAAACAAAGAAACAAAAACTTGGGCTGTGTGGAATACTCTTTCATTGCAATTACACTTCCATTGCCACCCTGACTCGAATTTGTAGTACTTGTCAGGGCCCCATGAATGTGTCAAATAGTCGTCTAAAAATAATTCGTATTTGATGGGACCATGTGCAAAAAAAGCTCTTAAGAAACAGCTACTCAAAAAATATGAATATAATCGTACGATGAAGGGGAATCTTTTACCCTGAGGCATAAAATACCCCTTCATGGATTTACATGCCAGTAAAAATCAATCAATCAATCAACCAAGGCTAGACTCGACTGATCACCTAACCGAAACAAAATTAAAAGATAGTGACAATAAAAATGGTAATAATTAGTTTTGTACGCATATTTTTATTAGATAACATTTTTATAACGAATATTAAGCATTTTTGTATTTGTTTTTCTATATGGTGTCAGTTATGATTAAATTTAGCATTTAGAAATAATTTCAATTGATTTAATATTATCAAGGAAAGTTATGGTTTCTTCGATTCCTTTTTCATTACAACCGATAAATATGTTTCATAAGTTTCCTTGGCTGTATATCCCATCTGTTGTTCAAATAGAACTGTTCTGTCACTTTCAAAGGATTAGTGTTGTTAGCTATTTAACACCATATAACTTAGTTCAAATTGTTCGTATTAGATAGGAGTTATTGATGAATAAAATTACTAATGTTAATAGCAATACTTGAAACCATTTTACTACTTACAAACAAATGATTGCCCTGTTGGCTAGGGCTCCAGAATATACTGACCGCATCTCTGTAGAGGGGTTAAGACCTCCCCAACGAGTGTCCTGGATATGACACAAAATATTTTGATGGTAAGATTCCAGTAATATTGGAGCTTTAAGGAATGCGAAGTACCACTTCATTGTTATCGCTCCCGGGTCCACGCTGGCCCAGAGTGGTAGCCCCTATGGGTCAAATGCAACTAAACTGTGGACTTGTACTAAACTGAATTGCTTGAAATAAAACTGTTTTGACACGCAAATTACGTATTATGCTAAACTGAATTGTTGGAAATAGAACTGTTTTGACATTTAACGGTGTGTAAACAAAAACTATACTTATACTAAACTGAATTGTTTGAAATAGAAAAAATTTAAATAGAAATATTTTCGATAATTAAACTGTGTGCTTATGATATATTGAATTGATTGAAATAGAACTGTTTGTTTGTATAAAAATGGATTGGTATTAAATCACCTACGAAGGTTGATATGCCATATAACCCAAACAAAACAAACAACGAGACAAATGAACTATAACTCGTTTAAAAATAAAGGTACCTACAAACGATTCGCTTACATATATATATATATATATATATAATGGCATTAGATAACCTATAAGGGTTGATATGCCATAGAACATTGATCAATCAATCAATTGACTGTATATTTTGTTTTTGCCTACTTCGATTTCTCTTTCATCTCTCTGTTCACGGTGAGTCTAATAAAGAAGGACATTAAGCATATAATCACATTCCCTGATTCATAAATGTTAATGCTTTCAAATGACCCTCCACTGATTCGTGAGATGATTCTCCTCCTACTCTCTGGTCACCTATAATCAGTTACTTTCGAATTTATCATCTGCTAGACGATCCGTGAATCCATTGCGTCCCCATTGTAACAGCGATGATTATATTGAGAATTCTATATCGGAAAGAATGCATTTCATAGTTATCTTTGTCCTATCAACAATTTAGATGAGTAAAAAAAAATTATATTCAGTGCGAATCCAAACCCCGAAAAATTATCATTTAGTAATGTATTAAACTCGAAATCCCTTTATTCTCAAATAAAAATTTCGCTATGCTGTGCCGGTTTCTTTTGATTATGGTTATATCATAATGAGAATTTTAGGAAACTATACAAAGGTGAGTCAAAAGTTTCGCAATATTTTGGTACGTGCTAGTTTGAGGCGTTTGAATCACGTGACCGAAGCAGTTCGGGTGGTGGGAGGTATCCGCTGTGGTTCGTAGTATCGTGGTAGTTAGTGCCCTGATACGTCTTGATTTGAAAGCCGCACAGATAAACATGCAACCGAGTCTAATTCGAACATTTATACTTCACTAGTTCGAACTGAGCCAAAACGTCACGGAAGCAACCAAAATATGTGTCGTGCGAAAGGTGATCACAACGGAGTAACCAGATGACTCAAGAAATTTCGCTCCTGTTGCGAGAACCCCAAAGACCAGGCAAGATCAGGATTCCAAGCCACAAAGGCAAACCCGACAAGTAGCATCCAGAGAGTATCAAGCGAGCTTGGCATATTAGAGTCCAGTGTAGTTCTTCACCTTTACGACTGCGACAAAGGTAACCGGAGCTACCGAATTGTACCTAACGTACTACCAAAATATTGCAAAACTTTTGACTCACCCAAGTATATAGACATATAAAGTTACATTATGTTTTATATATAAGTAAAGTTGGCGACGGTAGTCAAGGGCAACCCGAAGGCTCACTTTTCAATAGCTACAATACCGAGGTGTAGGGGAGGGCGCAACTCCTTTCTTTGGATTGCTCCACTTGACCCTTGATACGTACCTTATAATGCTGAGTGTTAAACAAGGAGGTATCAAGTACCATTTTTTGAGTCTTTGGTATAACTCGAACTGAGATTGAACCCTGATCTCCCAGGCCATAGGCGAACACTCTACTTTCTAGGCCAATGAGCCGGTTAAGTGATTATTATATTCTTTGTGAATTTTCCCACTAGTAGCCTTTGCCGAAAGTCGTGTGACAGCAAGTCTATAAAGCCTTTTTCTCAGTATATATCAACAGTGCTGTGGTCTGTACTGTTTAAATCCTTTCTTAAATCTCCAGATCCTCCAATATCATTTCCAGTGGGTGGGGGGTTCTAAGAGTTCTGACTCTGATTGGTCTCGCAGTCATTTTTATGTTCCGTAGCTTTTTTTTTTTTAGTTCTGTGGCACAATCCATGTATTCAGCCACTTTTTCGTTTTTTCTTTAATTTTACTCGGTGGATAATGTTAACGAGATAACAAGTTTTTTTTTTCTGCTTGATTAAAATAAGGTTTGTTCTTCGGGCCAGAAGTGGTTAACCGGTTTTTATCTCAAAACTCAGAGACTTTTCTGGGTTGGTTGGTTATTGTTTTACAGCACTTGTGGGTTATTTAATGCCAAATCCTGTTTATATATATATTAGATTCTATATATCTAATGCTATGGAAGTTTGTCTGCGACCTTAGACTTCATGAAGTTTTACAAACTACAATCATCAGGCAGATAACGAAAGAAAATATAACATATATAAAATCTAACATATCTTTATTTATTATTATTAATAGCTCTATCACAGATATTGAGCACTCTCCAAATTATATCGCACTTGATTTGGTACAAACCTACGAAGTGAATTAGTGACAACCAACACTGTTTCACTATATATATATATATATATATATATATATATATATATATATATATATATATAAGCGAATAGTTTGTAGTAAATTTATTTTTAAACGAGTTGTTAGAGCCCATTTGTTTACACGCAGTTAAATGATTTCTAGTTTTGCTATCAAGCTCTAATAATTCAAATTGACATTAATCGTTTATTTGCACACAGATAAATAGTTTCAAGAATTACAGCAATAAGGAATAATTGATAAATAGAATTGATAATGTTAACATTAGCAATTATATTCATCAATAAATAATTTGCACACAGCTGTATAGTTTCAAATAACTAATAATAATAACAATCCTCGGTATACGATTAAACAGTTCTATTTGAGCCATAGACGAGACCCTAACAGGTATTACCGGTTAGGGTCAGAGTGGAACAAGGAGTAATGGCAAAGAAGGACTACTCCACAATCCCCAATGTTCCAAAACTTGAAACTCACAATCAGATTCAGTTGAGTGAGAGATTTTATTGTCTGTCGTTTTCTTTATGACAAATTCTTTACTTATTATTATTATTTTTTTATTATAATTGTCGTTGTTTTTTGTTTGTTTTGTTTGGGTTTTTGTTGTTGTTGTTGGGCGGTGTTTTTTTTTTTTTTTTTTTTTTTTATCACCTCTCTTCAATATAAGTGTAACAGAAGCATTCTTTCCTCACCCGTATATTTTGTTTTTATCTACTTCAGTTCCTCTTTCCTCTTTCTGCTCATGGTGATTTTAATAAAGAATGACGTTAAGATTATAATCACATTCAGTGGTTTATACATTTTAATACTTTCAAATGACCCTTCACTGATTCATGAGATGATTCTCCTCCTACTTTCTGACCACCTAATATCAGTTATTTCGTTCTTTATTATCTAGTAGCGGGAATTCCGGGCACTGCCGGGGGAAAATAAGTTCAGAAATGACACTTAATATATGTACTTCTATATATTTTTCTAACACAACACAGACGTATTTTTCTATTAATTTTTTGTGATGGAGGCAACAATCCAAAGGTTTCGAGCCCCCTTTCTGTGACAAAGCACAATTATATTCGTCTGAATAATTCAGATTTATTTGTTTTTAATGGCATATCAACCTTTGTTGGTCATTTAATGCCATGGCCATCCTTCTAGAAGAACAGTATTAATGGCATATCAATCTTTGTAGGTTATTTAATGCCAAAGTCACCCTTCTAGAATAACAGTAGTATTTAACCCATAGATAGGAGGATAAGGGGTTCATACCTTTCACGATAGTATTTTTTCGAAAGTGAACATAATAGCGCTAATGGAGATCGAACTCGCTCACGACGATTCTGCAGTCCAGTGCTTATACCATTACACCACATGGACACCCCCTTAAATAATTCAATAAACTTTTCACAAAAGTTACGAGGGAGAGCTGAAAAGTTCATCTACTGAAAAGTTCATTTGATGACATTTCTTGATGACATATTCTGTTGATGATTTTTTACCAACGGGATCCAAGCACTGCAACACCGATGGAAGAAGTGAGTAAGGCACAAGGCGGGCTATGTTAAAAAATGAACTTCATTTGGTCATATTCCGTGAGAGTATCTTGGTCAGCCTTTTTGCAGCCAACCCTTTAATCTAGTTTAGAGGGGATGTAATCGCACGGGAAAATATTTTCGAAATTCGTTCTTTATTAAATACATGCATACGATAATTCTTTTACTCAAATCCTATAATTAGCTGTGAACCGTTTTGTGAATCTTAGAATATGCCAACTGCATTCTCTGCTGAGGAGTATGATCCCCCCCATCACCAACAGCAAAAGGTGCGTCCAGTATACAGTACTAAACTACATATAGTGTTTAGGTTCCAGGTATTATCAGCAGGAGATTCATACATTTCCAAATGCTACTTGCCCGATTGGAGTTCGAACTCGCTTACTACGTTTCTGCAGTCCTTCGCCTTAACCATTATACAACAAGGACAACCGACGAGTAATTAGAATTAGAGAGAAATATTTGAAACTATTTAACTGGGTGCAAACAAATGATTAATATAAGAGAGAATTGTCAGTTGTAGATAGAAATACTTAAAACCATTTAACTAGGTAAAAACAAATGATTAATATTTAAAAGAATTATCAGTGTTATATCACAGTAGTTGAAACCATTTAACTATGTACAAATATAATTATTCATGTTAGATAATAATACTTAGAATTATTCATATTTATTTGTAGTACTTGAAATCATTTAACAGTGTGAAAACAGATAAAAAAAATCAAATAGAATTATTAGTGATGGATAACAATACTTAAAACCATTTAACTAGGTAAAAACAAATGATTAATATTTAAAAGAATTATCAGTGTTATATCACAGTAGTTGAAACCATTTAACTATGTACAAATATAATTATTCATGTTAGATAATAATACTTAGAATTATTCATATTTATTAGTAGTACTTGAAATCATTTAACAGTGTGAAAACAGATGAAAAAAATCAAATAGAATTATTAGTGATGGATAACAATACTTGAAACCATTTAACTGAGAGCAAACAAATAACCACTGGCTTATTTAAAAATAATGTTATCTACAAACTATTCCCTAATAAATCATGTACATACATGTGTGTGTGTGTGTGTGTGTGTGTGTGTGTGTGTGTGTGTGTGTGTGTGTGTGATATAAACAGAATTTGGTATTGAATAAGCTACAAGGATTGATATGCAATGAAACACAAACAAACAAAACCAAACCTAAAGATATTTATTATTGTTCATCGTTTGATCTCTCGTAGCCTCGAGTGACCTTCGACCTCATATAGATTACGTCACACGTGAAAGTTTTGCTGGGCTTCAAGCCAAAATGTACGTTTACAGGTCGAGTCGTTTTAGCGTGACAGTGACACGGACAGACACACGAACAGGAGGTACGTTTGTTATTATAGATTATCGGTAACCTGCTAAAACCTATTTTCTCTGTTCCCTATTAAAAGCAAATTCATTATTGGCGCATTAACCCATTCCTTTCACGCTCTAACGTTTGGGGTTTTTTGTTTAGTTTTTTTTTTTTTTGTTTTTTGTTGTTGTTTTTTTTGTTGTTTTTTTTTTTTTTTTTTTTTTTTTTTAGCTTCGCATGTCACTTAAGGTATCGCTTTCCCTTTCACTAGTTTCCGTTTATATGATAAGCGTCGTACTTTCTAACCTTTTTTCCACCAAAAGCATTCACCAAACTCGGACGACCTGCTAACCTCCTTAATACTCTAACTCATAATTAACTTAACGTTTCTACTCTTCCAACCTTTAACCGTGAGGCTCTGGAAAGATGCTTAGCCCCAGGTCCACGCTGACCAATTATCCCATCAATTTGGATAGGTCAGTAGAGACTTATCTGCATCAGGCTTTCATTGACCCTCGAAATCTAACCTCTCGGTCCCGCATTCTAAAATATTCCTGCCTCCTGGCTACACAATCACCTACCAGCACAATCGAAAAGTTTGAATAGCAAAAATATTAGAGAAACACATTGGTATATAATTGAAGAGTAGTTATTACTCTAAGCTCTTTAAACCGTAAAATAATACTTAGCGCAGTTACAGAAAAAGCATTTATTTCTGTTCATGAAAAAGATGATGCTTCAACTCCTTTCACTGGTGTCATCATCATAATCGTCAGAATAGGTCTATTGCAATGGCTTTATTATAAATATCAACATCATCATCTATCATTAATACTGTTGTAATTACTTACCTATGTTCGTCTTCGAATTTAAAAATAAAACTATCATCACTAAATAAACTAATGTCATATAGAAAAACTTGAAAATATTTACTCGTATGCGAGTAAATGAGTTTGTTTGGTTTTAGTATAATATCATTAAATTATGTTTACAAACCATACATATAATATGTGTAAACTGGCTTTGGCATTAAATAACCTATAGTGGTTGATATGCCATTAAACCTAACCAACCAACTTCGAAATTTTGGGTGCGTCACGCTAAAGAGTAGCAGGATAGCCAGTGTAAGCTATGCAAAACTTTGCCTGCTTCCGACGCCAGAATCATATGGTTTTAATACATATATCATTTGGCAAACCTGGTGACAAAAATACTATATGGCACCCCAGCTCTCCTAGACTATTATGTAAAAAATGAATATCAAGTAAATTCAACAAAGAACAACAAAATCAAATTTAAAAGTCAAAATAATTAAACACCAAACCAATAAGTAAAAAAACAAAATGTAAACTTTTTTACCCAATTAATAATCATAAACGATGTGACAATCTTTTCCTATTTCAAAGAAACCTATACTACGATTATATATATATATATATATATATATATTGATTACAATTTGTAAGTTTGTGTCCCGTTTTTATTATCATTCTGATTTATCCTGTTTTTATTATCATCCTATTTTGTACATGAAAATACTGAGTATATATATAAAGTGACTGCCTCTTCTTTACAGAAGACCATCTTTTCAATTTAGCAAAGAACGGCCATGGCACCGCATTTGACTCTTCAACCCAACTTCACTCTTGCAACCTCGGCAACATATGTTACAAGCAAAAGAACTGTTATTTGGTGTTGACATTTACCCCGTTCACTCTCAATGTAGTTTCTCAGACCTGCTGCAAAGCCACATACTTTGTCCCATATTGATACGAATAACCTGTAGGTTGCTAAAGAAGGACATGTGTAAAATCATAAAATAGTTTGCTATCATGAAATCCCATATGACCAGGAAGTCCGGCTTGTGACAAATATTTTTTACCCTACTGATGTTACAAATATGTTCAGGATGAAAAGTGTCCTGTATCGAAATCAAGTTCTCTTTTCCAACGTGATCGTTTCTAAATGGAGTATTCAATTCTCCGTACTTGAAATGTTTTATAACCATTGTTGATCTCTTTTTCACTTATAAACATATGCATATATAAACATATATATAACATAATACATAATTGAGTTATTTGTATATTAGTAAGTTGGCGTACCGTAGTCGGTAGTGGGGGCCAAGATTCCTTTTTCAATAGCTACTACACCGAGGTGGAGGTGAGGATACTATTTCTTTCGCTGGGTTGCTCCACTTACCTTTAATCCGTACCTTTTAATGCTGTGTTAGCAAAAGGAATCAAGAACCATTTTTGAGTCCTTGGTATGACTTGACCTGGGACTGAACCCCGGTCTCCTGGGTCATTGTTGAACACTCTAACTATCATACCAGTTGTGTATAATGTTATTTTAATAAACAAATTAAACTCGTAAAACAAATACTTATGAGTAATTAATTTGATCATTACCTGTTGCCCTAGACATGTAGCTAAATCTAAGCTAATTTTAGCAAATAATTATTTTCATGATTTTAACCATAATTTTTGGTAACATAATTTTAACCATAATTTTGGTAACATAATTTTAACCATAATTTTTGATAACACAAGGCATTACTCGAATCCACTGTTCCAGTGGAGTCGAGTAATGCCTTGTGTTACCAAAACAACCGACTTTCTGGCGGTTACGAAAATTACATTGTATTTTATATGAAAAGACGTGATGTATCCGAAAAGGTACGCCAGGGCATTCATCCACCGGGATTAGATGCAATGTGAATGCTGTAGACAAACTATCGGTAGTTGACGAAATACTTCATGGAACAGCCAGAACAGCCTTAGTATTGAGAACATACGTATTTAACTCCAAACCTAAAATAAGCGTCACCATAAAATAGATGACAAACAGGTACTGGGTGTGATCGGATTGTAATAGATAAAATTCAAACAATTCATCGTGAACTAGGAGCTGCTTGTTGAGTGAACATGTAATAAGCAGTATGGAGAGCGTTCATCAGCAACAATGAATAACAATTTACGCCTTGAAACTTTGATACAAGATGATACCCTTATTGATAAAGGTTTGGTTTGGTTTCTTTGTTTAATGGCATATCAACTTTTGTAGGTTATTTAATGCCAAAGCCATTCTCCAAGAAGAACAGTAGTGGTACTATTTAACCCATAGCTGGAAGGATAAGGGGGTTCATACCTTTCCCAAGGGTATTTGTCCGAAAGTGAACGTAATAGCGCGACTGGAGTACGAACTCGCGGACTACGATTCCGCAGACCATCGCTTTAAACATTACACTAGGAGGACAACCCCTCTATTGATAAGGGGGGGTATCCTCGTGGTGTAATAGTAACCATTAGTGTGGTTATCGCCCACACATCTCTCCCTAATGTCATTTCTAGCCGGTGATGCCCAATTGTTAAATCACGCACGACAAACTTTTGATACGGTTTCACATATAACAGCACTTCACTTTCCATTTTTCTTCATATTCTTTCCATTTTTAATTTTGGGATTAGTTAATATAATTCCCATTACCCGATAAACCACACACACACGCGCGCAAACACAAATACGCAAACACACACACACACAGAGTGTTCACCAATGGTCCGGGAGACCGGGTTTCAATCCCAGGTCAAGTAAGACCAAAGACTCAAAAACGGTACTTGATGCCTCCTTGCTTAACACTCAGCATTATAAGGTACATATCAAGGGTAAAGTGGAGCAATCCACGGTAACGAGTAGCGACCTCCCCTACATTTTGGTGTAGTAAGCTATCGAAAAGGGAGCCTTCGGGTCACCCTCGACTACGGTCGACAATTTTACTTTATATATATATATATATATATATATATATGTATATATATATATATATAAATATATATATATATGTATATATATATCCATCCTATCTGTTGGCACTGTATAATAAGCAAACAGCACCTCAGCAGCAAATGTCCTGGATATGATACAACGGTGCATCTGATGGTGACGTTCCTGTCCTAGAGTTTTAAGGAATGTAGAGTACTCCTTCTTTACCATTACTTCCAGATCCACTCTGAGCCGGAGTTGCAGTACCTGTTAGAATCGCATCTATTAGTCAAATAGAACTATTTAATCATTTACTATACTTGAAACCATTTAATATTTACAACTGTTTGCAAATTGCTTTTATTATATAAGAATACTAGTTTAATGAAATGACAAATGTTGAATAGTAATATTTTAAATCATTTACCTGTCTGCAAACAAGTGACTGATATCAAGTAAAATTATTTGTATTAGACAACAGTACTGGCAACCATTTAACTTTATGCAAATGAATTATGTCAAGTGTTCGTGGTGCAATGGTTACCGTTGTACGAAATGGACGCGGTGACCCGAATTAAATTTCTGGGCGGTGCTATTTGGATTTCCCGTATCGCTAATACCCTTGTGAAAGGTTTGAATCCCACTATTCTCCTCTCCAGCTATGAGTAAATAGTAGGGAAGACTGGGCTCTTTAACCTTGGTTTAGCAACTGTTCTAGGAAAAAGAAAACTCTGAATTCAAACCTGTTAAATTCCGCTTGAAAATTTACTTTGTGTCGGGTCCTGCTCTTGTGGAATGATATATATATATATATATATATATATATATATATATATATATATCCTGAAGAGCCGTTTGGTGAAACCTAAGTCGACTCGCTCTTGGCTATGTAGGAATTATTTTCATTTTATATATATATATATATATATATATATATATATATATTTTATATATATATATAAATATAGGCTGCGGAAGCAAAATATGAAAAAAATTTTAAACGTTTTTTAGTCCAATTTTTGAAAAAAAAAACGCGATAAATTTAAATTGTTACCTTTTAAATCTCTACCTTTCAAGCACTCTTTTATTAATATTCATCCCAATATGAGTGAGCAAGAAAAGAAACGACAAAGAATCTAAGACTCTTCTTAACGCCGAAACCAAGCCAAAGTTTCTTTGTCTACATTATAGAAAAACATTTTTACAGAAGAAGAGCTTTTTAAGGAAAAGGAGGATTGGAGGATTGAACAAAAAACAAAAAGAAGCCTTTCTAACTGCTCTCGCTACAAGGATTAAGAATGATCCCACAACGTCAATAAGAAAGCCTGCTAATGAAGTGAAAACTGTGAAGACTGCAATGAAGCAAGATTTAAGGCCAGACCCTTGATTACTCTATATGGGGCGTTTTAGAAAGCAAAAATGCCACTTACCATTCAAATATTGTTTCGCATAAAATTGCTATTGAGGAAGAATGGAATAAAATGTCTGAAGAATTTATTTTGAAGGCATGCGAATCGTTTCGAAGTCGTGTTGATACAATAATAGAAAAAAATGGTGGCCATATTGAGTGAACACACTGGTTTGTGTCGATCTTCTTATTTTGTTGTTTATTTTTTTAAATTAAAGTTAATCGTTTGATAATAGAGTCGTTTATTATCATATTAAACTAATCCTAATTTTGCCTCCGCACCCTCTCTCTCTCTCTCAATATATATATATATATATATATATATATATATATACCAACCCCTCCAGCTCTATGCCTGCGGCAATTTTTCTAATTAAACTTTTTTAAAAACAAGATTTGTTTCCCGTCTGCCAAAATAAAGCAAATGGTGAACTAAATACCAAAGAATTTAGGACAAAATTTATTTCAAAAAATATATCAACTTTAAACGCTGAATAGCTAAAGTCAAAAAACATTAAAAACCAAGTAAAGTTCTAGGTGTCAGTTTCTTGCCTATCCATTCATCAGACCAAATGTTAACTGATGGTCGCGTAGTCGAAAAAATGAAAAAAATCAATCGTCGTTGATTCTGTGTCTACGTTATCCTAAATTAGATATATACACTCTATCACCGATATTGAGCAATCTTGATTTAGAAATATAGCCAAGGGCATTATATATATATATATATATATATATATATATATATATATACGAAGGCCATTCAGTAAGGTGAATTTTGTCTTAGAAGTCGATTATTGGAAACACTGTTTAGAGTTGCATCTTTTTCAAAGAAATCACTTGTGATGGGTCCTTTCATGACCCAGAATACTATCAGCGTGACTTTCTTTACTGACCACCGCCATGGAAACGTTTTTCTTTAATGGACAGTCAGTGTTTCCACTTTGTGAACTATCTTTTCAGCTCTGATCAGTTTCACCCATTAGTAAACAATTTTTTTTTCAATTAAACATGCTTCTCCGTACACATCATACATTCTTTAGTAAGTTTCACATGGTTTGCACGTCTCAGTCACGAAAAACTTGATGACAGACCTCAGTTCAAGCATGGATCCCTCTGATTTGCTTCCATTTTGAATTGCCTTAAAACAATCATTTTTGTGAAATTGATGATTTATTATGTAAACTAATTCAAAATAATGCAGAGTTTACATTTTGGAAAAAGTATACTGAGAAAATATATTTTGCTTTTTTAAAAAGTATTCCTTTTATTTACTGAATGACCCTCGTATATATATATAAATATATATATATCAGATGATGTAATATTTATCTATCTAGGTTACTAGATCATTATTAATGACTTTGATTCTCCCAGTGTACAATATCTGTCTAGCCTTCTGTCTCAATTACCCAGGTCTTAATATGATGGTCGCCTCGTTTTAGTTTAAGATCCTATTTTACTGCAACAATATTTGTAGACTTGAGGCAATCTAAGCTATACTTAGAAAATAACTATATATAATTATCTATCAATATGACAGCCGACAATATGATAAAGAGATGGGGTTTAGAAATATGCTGACATTCATGCTGTTCACTTAGCACATCATTTCTCAACGTTTTGTTTACTCTTCCATAAAAAATCAACAAAAACAAATAAGAAGCCATTTTTTTCTTGGTTGGGCGAGAGGTTTTCAGCACACATCCACACACACACACACACACACACACATAGATATATAGAGAGAGCTATAGATGTATGTATATATTATTTTACTCTTTTAAGAGTTTTTAACATGAATGTTAGTTGATCGCATTTTACTGGAGTTTGAGTGACAATAAGTTTCCTAAAGTCTCCAGGACTCTTCTCAGTATTCTGGTCGATTTTAATGATGCTGTAGTCTCCACTTGTTTTCTTGTAACCAAGTCCTTCAGTCCTTGTACTAATCCTTTGGTGACTATACCAAGCACACCAATTACAATTGGTATCACTGTCTTTGTCATGTTCCATAGTTTTTTCAGTTCTCTTGCAAAGTCAAGGTACTTATCTCTCATTTCGCTTTCTCTTAATTTTACTCTGTTTTCTGCCGTATTATTATTATTATTTCTATTATTTTGGAATACGAGCAGATCCCTTAATTCCAGCCAGAAGACCAGGCTTAGCGATAATAAAAGAAAAAAAGAGGATTTGCTGTGTAGTTGATTTTACCATCCCTGCGGATCACAGAATAAAAATCTTTTATTATTATTATTATTATTATTATTATTATTATTATTATACTAATTTGAGAGTTTTTTTAGTCCTATCCTAGCTGATGGTCTTCCACAGGTGTTTGAGTCTCCTCAAGTCTCCTCAATATTCTAGCCGATCTTAATCCAGCTGTAGTCTGGGTGGTCTCCATTTGTCCTCTTATTTGCAAGTCTACTAGTCTCTCTAACAATCCTTTCGTGACCGTATCGGGCGCATTATTATTATCCTTACTATTATTATTATTATTCTCTGGGAAAGTTGAAAATGATGTCAAATAGTCTTTCATAATCTAAACCAGTGAATAGATAGATAGATAGATAGATAGATAGATAGATAGATAGGTATTATTGGTTGGTCTTAAAGCATATCAATACTTGTTGGGTTATTTACTGCTGGAATCAGTCTTTTTTCAAGCAATTATATAGTTTCACAAATCTATTCTTATTCAATTATAATTATTATTTTTGATGTTATTATTGTAATACTTCTCTTGATTAGGAGCTTGCACTTATG
>OY757906.1:50065229-50197729 GCA_963585895.1 Sepioteuthis lessoniana
TAACTTTCAAAATTCAATTCTGAAATAAATTATCATAAATTAACAAAGAGAACATTTTAATCATTAGTTAGGTGATTTTTATACGATAACTATTGAAAATCTCTTAATACAATTACTATTAAAAATGATATTTTAAAGGAGAATTTTAACAGTTTATTCAAAAATCGGATTTAATTTTTCAAATAGCCTATATATATATATTGCGCGAAAGTGAATGTAATGGCGCGACTGGAGTACGAACTCGCGTACTACGATTCCGCAATCCATCGCTTTAACCACTACACCACGAGGCACCCCACCTCAATATATATATATATATATATATGTGTGTATATTACATTCACTTTCGCGCAAATACCCTTGGGAAAGGTATGAACCCCCTCATCCTCCCAGCTATGGGTTAAATAGTATTACTACAATTCTTCTAGGAGAATGGCTTTGGCATTAAATAACCTAAAAAGAGTTGATATGCCATTAAACAAAAGAACCCAAACCAAACCTATATATTGAGGGTACATCCACGACCAACTTTATAATTCACGGATTATTAAAACACAAAGTGCAAATATGCATTTTAATGTTGAAAGGAATAAAAATAACGTCGGATAAATTCTACCAACATGATTACATTATTTTCTCTATTCAATTTTTAAAGTTAATTTTATGATCGGCCTGTCAGCTTTCGGCTTTGAAATGTGACATGCGGTTCCGTATTAACTAGTTGGCCGTGTTACATAGTATAACTATTTTAACTAATAGACAATTCTCTTGGGTTAATTTGTCGTGCATATCGATTGCTACTGAGTTGTGAGTTTGTTTCTCATTAGGCGCCGATTACCTCTTGACTTGTGCCATTTCTAAGCTGCAAACTTACGGTCAGATCACTCAAGTTAAGCAGCGATGATCCATTTCAGTACTTAAATGTATTGCCACTTAGTTATAGCAGGTACTGCAGCTAACGTGAGTTCTTTGTGACAAACTAAGCAAATCTAAGGAAATATTAAATTTACAGTCAACTCAAGTTTAGAAAACCGCTTTCCATTTGATCTCCGAAGTTAAACAGTGCCGGGACTGCTCGGTATTTAAATGGGTGACCACTTACTTATAGCAGACACCATAAACAATCTGAAGCCTGTGTGTCTGTCTAGACAAAGCTTAGAAAATTCCGATAAACAATTCGCTTCTAATGACTCGAAAAAATTTACACGCATATATTTTTTTCAAGACAGCAGCAGCTCGCCAATTCAACCAATCGAATTCACGAATCAAATATCATTAATCAAAATCTTCATAATCGAACGAATGACAATATTTTGCAAGCTACAGTTTCACAGATCATAAATGGGGTTTATAACACAGCAACCACTTATCAAAATGGTGACATTTCGATATAAACTCCGATCTCCCATTTAATAATTTATCCATACAATACTTATCAAAAGATAACCCATTCGGCTGAGGTTGTAGAATACACTAGCTACATCTCAGCAGAGGGGAGAGACTCCTCCAACGAGTGTGCTGGGTATGACTTTAAACAATCTTGTGGTGAGGTTCCAGTAACACTTGAGCTTTGGGGAATCCGGAGTATCTCTTCATTGTCATTGCTTCCTGGTCCACTCAGACCCGGAGAGGTTGTACCTGATAGGGTCCTATCTATGAGTCGAATAGAAATGTTTAGCATTTAAATTGTGACCTATGCTAATCTGAATTGTTTGAAATAGAACTGTTTGATCTTTTAGTGATACATTTAGTGATACATAGCAATACGTGGAAGCATTTAACTGTGTGTAAATAAATGAATAATAGTTGATAAAATTATTTGTAATAGATAACAATACTTGAAACCATTTAGCTGTGGGCAAAAAAGGAAGAGCTCAGATTCGTTTAAAAATTTTATCGACAAAATATGTTTACAAATCATATATATATATATATATATATGTATATATATATATGCGTGTGTGTGTGTGTGTGTGTGTATTCAAGGCAAACAAAATCATGTATCTAATATTTATGTATAAACAGGATTTGACGTTAAATAACCTACAATGATTAATATACCATAAAACTAGGTCAACCCAAATCATATATTTTTAACATATACCTATAAACAGGATTTGGCATTAAATAATCAACATCGGCTGATATGCCATAAAACCAAACCAAGCCAAACCAAATTATATATATATATATATATAGGATTTGGCATTAAATAATTTACAATGTTTAGTTTGTCATAACACCAAATCAAACCAAACCAAAGCATATATATTTAGTATATGTATAAATAGGATTTGGTATTAAATAACCTTCAATGATTAATATGCCATAAAACCAAATAAAACCAAATTTATTAAAAGAGAAGAACATTACTTAAAAAGATCCAAGAATATGTGCGCTTAGCGTCATGGTTATCGTAGTGGGAAAAAGAATCAGTTACTAGAACTCACTTTCTGAATAAGGTTTTTTGCGTTTCACTTGTCATTTATACCTTTGTGAAATGCAAAAGAAAAGTCTGTTTTCTCCCCTGGTGTGGATAAATAGTGGGTTAGACAGGGTTCTTTAATAAAGAAGGAATTTGGGTACCTCATGAGCTTTCCATTATGAACCGAACGCAATGTTCTACCATCTGCAGCAGTTATTCTTTAATCAGGAATACCAATCTTTCATTTCTACATTGCATTGTAACAGGTGATAAAAATAGGTTTTGTATATCAACAGAAAATGAAAAAAGACAGTATGTATCACAAAATGAGGGGCCAGTGCTCACGCCAAAACCAGTACTCTATCCATAGAAACCTTATTTTGTGTCTGGTAGAATATGAAACGTGTCTTACCTTGTGAAAGATGGAGCGATCGTCACTGTAGACCACTTACTGTCAGTAACTTGATCAGATAAACGAAACATTACGTCGAAAGTGCGTTGCTTTGGTAAACAGAAAGGGTGTTATTCTCTAATATGACAAAGCAAAGGGCACACTCTTCAAAACAGACTCAAAAAATGGTTACATCGTTAAAATGGGAGAGTCTTCCACATCCTTCAAACTCAACAGATTTAGCACCCACTGATATTTTTGGTTTCAATCCCGAGAAACTTTCATGGCTCATTCACGAACAAAGAAGGGCTAGAAAACGGTCTTTCAAACATTTCTCGGGGCAACACACCGATTTCTTTAAATGTGGAATCAAAAGTTTTTACTTTGAGTTGGGCTGAAATCGTTCAAAATAAAGGGAATTACATTTTTTATGATAATATTTAAATAAATTTGATTTTTATATTCTCTCTTTTAAAACGTAGTTACTCTCTGGTTTCGGATTCAGTTTCTTCGTTTAATGGTATATCAACCTTCATGGGTTATTTAATACCTAAACTATCATTGTACAATAGTAGTGTTGCGATTTAATCCATAGTGAACGGAATAGCGCGACTGGAGTTCGAACTCGTTGACTAGGATGTCGTACTCAAGCAAGTGAACCACAACGCAACGGGGATATTCCCAGGTAATTTTCTGAAAACACTATATATATGTGTATATATATATATATATGTGTGTGTGTGTGTGTGTGTGTGTGTGTGTGTGTGTGTGAATGTGTGTGTGTGTGTGTCCATTACCATTTAAAAATACCGAAAAATACGGAAATATGAAGGCATTTCAGGAATATTCGACAATTAGGTCAACGTAATTTTCAGTTATCAAAATAATATAATCAAAAGAAAATTTTTTTAGCTTTTTTATTGAAAAGTTTTCAGTTATCAAAATCGTGTCTTTTGCGCTACTATATATATATATATATAAATTAGTAAAGCCTACAGACCAATCTTACTAGGTTGCACCTCCTGGATCAGCAGGAAGAATATTTTTGTATCAAGCACTTTTACATTTAGTTTAGTTGATTCTGCTGGTGTTTTTCTTCTTTTTTTTAAACATCGCAGGACTATTTGATTATTTTCAAATAGTACGGGTGCTGTTAGTTTTTTCTTTTTTTATTAAATTTTTTCCCTCATAACAGTTTGTATGATCTTTATTTGCAAATTGTACCTTCTGGTTTTTTTTTTCACTCTCACAGAGTATTATAAGTTAATCACATATATATGCATATATATATATATGTATATATTTATACATATATATTACTGGTATTCATTCTCTGCTAATATCTACTAAGATCGGCATCTACTCATTCAATAAGTTAAATGTAGGTCAAATAATATAATTTTCGCCCACGAAAGCGTTTAATTATTTTGTTAGCTATTATTTTCGCACAAAGAAAATACACCACGGCAAGTGACAATCAAGAATAATGTCGGCATCTATATACTGAGGTTACCATTTTCACCCCCATTTGAAATTACCAACATTAATTTGTTCGATAAAGACAATGTGCTAAACAAACATGGCTTCTTAAATAGAGAATGATTTGGTGTTGTCTCGTTTGCAGTAGTATAAAAAAAGACCTTTTAGAAAAGTAAACTTCTGCCCTGTACCTAGTCAGTAGTAAGTAAAGTTGGCGACCGTAGTCGAGGGCTACCCGAAAGCTCCCTTTTCGATAGCTACTACACCGAGATATAGGGGAGGGTGCGACTCCTTTCCCTGGATTGCTCCACTTTACCCTTGAAACGTACCTTATAATGCTGAGTGTTAAGCAAGGCGGTATCAAGAACCACTTTTTGAGTCTTTCGTATGACTCGACTTGAGATTGAACCCCGGTATCCCGGGTCATTGGCGAACACTCTACCACTAAGCCAATGGGAGTGGTTAGAGTGTCCGCACACACACACACACACACACACACACACATATATATAAGGCTCATTAAATAAGTTTCCAGACTTTTTTCGTATGGGCATTTATTGATAGTACACACATGAAACTCTAGTCACTTTCGAAATAATCTCCTCCGGCTGCAATGCACTTGTTGTACTGTTCCAACTTATGGAAGGCCCCATGGAAGACCTCTTGCTTGAGCGTGTCAATGACCTTCGTCACAGCCTCTTTCATCTCTACAATTGTCTCATAACGACGACAGCCTCTAAGCTTTTCCTTGTGCTTAGAGAATAAGCAAAAGTCACAGGAAGCAAGGTCTGGACTATAGGGAGGCTGGGGAACTGTCTTGATGCCCATCTTGGTCAAATAGTCTGTGGCAAGGATGGAGTTGTGGACTGGTGCATTGCCCTTGTGAAAATGCCACTGACCCGATTTGAAGAGTACTGGCCTCTTCCGACGGAATCCCTTCCTGATCTCCCTTAAACCTCAACATAGTATTCCTTGTTGACTGTCTGTCCAGTGGGAACTCAGTGCATATAGATGATGCCAGTGTTGTCAAAAAAGGGATCATCAAAAGTGTGTGGGTGTATTTGCTCTGTCTGGCCTTCTTGTGTCTGAGAGAGTCAGCATGCTTCCACTGGGAACTCTGTCTCTTGGTCTCTGGGTCATAATAGTTGATCCAGTTTTCATCGCAGGTCACCAGAGCATCAAGAACTGCAGGATCTGAATTGATCAGATCGACCATCTCCCTGCTGTCATGACAACGTCTTTCTTTCTGATCTTCTCTGAGCACCCTTGGGACAAACTTCGCTCAAATCTTCCGCATCTTCAGTTCCTCGTGAATAATTTTGTGTACAGTTCCCACACTGACATCAAACTGTGCACTTATTGTCTCTATAGACACACGACGGTCCTTATCCATGAAATTCTTTATTTGGCCAATCAACTCTGGTGTATTAACTTCCTTACTCCTCTCACACCTCTCATCATCCCTCACAGACTCCCTGCCTTTCTTGAATCTCTTATGCCACTCAAAAACTCATGCTCGATTCATGCAAGATGGTCGAAAAGCAGCCTGAAGTATTCCAAACGTTTCTGTGGCATTTTTTCCAAGTTTAAAACAGAATTTTATTGCATATCCTTCTTCTAAAGTGTCCTCACGTCCAGATTGCATTTTTGAAATTCACCAGCTGTGACAATCAGGCTTTAGTAGGGTGTATTCCAATTGCTGCTGTAGCTGTTCATTTAAAGCTAAAATCATAAAAATTGGTCAGTCATCTCATAAGATGTATAACAATAAGATACTGAATTTTCAAGAGTCTACGACAATTTTTAATGCCTGTACAAAAAAAGTCTGGAAACTTATTGAAGGCTTCACGTACTCCCGTGGACCTCTTCTAGCTAGAACCTATATACGAGAGTTCTGTGCCGTTACAGGATATAGCCTAGTAGATCTCCCGGAAACAATGGACGATAGGGACGGGTGGTGAGGGAATCATGTAGATCCGTATTGTCAGAGTGACATGATGATGATAATGAGTGATAAAAGTACTGTATGTGAAAACACGACGTTGATTGTAATTAGATTGTAATTGTATTTTTAAAAACGCATTTTACTATATATATATATATATATATATATATATATATTTGTTCTTAAAAAAATTATAGATAACATCAAACCAGAACTGAATAAAATATGAATCATACACACACACAACTGAAAACAAACATACATAGATATGTCTGTATATACGCACACAAAAAAATCTCAACACACATTCACTCATACACAGAGAAAGAATAACTCTAAGTGAAATCCGAAACCACTTCAACACACACACACACACACACACACACACACACACACACACACACAACGTATCAAATATCGAAAGCAAATGAGGGATAAAGTAGACTAAGGTAAACACACTCTTAAGAAAAAGTGAGGCGTGACCTTCATAAAAAAAACCATAACCAACTGAAAACCATTCAAACTGCAAACACGAGTGAATTCAAGGCTCATTGAATACGCTATTAACAAGGCCTTGTGCCATATATGTTCTCTGACGAAAGCATCAAACTGGAAAGATACACGTAAGAACAAAGTAAAAAAGTAAATCCTAAAAATACAAATCTCTTCGTAGACCTACTCACTTTAGAATATTTTTATTCTCTCTTTAGACCTACAATAACTAAATATATATATATATATATATATATATATATATATATATAGTAATAAGCGTTGTGAAAGACTTGGGTTTCCAAGTAATCACAACAGCGTTGTATACGTGCTCTTGTTTTGTAGCCAAGAGGACTTTTTCTTACAAACTTTTCTCATTTTCATTTATATATATATATATATATATATATATATTGGTTTGGTTTCTTTGTTTAATGGTATATCAACCTTTATGGGCTATTCAATGCTAAAGCCATCCTTGTAGAACTGTAGTGTTACTATTTAACTCATATCAAGTGGAATATTTGTCCGAAAAGGAACGATATAGTTCGAATTGAGTTCGAACTCGATCACTAGGATTTTTAATATTACCTACCAGGCCACAGGGACGCCCAAATATATATATATGCACGCTGAAACCCTATATTATCCCACTAAAATGTTTGATTCCTTTCATATTTTCATTAACGAAATTCTTTTATTTTTGAACCCTAATTGATACATACAGAAAAAAGCAAGAGTGAAAGAGCAATACATGATGTCACCAAAATCAAGTTACGCTGCTCGCAAGGATTCCCCTGACTCTCTCTCTCTCTCTCTCTCTCTCTCTCTCTCTCTCACACACACCCATCACTCCCGGCTGGTCTTCCAAAAATTACATCCTGTGTCTGCACAGAGCTGTTGTATGTTCTTGCTGGTCGGCCAACACTGACAACATTAGCTCACAGCATTCTTGTGCAGTCCTCGTTGAATTTTTTCTCTATACGTTTTGTTAACGTCCATGTGGAGAATCCGTACGGTAGCATTGGCACAAAGGCTGCCGGGAAGAAATCCAATTTTCTTACAAATACACCTACCCAAGCCGAATCTCAACAACATAGTTTGAGCAAGCAACAAAAGCCTTTGACCTCGACGTAAACGCTAACAAAACGGAGTACAAGTGTTTGAATCGAGAAGGAGCCATCTCCTCTGAAGTTAGTAGACAAGTTCACGTACCTCGGCAGCAGTGTCTCATCTACTGAAAGTGATGTCAAATTTCACCTGGTGAAGGCATGAGTGCTTTCGATAGGCTATTGATCATATGGAAGTCTGATCTATGCGATAAAATATATGATGTATATTGAAATATTTTTTCAGTTCGATCACAAAAAGTACGCTTAAAATTACCCACACCTTACAGAACAAAATGGAACAAAAGAGGAAATGATTTGGGTTTTCTTCCTAACATTATAGATTTTATAACTTCCTTTAAAAGTAATGTAAACAAAGTAAGTATGGTGCTCCATGACCAGAGTTAAATTGAAGGTAGAATTTTCAATTTTCCCGAATTTTCACCAGAAGAAAATCATTCAACCTCAAGGAATTTAGAACAATGCCCAACTCTATAGAACACGTGTAGTTTGGAAGTATCAGTAGCGTTATGCCACTGACATTCTTCCGCAAAACTTCCAAGAGCGCTTAGTATTAACCCTATAAAATAATAGTGGGACATTTTAGGTCGTCAAGTGCTATCCTCTTCCTGTTCGTACATTTGCAGAACTTGTTTAGAAAAGAATGGTGCAATATTCCTCAGATCCATATCAAAAGTTAGATATGCAATATATAGAGACTTTTTGGAAAGTGTCATTCATGCGAATGACGGCTATACCAAATATTAATATCTTCGCGTACAAGCCAGAAAAAGATTGTGTGTGTGTGTGTGTGTGAGAGAGAGAGAGAGAGAGAGAGAGTTTTATAATTGTGAATAATTGGCGAAGGAACACTCCATTGTGCCATCACAGTATATCTCCATAATTTGCCTTCTTATAAAATTGCCATTAAGATATTCATTTTTCCCTCTGATGTCATTATTTACTTGCCTGTACTCACAATTCAATAATATATGCAGATTTTGGAATTAGTTTGTGGAAATATCAGTTATAGCATTTTGTGTGTAAACTAAATTTTGAATCAAAAACAAAAACAAAAAAGAAAGCTGCTTATCTTTTAAGCATGTGTATACAAGAAAATCGGAAAACCAGTTGAATCCTCATTATATGAGCAGTCCTAAATGATATTGATGCATCTATTTAGAAAAATAACAGATTCTAAATAATATTTCATAATCATCTCCGTTATACAGAGAATTTGGATGATTAAAAATGACGTTCTTAAAATTATCATCCAGCAGTAGACTGGGCTGAAATTACTTTATCCTCTAATTGTATTGCTCTAATAAAAATGTTTCAATATATATGGGACACATCTGACTTCTAATAACTTTGTTCTGTTTTTTTTGGGGGGTGCAGATTTGATAATTCTATGCTATAACAACTATTAATCCTTGATCACAGTGCCTTGGACAAAAGAGGAAAAATGTTTTGCGTCGCTATTCATTTGGAGACAAAATCATTCAAAATTGTTCAAGCAAAATTTTGCAGGAAGTTTAACTAAAACAATTATCCCCAGAAAAACCAAATTTATCGTTGGGTATACGAATTTCAAACCAAAGAGTCAGTAAACAACTTTAAAAAAAAGGCAGAAAATCCGAGATCTGGCAAGAAGTTGACTGCAACATGTCCTGTCAATGTAGATGCGGTGAGAGGTTCTATTGGAAGGAGTCCGAAAAAGTCCCTTGGTCTTTCACGTGCATCGTTGCGAAGAATCTTAAAGAAGAATCTTCAGTTGTATCCATACAGAATTCAGATCAAGCATAAACTTACACCAGCTGACAGAAAAATGTTTAGCGATGTGCTGGTGGTTCAAGGACAAAATTGAAGAGGATCCTGACTTCCTTGATGATGTTTGGTTCAGCAACGAAGCACATTTCTAGCTTTACAGACATACCAATTGCAATAACTGCGTGTACTAGGGCGCAGAAGCCCCAGACGACATGCTTCAGAGGCCCTTGCACATTGTGAAATACACGGCCTGGGTGAACATCTCAAAACATGGAAAATCGGACCGTTTTGCTTTGAAAACGCAGACGAGCAAGCAGTCACTGTTACAAAGGAGCGTTATATTGATGTCCTGAACAAGTTCTATAGGGCTCTTTGAACACCTCGTGGTGTGAATCAAGATGAGCAATGGTTCCAACAAGATTGGGCAATTCCACATACAGCCAACATAACGATAGAGGAGCTCAACCATCGATTCTCTAATCGGCTGATCAGCAGGCGCCGCGAACCCGAATGGTCTCTGCATTCACCCGATCTGAGCCCCCCATATTTTTATCTCTGAATGTTCTTGAAGGACAACACATATGAGAACAATCCACAATCCATTGTTGAACTCAAAGTGGCGACCAGTCAGAAGATTCATGCCATACCGAAAACAGAGTGCGTCAGAGTGATTGAAAACTTCTCTCAAGGAATTCAAGTGTGTCATCAGCAGCAATGGCGGTCATTGGGAGTATGTTCTGTAAAAACTGTAAACTTTGAACTAGAGACATCAAATCAATGGATTTTTTTAATTGTTATTAAATCAACTTCTAGGACGTGCTATCTTTTTTTTATTTTCTTGCCTTAATAATTATCATATTAATGGGTTGCATCTATTTTGAGACACCTTATATATATATATATATGTGTGTGTGTGTGTGTATAATGAAAATTTTAATGATAGATAGATAGATAGATAGATAGATAGATACGACCCAATGTGTGTGTGTGTGTGTGTATAATGAAAATTTTATATATATATATATATATATATGTGTGTGTGTGTGTGTGTGTATAATGAAAATTTTAATGATAGATAGATACGACCCAATGTGTGTGTGTGTGTGTGTGTATAATGAAAATTTTATATATATATATATATATATATGTGTGTGTGTGTGTGTGTGTGTGTGTGTGTGTGTATAATGAAAATTTTAATGATAGATAGATAGATACGACCCAATGCCTAATATACATGGTCTATAATATTACATTATTGATATAATCTTGATATATTTATATCCTTAATTTCATATAAACGTGTATGCAAACAATTCTGCATAGATATATACGTTAGCGGAACGGCTACCGCCATGGAAAATGATATCGGCGATCCGGGTTCAAGTTCTGGGCGAGGTTGCTTGCTTATCATCTCGCATTAATATCTTTGAGAAAGGTATGAATCCATCTGTTCTTTCCCAATTATGGATAAATAGCGGGAGAGACCGAGTTCTTTAACATTGGTTTAGTTACCAGTCTAGTAGATTGAAAAGTCAGACAACAAACCAGCTTTACTCCACTTCAAAACTGACCTTGTATCATATTCTGGCTGTAACTGAGTGAATTCATATTCGACTGATATATACACGCATTAACATTTTCGAGAAATCGATTGGTAGTGAAAGGAAAAATTTTGGAACTTGCACCAACAACACTTATTAAATTTTTGTTTGTATATGTTAGACTCTTTCCAAAATGTTTTGAATCACTGCCAACAATAACAGTAGTCAACGCCCATTTCGTTTTTACCGAGGTCAGACCGAAAACCTTTGTTCAGTTTGACTGGTCGTTTTTTTCTAAATGATAATCCACATAAGTCAATGATGTCAACATTAATAACCATGTAAGTGTTTGTTAAATCCTGGTCACCTTCTACTTGAACGTCGTTGACAACAGTTGTATGACAATAGTGGACCTAGCGCTGTACAATGGTTAGCAAGCTGGACTAGCACACCATTATTAGTGAATTCCATTGTCAGTGAAGTGAGATCGATTCCCACCGAAACACCAAACTAAGTCTAATATGTGACAACAGTTGCAAATCCACAGTAAGTTTTGCGTAGTACAATGCTTAACAATCTGGACTTGTAGACCATTAATAATAAGTTAGATTCTCTACCCTTGTGTCATATTAAGCACAATAAATGATAAATGATAATAGTGTTATGTCCATAGTGATTCTTGCGTAGTACAATGCTTAACGAGCTAGTTAACGAGCATTGTTTGTAAATACGATATGCACCGGGTGCCCCATAGTTCCGTGCTTGTGCCAAACTAAGCTTAATATGTGACAACAGTCAGCCTTACATAGTACAATAGTGAGTTAGGTTTCAAGACCATTATTAGTAAGTTCGATTCTCACCGGTGTCTTTCACGGCCTTTTTCCAAACTAAGCTTAATATGAGACGACAGTTGCATGTCTACCGTGAGTCCTACATCGCACAATGCCTAGCGTGCTAAACTTGAAGACCATTGTCACCGGCCGCTCCATACCACTGGCTTAGCTTGATAGGTGATAACAGTTATATAACCAACAGGGTGGAACGATAAAATTGTCGTCCTAAAGAAAACAACACTACAGCTTTATTTTAAAACTTTTATTGAGAAAATCAATTCAGGTAACTTGATTATGTAGTAGAGTTTATATCTATTCAATATAGCCGCTTTCAGCCTCAATCACCGCCTCGATACGGATCCGGAACTGGGGGCATGCCTTTTCCATAAGCGCCGGCGGGAGCTCGGCGAATACACGGCGGATGGCGGCGATCAGGCTGGCTTTGGTATTGTGGGAGGTCATGTTGGCGATGTTCTTGACGTATGACCAAATGAAGTAGTCCAGTGGGTTCAGGTTTGTGGAGGAGGGGGGGGCATTGAGAGAAGGGTACAAAGTCGTAGTACTCTTTCTGAAGCCAAGCCTGGGTCTCTTTGGACTTGTGGGCCGGCACCGAGTCCTACTGCCACACCCAGGGTCTGCCACCGGCCACCTGATTCCACCAGAGGATCACCACGCTCTTCAGCACATCCAGGTACACTTTAGTGTTGACTTTCAAGCCAACTTCGAAGATGTGAAGTGGCATGATTTGGCCCTCACTTGAAACCACACCAAAGACCATAACCGTAGCCGTCCGAAGGGTACTATTTACCAACCCCTCCGCTCGGGCAGGATATGACACAAGGTCGATTTTTAAGCGGAGTTTAACAGGTTTGAATTCAGAGTTTTCCTTCTCCTAGACTAGTTGCCTAACGATGGCTGAAGAACCTAGTCTGTCCTACTATTTACCCATAGCTGGAGGGAGAATAATTGGATTCATACCTTTCCCAAGGGTATTAGTGCTGTGTGAAATGCAATCTGTCTCGTCCATGATTTGAACTCGTATCGCCGTGTTCATTTCCTACGGCGATAACGACTACACCACGGGCACCTCCGAAGGGTCGTCCAATGAGTTGAGCTGTGCCCTCAAGCGTTGAACCGTCCGGGTTTGCATTTTGAGGGAGCTGGCAATGGTCCTGCTGTCATAACTTGGATCGGTAGAGAGCATGAGTTGTACAGCGGCGCATCTCCGATCTCGCTCGTTGAACATTATGTCACTTTCAGACATGATAGAAGGCTCCTATCACTCTTGGGATTTCTACACAACTGGCCAACTAGTAGATGGTCTGCAACAAAAAAAGAAAACCGGTTTTCATTAAACGGAAATGGAATCATATCGTCTTTTCTAGGGTGACAATTTTATCGTTCCACCCTGTATTATATATATAGCCGAATATTAAAGTTGTGTTATCAACCTTTTTTCTTTTATTTTTCTTTTCTTTTCTTTTTTATTTTATTTTTTATTATTTTTTTTTCATTTAGATTGACTAAGCAAGGTTAATTGGCCACTTCTCCGCAAAGGGTCATGATAGTATGGCAATAATATGTGCTTTCTGAAATGGAAAAAAAATTTCTAATGGGCAAGTTTTTTTCAAGATTTCATCTTTGCTTTTTAGGAAGCTTTTTGTTTGGAATTTGCATTGAGAACAAGTGATATCCAAAAAACATGATTGCGTTTTCGCAAGACCTGGTGAACCAAGTTTCGACAGGCAATCCTCGGATTGGGAAGTCTATAGAGCTAAGAGTGTTCGCCAATGGCCCGGGAGACCTGAGTTCAATCCCAGGTCGCGTCATACCAAAGACTCAAAAAAATGGTACTTGATGCCTCCTTGCTTAACACTCAGCATTATAAGGTACGGATCAAGGGTAAAGTAGAGCAATCCAGGGAAGGAGTAGCGCCCTCCCCTACACCTTGGTGTAGTAGCTATCGAAAAGAGAGCCTTCGGGTTACCCTCGACTATGGTCGCCAACTTTACTTTACTTATAGAGCTGCTTATTTATCAGTCTATCTATTTATCTATTTTAAGCGTTAAAGATGAAATCTGCCTTTGCAAAATAAAATGGTCGGAGATAGAAGTTGAATATCCTCTGCTTTAGTTTCTTCTTGTATATCATGTCCTTGGAATGACACTAGTGATGAAGCTCCAGTTCTGGAGGCCTGCAGAATGTGGAGTACTTCTTTATTACCATACTCCCCGGTCTATTCTGACCCAGAGTAAAAGTACCTGTTAGGGCCCCATTCATGGATCAAACAGATCTGTTTAAAATCATTTGTGTTCGATGAGACCGTCTGCAAAGAAAAAAAAACCCTAAAGAAACAATAACACAAAACATGTAAATATGGGCATACAATAAATGAGATTCCCTCACTTCTAGACAGAAAATAACCCTACATGGATTGACATGCAATTAAAATTAATTAATCCATCTCCTAAATATCCTTCCAGGTTCCCACAAAGAACGAGACGCTCTCTTGATAACCTGTGAGAGTTTTTATATATTTTAAGTTAATGCAATGCTTTGTATACGGGAGATTTCAATCCGCTTTCTTCAAAGTAACTGCGATAACTGAATTCTATTGACAGACAGACAGACAGAAGCAGAAATGGATTTTATGTATCAGGTTGAATTAAAAAAAGGATTTTAGTTTTTTAATCACCTGTGTTTTTGTTTTAAGTTTGTACAAAGCTGTGCATATGATATTTTTCAGAGATCTGAGCTCTTCAGACAGTTTCCCAATGATGGTAGTCAGGTTCTTCTTAAACTTACAATTCAATGCATCTTAACCGACAAAATTAGGACTTTCTTTTTATGGACTAGACACTTCTTTTAAAATGCCTACATCAATTTTGGGTATTACGGTCAAATACTGTTTTCTTTTCTTCCACTTCCCGAGTTTTGCAAACAACTTAAGTGGTTTTGCTATTTGTTGTTTGAAATATATATATATATATATACTTTTATATGAAAAAAATTTTGTTGTAGGTCCAAAGAGAAAAATGAATAAACTGCAAGCACGAATGAATTCAAGTCTCATTGGGTACCCCATTAACAAGGCTTTCCATATATTTTCTTCGACAAAAGTAACAAGCTGGAAACATACACGTGTGTAAGAAGGAAATAAATAAACAAATCCTAAAAAAATACAAATCTGTTCGTGGACCTACTCATTTGAAATATATTTATATGTATATAATCATCATCAAGTCGCACTGCAAGCACGGATTTCCTTGACTCTCCCTCTCCCCATCTACCTTTTTCCTTATGTGTTTTATCAGCGTCCATGTGGTGCATCCATAGAGTAGTATTGACACAACCGCTGCTTGGAAGAAATCCCGTTTTATTTAATCTGATAGATCAGACTTTCATATGATCGATAGCCTATTGATAGCACTCAACACCTTTGCAAGGCGAATATTGACATCACTTCAAGTAGATGAGATGCTGCTGCCGAGGTATGTGAACTTATCAACTAATTTCAGAGAATTGCAATTTGGGGTGGAGATGGCTGCTTCTCGATTCAAACATATGTACTCTTTTTTGTTTGCGTTCACATAGAGGCCAATGCCTCCTGCAGCTGGCTACGCAGCAGGGATTCAACTTGGGTAGGTGTATTTACAAGAAGCATTATGTCATCTGCATTGTCGACGTTGGTTATAGTTTCTGCAGGATATCGTTGCTTTTTTAGGGTAAAGCTATTTTCTTTAATTGTATCTATCGATGTTCGAAGTATATAGTCTAAGCAGATTATAAATAGATAGGGTGCTAATGTATCTCCTTGTAGAATTCCAGCAACAATGTCAAAGAAGTCCGTGTCTCCATCCGTTGACCGTACCTTGATTTTCGTGTTTCTATAGAATATCATTATGGCTGAAACAGTTTCTTGGCTAGAAGGCTAGAAGTGTTTGCTTCATCTTTCCTTTGTGCTGGAAACAAATTCCTTGGAGGAATCTACAAACAATAATGTTGCCCCGGAATTTTTTGCACTAACTCCTTTGATGATTCTACGAATAGTTAGAATCAGTGATGTGGATCGGTTTCTCCGAAAAACGTTCTGATTTTTCCTTAGAGGTTTCACAAATTCAGGTTCGATGCGATTGTGAAGCATGGCATTATAAACGTAAGCTGCTATAGGAGTAAGACTTATACCTCTGAAGTTCTTAGTGGTTCCGTGGTCACCTTTCTTCGGAAAGGGATGATGCGGCCTTTTGTTATTGTTTATATATGGCTTTTTGTTATTTGTTTATATATGGCGTTGCAAAATCGAAGAAGTAAGTTATTAAATTTCCTTGTCTTTCATACTCCTGGAAGTATTTCGTCGAGGCCTGCAGCTTTTCTGTTTTTAATTTTTCTAAGTATTTTGTTGAATTCTTCTTAAGTAAACAGCCTTAGTTTGATGTCTAGTTGGCTATTCATAAGTTTTGTGATTTTTGACTTCAGGGATGTTTTCAACGAAATTCTTGAAATATTCCTTCCACATCTATATCCATTCTTCTTGGCTAGAAGCTTTTAGTTTTGCTCTCAAGGTGCTCTTTCTTTTGCTCACTTCATTTACTGTCTGCCATGCTATTCGTGATTGTCTATCTTCGGTTGAGTTTCATATTTTATTCACCTGAACTTGAATATATTCTTTTTGTTCTTTTTGGTATGTGTTAGTTCTCTGTGCCTCCTTAAATTTCCGTGCGTTGACATTAGTTGGGTTTCTTTTATAGAATAACGATATTCTTTTCGCATTATTTCGTTTTTTCCGAACTACTAGCGTTTCCCATGGGACAGAATGTTTGGCTCTTGGTTTGGGTGGTATCCACTCTGCTGTTGCTTCCATGTGGCCAGTGACGAACTTTTCATATTCGCCATTCGGATTATGTGTTTCAGATATCTCCTGAAAAGTATCAAATTCGTTACTTACCGTATATTTATAACTAATATTTCTATTTGTAAGTGAAGACCAGTCGTATCTTGTGGTTTTGACTGTTTTTATCTTATTTCTGCGTAGACCCAGGCTTATCTTTGGTGTAACGACTCTGTGATCGGATGATACTCCTTCAAAAGAGGAGTACGCCACACACTTCAGAGCGCTATTTATCGACTTCTTGTTTATGAGTATATAAGCTATCTGTGCTTTAGCATTATTTTGGTTGGTGTCGATCCATACTTTTGTCTCATTTTTTTTGGGGGGGGATTGGAGGGATTTAGTATTAAGGCATGTTTGTCTGTTTTCGGGATATTCTCCATTTCTGTTTGACGAGTTAAGAAAGCAGAATTTGTTAGTTTCATTTTTGCCTATTTGAGCGTTCCTGTCTCCTCCAATGATTATTACGTTGTGTTTGGGAATGCTACGAACAAGTTGTATAAGAGGATGGTGTCCGTTTTATCACTGGCGTTGGTAGGACTATAGCAGAAGGTGGTTGTTACGTAGAGGTTGTCGTTGAATGAAGTACACATCATTCTCGGTGGTGTTTTCTCTATGCTATTTAGTAATTTTAGGACACATCGACTTAGAAGTATTCCTACATCTCCTATAACGGCATTGACGGAGTTTTTCCATACACATACTGAGACAAATGCTCATTAATTACCAGTATCATGGCATTTTGTTTCTTGTTCGCTATGGTTGTATCAACGTTTTTGTATGCATACTATGTCTATGTTATGCTCTACTGCAGACGCTGTCAGCTCAGGTAACTGGTTTACTCTATTTAAAGTTTTAATGTTAAATGTCGCTATGCGAACTGTGTTTTTGCATCTGAGTAATTTTGGATAGTATTTGAGTTGGAGTTCTATTGCTGATTTTTCGAACACTGAAGCCAGAGCTCCAACCTCAGCAGAACGCGCCTCTTGTTTTCCCGCGCGAAAGACAATGCGGTTTGGACATAAGGTTTGATTCAGAGTCATGGTCATCTTTCGATGACTATTTTTATAAATGAGTAGCAGTAGTTTCCTGATTAAACTATTTGACCCTGGCCGTTGACCTTTGAAGTTCTTTCGCCAAGCATCTGATAAGGCTGACTGTTAACCAAACTTTGGATTCATCCACCTTACTTCACTTTCACCATGCTTACTCCCATGGTTTCTAGTGATATACGTTCAGAGAACAAACTCTTTTTCCCTTAGGTTTGTTAAGTTTTAATTTAGTTAAAGTCCAGCTAATACCTATTTTTCTGGTTTTTTTATTACTTGATTGTTTTTTTAATTCTAATTTTTAGCTGTAACTTATTGTTTTTTATTGTTCAGACAAAGAGCAAATAGGTGCTATTAGTTTCTGTTCAATGCTCTGGGTTTCACGTAGGTTATATCATTTATATCTTTCATATTTGCAACTGATTAGTGGCTTTAAAAAGAATAGGTATCACACTAAGTAAATAGTATTTACCTTTATGTATTTAAATAGCCAAAACTTACAAGGGAGAAAAATTCAAGAAAAACAAAATAACAGGACATTAGTTCAAAAGAGGCAAAGCAAAGAGAATTTTGAAGGTTTCCCGAAATTAACAGTACAACATTGCGTTTTTTATTGTTTTTTTTTTTTTTTCTCTCACTTCTGCTTCGTCTTTTCATTTGTAACTTGAATGGTGAAAACACATCACTGATTGATTCTTAAATTTAGTCACGTGACTAAGAAGATTTTCTTTTTTTTTTTTCTTCCTTCCTATCTTTCTATGTTAAATATACAGCTTACCAAAACTTCCTCGCCTCTTAGTTAATGTTTTGCGTACTAGTTCCCTGCTGAATTAACAGTCTCTATCCCCATGTATTTAGAGAGTCAAAATTTAGCAAAGTAGGAAAATACAAGTAAAACAAAATAAATATGCCTACAGTTCCAAATAGTCGAAGCAAAGAGCATTTTGAAGACAAAACATACAGTCTGTCGATTTTCCAGAAATTAACAGTACAGCGTTGCGGGTATTCTTTTCTTTTTCTTTTTTTTGATTTATATATATATATATATGTATATATATATATATACATTACATAATAACATTTTCAAAATAAGAATGCTGATTGTACGGTTATAAGTCTTCCTTTACATATACACATTATATATGTATATATATATATATAATTTCTATGTGACTTTAGTTTTCAAGAGGCAAAATTTATTTTTGCATTCAGCAAACATTAGAAGTGTCTTATGATAGCAGCAATACTTTTGGGCATGTGAAACTTAAGTCTTGGTGGGATATATATATATATATATATATATGGGAGTTAGTGTTCGAGACTTTATATATATGTGTGTGTGTGTGTGTGTAGATTATTTACTTCACGTCATATATATATATATATATATATATATATATATATATGACGTGAAGTAAATAATTTGGTTGATGATATACAAATATCCAACAATATGTTTACAAAATAAAAATGAAAAAATGAAAAACAAGTTGGTGAAATAATTTCCGTTTTTATTTTAAGAAGAAAATGTAGAATCTGATGTAGATGTATAAACATAAAATACACACACGAACGCACACATACATACACATGCACGCACACACACATGTTGATACACACAGAGACACACACACATATATATATATATATATATATATAAGTGGGGAATCGTCCACACATGTGTATTCATTTTATTTTTAACGCATATAAATATTTCTATCCATTATATATGTGTGTGCATATATTTTGCATATATATTTGCGTGTGTGTGATAGAAGTATACTCACGCACATACAAATATATAGATATTCCAACTTGCCTACCAACCTATCGACGCCTATTTTGCACATACAACCTCGCACATACGTAGACAACAATCTAGCTGAGTCTTTACAGACACTAAGTAGTAATTAATCTGCTTCCGGTGAACAAAGGACCAAATTAAATTATTGATGTCCAAAGAAAGTGAAAAAAATAAATAAAAAAAGGAAGTCAAGTCCTATCACCCGTAGACACGTATCGTCTATTTACTTATCTGAGCAGATTCGCATAGCCACTTCTTAGTTATTTATTAATCCCAGATAAGTCCGACACAGGGCGAAATGGGTTGGGGCTTGGAAAAAAGTGGGGAAAAATGATTGTGTTGCGTCAATCTTCCAAGTGGACGGAAAATATGTCACGCAGAGAAAAAACATCATTCGAAATCCTGGCTTTTATTAAGTCTCGAACACTAACCCCTACGGGTAATTTTAAACAGACCCACAACTTCTCTTTTGTCATATGCGTGGGAGCTCCGAAAGTAATACTTCCTAGTTATTTCCATTGAAACTACAGCAGATACAAAGAGTCCAATAACAGTTTTTCAGCAACAAAAATCTATTTTTCCCAAATCACCAACGTCGACCATGTATTTTCGCTAACTTTGAACAAAGATCTGTTTAGTGTGCTCCGAAAGTAATGCTTTATATTTATTTCCGCAAAAACTATAACAAATACAAGAAGTTCAATAACATCGTTTCTAAGAGCAAATTTACTGCTACTTGGAGGTTTATCGTTGGAGGAAACAGAATCGTTGATCCAAGTTAAAATGCTGGAAGAGGCTGTTTGTATTTCACTTCGCGCTAATGCCTTTGAGAAAGGCATGAAATCCATCTCTTTCCCCCCAAAGAATTGGTAGATAGTTGGACAGACTGAGTTTTTTACCCATGGTTAGCCAAAAGTCTAGAAAAGAAGGAAAACTAAATTCAAACCAGCTGTACTTCACTTAAAGATTACCTTGTGTCATATCCTACCAGTGGCGAAGATTTAGGGTTTCAAGTGTGTACTATCAATAAAAGTGCCCATACGAAAAAAGTCTGGAAACTTATTTAATGATCCTCGTATATTAAATATATATATTTCCAGAAAATCGCTAACATCAGCGGTAGATATTGGAGGTATGAAAGGTTAGGTTTGATTTGGTTTGGTTTAATGGCATATCAACCATCGTTGGTAATGTAATACCAAATCCTCTTTATACATATATATTAAATATATATAATTTGGTTTGGTTTGCTTTGCTTTTATCGCATATCAACCATTGTGGGTTATTTATTGCCAAATCCTTTTAATACATATACGTGGTGAATTCAATAAGTTTCCATACTTTTTTGTACAGGCATTTAGAACTGTTGTAGACTCTTGAAAATTCAGTATCTTATTGCTATACATCTTATGGGATGACTGGCCAATTTTTATGATTTCAGCTTCAAATGAACAGTTACAGCAGAAATTGGAATACACCCTACTAAAGCCTGATTGTCACAGCTGGTGAATTTCAAAAATGCAATCTGGACGTGAGGACACTTTAGAAGAAAGATATACAATAAAATTCTGTTTTAAACTTGGAAAAAAATGCCACAGAAAGGTATGGAATGCTTCAGACTTCTTTTGGAGCATCTTGCATGAATCGAGCATCAGTTTTTGAGTAGCATAAGAGATTCAAGGAAGGCAGGGAGTCTGTGAGGGATGATGAGAGGTGTGGGAGGAGTAAGAAAGTCAATACACCACAGTTGATTGGCCAAACGGTTAGGGTTACTATGTTGAGGTTTTAAGGGAGTTCAGGAAGAGATTCCTAGGGAAGAGGCCAGCACTCTTCAAATCGGGTCAGTGGTATTTCCACCAGGACAATGCTCCAGTCCACAACTTCAACCAAGATGGGCATCAAGACGGTTCCTCAGCCTCCCTATAGTCCAGACCTTGCTCCCTGTGACTTTTGCTTATTCCCTAAGCTCAGAGACTGTCGTTATGAGACAATTGAGATGAAAGAGGCTGTGACGAAGGTCATTGACACACTCACGCAAGAGGACTTCCATGGGGCCTTCCAGAAGTTGTTGGAACGGTACAACAAGTGCATTGCAGCCGGAGGAGATTACTTCGAAGGGAACTAGAGTTTCAAGTGTGTACTATCAATAAAAGTCCCCATACGAAAAAAGTCTGGAAACTTATTTAATGATCCTCGTATATTAAATATATATAATTTAGTTTGGTTTGATTTCATGGCATATCAACCATTGTAGGTTATTTAATGCCAAATTGTCTTTATACAAATATATTAAATATATATATGATTTGTTAATACATTTTGCTGGTAACATTCTTAAAGCAGCTTGAGCTCTTTTTTGCACACAGTTAAAACGGTTTCAAGTATTGTAATATACCAGTCACAGTGTTAATATTAGTCATTTGTTTGCATACGGTTTGTTCTGTTTGACCCATAGACAGAGTGGACCTGGAGGCAATAGCAATGAAGGGGTATTCCACATTCCACATTCCCCAAATCTCCAAAGCCGGAATCTCACCATCAGATTGTTTAATATCATATCTTGGACTGAGGTCTTACTCCTCTGCAGATATGCAGTTGGTGTATTTCTACAACCCCAACCCACTGAGTTGTTGTATGGAAGATAAAGATAAACGTTCTTAACATTTTTGATTGTTGAATGGCTGTCTGATAAAATAGTATCTTATATCAAAGCTGGGATATATCATTGAATTATACCACATGGGAGAAAAACTGCACACACTGACATTCATCGACGCTTGTAAAAGTTTACGGAACCAAACATTGGTTGTGAGCAAGGTTAGTAAGACGGAATGCATTACAGCAATGGCGACAGAAATATGAACGACAAGCTGACAGATATCAACTCGAAGCAAAGAGCTCATCGATCAGCTCATCTTCGCTAAATGGGCCAATCAAAGATGAATCACGCAAACAATATTTTCCTGATAACAATACTGTCATCACTATTGTGAAAAGGTTAGTGATCGCTTCCGCAGGTGCAGGTTTTTAGCTTCTCACTGGTAAAAATGCAAGGCCAATCATGGCGATTATGTACAAAAAACAATATTTTGTTGCAAAAATTTGTTCTATCCAACAATGTTATTGTATCCATTGCAACCTCCGTAGTTTCTGTAGAAATAATTTGGAGGTAGTACTCTTGGAATGTTCCTCAGAATGCTAAACAGCAATTGAGTGTTCTAGTCTTGAATTTGATTGAATTTTCCAGTCTGTAAATTTCATCTCCAAAAATATAATTTTGTAACAAAATGAGTTAAAGAAAATGAAAAATGTTAATTAGTTCTCCATTATTTCTTTATTTGTCGTCCTTATGATAGTTGCAAGGGAATTTTTTTTTTAACTAAAGTCTTTGAGGATGTGTGTTTTAACATAACCCAGAAAGAAATACAAAAATAGGCTCGCAAAAAAAAATTACCTCCTTTCATTCGAATATCATGATATCAAGTAAAATATCCACGATGCGTTAAAGGTTTGGACTTGAATCAAGACAAGAGAGAAAAAAAGGAGGGAATCTGTCTTTTGTCTTTTGACCCTTTCCCTCCCTTTATATTTTTATATTTTCATCATTATTTTATCTATTTCCTCAATTCCTAAAATGAAGAAAAACTCAAAATCTTTTAGTCTGAAGATGTTATTCCTAGTACAAAAAACAAAATATCACAACTAAAGCTGTTGTAAGGGTTTGGTTTATCCACTTTTCCACGCATTTTTTATCATATATATATATATATATAACCAGAGTTGATATTCCATAAAACCCAATCGAACCAAACCAAACCAATTCTTAAGTTCAGTGAGGTGATGTGAATTTTTGCTTTCAACATGACTTTGCCGTAAATCAGTTATTAACCAAGATATCATAGTTTAGATACAAGAATTATGGAGCAATCAGTGAGAATCGCACTCATTCATAATGGTCTGTTTTCATGGAATCGACGAGCCGAGGTCAAATTCTGACCAACATTATTTATGTTCACTTTAAACTAAACCTTTTGCCAAAGGCTTGAATCTAAATCTTCCCTTACGAAGTTTGGATAAAGTGAAAGGGCCGAGTTAGCTTTCTAGTCTTATTGAGTAACCAATCTAGAAAAAAAACGGTGTTTAAAACGAGAAGCCAATGCCGATTCCAATGAAGAAGAATGGTTTGGTCTTGGGTGGAGATAATACGGCTACAGAAGAAGAAGAATCACGCAAATATGCAGTGGATACAATAACATTGTTGGATAGAACAAATTTTTGCAACAAAATATTGTTTTTCGTACATAATCGCCATGATTGGCCTTGCATTTTCACCAGTGAGAAGCTAAAAACCTGACTATGGCTCACGGCGCCAACAAGTCCTGATTCAAGGATATGGTTACAATGATGATGGAGGTGATAATGATGATAATGAAATTCTGTAGTTAAAGTGGGTGATTACGAACCGGTCCGTCTTCAGTCTCGTCTCTATTAATATAAGTTTTTCATACGCAGCACTGGGTAGTCCTTGTGGCGTAATGGAACTCCAGTCGAGCTATAACGTATACTTTTGGACTAATACTCTTGGGAAAAGTATTAACTCTTTTATCCACACACCCCAACTCTTTTATCCACTTTGGGTTAAATAATACCACTGCCGTTTTTCTACAAGAATTGAATAACCCACAGAGGTTGATATGCCATTAAATAAAGAAACTGAATCTGAAAGCGTAATCGGCACGTAACAATTGAAGCGAGAAAGAAAAGGAGCATTGATCAATAATTTTCTCTCAATTAAAGGTAACGCTGGTGTAATGATAAACATCCCACCCCAAAGAGGATAGATGCTGTGAGTTCCATATTCATTTATTTATTTATTTCTCTTCATTCTCCCTGTTTTCCACTTACGCTTTTTCTGATTTCAAATTTTTATATACTTTTTTTACCTTTCCCGCTTTCATTTCTAACCTCTACCTTTCCTAAGCATTTACCAGGACTCTCTCTCTCTCTCTCTCTCTCTCTCTCTCTCTCTCTCTCTCTCTCTCTCTCTCTCTCTATCTATCTATCTATCTCTTATTCTTATTCTTCTTTCCCTCCCACGCACAGTCTGTTTTCAATCTTTTTTATGCTTTCCACTTTCCCTTTCATTTCTAACAGTGTTCTTTCTTTCCTAATATTTCAACAGGACATTTATTTTCTCTATCTATCTATCTATCTATCTGTCTATCTATCTATCTATATTGCTTTCTTTATTTCATGCTTGATTTCTAGTTTGGTCTCTGTCTATCTCTTTATATATATATATATATATATATTATTCTTTCTCACCCACACTCTTTCTATTTTCAATCGTTTTTATACTACCTCATTTCTACCTTCGTTCTTTTTCAAACTTTCCTTAGCATTCTCTCTCTCTCTCTCCACCCTCCCTCTCTCTCTCTCATACACATACATATTCTCTCTCTTTTTTTTACACACAGTCCCATACTCTCTATTTCTCTCTCTTTCACATACCCATACTTTCTTTCTCTCTTTCACAAACACACTCTCTCTCTCTCTCTCTCTCTCTCTCTCTCTCTCTCTCTCTCTCTCTCTCTCTCTCTCTCTCTCTCGTCTTCTTTCCCTCCCACGTTCTTTCTATTTTCATTCTTTTTCATAGAGTCTACCTTTCTCTCTTTCATTTCTCGCCTATTCTTTCTTTACCAACAGTCAAAGGGACACTTATAATTTAACTCAGAACGCCTTTGTTCACCGGAAAACAACTAATTATTACCTAGCATTATTACAAGGTAGGTTAGTAAGGTGTGAGGCCATCATCGTTTTAATATCGACCCGATCTGCAGTGGGCATAATAATTGTACCTGAGGGCAGGTGCCCATACTAGATCGCTGAAATGGGTGTGATCTGTATCAGTGAAAGCCATACGATGTATCTAGTTTATGGTCCAATGTGCTCACATATATTAAGGTATTAGTGTACAAAGATTTTTATTCTTATCAATAGAAATACATTTTTTTAAATATATGGTCCGCATTTAAGACGAGCACGAGTGAGCAAGAAGGCGTGCTGAACACAGATAGATAGATTGATAGATAGATAGATAGATAGATATGAAAAGAATGAGATTAGTCGAAAGATAGATATGAATGGAAAGAGATAGATAGATAGATAGATAGATAGATAGATAGATAGTGCTAATGCCTCTCTACCTCCCAAAAAATCTTGCTTCTTTGAGACAAGATTTTTCAAAGCTCTTGTAAAATATTTTTTCTTAACATAAGAACATGTTAAACTTTAAGGTATCATTTTTATTTTTCTTCATAAGCGCTTCTAACATATGTATGTATCTAAGGAGAAAGGAAGCTTTTTGCTTAACAGTCATTTAGCACATTATTTCTAGGAGTGCTGGGCTCCTTAATTCTTTGCCAAGATATTCAACTAGGAGAAAAACAACTCGGAAAAAACACCGTCGGTTGACGTGATCACTGGTTATCTTGTCACTTGGTAATAACCATGAAGACTTAGACGGGGATATTTATATTGTATAAGCATTAGGAACTATAATACCATGATATACAAATATTCCCTTATGTTCTTTTCATCGATCAAAGTTTCTCTTTATAAAAATTCCATTACGATGGAGGTGTGGCAACGTATGCAAACTGGACCAGTTAGAAGCATTCAGTTACATATATACACATTGGCGACATGAATCTTATTCTAACATCGTTGTTGAATGCTCCCAGTCACGGGAGGATACAACAACGGTGGAAACTCTTGTGTCTGAGCAGCCCAACTGTGGGGAGCATTGCTCACCCAGATACAGGAATACCGATGGTGGCCAGATGAGATTATGAAGGACGGCAGGGATCTGTGAAAGATTATGCAGTTGCCATATGTATTATTATTACGTGTACATTCATAGGTTTGGTTTGGTTTGGTTTTATGGCATATCAACCTTTGTAGGTTATTTAATGCCAAACACAGTTTTATTCATGTCAACAGTTCTATTTAAACAATTCAATTTAACATATGAACACAGTTTAGTTCTATTAAACCCGTAGATAAGAACCTATCAGATGCTACCACTCCCGGCAAAAGTGGACCTGGGAGCGATGGCAATAAAGGAGTACTCCGCATTTCCCAAAACTCCAGCATTACTGGAACCTTACTATCATATTGTTTAGTGTCATATTCAAGACACTCGTTGAGGAGGGGGTCTTAGCCCTCTACAGAGCTGTAGTCGGTGTATCTTGCAGCCCCCGCCAACAGGGCCGGTACATTTATGGGGGGTAGAAGGGACTACAGTCAACTGACAAAGCTGAGGTGAAGGCAAACCTTCAAGGAGAAGTGAACTCAAAACTGGAGAAGGAAGCTCCAACTTTAAACCTCTGCTGACTTGTAGGTCTGAGAGAAGGTACCATGAAATAAAACCTGCACTTTGCATATCAACCAGTAATCAGTTTATGCTTGTCACGTGATTATCGCTATCACAATAATCCAGTGACGCACATGTCTTATTACTTTATCTTATGCATCTTGTATATTTTTCTCTAATTGAAATGGCTATTAATCAGGATATTTGAGTGGTAATTCTGGTAATAAAGATGGCTATCATCTGTCGAGATGTAGTAGTTATCAAATATATATATATATATATATATATATATATAACGTAACATTTATATATTTACAAGGTGCGCAACAAATTATCGAAATTCCCTTGATAATTTTCTTTTAAATAACTTATCCTGATCTAAATTACTCAGCCGTAGAAACATCTTCATTTATTTTTTTTATTTTTTTCAAGGTGTCGCATTCTCTCATTGCAGAAAACTCTGAAATCCAAGAAAGGTCCTTCATTAGGAGAATTGCTGACACAATTGTCAATTTACATAGTCTTGTGAAGGCTGATAGAAAATTGTAAGATGGACATCTCCGTTGGGTGACATCAAACCATTCTTTCTTAAAAGTTGCAAGGATTTGTATATTCACAGTCCTAAAGGATTTTTCATACTGAATAAAAGTTGTTGGCGACCATAGTGGAGGACGATCAGAAGGCTCCCTTTTCAATAGCTACTACACCAAGGTGTCGGAAGGGGCGCTACTCATTTCCCTGGATTGCTCCACTTTACCCTTGATACGTACCTTATATTGCTGAGTGTTAAGCAAGGAGGTATCAAGTACCATTTTTAAAGTCTTACGTACGAAGCGACCTGGGATTGAACCTATGTCTCCCCAAACTATTGGCGAACACTCTACCCACTAGGCCAATGAGCCTTGATGTAGTAGCTATTGAAAAGGGAGCCTTCTGGTCGCCCTCGACTACGGTCGCCAACTTTACATACTAAATATGTGCCTCTTAATATTTATACTGAAATTATTAATATAAAGTGGATATTCTTGCATTTATAAAGGAGCCAGTGCTACATATATATTTATTTACTCAATCCCTACGAACGAGCAGGAGGCGACACGAGGCCAATTTAAAGCAAAATTTATTAGTTTTGCTTGCTCCAAGATCGGTTGCCAAACTATTTGCCCATAGCTTGAGGGAGAATAGTTCTCACCGATATTTGTGCATTCTAAAATACAAACAGCCTCGTCCAGAATTTGAAGTCGGGTCGCCGTGTGCATTTCCTACAATGATAACCATTACAATACGAGCACCTCCAATGCCACCTATATTTCTTTTAAGTTGTTTATTTTACACTAAGATGCGTGATCAAAAGTAGTTATTTATTTTTAAATGGAATATCAACTTTCATGCGTTATTTAATACTAAATCTATCCTTGTAGAAGAACAGTAGTAGTAATAATATATAACCCATAGCTGGGTGAATAAAGAGGTTCATACCTTTCCCTGGGGTATTATTCTGAAAGTTAATGTAATAGCATGACTGGAGTTTGAACTCTCTTGCTATGATGTAGTCCAACATTAGCCACTACCTCACAGGAAATCCTTCCTCTCTAGTTTAAGATAGAAAATATAAAATTCAATTAAAGATTGTGCAACTGAGTAAATTACATGAAAAAAAGATATCCAAAACGTCTCGACTAGTCAGTCTTAATTTGAAAATGTATGAAAACAGTTTCAACTCATTTTCCCTTATATGCTGGGCTAAAAATTTGCAGACAGTATCTCCAGTAAAGGGGTCAGGTACTACCAAAAAAAGGCGTATTTTTGGTAGGACACAAACCTCTATCAGATGGTGAGGCTTCAGTTCTGAAGATCTAGTAAGTGTAGAGTAACTACCATTACTCTCAGGTCCACTCTGAATCGAAGTGGTAGTGAGGTTTGGTTTCGTTTTATGGCATATCAACAATTGTAGGTTATTTAATGCCAAATACATTTTATATATATATACAGTTCTATTTCAAACAATTCAGTTTAGCGTATGCTCAGTTTTTTTTGTTATTTTTTTTTTTTTTTTTGTTTACGCCCAGATAAATGTCACAACAGTTCTATTCCAAACAATTTAGTTAAGCATAAGTGCAGAGTTTAAATGTCAAAACAGTTCTATTTCAAGCAATTCAGTTTAGAATAAGTACACAGTTTAGTTCTATTTGACCCGTAGATAGGACCCTATCAGGTGCTTCCACTCCGTGCCAGAGTGGACCAGGAAGCGATGGAAATAAAGGGGTACTCCGCATCCCCCAAAGCTCCAGCATTTCTAGAGCCTCACCATCAGTTTGTTGAATGTTATATCCAAGACAATGGAGAGGGTCTATTCAGTAGTCGACTAGGCTAGTATATATCTTAAGGTCCCATGTATGAGTTAAGTAGATCTGTTAGAAAATTATTAGTATTTGATAGGAATACTCCCCTTCCCTAAAAAGGGGGACCTCGGATTAGCCAAAAACTACCGAGGCATAACACTTACATCCATAGCAGCCAAAATCTACAATGCCCTACTACGAAACCGCATAGAACCCAAAATCGACAACATACTTAGGAAAAAACAAAATGGCTTCCGAAGAAATAGATCCACGACCTCACAAATATTAACCATCCGTAGAATCCTCGAAGGTGTACGGGCAAAAAACCTACAAGCGACATTAATATTTGTCGACTTTACCAAGGCTTTCGATTCCATTCACAGAGGAAAGATGGAACAAATCCTACTAGCGTACGGCATACCTAAAGAAACCGTAGCGGCAATAACGATTCTCTATAGAAACACCAAAGTAAAAGTACGATCACCAGATGGAGACACAGAATACTTCGACATTGGAGCAGGAGTACTACAAGGAGACACGCTGGCTCCGTACCTCTTTATCATTTGTCTAGACTACGTACTTAGAACATCGATAGACAAAATCAGAGAGAATGGCTTCGAACTGACGAAGAAAAGAAGCAGGAGGTACCCCGCAAAAACAATTAGCGACGCCGACTACGCCGATGACATAGCGATACTGGCAAATACACCCGACCAAGCCGAAACACTACTGCATAGTTTGGAACGAGCAGCCGCAAGCATAGGCCTCTATGTTAATGCACACAAAACGGAATATATGTGCTATAATCAAACGGGGGACATCTCCACTCTAGAAGGAACCCCTCTTAAACTAGTAGACAAATTCACTTACCTAGGAAGCAGCGTCGAATCAACCGAAAAGGACATCGAAACGAGGATAACGAAAGCATGGACAGCTATCAATAGGCTATCGATTATATGGAAATCAGACCTAACCGATAAAACGAAACGCAGTTTCTTCCAGGCAGCGGTCACATCGATACTGCTATATGGATGCACTACATGGACGCTAACAAAACGGCTGGAGAAGAAGCTAGACGGCAATTACACAAGAATGCTACGTGCAATCTTGAACAAGTCCTGGCGGCAACACCCCACAAGACACCAACTATATGGCCACCTGCCCCCTATTACGAAAACTATTCAAGTTAGACGAACCAGACATGCAGGACACTGCTGGAGAAGCAGGGACGAACTCATAAGAGATGTACTCTTATGGACCCCCACACATGGCCGTGCAAAAGCAGGACGACCAGTACGAACATACATTCAGCAGCTATGTGAGGATACGGGATGTTGTCCTGAAGACCTACCTAGGGCGATGAACAATAGGGAGGAGTGGCGAGAGAGGGTCAGGGATATCCGTGCTACCAGCGCGATATGATGATGAAGAATAATTACTTGAAGCTATAATTGTTTACAAAGGATTATTAGTTACTAGAGACCATATAACTACGTGCAAACAAATGGGTATTATTAGATAGAAATAATTACTTGAAACTATGTAATTGTTAGCATTAGCTAGGAATACTTGAAACTATACCACTGTGTGCAAATTATTTGTATTAGTAAGGAATACTTGGAATCAAATAATTGTGATAAATTTCGAATGAACATAATCCATTAACTTTTCGGCATAAAACACACCTAGACGGGTTGACATAACATTAAAAACAATCAACCAAACTCAATATATTTTAGACAGCAGTTTTTGGTGAAACACAGAACTGTACAAGTGCAATACCCTCCACATTCAGCGAATCTAGCCCCGTTAAACTTTTTTCTTTTTTTAATCGAAAAGGGTAAGTTTTGAAGATGTAAAGGATATAGAATAAATCCGACAACGCAGTATCACTCTATATCAAAAGAAAATTTTCAGAGGTGCTCTAACCAATCGTAATCTCACTGGAATAAGTTTTATGAATGCAAAAGACTATTTTGAAAAAAATTCAAGTCTCATTTATTGTTAGTTTCTGTTTTACTTATGATTTCTTCATTTTGTTAACTGACATTTCTAATTGTACGTTTAATTTGTTCATCAACTATATATAGTGAGGGAACCCATTATCGATGATAGTTTGTTTTATAATTTTTTGAATTCTTCAGGAAATATTGTTTTGGAGAAGGAAATTAGTTTTGCAAGGGATTTAGGTTATTAATATTTTTTTATATATCAAAAGGGGCACTCACTATTAAAGTTGAGAGTACAAGAGTTTTTATTGGTGGTTTTTTTGTTGTTTTTTTTTGTAAGTAAAAGTAATGAAGCTATTATTATTGTTATTAAATTCAATTAGAACATCTAAAAAGGAAATTTTATTGTTTTTGTTTAGTTCATGGGTAAAATCAAAAACTGAATTTTTAGGGTAAGATGTATGTTAATTTTCTTTAGTATCATAAACAGAAATAAGTATATCATCGACATATATATATATTCAAATATATTCGACATATATATATATATATATAGTCATCCACAGACAGATCTGTTTCGTTCAATCAGAACTCATCAGTGTGGCTAGACATACTAGATTCCGGTAGCTGGGATCGAAACCCGGTTAACTCAAACGCCAATCACAAGAATCTGCCCCTCAGCCACAAGGAAACCAGCAGCAGCGAAGTAAATTTTAAACGGTTACGAATAACAATTACTATTGTTAACGTACATCCGTTTAACGGCTACCGAGAGCTCAATTCATATATGAAGAGCCTTGCATATACGCTAATGACAACGCGATTACTTCATTTGCTAGAGAGCTCAACCTTACGGGGTTAGGGGAGCATATACATATATATATTCAAACACACATATACATATGTTCAAACATATATATATATATATTCCAACATATTCGACATATATGTATATATCATCATCTTGTCGGATATCCCTGGTCCTGTCTCGCCAACCCTCCCGATCGTTCATCGCTTCCGGTATGTCTCCAGGACTACACCCCGTATCCTCACAGAGCTGCTGTATGTAGGATCGAGCTGGCCGCCCTGCTTTTGCACGGCTATGTGAAGGAGTCCATTGGAGTTCATCACTTATGAGCTCGTCCATACTTCTCCAGTAGTGTTCTGCATGTCTGGTTCGTCTAACTTGGATAGTTTTCGTGATGGGTGGTCGGTGGCCGTACATCTGCTGCTTTGTTGGATGTTGCATCTATGGCTAGTTCAATATTGCTCGTAGTATTCTTGTGTAATTACTGTCAAGCTTTTTCCCCAGCCGTATTGTTAGGGTCCATGTAGTGCATCCATATAGCAGTATCGACACGATCACGGCTTGGAAGAAACTGCGTTTCATTTTATCGGTCAGGTCTGACTTCCATAACACCGATAGTCTATTGATAGCTGTCCATGCTTTTGTTAGTCGCGTGTTGATGTCTGTCTCGGTCGATGAGACACTGTTTCCTAGGTAGGTGAATTTGTCTACTAATTTCAGAGAGCTACCGTTTAGTGTGGAAATGTCGCCTGATTGATTAAAGCACATATATTCTGTTTTGTGTGCATTGACATGGAGACCAATGCCTGCGGCAGTTCGTTCCAGACTATGCAGTAGGGTTTTGGCTTGGGCGGGTGCATTTGCCAGAATCGCTAAGTCATCGGCGTAGTCGGCGTCGGTAATTGCTTTTGTGAGGTTCCTTCTGCTTCAATTCTTAGTCAGTTCGAAACCGTTTTCTTTGATTTTATCGATCGTTGTTCTAAGCCCGTAGTCTAGACAGATGATAAAGAGGTATGGAGCAAGTGTGTCTCCGTGCAGTACTCCAGCTACAATGTCAAAGTAGTCTGTGTCTCCATCTAGAGAAAATACTTTCACTTTGGTGTTTCTAAAGAGAATAATTATGGCTGCGACGGTTTCTTTTGGTTGGCCGTATGCGAGTAGAATTTGCTCCATCTTCCCTCTATGAATGGAATCAAAGGCCTTGGTAAAGTCGACAAATAATATTGTCGCCCGTATGTTTTTTTACCCGTACGCCTTCTATTCTACGGATAGTAAATATTTGTGAGGTCATGGATCTATTTCTCTGGAAGCTATTTTTGTTCTTCCTAAGAATGTTGTCAACCTTGGGTTCTATGCGGTTGCGTAGTAGGGCATTGTATATTTTGGCTGCTATGGATATAAGTGTTATACCTCGGTAGTTCTTGGCTAATCCGAGATCACCCTTTTTAGGGAAAGAGAATTTACATCCCTTCATCCATCTGTCTAACGGATTTTGATTATAAACTGCATTACAGTGTCGGAGCAGTATGTCATCGAATTGTCTGGTCTTCCATACTTCTGGAGGAATTTCATCAAGCCCTGCGGTTTTTCTATTTTTAATTTTTCTAAGTACTGAGTCGAGTTCTTCTAGAATAAACGGTCCTAGCTTGATATCTAATTGCTTACAAATAATTCTCGTGGTTGGTTCATGTGTAACTTTCGGTGTGTTTCCTAGTAGATTCTGGAAATGCTGTTTCCACAGTTTTATTCGTTCTTGTTGGTTTGTAGCTTTCAGTTTACCTTTGACTGTGCTATTCCTTCTGCTGACTTCGTTTATCGTTTGCTACGCTATCCTAAATTGCCTGTCTTCCACTGAGTCTCTAATCTTATCTATCTGATTTATATATATTCAAACATATTCGACACACATATATGTATATATTCAAACACATGCATAAGCAAAAACATGCAAGTGGTGTAATGGTTAACATCGTAGAAAACAGACACGATAACCTGAGTTTAAAATACTCTTGGAAAAGGCATGAATATGTTTTCTTCTTCCAGTTATTGATAAATAGTTGGGCAAACTAGATTCGTTAACCTTGGTATGTCAATCGAACTAGAAGAAGGAAAACTCTGAATTCAAACCTTTTGATCATGTGTCGCATCCTGCCCGGGCAGAAGGGTTGGGTAAATACATACTTAAGCAAATACAAGCACGTTTAAATAGCATTAACTGTAATTACTTATCAACATCATTATTATTGCTTATGTTATTGTTTCTTTTTTCTTGATTTATAGTTTGATACAATCCCTTGATACGTACCGGACATTGGCCTAGCGGTTAGAGTGTTCGCCAATGGCCCGGGAGACCTGGGTTCAATCTCAGGTCGAGTCATACCAAAGACTCAAAAAATGGTACTTGATGCCTCCTTGCTTAACACTCAGCATTATAAGGTGCGGATCAAGGGTAAAGTAGAGCCATCCAGGGAAGGAGTAGCGCCCTCCCCTACATCTTGGTGTAGTAGCTATCGAAAAGGGAGCCTTCGGGTTACCCTCGACTATGGTCGCCAACTTTACTTACTTACAATCCCTTACCAAGTCTTTCACTTTAGACCTGAAGATGTTTCTGTGAATGTAAATTAGCATTTTTTTCTAAGTATGTGAGCTGTGCTCATTGCCCATCCTATCTAAAGTCGGGAGATTGTTATGTCCTATCCCGACGAAAGGTGTCGAAAATAACTGTGAGGATTAATGAAAATCTACAGTGGGGAGCGAAAAAGATTCTAAAAAAGCCAGAAAATAGAACAACATTCGTGTAAGCATTGGATTAACTCAATCATTTGATAGCACTGATGAGAGAACGGAATTGGCCATAAAAAGATTATAAGCGGATGTGTTTATTCTATATAATGAACTTATATATATATATATATATATATATATATATATATATCTGAGTGTGTGTGTGTGTGTGTAAAATTTAAAATCTATGTATATATATAGAGAGAGAGAAAGAGGTGGGGAGAGAAGGAGGATAAATACATACAATTAGATCCCAATCGTAATAGATCTCTCTCTCTCTCTCTCTCTCTCTCCTTATTTATATAAAAGGAGTCATTGTAAGGTAATGGTTAATGGTCTAGGCCGTAATATTGTAGGAAATGAGTTCGAAATCCAGTCACACTTTTAAATTCCCTTTAGAACAAATACTCATTAGAAAGGTATAAAACCTATTATCCATCTCAACTAGGAGTCAAATAGTACCACTAATATTTTTAGAAGGATGGCTTTGCAATCAAATAACCAGCAAATGTTGATATGTCATTAAACAAAGAAACCAAGCCAACAAAACTATATATATATATATATATATATATATATATATATATATTACAACAGTATATGGTTGTCCCTATCTCACTCTGTGGGTTTGTGGTAGACCAAATGCGGTATAATTTGGAGAGTGCTCAATATCTGTGATAGAGCTATTATGTAATATAATTATAAATAAACATATCTTGGTTTTTATAAATATTTAACAGTATAGATGCTTATCTGCAACCACTGGTTTCATGGCCTCTTTATACAACAATCAGTGGTCACGGATTGGCATCCGTGCGATTAAATATATATAAAAACTGATATATATATATATATATATATATATATATATATATATATATATATATGCATGCATATTTACATATAGATATACATATATCTTACAAACAATAGCTATCTCTTTCTCTTGATCTGTATATACGTATATCTATGTATGTGTGTGTGTGTAAGGGTTATACCTCGGTAGTTCTTGGCTATTCCGAGGTCACTCTTCTTAGGAAAAGGAAGGATGCATCCCTAGCGACCAAGGTCTACAATGCTCTACTACGCAACCGCATGGAACCTAAAATTGAGAAAATACTTTGGAAATACCAAAATGGCTCTCGGAGAAATCGATCTATGACATCACAAATTTTGACTATCCGTCGAATTCTATGTGTTCGTGCAAAAAACCTAGAGGCAACAACATTATTCGTCGACTTCTCCAAGGCATTTGACTCCATACAGAGAGGGAAGATGGAGCATATACTTCTCGACTAAAATCTCAAAAAATCCCGTTGCTGTCATAATGATGTTATACAAAAACACGAAAATGAAAGTCCGCTCACCGGATGGAGACAACGACTACTTTGACATTGTAGCAGATGTTCTACAAGGAGGCACATTAGCCTCATACCTGCCTAGACTACGGGCTTAGAACATCTATACATTTAATGAAAGAAAGTGGTTTAAAGCTGATAAAAGAAAGAAGCAGAAGGTAACTTGCACAAATTATTACAGAGGCGGACTACGCTGATGACATATAGCGCTTATAGCAAATACAACTGCCCAAGCCGAATCACTGCTACATAGTCTGGAACGAGCAGCAGGTGGCATAGGCTTCTATGTCAACGCAGACAAAACTGAATACATGTGCTTCAATCAAAGAGGCGACATCTCCACACTAAAGGGTGGTCCTTTGAAACTAGTGGACAAGTTCACCTGCCTCGGAAGCAGTGTTTCATCAACCGAGAATGACATCAACACTAGACTAACACAGGCAAGGACAGCTATCGATTGGTTATTGGTCATATGGAAGTCAGGCCTGACCGATAAAATAACGCAGTTTTTTTTCCAAGCAGCAGTCGTATTGATACTGCTATATGAATACACCACATGGACGCTAACTAAACTTATGGAGAAAAACCTTGTCAGCAATTACACGAGAATGTTGCCAGCTGTATTGAATAAGTCCTGGAGACAACACTCCACAAAACAGCAACCGTACAACCACCTACCACCCCTCACGAAAACTATCCAAGTTAGACGAACCAGACATGCGGGACACTGCCGGAGAAGTAAGAACGAACTCATAAGCGACATACTCCTGTGGACCCCTTCACAAGGACGAGCAAAGGTCAGATGACCAGCTTGAACTTATATACAACAGCTCTGTGCCGATACAGGATGTAGCCTTAAAGACCTCTCGGGAGCGATGGACGATAGAGATGAGTGGTGAGAGAGGGTTACGGAGAGCCATGCTAGTAGCGCGACATGATATATATATATATATATATATATATATATATATATATTGTTGTTGTTTTTTTTCTAAGGATACCACAGGTTTGTAAACATGAAAACAAACTATACCTGCACACATCTAACAAGGAAAAAAGACCGAGTGTGCAATTTATACAAATGGGAAATAAATCCGACCGTATGAAAATGTACAAATATGAAAATACACATGGTCTTCAGGGAGATACTTTTATAAATAGTTTGAGTTGTTTGCCAACATTAAACGTTTCGATTTTTTAATCTTTTAAAAAATTATGCACCCTGATAAAAGTTTTATGTTTTCACATTTTTCATATTTGTACATTTATATATTTTTCACACTTACACAGACACTTATATATAAACAAACACACACACACACACACACACACACATATATATATATATAGAGAGAGAGAGAGACGTATTAGTATTTCCAGTTGATTTATAATTCATATATGTATATCACTATCAACATCAAGTCCCGTTGACAACACAGAGTACCCTGAATTGTTCTTCCCATCCGTCCTGATCATCCATTGCTCCTGGTATTTCCTCTAGACAGCATCCAGTGTCTGCACCGAACTGACGTATGTAAATCTTTGCAGACTGGCCAACATTGGCATGTCCATAAGAAAACTTCTCTTATGAGTTCGTCTTTTATTTTCCAGCAGTGTCTCGCATTTCTTGTTCGTCTTACTTTGATGTTTTGGGAAATGGGAGGTAAATAGCCATGCAGCAACAGTTTTGCGGGGTGCTGCCCCCAGGATTTATTCAAAACAACCGATAGCATTCTTGTGTAGTTCTCATCTAGCTTTTTCTATGTACATTTTGTTACCATCCATGTGGTGTATCCATATAGTAGTATGGACACAGCTACAGCTGAGAAGTCCCGTTTTATCTTAACAGAGATCAGATTTCCATATGATCAATAACAAGTCAATAACAGTCCACGCCATCGCTTTCAGTAGATGAGATGTTGCTGCCGGGGTATGGGAACTGGTTTACAAGTTTTAAAGGCTTGCCACTTAAAGTGGAGTCGACTCCTTCTTGTTTAGAATACATGAACTCTGTTTTATTCGCGTTCACGTAGAGGCTAATGCATCCTGGGTCTTACTCTAGGGTATGCAGTAGGGATTCAGTTTGGGCGGGTGTATTTGCGAGAAGTGCCAGATCAGCTACGTTGTCTCTGTTTGTCATAGTTTCAACGGGATATCGTCTACATCTTGCCTTTTTTTTAATGTGAAATCATTTTCTTTTTTTAGATCTATAGATAGAGTATAATATAACATGGTATCAACGTATCTCTTCGTAAAAATCCAGCGACTATATCGAAGAGGGCTGTGTCTCAATCAGGTGAGTGAACCATTTCTTTCGTATTTTTGTAATGCATTATTATTGCAGTAACAGTTTATTTTTTGGGGGGGACCATATGCTACTATTATTTGCTCCATTTTTCCTCTGGGTATAGAATTGAATGCCTAGGAGTAATCTATGAACAGTAGTGTTGTATCGAGATATTTTGCCCATACTCCTTTGATGATTCGTCAGTTTGTCAGAATCTGTAAAAGCCATTGTTTTGATTTCAAGTTGGATATGATCGAGAAGTAGAATATTATAAACCTTAGCAGCTAAAGTAGTAAAAGTTATGCCTCTGTAATTTTTAGAAATTTGGGAAAGGGAGGGATAGAGACTTTTATCCATTTCCCTATTGTTTTTTCTTTTCAACACTACATATTCGAAGTAGTATGTCGTCAGATTTTCTTGTCTTCCATACTGCAGTTTTCCAGCTTTTAATTTTTCTTAAATAATGCGTCAAGTTCTTCCTCTATAAACTGTCCAAGTTTGATGTCTGGTTGGTTGTTAATAATTTTTTAATAGATTTGTCTGTGATTTCAGGAGAGTTTCCGAGTAAATTCTTAAAATGCTCTTTCTATTTCTGAAGCTTTTCTTCTTGGCTGGTTTATTTTAGTTTTGCTTTCAAGGTGCTTTTCTTCCGCTCACTTCATTTACTGTCTGCAATGCTTATCGTGATAGTCTATATTTTACCGAATTTGTTGGAATTTTTTTATAAAGTAAAACACTTTTTTTCATGTCATCTCATTTTTTTTCCTTATTGCAATTGACTCCATAGTTTTCTCTCTCTTTTTTGCAATTTTGTATTTAGGCAGCACAATATACATATCATATCAGTCCATTCGGTTGGGGCTGTAGGATACACCAACTGCATCCAAGCTGAGGGGTTGTCCCCACCCCTAACGAATGTCCTAGATATGACATTAAACAATCTAATTGTGAGGCTGCAGTCCTGGAGCTTTAGGGAATGTTGAGTACACTTTCATTGCCATTGCTTCCAAGCCCACTCTGGTCCGGATAGAATCATATCAGTGCATCAAATAGAACTGTTTGACATTTAAACTGTGTGCAAACAAATAACTTATGCTAAATTGAATCGTTTGAAATAGAACTCTTTGATTACGTAACTGTGTGTAAACAAATGACGGATTTTTAATTGAATTGGTTTGGTTTGTTGGGTTTTATGGCATATCAACCTTTGTAGGTTATTTAACGTTAAATCCATTTTATGTAAATACTCTCTTCTATTTAAAACAATTCAGTTTAGCATAAATACACAGTTTAATTGTCAAAAACAATTCTATTTCAAACTATTCAAGCAGTTGTATGTAACAATTCAGTTAAGTGTAAATGCAGTTTTAATGTCGAAAATCAGTTCTATTTCAAATAATTCAGTTAAGCATAAGCACGCATTTTAAGTGTAATTACGGTTTAATTGTAAAAGTCATTTCTATTTCAAGCTATTCAGTTTTACTCAAACAATTCATTTTAGCATAAGTATGCTGTTAGTTCTATTTAACCCATAGATAGGGCCCTTATCAGGTACTACTACTCCGGGCCAGAGTGGACCTGGGAGCGACGGCAATAAAGGGGTACTCCGCATTCCCCAAAGCTCCAGCATTGCTGGAACCTTACCATCAGATTGTTTAGTGTCATTACCAGGACACTCGTTGGGGGGTTCTTACCCCTCTGCAGAGAAGCAGTCGGTGTATGCTACAGTCCCAGCCGACTGGGCAATAATTTAATTGTTACTGATCCATAGCAATACTTGGAACCATTTAACTGTGCGCATAAATTATCTCAGGCTCGTTTGAAAATGCTATCAACAAAATGTGTTCACAAATCATTTATTCAATATATATGTATAATCAGAATTCGGCATTAAATAACCTACAATATTTGATATGCCATAAAATCTAACCAAGCCCAGCCTAACAGACATTATGTAGGTACAAGAACATAGATATTACCATAAAGTACAAGAATTGAAATACCATGATACTGGTAACGATTGAACAATTCTCTCGTTATCTACGCAGAAAAACTCCGTCAATACTGCCATAGGAGTTGTAGGAATGCTTCTCAATCATCAAGTTTTAAAATCATTAAATAGCAAAGAGTAGCCAACCGAGAAGTATCTGTGCTACATTTAATGGCTACCCCTGCATAACATCCGTCTCTTGCTACAGCCCCACAAATACTAGTGATATTACTACCTCCTATCTTTTCTTACTTCACATATTCCCAAACACTACGTTCTAATCATCGATGGAGATATGAATGCTCAAACAAAAATAATAAATTTTGCTCAGACAACTTAGCAAATAGAAACGGTGAACATCTAGCAAATTTTTCATTCGAGAAAAGTTATATATATATATATATATATATATATATATATATATATATATATATGCATGTTTCTGTGTCTCTGTGTGTCTGTGTAAGTTAATTGTCTAGTGGATAGAGTGTTTCTCAGTGGCTCAGGAGACCGAGGTTAAACCCCAGGTCGAGTCATACAAAAGACTACGAAAATGTTACTTGATGCACCTTGCTTAACACTTGCATTATAAGGTAAGGATCAAGTCGAGTAATACAAAGAAAGGAGTTGCGCCCTCCCCTACACCTCGGTGTAGTTGTTATTAAAAGACTATGAACTTTAACCTTACTTACTTTACTTTTATATATATATATATATGTGTGTGTATATATATATATATGTATAAAGAGATACGCATATAATTACATTTAGTTCGTTCTTATATGAATGTCATTATATTGATTGTGCTTTATAGTGAGTCTATGGTTAATGAATATAAAAACAATCCATATTTATTGTCAGCACACTGATGTACACAATGAACCAACTAAAAATGAACGCGTATACAATCTTTCTTTCTCTCTCTCTCTCTCTCTCTCTCTCTCTATCACACACACATAAACACACACACAAACATACACTATATATATATATATATACTTTGAAAAATAGGTGGAGTGTTCGTAATTTAGTGGCTAAAATGCTAGACTGCAGGTTCGAACTGCAATCGCGCTATAACGTTCACTTTCCGACCAATATTTTTGGGAAAGATATGAACCATCTTATCTTCTATGAAGATGATTTTGGCATTAAATAACTCACAAACAAACAAAATAAAACTAAACCAAACAAGCACTCAAAAATTGACGTACATGATCTCGCACACACACACACACGTATATGCTCGAAATTGTTCGTGGTATTATAGATATTGTCATATGAAATGAGCACAGTGGCACAAATTCAAAACCTGAAAGAGTCTGTTTGCATTTCACATAGCACTAATTAAGTAAAGTTGGTGACCTTTGGTCGAGGGTGGCCCGAATGGTCCCTTCTCAATAGCTACCACACCAAGCTGAAGGGGAGGGCACTACTCCTTTCCCTGGATTGCCCCACTTTACCCTTGATCCGTACCTTATAACGCTGAACGTTAAGCAAGGAGGCATCAAGTACCATTTTTGAGTCTTTCGTATGACTGAACCTGGGATTGAACCCAGGTCTCCCGAGCCATTGATGAAACCTCTTACCATCATGCCAATGTCTATGAATCCATCTTTTTAATCCCATACTATGGGTAAAACTCCTAGAGTGGTCTTATGAGATGCAAACTAGACTAGCAAACCTTCACGAGTTGGTTCGAGTCTCATCAGGTGCCCCATTCATACGGCCTTAAGCCAAATTTAAGCAAAAAGATGTGTAAATTACTCTCCCATCCTATGAGTAAATATATGGAAAAACTGGGCTCCCTAACCTTGGTATAGCAACGTGTCTAGACGATTAAAACTCTGAATTGCAACCAATTAAACTCCGCATGAATAAATTGACTTTCTGTCATATCCTGCTCGTGGGGTGGGGTTGGGTAAGTGTGTGTGTGTGTGTGTGTGGTAACTTTTGATCAAGTATTCCCGCTATGCCACGGAAAACCAACAAAGTCTGGTGTCAGGGTACCCTAGATTAGTTGTAATTATGCTGAAACTATGTATGACCTGAGAGTTTTCTTCTGCTAAATGCTTTGTTGGCCACTTAGCTGTCTATTTTTTTTTTTTATTTTGATTTCTGGTTTTTGGTTTGTTTGTTTTTTTTGGGGGGGGTGTTTTTGCTTTTGTTTGTTTTGGGTTTTTTGGTGGGTGGGGATTGCAGCATGTGACTATAATATTATTTACTACTCACTTCTGGTTAAGTTCGGATAACACTGGTAACGATTATACCCTCTGCCACTTCTCAAATAAATGGAATACGCTGTCACTATGTGAAGGTAAAATAACATCATCACATCAGAAAACAATGTGCAGTCACCCCAGTAAAAGTAGTCACTTGTATCGATTATGGCGTAAATCTTATATCGGGACAGTAAATAAAGTATTTGTTTTTTCGTACGGGCTGCTAGTTTTAAAATAGTCATTTGAACTTGAAATATTTAAGATGATGTCTCAGCTTTCTAATGAATATGAAGTTGTTATCTCGCTATATAATTTAAATCAACGAGATGTACACACATGAAAAAACTTTCCCTTATTAAATCGAACAAGAAAGCAAATTAGCGAAAGTCGATATTCTTATTTACTCGTAAGATCTGGGGTATGTACATAACCAACAAATTTTAATATTTTGATTGTTATATATTTTTAAGTCAAAGTACACACTGAAACTTTCAAGATGAAATAAGATGTTATTTTGAAGCATTTAAAATCAATGATTTCAAAAGAAAAAATGTCAGGAAACGTTCTTGGTCACTGATGTGACACTAGGTCAATTCTTAAGTGGAGTACAGTTGGTTTGATTACATAGTTATCCTTCTCCAAGGCAGGTTGCCTTTACCAAAGCAAAAGAATACGGTCTGATCAAGTATTTATCAATAGCTGTAGGAGAAGAAGAGAAGGATTTGTACCTTTCCCAAGAGCATGTGCGTGAAGGGAAACGCAAACATCTTTGTTCAGGATTTGAACTCGGGTCGTCGATTCCATCACTTACGACGATAACCGGTACGCAAAGAAAGCCTTCCCTTCGATGTAACCCAGTACAATCTGGCACATGTTTCATGGAGAGCAGATAGGCTCCGCCAAATAACCTCCATTGCATTGAGAGGTATTATAAAGGGAAATATTTGGCATGGCACCCAAACGATTTAATAAATAAGCTATTAGGTCGCCGGGTGCCATACTATTTCCCTTCACTTTATCTCTCAGGGTTTTATTTGGCAGTGCCCATATTCTCTTCAAGTAACATGGGGCATAATGTCCTGGGTTACATGGTATCTGTAGCAAAGGTAGCAGAAGCAAAAACAACAAAACAAAACAAAAAAACAAAATCAAACAAAAACAACCACATGTATACTTGAGCATATGTCTGGATCCACAAAGTCTGAAAGATGAAATAATCAGCTGATATTATTCTCTGATTCTTACAACCTGATGAAAATAGACCCTGGGGACAAATTAATTTCTAAATTCTAAGTACTGAAGCAATTCACTGGAAAACAAAATTCCAACACTTGTTAATCATTAGAACATACAGGATTTTACATTTCACGCTCCATAATGAAAAATAAATAAACTAAAACGGAAATTAGTCAGTTGAATGTCAATAACAAATTACTATTTTATACTATTTGGATAACATTCAGTTTTAAGAAACATTCAACTACAAAGTTCCTGGCTAAAAACACATTTTTATATTATACGTTCCACCATTACATTCAGCAATCGTCCAAGTTACAAGCGCGGTAAGGGTAACACAAAGCCGAATTTTTTATCTTATTTTCCCGATACAACTATCATTGGGGAAGAAGAAAAGTTTTGGTAAACAAGCTAGGCTTTGGCCTACTTAGGAAAACTTTTCTCGTTACCCAATGATTGCTGCATCAGAAAAATAAGATCTAAAAAACTTTCGGCTTTAGGTTACTCTTACCGCCAACTATAAGTTATACAATGTAAATCTGGTTGTCACAAACACGGTAAAAACGTAAGACATAATTTGGTTCAGAAGATAAATAAAATATCAATAACTTCAAATGGAATTCTAAGTTTTATTTATTTATTTATTTATCTATGTAAAGATAATTTAGAGACAGAAAAATGGAAAAGAAGCCATCTGATTGTGGCGCAATGATTCTTACAAGATGCCTAGTCAACTGAGGCTGTAGAATACACCGACTGCTTCTCTGCAGAGGAGTAAGACCCCCCTCTGCCCCAACGAGCGTCCTAAATATGACACTAAACAATCTGATGGTGAGGTTCCAGTAATGCTAGAGCTTTGGGGAATACGAAGTACCCCTTCATTGCCATCGTTCCAAGTCCCACTCTGGCCCCGGAATGGTAGCACCTAATAGCGTCCTATCTATGGGTCAAATAGAAGTAAACTGCGTACTTATGCTAAATTGAATAGCTTGAAGTAGAAGTTTTGATATTTAAACTGCGTACTTATGCTAAACTGAATTGTTTGAAATGGACAGTTTTTGTATGCTAAACTGAATTGTTTGAAATAGAACTCTGTTGACATTTAAACTGCGTACTCATCATAAACTAAGTTGCTTGAATTAGAACTTTAACTGTGTGCAAACAAAAACTATACTTATACTAAACTGAATTTTAAAAAATTAGAACTGTTTGACTAAACTGAATTGCTTGAAATAGAGCTGTTTGTTTGTATAAAAATAGATTCAGCATTAAATAATCTACAAAGGTTTATATGCTATAAAATCCAAACAAAAAATAAACAGTACAACAGCACTTTGAAAAAGGCTTTATGCCGCCTCTTCTTCCCCCTCCACAACTATGTGCAAATAGAAAGGCAGACTGGGCTCACGAGCCTTAGTATGGCAACTGTTCTTGTTCAGAAAAACTCTTAATTCAAACCAGCACTACTACGCTTTAAAGTTGACCTTGAGTCACATCCTGCCCATGGCGATGGTGGTTGAATTGATTGATTGGTTGATTTTAACGACATGTCAATCCACCTCGGGTTTTTCTATGCCTAGGAGTTCAAGAATCATGAAAATTGTACGTTCATTTTTTGTGTAGATGTTTCGCAAGAGATTTTACACAGGGTTATACGATATTAAGTATCTAATACTAATAATTCATCCGGGACATTGGCCCAGCGGTTAGAGTGTTCGCCAATGGCCCGGGAGACCTGGGTTCAATCCCAGGTCGAGTCATACCAAAGACTTTAAAAATGGAACTTGATACCACCTTGCTTAACACTCAGCATTATAAGGTACGGTTCAAGGGTAAAGTGGAGCAATCCAGGGAATGGAGTAGCGCCCTCCCCTACACCTTGGTGTAGTAGCTATCGAAAAGGGAGCCTTCGGGTCACCCTCGACTATGGTCGCTAACTTCTTCTTCTACTAATAATTCCCAAACAGATCTATTTGACCCATTGATGTAACCCAAACAGGTAGTACTACTTACACATTCACTATATTCTAAGCCCTAGTTTGGATCATATATATATATATATATATATATATATGTGTGTGTGTGTGTGTGTGTGTGTGTATACTACTTGGCCTTATGCCAATGCTTAACTGGGCTTAAAAGATGAATACAACTAGATTGAGATGGGTTACATTGTATCGGTTCATTGGCCTAATGAGTAGTGTGTTCGCCAATAGTCCGGTCGAGTCATACCAAAGACTTTAAAAATGGTACTTGATGCCGCTTTGCTTAACATTCAGCACTATAAGGTAAAGATCAAGGGTAAAGTGGAGCAATATAGAGAATGGAGTAGCGCCCTCCTTTAAACCTTGGTGTAGTAGCAATTGAAAAGAGAGCCTTCGGGTCACCCTCGACTAAGGTCGCCAACTTACATTGTGCAAGGGTTAGTGAGCTCGGCTAGCAAGACTAGTGGATCTAATTCTTACTCAGTGCTTTGAACTTGCTCTTTTTTACAAAAAATATAAATATAGATTCATGTGCCTTGCATAGTACAAAGGTTGGCTTGTTAGGGTTACAGTTCATGACCAGTGAATTTGATTGGTTGCTTAGTTTGAGTGTGTTTTATATTGCTGTGGGTGGGTTAGTTGGTTCTATAACTCCAAATTCTGTATATATATATATATATATATATATATAGTATTATTCAATCCGGTAAATCCGAAGTAGGGAATAATTCCAATCAGGACAAATAAAATATTCAAAAATCGAATATTAGATTTAAATATTCCTGGTAAAGAGCTCAATGTAAATAAAATCCACAGAGCAAATAACTTTTTTCCAAAAAAAAGAAAAACAACAATCGGTCATATTAGGATGATAAATAAATATATATATATATATATATATATATATGTGTGTGTGTGTGTGTGTGTGTGTGTGTGTGTGTGTGTGTGTGTGTGTGTGTGTGTGTGTGTGATTTGTTAGCGAATAGTTTGTTGGTTACATATTTAAACAAGCCAGAGCTCATTTTTTTTTGGCACACAGTTAAATGGTTTCAAGAATTGGTATCCAAAAAAACTAATAATTCTATTTAATTGTAATCATTCAAAACGAATGATTACAATTAAATAGAATTATTAGTTTTTTTGGATACCAATTCTTGAAACCATTTAACAGTGTGCCAAAAAAAAATGAGCTCTGGCTTGCACACGGTTAAACCGTTCCAAGTATTACTATCTAATAATAATATCAATTATTATTAATCATTTGTTTGCACACAATTAAATGGTTTCTTGTATTGCTATTTAATATTAGTAATTCTATTTATCAAGAATTTCTAATACGAACCACTAGAACGCAGCTGTATAGTTTCAAATAACTAAAGATTATAATCCTTCATAAAATATTGAACAGTTCTATTTGATCCATAGATATAGATCTTAACAGGTACAACCACTCCGGGCTAAAGTGGGCATGGGACTAACAGTAATGAAGTGGTTCTCTACATTCCCCAAACTACAAGACTGGAAACTCACCATCAGATACAGTTTAATTTTATAACCAGAACACAAAATGTATTGCTCTCTAGCACTAATAATCATATTTAACATTAATCATTTGTTTGTACACCGTTAAATGTTTTCAAGTATTGTTATTTTATTCGATTTATCAGATTTGACATTAATCAATTGCTTGCACACAGTTAAATGGTTTCATGTATAGTAAATGATAGAATAGTTCCATTTAACCCATAGATATAATCCTAACAGGTACTACCACTCCGAGCCGGAGTGAAGCTAGGAGTAATGACAAATAACCCAAAGCTCCAGAAATAGATCCTCACCATCAGATGTTTAAATTCATACCCAGGACACTCTTTTCTTATACCAGATCATGACCAGTAAATTTGATTTTCCCTTCGTGCCCTATACTGCGGGTCTTGTGTCACAATTAAGCAGTGATTGATTGAGGTGCTTTGCAGGGTGTAACTTTTAACAGTCTAGGCTAGCAGAACATTACTTGCAAGTAAGCTAAGCTTTCTAAGACACCTCACGAGGTGTAAATGCTGACGAACTTGTTTAACACACAACTCTTAGTGACTTCTATTCTCACAGAGTGCTCATATTTCTTGCCTTGTACCAATCTAAGCTAAACCCAGTAAATAACTTGACTTAAATCGTGAGCTGTGGCCTTGTGACAAATCTAAGCTACGCTTTCTTTTATTTTATTTTATCTTATTCAAATCTCATCTATTTGGCCTTCCGGCTGGGATTAAAGTAAAATATCTGTTCTCTTTCTGTTGTTCTCGCTTCGTTAAATAGACCCCATGTCGCATACTACAACGAAAGGGATGTAATTAAATATTTGCAAAAAGGCAACTTGTGTGACACGTTTTTGGCTTCTCCAAAAGTACGCTGAAAATCTACCGGAAAAAGGCAGAAACCTGCCTTGACGTTAGTTTTCTTCAGTCGTTCTTATAACATGAGTACATCAGGAAGATTCGGTCCTCAAATAACTTAGAAGAATACACAGTAATAATTCATAGTAAGTTCAAATCAGGTAACAGCAAACAAACAGCGATTTTATGCAAACTCCAGAATCAGAACGTATGACCTGCTCCTTGTTGTTTACATCTTTAAAACACGATCGGCCTGTTAATATCACTTGATTGTTTGTATAAGAGAAGGAAAATTCAATAGAAAAGCTGCGGCAAAGAGAACTAATTACTATCATCCTCGGTCTGTCATCAAGGCCTAGAATGCGCCCACTGTATCTTCTGCTAAGGGATAAGACGAACCCCCAAAAGGTGTTTTGGTGATGACAATCAACCTCAACCAATGGTGTGTCCTCGTGGTGTAATGGTTAAAGCGATGCACTGCGGAATCGTAGTACGCGAGTTCGTACCCCAGTCGCGCTATTACGTTCACTTTCGGGCAAATACCCTTGGGAAAGGTATGAACCCCCTTATTCTCCCTCCAGCTATGGGTAAATAGTAGGACGGACTAGGTTCTTCAGCCTTGGTGAGGCAACTAGTCTAGGAGAAGGAAAACTCTGAATTCAAACCTGTTAAACTCCGCTTAAAAATTGACCTTGTGTCATATCCTGCCCGAGCGGAGGGGTTGGTAAATAGTACCAATGGTTTGGTTTCTTTGTTTAATGGCATATCAACCTTCGTGGGTTATTTAATGCGAAAGCCATTCTTTTAGAAGAACAGTAGTGGTACTATTTAATCCATAGCTAGGAGAATAAGGTGGTTCATACCTTTTCCCAGGAGTATTTATCCGAAAGTGAACGTAATAGCGCGACTGGAATTCGAACTCGCTTACTACGATTCCGCAGTCCTGCACTTTAACCATTACACTATGAGGACCCTCCGCCGTCAACCAATGGTGAAGCTTTAATTCTAAAGCTCTGGTGAACGTTAGGTCACTATTTTATAACCATTACTCTAAATTCTAATCTTTCAATAGAATCACCCGTTAGGGATCCATTTATGTCTTAAACAGATGTTTGTGATAATGTTTAAAATGATTTTGAATTATATTTGCTTTTAAAACATTGATATTTTAATGAAGCGTTTACCAGTTTAGATTTATTTTGAAGATATCTTTCTTTAATGTATTGATATCATAATGAAGTGCTCACCTGTAAAAAATTATTTAGAGATAATTTTCTGTACCGTATTGATATTATAGCGAAGCGTTTACCTGTTTAGAATTATTTTGAAGATATTTTTCTGTACCATATAAAATTGGATGCCATAAACTACCTTCAGTATAAAATAATCTAACAAGGTCTAACATACTGTAAAATCAAACAGCCATCATCTACATCATCTTCAGTTTAATGAATGATACCAGAACTGCTAGACGCAACAATTTACTTTTTAAAAAACTTCATTGCACAGGACTGAGTGTTTTCTATCAACTCTAAATCAGTAAAGAAGCTAAGTGTTAAAAGTGGAACTCTCTCCGGATGCCAGACCTTCCTTGCAGCCGCCGTTTTTTGTTTTCTTGTTTGTTTTATTTTGTTTTGTTTTTTTTTTAGATTTTTCTCTCTTTTTTTCTCTTTTTTCTCTCTTTTTTTTTTCTTTTTTTCCTTTTTTTTTTTTTTTTTTGACTGTTTACTGGGTTGAGGTGGGCACCGACCATCGACAGACCTACAGCAGAATCGCCTCCGAAATATTCAGGCGCGGTGTCAAGTCATGAAATTATCAAATCTCTCTCTCTCTCTCTCTCTCTCTCTCTCACTCTCTCTCTCTCTCTCTCTCTCTCTCTCTCTCTCTCTCTTACACACACGCACACACGCACACACACGCATATAAAGACTCTCTCTCTCTCTCTCTCTCTCTCTCGTTCGCACATACACACACACTGTATATATATTTTCTATATCTCCCACTCTCTCTCTCTCTCACACACACACACACACATATACATTCTCTCTTTGTTTCTCTCTCTCGCGTGCGGTCGCTCAGACATACACACGCACACACACTCTTTATTTTCTCTCTCTCTCTCTCTCTCTCTCTCTCTCTCTCTCTCTCTGTATATGTATCTGTGTGTATGTGTGTGTGTTGAAATAGACAGACCGATAGACAGAGACAGAGAGAAAGAGGCGAAGAAAGAGAAAGACTGACCGAAAGAGAGTTAATGATTACAGTAGTAGAAAATGTGTAAAAAAAATATAAGCCTTATACATTCCTTGTCCAAATATTAATGTTAATCTATCCGTGTGTGTGTGTGTGTGTGTGTGTGTGTGTGTGTGTGTTTAACACCTCCATCATCGACGTATGAGTAGGCAAGAGTACAAGATGGGAATCGATAAACTACTTACACAGACAATTTGTTTATTTTGTCGAAATCTTGTGTATGACCAACCACACTTTGTGGATGAGCCGAAGGTTGGAACTCTAATGCGCCTCGGATTTACCGAATAAGTTTTTAATTCATTTATTTATATATATATATATATATATATATAAATATGTGTGTGTGTGTGAATGTGTGTGTGTGTGTGTGTGTGTGTGTGTGTGTGTGTGTGTGTGTGTGTGTGTGTGTGTTTCAATATTTGTACAATGAATAAAAAGTAAAGTTGGCAACCTTAGTCGAGGGTGACCCGAAGGGCTCCTCTTCAATAGCTACCACACCGAGGTATAGAGGAGGGTGCTACTTCATTCCCTGGATTGCTCCACTTTACCCTTGATTACCTTATAGTGCTAAGCAAGGCAGCATCAAGTACCATCTTTTGAGTCTTTAGTATGACTCGACCGGTCGCCCGGACCATTGGCGAACACTCTACTCATTAGGCCAATGGACCAGTTTTTAAACATGGTAAAACTCTATATTTCATGTGCCCGATCTTCAAATGCATCGACAAAGCTCATCTGAAGATCGGGAACAGGAAACTAAGAATCGTGAGATTCTATTTTACTTTAATTCATTTTATTTTATATGTTTTATTTTATTTTATATGTTTTATATTTTGTATGCTTTTTTTTATTCTTACATGAAATTTCGTAATATTCCTCTCTCTACCTTCTCGTGTATCAATCCACAAAATATATTGAAATAATTTCTTAAACGCAATTGCATTCACCTGTGGATGATCAAGGGATCTAACTTAAGATGTATATAATTACAGGGAAGTATTATTCTTGTCTGTCGTATTGTTTTTATTCGTGTTTTTACATACATGTGTGTGTGTGTGTGTGTGTGTGTGTGTGTGTGTGTGTGTGTGTGTGTGTGTGTGTGTGTGTGTGTGTGTTGTATATGTGAGAGAGAGAGGGGAAGATAGAGAGGTGGTACGTAAAACATCAGTTAATTTATACTGCACCAGCGAAGCAACTGTTGGTTGAGCTGAGAGCAGAACCCGTTGTATGATAGTTGTATCCATGTTCAAGAAAGCTACCTTGAAAGAAGCGGCGAAAACTAAGTTTAAAGTGAGGCAAATTCTTATTTGTATTGTAATTCTACGTGAATATATCAGTTTCAGGCACATACACACACACGCGTGTACACACACACACGTGTACACACACACACATGCACATGTACATACAAATACGCTATTCTAACAGGGGAACGTGTCAATCTGATTTTCCAAATTGTCTTCTTTTTTCTCAGAAAAATAGATAGATAGATAGATGTTTGTGATATCAATCTGATTTCCAAAATAGACTTATTTCTCGTACATATATATATATATATATATATAATTCGTGAGGTATCGAATTTGAGGATTATATATATATATATATATATATATATATATATGTGTGTGTGTGTGTTTATAATCCTAAAACCAGATTTAGTTTTTGTATTATACATACATACATACATATCAACGAGTGGGGTATCAAATTTTAGGATTACACATATATAGAGAGCTGTCTGAAGAAGTTCGATGGAATAAAACGAATGAAATATCACGCATCTGAATTGGAGTTAAGTGTTTGATTTATCAAACTTTCCACATATTTCTATCATACTGTCAGATTTACTACAATCTATCATTTCAACGCATATATATATATATAATCCTAAAACTAAATCGAGTTTTAAAATTATATATATATACATAACCTAAAATTCGATACTCACGTATTAATTCAGTACATCCCTAAATCCATACTTATATTGTATGGACAAGGTGTATCCAAAATAAGGTGCGGACACAACCATCCATATTCTTTTGTCCCCCTTTTTTATCACCCGGTTATTTTTAATTGTTCTTTTGCGGTAAATAGCCAATTAATTGAATGGAACTGACACAGTCAGTCATAGGGACATAAAAAAAGATTAATATCGATGGAAATATTGGCCTTAGTACTTACTATTCTATAAATCGGAGAGACGAAGTCATATCAGGTGATGTCGGATATAATAACATTAAATTAGTTATTGGAGTGGTGGGACGTTTTCATTTTTTTTCTTTCTTTTTCATTATTTTGGTGAGGCGGGGGTCTTTCTTGAATGAATGAATGAATGACTGAATGAATGAATGACTGAATGAATGAATGGACTGACCTGGTAAAGTTATAGATGAAGCAACTAAAAGTAAAACGAAATAAAGCAAATGTTGGTGTTTGAATGTTTAACAAGAGATTTCGGAAGAAGTGAATCAAAGAAACAGTAATTCGGAGAATAAGAGCTTTACATTCTTCAATAGGAACATTAAAGAATAAATATGTATATTTTCATTCTCCCCTCACACCACCAATTGTCTCTAAAATTATTCCTCAGTGATACACACACACACATACACACACACACACATATATATATATACATTTATAAATATATATATATATATATATACATTTATATATATATATATATATATATATATATCATCTTTAAATCGTGCTGATAACATGAAACTCTCTCTCTCTCTCTCTCTTTCTTTCTTTCTTTCTCTCTCTCTCTCTCTCTCTCTCTCTATATATATATATATATATATATGTATATATACAAATTTCATTAAACATAATAAACATTTTATGTCTACATATTTTCTTCTGGATCCGTTCGAATTCCCGTATTACTTTTATCGTATTCGGGGGGAATTGATTTATGTATTGTCCATAGTTGTATGTATCCCTAGTACTTTCGGCCCGACTTTGGGCCATCATCAGGGGAGAATACGAATGAATGGAGGTGCCCGTGGTGTAGTCGTTATCGTCGTAGGAAATGGACACGGCGACACGAGTTCAAATCCTGGACCTGACTGACTGCATTTCACATAGCACTAATACCCTATAGAAAGGTATGAATCCAATTATTCTCCCTCCAGCTATGGGTAAATAGTAGGACAGACTAGGTTCTTCAGCCTTGGTTAGGCAACTAGTCTAGGAGAAGGAAAACTCTGAATTCAAACCTGTGAAACTCCGCTTAAAAATTGGCCGTGTGTCATATCCTGCCCGAGCGGAGGGGTTGGTAAATAGTATCAGGGGAGAATACGATAAAAGTAATACGGGAATTCGAACGAATCCAGAAGAAAATATGTAGACATAAAATGTCTATTATGTTTAATGAAATTTGTATCAACTAAGAAATGCTGCCAATATATATATATATATATATATATATATATATATATATATATATATCGCTCCTGGCATGTCATCTATCTTGCATCCACAGTCCGCATTTACATGCATGTAGGTTCTTGCTGGTTGGCCAACTCTAGTGCGTTCATGTGTTGGAGTCCATAAGAGGACGCTCCTTGTGAAATCGGTTTTTTTTCTCCTGCAATCGGAATGAATATGTTTTTAACGTATTTTACAAAATCAAGAAAGTCCTCATTACCGGTCGGCAGAGAAGATAAAACCTAAAATAAACGTAGTTCACTTACCCCCCTCATCAGCTGTTATTTTTATGGTCAGTTTCATGTAATATTTTCCGGAATGGAAGAAAAACATTGCAATCTTCAAATGATAACAAAAAGATTGTTGGAAACTGGTAGTAAAAAGACATCCCAAGAGGTGTGATTGAACAATGTTTATTTATTATATATATATATATATATATGTGTGTGTGTGTGTGTGTATTAGTATTATTTGGTCCAGTTAAACCAGAGTTGGAAGTTATTCCATCAGGACAAGAAAACTATTCAAAAGTGAACATTTAAATTTTCCTGGTAAAGAGCTCAATGTAACAGACATTACAGAGCAATAATTTCATTAAGAAAAAACACAAACCGGTCACATTAGGATTATAAATTTATTTCCATCCTGTAATGTGTTTTTGATAAAATCAAAAAACACGAAAAAAATTAACTGGACTTCTTCAGATCTTATGGATAAAAAAAAAGATAAGATCTGAAGAAGTCCTGTTAATTTTTTTTTCGTGTTTTTTGATTTTATCAAAAACACATAACAGGATGGAAATAAATCTATAATCCTAATGTGACCGGTTTGTGCTATATACATATATATAGGGTGTTCCAGAAAAATGTAAACACACATTGATTCATTCTGAATAAAATACTTATTCAGATATATTCAAGTTTTATAATCTAAGTTATAGAAGACAAGTACAGAAAATTCTGACCTGGGAGCGATATCAATGAAGGAGTACTGAATTACGGGAACCTCACTATCAGATTGCTGCTTGTCATTGCAGGACACTCGTTGGGGTAGGGGGGTCTTAACCCTCTGCAGAGAAGCAGTCAGTGTATTCTACAGTCCCAGTCGACTGTGCAATTAGAAGGAGTAAAATTAGCAAAACAAAATGAATTAATAATACATGTATATATTAAAAAAATTAATATGCATTCATGCATACATACATAAATTGATAGATAGATCAATTCTTTAATATATATATATATATATATATATATATATATATATATATATATATATATTATGAAATGATAAATAAATAAGAAAAATTAAAACTTAATTAAAAGAAGTAACATTAAAAAACATAGGAATGATCAACGTACTGAGCCCTCTAAATGCAATTGTACTAATAAAAATAATTGCTCCCTCAAGGGAAAGAGTCAATTTGAGTGTATAGTGTATATGGTGGAGGTACATAGTCGTGGATCTAACAATAGTAACGTTAGTAGGAATGTTAAAAAGGAATACATAGGTTCCACACGGGGACCCTTCAAAAAAGATATTATAATCATAGATGTAGTTTTGCGCACGAAGTATATAGCCATAGAACTAGTTTATCTATGTCTGGGAGATTAGGAATTTAGGTACTGATCCTATATTAAAATGAGAGTTAAAAAAGAGATGCCATAAATATGAATTCATGTATAGCGGAGAAAATGGCCATAGCTTCCTAAAGAATCCTAAAGAATTTCTTAATCAAAGGTCGGAAATACTTTATGTTTGTATTAATTTTGTCGTATTTATTTATTGTTTCATAATGTATGTATATATATATATATATATATACATTTTTATCAAAAAGATCTGAAGAACTATTAATTTTTTTTTTTTTCGTGTTTTTGGAAATTTCAAAAATGCGTAACAGGATGGAAATAAATTTATAATCCAATGTGACCGGTTTCGTTGTTTTTCTTAAAGAATTTATTGCTCTGTATTATTGTTACATTGAGCTCTTTACCAGGAAAATTTAAATATTCATTCATGAATAATTTCTTGTCCGGATGGAACTCCGGTTTAACTGGACCAAAGAATACTATATATATATATATATATATATATATAATTTAATTTAATTTAATTTATTTATGTGTGTATGTGTTTATATATATATACGTGTGTGTGTGTGTGTGTGTGTGTGTGTGTGTGTGTGTGTGTGTGTGTTCTTTTGTGCTAATTTTATTCCTTCTAACGAGCTTTAAGTCAATAAAATGTACTTTTGGTCCAACTCTTCTTTGATCAGAATCGTCCAGATGATCCGTTTAGGTGAAACCTAGATAAATTTTTTTCTGATTCCGTTGACATTTATATTTTACTTTACTTATTGTATTGAGCACTTTTACGTTTAACTTGTGGAATTCTGTCGATGTTTTTTTCTTTTGACTTGGTATGCGTTATTGGTTGTTTATTTTCAAGTTGTACAAATATTTTTAGCCTTTTCTTTTTTTATGGATTTTTTTTCCCCGTATTTTTATATAGTATTTTTTATTTGCTCATTGTAGTATCAGGGTTTATTTTCTTTAAAGAAAATTATTTTTTTAATAAAACAATTATCGGTTGTACTTATTCGTACTTATCTTAGAGCGATATTATATATACCTGTTTATCAACGTGGATGCAAGTCTTTTTATTTATACATTCTTTTGCATTTATTTATTTATATATATATATATATATATATATATATATATGTGTGTGTGTGTGTGTGTGTGTGTGTGTGTGTGTGTGTTCTCGCGCGCGTGTGTGTGAGACTCTTTGTGTACGTGTATAAGAGAATGGAATATAAACGGATATGTAAAAAATTTTGGTTTCCAAATGTATGTATGCATGTATATATGTAAGTGTGTGTGTGTCGTATGCGTGAGTGAGAGAGAGAGAGAGAGAGTGGGACAGAGAAAGAGCATGCGTTTGTATATCTGTGTGTTTGAATGTGCTACGCTCTCAGATATAAGCACATTTATATAAATAGAACGGCATATCCACACACACACACACACACACACACATATATATATATATATATATATATATATATATATATACATATGCGTGCGTGCGTGCGCTTCAAAATATGTACGCGTATATGAACAAATATAGAAAATCTCTGTATATATGCACTAAAACATAATGTGACTATATTTTCATTAGACAGTATCTAAAATATTATATATGTATACGGTTATGTTTCTGTTATACCTTCAATCATAAATAGAGATACATAAATATAAAGTTACAATCACATATATGCTTAAGTCTAAATTGTCTGGTATACGTGCCGGTTGAATAAAACTTTTGTGGTCGGAGCCTGCGTCCAAACTAATGAGAACCATCCACCAGCAGGTACGACCCACATAAAGAAATCATCTTCTACCCTTCGCGAACACTGAGGCACCACCCCAACAAAACCACATGTCACCCACAAGTCGACTTCACCACAATGGACACCAAAAAATAACCCTTGAAGATACTGTGGCTCTATAAAATTTAAAGTTGACTGAGAGCTATTTTATAAAAGTTGGACACCCACCCAAAACCCGAGTGCCATGTTGATGACTCTCGGTATAAGTCACTGGTGGGTATGGGGGGGGACATTTTAAAGGTGAGATCAGTATAACTGGAAGGTCAGAATTGCGCTTGTGCAAACAAGACTGTCTTTTTTTCTTTTTCTTTTTTTTGTGAATTTCAAATGTAAGAGACATAATGGTTGTCACGCATTCTGTAAAGAGTTAAAGCTGGCAGAATGTTTCGAGTGAGTTCGATTCTCACTGGACGTCTGTTCTGCTCTTGTGCCGCATCTAAACTAAGTAGGTATTTAGGTATTTATTCAGATTCCTTTGAGGCCAAAGTGTTGGTTTAATGTGGGGTTGTCCCACAGGAAGCTAGCATCCCGCGGGGCGTAACAAAAAATTGCTAATTTTCCGTCGACTTTCCCTGTTGAGGCGCCTCAGTCACTGGGCAATAAACCCATCCCTTACCACTTTCAGTTGAGGGAGCAGGTGCTACCTAGTTTAAAAGCCCCCTGGAAATCAGCTGAGTGTGCCAGGTAAGTAAAGTAACTATATATATATATATATATATATCAGATTATGAGAATATTTTTTCAGATGTACATGTATCTGTGTGATGACTGTATATATGTAAGTGAATGTGTATATATTTTCAAATTTACTCATGTATTAAACACAATGCTATTTTAAACATATACAGTGTACGGAAGCAAAATATGGAATAATTTTTTTTTTAATTTTTATGTCTGATTAGTCCAATTTTTGAGAAAAACGCGATAAATCTAAATTTTCATGATTAACTCTGTTATTCAAACACTTTTTCGTTAAAATCCAGCCCAATATGAGTGAGCAAGAAAAGTAACAACAAAGAATCAATAATTTGCTAAACGCAAAACCAAGCCCCCCAAAAATTATGATATAATTAGAGTTTCTTTATGGCCTCTATATCAAGCCCAGACCTGAACTCCCTTGATTAGGCTATATGGGGCGTTTTAGAAAACAAAACAAATACAACTTCCCATCCAAATATTGGCTCGCTTAAGACTGCAATTGAGGAGAAATAGAATAAAATATCTGAAGAATTCTTTTTGAACACATGTAAATGCTTCGAAGGCGTGTTTATAAAATAATTGAAACAAATGGTGGCCATACTGAGTGAATTTATTGTCTATCTTCTTATTTGATTTTTTATTTTTTAAATATTTTTTTTTATAATTGTGTTGTTGGTTCGGGAGACCTGGGTGCAATCCCAGGTCGTGTCATACCAAAGACTTTAAAAATGTTACTTGATACCTCCTTGCTTAACACTCAGCATTATAAGGTACGTATTAAGGGTAAAGTGGAGCAATCCACGGAAAGGAGTAGCGCCCTTCCCGACACTTTGGTGTAGTAGCTATTGAAAAGGGAGCCTTCTGGTCGCCCAAGACTATGGTCGCCAACTTTACTTATTTACTTACTTATTATTATACTAGAATATTCTTGATTTTGATTCTGCACCTATATATATATATATAACTCGGCAACGTGATTAGAATTTTGAATTGGGAAACAAACAGACGTTCCAATCCATATGTAAATAATACCATAAATTATACCAAAAATTACACACGCAAACACGCACACAAAGACACACACACACACACACACACACATATATATATATATATATATATAATACTTTTTACTTTTAAAATTTGCATGTAGGTGTCTGCGCAGCTGACCAAATTATGATACTGGCCCAGTTCGCTGGGAAAGTCGCTGTAGCATAGTGACTAATGTACCACGCTACGACATATCCTTGGGAAAGACATGAAACCACTTATCCCCATAACCTATGAGTTAAATAGTACCACTATTGTTGCACTCGAAGGATAGCTTCAGCATTAAATAACCTGTGAATGTTCATACACCATTTAACAAAGAAACCAAAACTAAAAACCCAATCAACAATTTTCCCTTCAGCGATGAGTAAATAGTAGGAGAGACTTGTCTTTAACCTTGTTAAAGCAATGGGTCTACGAGAAGACAAATTCTAAATTCGAACCTCTCAAACTCCTCTTTAAAACTGACCTTGAGCCAGATCCTACTCCTGCAAAAGGATCGGACAAAAACATATACATGTGTGTGTGTGTGTGGTACTATTTACCATCCCCTCCGCTCGGGCAGGATATGACACAAGGTCGATTTTTAAGCGTAGTTTAACAGGTTTGAATTCAGAGTTTTCCTTCTCCTAGACTAATTGCCTCACCAAGGCTGAAGAACCTAGTCTGTCCAACTATTTACCCATAGCTGGAGGGAGAATAAGGGGGTTCATACCTTTCCCAAGGGTATTTGCCCGAAAGTGAACGTAATAGCGCGACTGGAGTACGAACTCGCGTACTACGATTCCGCAGTTCATCGCTTTAACCATTACACCTCGAGGACACCCCCGTGTGTGTGTGTGTGTGTGTGTGTGTGTGTGTGTGTGTGTGTGTGTGTGTGGTAAGACTTAAAACTTGAAATTGTTAAGATTATTCAATTTTCTGTGTAACAAGTCACTCTTCATACGAGCATTTTCAATCACAACTGAAAAGGTTTTTAAATGTTGCAAAAGATAACGATACTTCTATCGATCATGCTAGCAAAAATATGCCACCTCCAGGTGCATATATTTTACTGTAATGAAAATATTATTCGAAATTAGAAAGACTAAAGAAACAAAATGAGAACGCGTGCAAAGAAATATTAAAAAAAGAGGGGATATTATCAAAGAATATGACAGCTTGATCGCTAGCTCTTCTCATCACTCCTATCATCCAGTGCTAAATTTTACTAATTTAACTATTTAAGTAAATTTAAAAGTAAAGAATAAAATCATAGTTATCATTTTTTATTAGATTTTTTTAAAGCTTTATCGATTGGATTTTTGCTTATAATTATCAAAATAGAACCAAATAATCAGAAATCATTAATACGAAGCAAATATATATCAAAACCAATTTCTTTAAATATCAATAAGTAAATAATTCTTCCTGTTCACAGTGAAAACCGCTATTTAGTTGTATGAATAAATTTGGTTGTATGAATAGATATAATTACATGTTCTTAACATATAGATAAAACTAACAGTAACAATAATACGACTTGATAATATATATATATATATATATATATATATATATATATATATATATATATATATATATATATATATATAATATAAGTAAATAATGGAGTAAAATCTAACAATGTATAGAAAAAATTATATCAAGGTAATCCAAGCAGAAAGAGAGATTTATTGAAAAACAACGTTAAGAAGACAGTCTCAAATCAGCTTTTGTTTTTAAAATTACGTCATTTGCAGTAATTTTAAAAACAAACGCTGACTTACTACTTTTTCCCGATTTTCCCAAGGTTTTTGTATTTTTGTGTTTTTTAAACATACATCGTTGATTCAACCTCACAGATATCATCCCTTACAGTCCTGATGATGGTTCATAAGAACCGAAACATTATAGTCTCGATTTTGTTTCTCAATGAATCTCTCCTTCTGCTTGGATTACCTTGTTATCAATTGAATATATATATATATATATATATATATATATATATTCTTGATTGATGCAAATAATACTGCCATAACTGGAATAACAGTTATCATCATAAGAAATTGATTCGGCGAAACGAATTCAAATCCAGGACAAGGCTGCGTTTCCTTTCTTCCTATAAAAAGGCAGGAGCCCACCACTTCTCTCCCTTCTCAGCAATGGGTAAAAACAGTTGGATAGAATGAGCTCTTTAGCCTTGTTACGGCAACTGGTCCAAACGGAGAGATTGAATTAAAACCTGCTGTGTTCCGTTTAAAAGTTAAACCTGCGTTGCACACTGCCCCTGGAGGAGGAGTCGTGTAAATATATACATTTTCAATTCGCCAACATGACTGATGCCACAATTTACAATCAACACACACACGGATTCAATTTTTTTTTTTTTTGGCTTCTTTTGTAGCATATCAACAATTTTAAAAGACCTTTAAATGTCTTCAAAAATCTTTTAATCTAAGGTCGAAACTGGTACGTAAAGTTGGCGACCTTAGTCGAGGGTGACCCGAAGACTCCCTTTTCAATAGCTACTACACCGAGGTGTAGGGGAGAGTGCTACTTCATTCCTTGGATTGCTCCACTTTACCCTTGATCCGTACCTTATAATGCTGAGTGTTAAGCAAGGCGGCATCGAGTACCATTTTTTGAGTCTTTGGTATGACTCGACCTGGAATTGAACTCTGGTCTCCCGGACCATTGGCGAACACTATATATATATATATGTGTGTGTATGTATGTATCTATGTACATAAGAAGTCTGTAGTAATAAGTGCAAAAAAATGTATAGCAAAAACGAGAGTTAAGTGTTCTATAATTTTAGAGCAGAGCTGGTTTGAAACCTAAAATTTTGAAATGCCATCCCTCAGAATTGTGATTTAAATTTATATATATAAGTGTGCGCGTGTGTGGAAAAGAGAGAGAGAGAGAGAGAGAGAAAGCGAGAGAGAGCGCACACGCGCGTATATACATGTGTGCACATTTTATATGGATCTCTCTCTCTCTCTCTCTCTCTCTCTCTCTCTTTCTCTCTCTCTTTGTAAATGAGCATGTATATATATGTACATGTGACCGTTGTCATTATATATATATATATATATATATATATATATATATAATATGAATATTTCTTAGGCAGATATATGTATGTGGTGATATATGTAGGTATATACAGTATGTAAACATGACAAGAGATCAAATATAATGTTTTTTGTAAACGAATAGGGTCAAAAAGCACGGATGCAACAGGGTATGTACGTATGTAAAGAGCTTAATAGTTAAGGGTGAGGGTGAACTAGATGGCCGAGGAGTAACAGAGACAAAAGGCGAGAAAAGCAAAATGTGGAGTGATTTGGGGGTTGGTTGCATACAGAGATTCCTGAAAACGAAAAGAAATAAATGAAAAGTTTTAACAAAGGAAAATAATCAGATGGAAAAGAATAACTCTCTACAGAAAAGCAATCATAAAGGTGAACCACCCTATACTTCCGACAGAAGACTAAACAGCCTTCTGGTATTATACAAGGGCATAAGAAAGAAAGAAAGAAAGAAAGAAAGAAAGAAAGAAAGAAAGAAAGGAAGATATAATTAAGTTGGAAAGTATGAATGAATTAACAAAAGTGAGGAATCGAAGAAAATGAGGAGGGAAAGAAAGGAAGAAAAAGGTAGAAACAGAAAAAAAAGCACTGAAAGATAGAATCAATGAACGGTCAGACGCAGAAATATTCTATTTCTTTGTTTAATTGCACATCAACCTTCATGGGTTATTTAATGTCAAAGCCATTCGTGTTGAAGAACAGCAGTGATACGATTTAACCCATAACAGGGGGGAAACGTATTAGCCCGGAAGTGAACGTAATAACGGGATTAGAGTTCGAACTCGCTTACTTCGCGGCCGTAATCAACTGCATTAACCATTACGCCACCAAAAAATGAAACTTTAAATGAATGAAACGAAGAAAAAAATTATCTCAACCAAAAAAACAAATGATTAAAGACTCGAATGTCGGAAGCTAACAGAATGAAATGGGAAAAGAAAGTGAAGTTGGCCACCTTAGTCGAGGGTGACCCGAAGACTCCCTTTTCAATAGCTACTACACCGATGTGTAGGGGAGGGCGCTACTCCATTCCCTAGATTGCTTCACTTTACTCTTGATTCTTACCTAACAATTTTGGTTGTTAAGCGAGGCGGCATCAAGTACCATTTTTTGAGTCTTTGGTACGACTCGACCTGGGATTGAAACCCGGTCACCTCATTAGACCAATGAGAGAAGTAAAGTGGAACAATTCAGGGAATGGAGTAGCGCCCGCCCATACACCGTGGTGTAGTGGCTATTGAAAAGAGAGGCTTCGGGTCATCCTCGACTAAGGTCGCCGACTTTACTTACTTTTGGGAAAAGTAGATAGTTTAAAACTGCTTGAATAGCTGTGTTGAAAGGGTTTGAACAGTATACTACCCCTCAAAAAAGATGAGGAGGAGTTTTGAAAACAGAAAGATAAGTTCATTGCGTCTCTATCTCTTAATAGTTGTCAAATTGTCATTTATATTTCTACACGAAATGTAACAGCTATTATGGGACAGAGCTTTTCGAAAAAGAAAGAATGCTCAACAAAAGTGATCTTTTACTTTGGTTTAAAATCAATTTTTTCTCCCTTTAGTTTTAATAATAGGAATCTTAGGGTTAGTGTTAGTATTGTTACTTCAATACTTTTAGGAGGCGCGCTTAGCGTAACGGTTATTGTTGAAAAAAATCGAATCGGCAACACGAGTTCAAATCCTAGTCGAGGCTGTTTGCATTTCACTGATGTACTCGCAAAAAGCCTACTCTGTTTTTCCCCACAACTATCGGTGTAGGTAGTAGAATAAACTGGATTCTTTAGCTTTAGTAAGGCAACCAGTATAGGAAAAATAATACTCTATATCTAAAGGGGGTGTCCTCGTGGTGTAATGGTTAAAGCGATGGACTGCGGAATCGTAGTATGCGCGTTCGTACTCCAGTCACACTATTACGTTCACTTTCGGGCAAATACCCTTGGGAAAGGTATGAACCCCCTTATCCTCCCAGCTATGGGTTAAATAGTACCACTACTGTTCTTCTAGGAGAATAGCTTTGGCATTAAATAACCTAAAAAGGTTGATATGCCATTAAACGAAGAAACCATCAAAGAAACCATCTATATCTAAACTCGCCTTACTTCGCTTAAAATTTACCTTGTGTCATATCTTGTCCATGGTTGTGTAAATACACACTTAAATATTCTTACCGTTAAACTGTGGGAACCAAAAACCTCAGATTACTTAGTGTAAGTTCAGTCTTCACTAGTTTGTGAATGTTTGATTGTAATCATGACTATTTCTATTTTAAATATTCCATTGCAATTTCAAAGAAATTGTACAAATTTTTGTTTATAATCATTTGTTTACACACGGTTTTATGATAACAGATATTCCTATCTAATATTAATCCGTAGGAATTCCCGTTGCGTAATAGCTAATGTGATGGACAGCTGCCTCGAAAAAAGCGAGTTCGAACTCTGGTCGCGCTATTACCTTCATTTTCGGACGAGAGTTAAATAGTATTCTTCTAAAAGGATGGCTTTGGCATAAAATTACCGACGAAAGTTGATATGTCATTAACCAAAGCAAACCAAACTTAGTACTAATGCAGAGGGCGTGGGTTAATCAATTCTCTCGACCCCATGAAAAAAAAAGACAAACAAAAAAACAAACGCACCCATCATCTTTATTAAGCCTTGAAACTGAGAGTTATCATCAAGTCGTGATTGAATTCTTTTAAAGAAATTTAATTCTTTGGATATTTAAGTTCTTTTTCAGCAAAGATAAAAAGTCTGGTGTGGTTTGGTTTTATGACATATTGTTGGGTATCTAATTCCAAATCCTGTTTTTACATATATATTAAATATATGATTTGTAAACACATTGTGCAGATACACTCAGTTAAATGATCAAACAGTTCTATTTCTAACAATTCAATTTAGCATAAGTCATTTGTTTTCACTCAGTTTAAATTTGACCCATAGATAGGACCCTATCAGGTGCTACCACTCCGACCAAGAGCGGACCTCGGAGTGATGGCAATGAAAAGGTACGCTGGATACCCCAAAGCTCCAGCATTACTGGAGCCTCACTATCAGATTGTGTCCTGGATATGACACAAGTCATATCCAGGATACTAGTTGAGGGAGGAGGTCTTAGCACTCCGAAGAGAATTTTTATACATCAAAGCAGCCTATGCTCAATTTATAAAACCTTGCTTAACTTTGGCACACAGGTTGCTGGCAGTACCTGTTTTATCTAAGTGGTCGCCCATCTAAGTATTTAACAGACTCATTGCAGCTTAACTTCGGTAATCTAGCAAGTATAGGTGAGTCTTGACTACAAATTAAATAATTTCCAAGTTTAGCTAAGCTTGGTACAAGGCTAGAAATATACGGTATTCAATGAGGATTGAAGATACTATCCTAACTCGCAAACAATACACCACGTGAGATGCCCTTAAATTACTAATCATAACTTAGTTTAGTATTATGAGGCACCCAGTGAGAATCTGACTCACTAATAATGATTTACTATCCTAGCTCCTTAACTTTAACTTAATACGATGCACCCCTAATAATTTACTACGGTTAGCTTAGTGTGGCACAAGACCAGAAATATGGGGCACTCAGTGAGAACCAAACTCAGTTATAGTGGTATACCTGCCTGGCACTATGATCATTACATCACGCAAGATACTTTTAATAATTTACCAAGTTTAGCTGAGTTTGGCACAAGGCTAGAAATATGGAGTCCTCAGTGAGAATCGAACGCAGTAATAATGGTCTGTTAACCTACATATTACACTACACAAAGGATCTGTAATAATTTACTATGCTTGGCTTATTTTGGTGCAAAGTAATAAATATGGGGTCCTCAGTAAGAAACGAGCTCACTAGTAATGGTCTGCTGGCCTAGCTCTTAAATCATAAAACTACTAAGCTAAAATTAGTGAGACACAAGACCAAAAATATGGAGCACTCAATGAAAATCAATAATAAAGGTGTGCTATCGTAACTCTTTAACTATTACACCACCCGAGATGCTTTTAATAACTGAGCTTGATTCACACAATTTGCACCATATTTCTGGTCTTGTGTCAAACTAAGCTTAGGTTAGTAATTTCTTACAAGTTCCTTGTGTTGAGTTGCTTAGTTTGCTTAGTTTGGCATAAGGTCAGAAATATGGGACCCTCAGAGAAAATCGAATCTTCTAATAATGGTCTGCTAGCCTAAATTGCTACCTATTATACCATGTAACGCATATTTTTAGAAACTTAACTTTGTTTGGCACAAGGGCAGGAATATGGGAGTTTCAATGGGAATCGAACTCACCAGTAATGATCTGCAAGCCTCGCTTGCTAATCGTCCTTTTTGCCAGCAAAATACAATGATAAACATCAGCAATAAGTCAAGATCAGATTAAACAACGTTAACTAACGATGTTTAGTCTAAAGGCTGATTTGATTCAAAAGCTCTTTTAACCCGGGTAAACATACGAAAACTCTTAGTGAAAGCAGAGTTCATTGTATATATATATATATATATATAAATGAGATGTGTATTTGTGTGTGCGTTTACACCTTTGGAGATCTTTAATTCATGTCATAGGAAATTCAACATATTCAACGAAAATCGAGCTCTACACGTATAAAAATTTCCCACAAATATTAAGTATTTACTAAAGATGGCCACTTGACTTGTTCGCTTTAGGACAAACACTACTTGTCACGATATGTCAATCAGACATCACCTTATCTCGATTATCCGCCCTTGCTTTTTCCTACGGCTTTTCTTCCTGCCTTCTCATTGTCCATTAGACTTTCTTCCCCACCCCCCCTCTCTCTCTCTCTCTCTCTCTCTCTCTCTCTCTTAATTTCACTTTTCTTCCTCTGTTTGTTTTATGTTACAATAACTATACACACTTATAATTGGACATAATGGTGAGCAAGCTAGACTATGTATTTCCCCGAACCCACCACTAAGAACAGAGTGTGACACAAGGTCACTTTTTAAGTGGAGTAAAGCTGGTTTGAATACAGAGTTTTTCTTCTCCTACACTGGTTGCCTAAACAGGGGTAAAGAACACAGTCAGTCTTTCTATTTATCCATAACTGTAGGGAGACATAGATTCATGCCTTACCTCGGGACATAAATGCGAAATGAAACGTAGCTTCATTTAAAGATTTGAATTTTAGTCCCCAATTTCTTCTAAGACGATAAACGTCACGCTTAATGCACCTCTTAGGTTAGCAGTCTATTTCATGTGAGTGAGATTCTCACCGAGAACAAGGCTAAGCTTAGTAAATGACAACTATAAACACTTATTCGGGGATAACTCGTCGTAGTATAATGGTTAGCAAATCTCGAAAACCAATCACGAATGAGTTCAAACCTCATAACGTGCCTCATGTTTGCAGTCTGGTGCTAAATCTAAGCAACGCTTAGTTTTAACGATGCCTCGCGTGATTAGCTGGATAATCATCATCATCATCATATCGTGCTGGCAGCACGGATATCCCTGACCCTCTCTCGCCACTCCTCCCTATCGTTCATCGCCCTAGGTAGGTCTTCAGGACAACAACCTGTATCCTCACATAGCTGCTGAATGTACGTTCGTGCTGGTCGTCCTGCTTTTGCGCGGCCGTGTGTGGGGATCCATAAGAGTACATCTCTTATGAGTTCATCTCTGCTTCTCCAGCAATGTCCTGCATGTCTGGTTCGCCTAACTTGAATAGATTTCGTGATAGGGGGCAGGTGGCCGTACAGTTGGTGTCTTGTGGGGTGTTGCCGCCAGGACTTGTTCAAGATTGCACGCAGCATTCTTGTGTAATTGCCATCTAGTTTCTTCTCCAGCCGTTTTGTTAGCGTCCATGTAGTGCATCCATATAGCAGTATCGATGTGACCGCTGCCTGGAAGAAACTGCGTTTCATTTTATCGGTTAGGTCTGATTTCCATATAGTCGATAGCCTATTGATAGCTGTCCATGCTTTCGTTAACCTCGTTTCGATGTCCTTTTCGGTTGATTCGACGCTGCTTCCTAGGTACGTGAATTTGTCTACTAGTTTAAGAGGGGTTCCTTCTAGAGTGGAGATGTCCCCCGTTTGGTTATAGCACATATATTCCGTTTTGTGTGCATTAACATGGAGGCCTATGCTTGCTGCTGCTCGTTCCAGGCTAGCTGGATAAACTAGCAGACTATTATTTCTAAGTTACTAATAAGTGCGGTTCTTTCTATATGCCCCATGCTTCTGGCCTTGTACCAAACTTACATAAGATTAATGAATGATTATAAGGGCCTTTCTTTCTTAATTTTTTCAATTTCTCTGTCTTTCCTTATTTCTCTCTTTATATAATCGCTGTCATTCTTCTTCCTTTTTATGTTTGCGGGTGTGTTTTGAAACGCTCAGACATATATACATGTATGCACGAGTACGCAGAAATATATTTCATCCAATATAATAAACAGAGGGGAAAAGAGGGAGGCATCTGTAAAAATAAGATCGATGTAATTAAAAAGCAATCTCGATTCAGATCACTTGCTTGTTGTCTGCTGGTAGAGAGATATACAATGTAAGATAGATAGATAAATACATACATACATACAAAATTAGATAGATAGATAGAGAGATAGATAGATAGGAATTGAATGAGAGAAAAACGAAGGAAAAAGAAACGAATGAGATAGATAGATAGATAAGAACTGAATGAGATTGATAGAACGGAACAGAATGAGATTGAAACGAACGAGAAAGAAATGAATGAAATAGAGAGAGAGACAGAGACAGACAGTCAGACAGAGAGAGAGAGAGAAAGAAAGAAATTGCTAAAATAAGATTTCTATTTGCTTATGTATTTATACTTTTTTCTTTCTTTTTCCTTTTCCGAGCTTTTAATTTCTCTCGCTTAAATTGTCACATTATCTACAACTTTTGATTTCTATTCTGCTCTCTCTCTCTCTCTCTCTCTCTCTCTCTCTCTCTCTCTCTCTCTCTCTCTCTCTCTCTCTGAAATTTTTTTTCCTCTTTTATCTTTTTTCAATCGGCCAAGCAGTGACTGATCGACACACGCTTTCAAATAAGACTTACCCAAATATCAAATACAGGCGCCCACAACAATTGTCACCACCTCCTTCTATACACCACCGTCATCGCCTGCTCCACCAGCCACATCACATTGCTTACTATAATGGTTGTTGTTGCTGTTGTTATTATTACCAATAGCAAATACAAGTGGTCCCCACAGGTTCCTGAAATTGACTTCAGTAAACGTCTTCATTGTTTTGCGTACTCATATAAAACGATCCTTCTCACCTTTGTTGACTGGGGGCAGGGGGGGAATCAGAACAAGAACAATAAAGAAGTGGTGAAGAGGCGGCAAATTAAATTGTAGTTGTCATTGTCCAGCTCTCTCTCTCTCTCTATCTCTCTCTCTCTCTCTCTCGAGGTATTTAGTTTGCTTATAGCAACCATCGTTCTAGTGGTAGTCATCTACAAAGCCTAACTTAGTTTGGCTCAAGGAATATATAACTCCCGGAGAGATTCGAACTCACCAACTGTGGTCTGCTTAGCTCTGCTTGCTAATCATTAGACTAAATGTTTCCTAAGGTAAATCAACAACGGTAGCTTCATAGAGCACCTGATGACCGTTGAAATTACAATCAACTGCTTCTACACAAAAGTGCCAGTACTCTAATGATCCTGCTTCTGGTACTGGTACTCTAATGATCCTACTTATAGTGCCGGCACTCTAAGGATCCCTCTTCTAGTGCCAGTACTCTAAGGATCCCTCTTCTAGTGTCAGTACTCTAATAATCCTACTTCTGTGCTAGTACTCTAATGATCCTACTTCTAGTGCTAGTACTCTAATGATCCTACTTCTGTGCCAGTACTCTAAGGATCCTACTTCTAGTGCCAGAACTCAAATGATCCTACTTCTGTGCCAGTACTCTAAGGATCCCTCTTCTAGTGCCAGTACTCTAAGGATCCTAATTCTGTGCCAGTACTCTAAGGATCCCTCTTCTAGTGCCAGTACTCTAACGATCCTACTTCTGTGCCGGTACTCTAATGATCCTACTTATAGTGCCGGTACTCAAATGGTCCTCCTGTGTTTATTTCATACGCATTTACCCAAAAAACCCCACGGTAGTGGGATACGACACAAAATCAATGTTTTAGAGAAAGTTTAGCAGATTTTCAATTCAGAGTTTTGCTTCTCTTCGACCAGTGGCCATACCAAGGTTAAAGAGCCCATTCTGCCTTGCGGTTTGTTCATATCTGGAAGATTAGTTAGTGGCATACTTCTCCTGTCCCCCGCCTTCCCAGGTTATTAGCGCAATGTGAAATGCAAACACCCTCGGGTCACCGTGTCCATTTACCACGACGAAAACCATAACACCACGAGCGCTTGGTTATTTTCTATGTTACTAAAATCATGCACACACACACACACACACACACACACACAAACTAAACGGCTGGAGAAGAAGCTAGACGGCAATTACACAAGAATGCTGCGAGCAATATTGAACAAGTCCTGGCGGCAACACCCCACAAGGCTCCAACTATACGGCCACCAGCCTCCCATCACGAAAACTATCCAAGTTAGACGAACCAGACATGCAGGACACTGCTGGAGAAGCAGGGACGAGCTCATAAGTAATGTACTCCTATGGACCCCCACATATGGCCGGGCGAAAGCAGGACGACCATCTCGAGCATGCATTCAGCAGCTATGTGAGGATACGGGATGTAACCCTGAAGACCTGCCAGAGGCGATGAACGATAGGGAGAAGTGGTGAGAGAGGGTCAGGGATATCCGTGCTAGCGGCACGACATGATGATGATGATATATATATATATATATATATATATACCTAAAAAAGCCTGAAACTACCAACCTAGGTTTCACCTACCGAATCTTTTAGGTATTCTAGTTTTGCTCTATTTTGTGTATTGAGCACTTTTACGCATTAGCTTGGTAACTCTTTCTGTGTTCTTTCTTTTGGCTAGACATTGCGGTGCTGCTTGATAATTTTCAAGCAGTGCAGATTATTTTAGTCTTTTCTGTTTTTTTTATTGAATCTTTTTTCTCAAATAACATTTTGTGTAATATTTTTTAATTTACTAAGTGCATCATCTGTTTGTTGTTTTGTTTTTTTGTGTGTGTGTGTGTGTTTTTACGCCACCAGAGTTATAGAAATACGTATAAAAATAAGAATAAGATATATATATATATATATATAGAGAGAGAGAGAGAGGGAGAGAGAGGTGGAAGAAATGAGAATATTACCTATAAATACATATACCACGAAACATTTTGAATAAAAAATTTTTCTTCTTTTCTTGCTTATTTCTTGTTGAACTTAGTGCAATCAAAATAGATATTATTAGGTATTATTTAAACCCAAACTACAGCTTTGAAAGCGTATAACAATCAATAGCATTACAGCTCTTCTGTAGCCATAAATAAAATTACAGAAATATTTGTTAGTGGTGTACTTATTTTTGAATTGCTACCTATTCATAATTTGTAAATAGAATTTCAAAAACGGTAAAGTTTGGTAATAAACAATACGTAATAATTTCCGTTTTGACAATAATTTTTCACAGAAAATGATAAAATCCTGATGTCTTTAGTTAAAAAGCAAATTTGATGGGAATAAAAAAAGAAAGAACAAACACACAAACGAACAAAATTGAATGGTGAGGGGTGTAAAAAGAAAGAATTAAAACGAGAAACACAAAATTAAATGGAAAGAAAGAAAAAAGAAAGAAAGAAAAAAAGCTGAACAAAAAGAAAGAAAAAAGAGAAAGAAAGCAAAAAGAAAGAAAGAATAACACGCAAAATTGAATTCCAAGAACGGAAGAAAGAAAAAATGAAACACATAAAATTGAATAACAGAAGAAAAAAGGGAAGAAAAAAAAGAATTATTAAGAGTGTACTTATTTGATGGTGATAAATTAATTACTATAATATATTACCGTAATTAAGCGAAAAAGGCACAAGAAAGCAGATTTTTATGAGAGCAACACATCTTAAAATGCTCAAACAGAAAATAAAGCAATTTCTAGCAAAAATAGCACATAATAGCGAATTTTTTATTCGACCAATATACTTAAAATGCTCAGAGAATGATGCGATTTCCAGTGCAATTTGTTTATGAATGCAACATTTCTAGGTTCTGCGTTCAACTTCATTTTTAATTGTCCAGATGCTTGATATACAGGGTGTCTCAATATACAAGGGACCCGTATGACTGCTAATGATTCTACCAATAATAATGTTGTGTTCTTTTTTGTTTCAATTTTGAAAAAAATTTACTATAACAACTATTAATCCTCGATCACAATGCCTTGGTCAAGAAAGGAAAAATATTTTGCGTCACTACTTAACTTTAACAATTATTCCAAAGCCAAAAGACAAATTTATCGTTGGGTATACAAATTTCAAGCCAAAGAGTCAGTAAACAAACTCAACAAAAAGGCAGAAAATCCCAGATCTGTCAGGAAGTTGACTGCAAGATGTCCTGAGAATGTGGATGCAGTGAGAGATTCTGTTGGAAGGAGTCCGAAAAAGTCCCTCCGAAGATGTTCCGAAGAACTTGGTCTTTTATGTGCATCGTAGCAAAGAATCTTAAAGAAGGATCTTCTGCTGTACCAATATAGAATCCAGATCAAGCATAAACTCACACCAGCTGACATAGAAAAACATTTTGTGATATGCTGGTGGTTCGAGAACAAGATTAAAGAGGATCCTGACTTCCTTGATGAGGTTTGGTTCAGCGACGAAGAATCCTTTTGGATCTGTGGACATATCAATAGCAACAACTGAATGTACTGGGGCACAGAAGACCCAGATGATGTGCTTCAGAAGCCCTTGCACTCTGTGAAATGCATGGCCTTGGTGGCCATCTCAAAACATGGAATAATTGAACCGTTTTGGTTTGAAAACGCAGACGAGTAGGCAGTCGCAATCACAAAGGAACGTTATATTGATGTGCTGAACAAGTTCTGTGGGGCACTAGGAACACGTCGTGGTGTGAATCGAGATGAGCAATGGTTCGAACAAAATGGGACGACTCCATATACAGCCAACATCACGATGGAATGGCTCGACCATCGATTCCCTAATCGGCTGATCAGCAGGCGCCACGAACCCGAATAGTCTCCGCATTCACCCGATCTAACCCTCCACCCCATATTTTTATATCTGGGTGTTCTTGAAGGACAACGCATGTGAAAACAATCCACAATACATTGTTGAACTCAAAGTGGCGCATGGGTTAGTTAGGTGCAACATGAGCGCAGGTGTTCACGCGCGTGCAGGGAGGATATGTCATTCAGAGATGTCAAAATAAAAATTCCAGATAGGACTTGGGGATATGAATGACGTCATGCACCGGAAGCGTTCGCAGAGGATTTTGGGAGATTTGAGAAAAGTCAGTTAGTTGAGTTGAGTTCTGCCTCGCGGGGAGAAGGTTGACTTTCGCTCGCTCGCTGAGGCTTTGTGTCGGGTGCACACGGATGGGGGGGGCAGATGGAAAAGTCATCATAGAAAGATTGTGCATCTCTCTTCCTTATGTCGAAACCTTTAACTCAAAGGTAATAAAAGGTTTCGTACCTGAACTAAGAAGTCGTCACGTGTTTTTCGTGTTTCGGGATTCCTATGTTCTATGTATATATGTTATGAACATTCTATGTACATTTCATATATCCACATTTATGTATGGCTATGTTACATCTTTACTGGTACTTAAATAGAAACACTACTATCACCATGAATAAGGATTTCATTGGTTGAATAAGGATTAACTCTGCTTTGCTTAATCTCGTATTAAGGCCTTGGGTTGCTTTCAGTACCTGCCGTTACTAAGTGGTCATCACCCATAGATAGGACCTTATCAGGTGCTACCACTTCGGGCCAGAGTGGACCTGGGAGCAATGGCAATGAATGGTTACGCTGGATTCTTTAAACCTCCAGCATTACTGGAGCCTCACCATCAGATTGTTTAGTGTCATATCTTGGACACTCGTTGAGGAGGGGGTCTTAGACCTCTGCAGAGAAGCAGTCGATATATTCTACCGCCCTAGCCAACTGTGCTTCAAATATCTTCTGAGTATAATGAGAGAAAAATTAATCTTTATTACTGATAAAAGATAAATCCTCATAACACAAAAAGATTTGTTAATTATGCTTTTATCTAATTCTATGAAAATATTAAGATTACTTTATGAAAATTTCAATGATATTTTGAAAGGATATATATTTCTGTTTAAATTTAAACAAGTAACACAGTCCTTTCGGCTGGGATTGTAGAATACACAGACTACATCTCTGCAGAGGGGTAAGTCTCCCCCAAAGAGTATCCTGGATATGGCACTGAACAATCTGATGGTAAAGTTTCAGTAATGCTGGAACTTTGGAAAAGCAGAGTACCCCCTTATTTCCATCGCTCCCAGGTTCACTCGGGCCCGTAGTGGTAGCACCTGATAGGGTCCTATCTATGGGTCAAATAGAACTAAATCGTATACTTATGCTAAACTGAATTGTTAGAAATAGAACTTTTTGACATTTAAACGGTGTACTTATGCTAAACTGAATTATTTGAAATAGAACTGTTTATACGTATAAAAATGGATTTGGTATTAAATAACCTACAATGGTCGATATGCGATGAAACCAAACCAAATCATATATATATATATATATATATATAAAGAGGATTTGGCATTAGATAACCTACAATGGTTCATCATCATCATCATCATATCGTGCCGCTAGCACGGATATCCCTGACCCTCTCTCGCCACTTCTCCCTATCGCTCATCGCCTCTGGCGGGTCTTCAGGGCTACATTCCGTATCCTCACATAGCTGCTGTATGTATGTTCGAGATGGTCGTCCTGCTTTTTCTCGGGCATATGCAGGGGTCCATAGGAGTACATCACTTATGAGCTGGTCCTTGTTTCTCCAGCAGTGTCCTGCATGTCTGGTTCGTCTAACTTGGATAGTTTTCGTGATGGGAGGCAGGTGGCCTTATAGTTGGAGCCTTGTGGGGTGTTGCCGCCAGGACTCGTTCAATATTGCTCGCAACATTCTTGTGTAATTGCCGTCTAGCTTTTTCTCCAGCCGTTGCCATAGACCAAACAAAACTAAACCAAACCAAACAAGTAACACGCAAGAGATTTATTGATGTTAATATTTTCTTTTTTAATTTACGTTACGTTAAATTTCATTCGTTTCGCTCATTTTTTGACAGATGAACACATTTTTGAAAATTTGATTCATTCATAAATGTTTAATTGTAACTTTCATTTGATTTAATAATACAATATCATCAATATATAAGTAGACTTCTAACTTTTTTTAATAAAAAAAATTAATTTTCTTCTAAACCAGGATTTTATTATCTTTTAATAAAACTATAAAATCGAATTCTTTGTGATTATAATCTATAGATTTTTGTCTTCGATTTTTATTGACTTGTGGTTATGATATTTTTAAGCGTTTATATGGTTCATCAAGTGTATTAAGTTCCTTGTATTGTTATCTTAGTTTAAGTTTTTCTCATCTGTTTTTAAAAAAACAATTATTGAGCAGCTGTATTAGTAGAATTCATGGTCGTCGTTGCAGTAGTTATAGTAGTGATTGTGGTTGAGATGAGGGTGAGGTTGTGTTTTGAAAGAGCGGTGAAGTGGGGTTACAGCTAAAATGGGCGTCGTGGGCCAGTGCGGTGGCGTTGACTTTAAACAAAATAAACTTGACAAGAAGCGAATCTTTGTTAAACAATAACAGAGGCGGGAAAGTCACAGTAAAAATTGTGGTTACTTTCTTTCTTTCTTTCTTTCCTTTCTTTTTTCTTTCTTTTTCTTTCTTTCCAACTTTCTTTTCTTTATTTTACTTTCTTTCTTTCTTTCTTTCTTTTCTGTATTTTCTTTTCTTTCTTTTTCTCTCTTTTTCTTTCTTTCTTGCCTTTCTTTCTTTTTCTCTCTTTTTTCTTTCTTTCTTTCCTTTCTTTCTTTCTTTCTTTCTTCCTTACTTTTCCCTTTTTTCTTTCTTTCTTTTTCTTTCTTTCATTCTTTCTTTCTTTTCTTCTACTTTCTTTTCCTTTCTTTTTTTCTTTAATTCATTTTAATTTCTCTTTCTTTCCTTCTTTTCTTCTTGCCTTTTATTATTTTTTCTTTCTTTCTTTCATTCTTTCTTCCTTTCTTTCTTTCTTTTTTTCTTTCATTTATTTTACTTTATTTTACTTTTTTCTCTCTTTCTTTCTTTCATTTCTTTTTTTCGTTCCCTAATTTTTCTTTATTTTTCTTTCTTTCCTTCTTTCTTTCCCTTATTTGAGTTTCTTTTTATTTCCTTTATTTTTTCCTTCTTTTTTGCTTTTATTTTACTTTCTTTTTTTTTTCTTTATTGTTCTTTCTCTTTTCTCCCCTTCTTCCTTTCCTTTATTTTACTTTCTTTTTTCTTTCTTTCTTTTCTTTCTTTCCTTCTTTCTTTTTTCTTTCTTTCTTTCATTTTTACTTTCTTTTTCTTTCTTTCCTTTTTTCTTTCTTTCATTAATTCCCATATTTTTCTTTCTTTTTCTTCGTTTCGTCAGCTCCTTCTTTCTTTTCTCTAATAAACTTTCTTTATCTTTCTTTCTTTCTCTCCTTCTTTCGATCTTTTATTTTACTTCCTTTTTCTTTTTTCTTTCTTTCCTTTCCTCTTTCTTTCTTTCATTTCCTTTATCTTTCTTTCTTTTTCTTTCTTTTTTTTTCTTCTTTCCTTTATTTTTCCTTCGTTCTTTCTCTCTTTCTTGAAAACTGAATCTGATAATAAGGCTCTAGTTCTGGAGATCTAAGGAGTAAGGAGTATCCTTTCTATGGCATTACTCCCACGTCTACTCTGACTCGGAGTTTACGTATCTGTTAGGGTCACATATATAGGTCAAATACATTTGTTTGAAATTTATTCTTATTCGATAGGAATATTTGATGCCTTATAAATATAAATGAAGAAAAGTTACTTAAAACTCTTCTTGTTTACTAAGGATTATTATTAATTGCTTGTCACTATATAACTTATGCAAATAAATGACAATTATCAAATAGAAACAATTACTTGAAACCATGTGACTGTGTGCGAGTAACTCCCTGTGGCGTGATGACAAATGTTCTAGACTGTGAAATTGTAGTAAAAGAGTTCGATATCCAGTCGCGTAATTACGTTCACTTTCGGACTAATATCCTTAAAAAATGTATCAACCTTTATTCCCCCTGCTATGGGCTGAATAGTTCCACTACTGTTATTCTACAAGGATAGGTTTGGTATTAAATAATCCACGAAGGTTGATATGCCATTAAACAAAGAAACCTAACCAAACAACTTTGTACTAATTATTCGTATTGGATAAGAATACTTGATATCAGGTAGCTGTGAGTGGGTAGAGTCTGTGCCAATGGCCCGGGAGATCTGGGTTCAATCCCAGGTCGCGTCCTACCAAAGACTTTTAAAATGGTACTTGATACCTCTTTGATTAACTCTCTGCAACATTAGGTACGTATAAAGGGTAAAGTGGAGCAATCCAGAGAAAGAAGTAGCACCCTCCCCTACATCTCAGTGTAGTAGCTATCAAAAAGGGAGCCTTCTAGTTGCCCTCGACTACGATCGCCAACAACAACACAAAAATGTAAATATAATTGCACAATTGATGCGATTCTCTAAACTATTGGCATAATATAAACTTAGACGGATTTACATGCCATTAAAATCAGTCTATTAACCAATAAGAATATAATTGCTTAAGGTATTAGATGTGAGAGTTTGTTGTCATCCACTACGCCACAGCAAGGCACTTAGGCATTATCTGTTAAAAATGTAGTCTAAATTTGATTAATATCTGTTACTTAAAAGAAATGAAAAACTTTCCGAACTTTTTCATGAGTTTTTTAGATTGCTATTTTCGAGAAAGTATTGTGATATAAGATATCAGTGAAGGTGTGCGATTTTAATTGATCTTATGACTAAGTCTTGGAAGGCCACACTAAATAGTTTAGAGCCTTGAACACAATTTTATACTTGATGAACCCCTAGTCATCAAATTTAATTTCCATTCACACCTATTGGTAATGGTTGGTCGCAGGAAATAGCCGTCACCTAACAAAAGATCACTGAATAAGAAATAACCAAAACGGAGGGTTGAAATGAAATGGAAATCTTTATAACATTAACAAAATACAGTACTCACCAACAGCGTGAAGAAGGCACCCACTTGCTAGTGGTGACTGCTTGGTCAGCAAAAATACCCACCCTCACATTAGTGTCCAACTTATTTATGAGGAATGGGACATACCCATTAATATTCACCGATCAAGTATATAACAGAAATATAATTGAGCGAGTCCATACTCACCAAGGACGAATATTAGCATTAGTATACCTGTCGTTTTACTGAGCCATTGGCCGATTGAGTAGAGTGTTCACCAATGGTCCGGTTGACCGGACTTCAGTCCCAGGTCGAGTCATACCAAAGACTCAAAAAATGGTACTTGATGCTGCCTTGCTAAGCACCCAGCACTATAATGTGAGGATCAAGGGTAAAGTGGAATAATCCTGGGAATGAAGTAGCGATCTCCACTACACTTCGGTGTCATCCTCGACTACAGTCGCCAACTTACTATATTTGTCGTTCGGTTTGGTTTCTTTGTTTAATGGAATATCAAACTTCGAGGGTCATTTAATGAAAAAAAAACATCCTTGTAGAAGGACAGTAGTAGTACCATTTAACACATAACTTGGGGATAAGAGGGTTCATATCTTTCGCAAAGGTATTTGTCCGAAAGGGAAATTAATGGCATGATTAGAATTTGAACCCGTTTACTACGATGTCGCAGTCCAGAACGTTAGCCACAACATCACGGGAACTTTCCAGCATTTCCGTGATTTACTAACACTGAATATAACGGAAGGAAAAACAATATCAACGGATTTGTACATGTAAGAACATTTAAATACATAATATATGAGTGTCAGCTGAAAAGTTCCTCGGCTGACCAAGATACTCTCTTGGAATGTGATCAAATTAAGTTTATTCTTTAACATAGACCCACTAGCGGTCGACTCATTTCTTCCGTCAGTGTTGCAGTTCTTGGATCCCATTGGTAAAAAAAAATCATCAAAAGCAGATATGACGTCATTATATGAACTTTTCAGCCTGTGAACTTTTCTGCCCACCCTCGTATATACTGAAGACGAAAGAATAAACAAACGTGTATCAACAGCTAGAAATATACTCATTTTGTTTCATGAACAAGCAGTGTGTAGAAGGGGTACAAAAATGGAAAAAAGTTACTTGAGAAGAGAAAGTAAAATATCCTCGTGTGGTTTTATCCCTCCCTAGCAGGGTCTGAGACACGTCTCTCCTGTTCAAAGAACAGAGGCTAAAGAGGTCGAAAATGGGTTTCTGAGACAGTCATATGTCACCACACGAGTTAACCATCGGACACGCCTATTCTCTTTGAGGGGCGATGATTTATTGTCTCCCTTCCCCACGAAAATAGATTAACTGAATATTGCCACAATTTTCTTTATATCACAAAATGCTATGATGACAGGTGTTGATTTTTGACATGCTGTCGGTTTCAAGATTATTTTTTACAAAATACAAATAGTTATTATAAATAGAATATTGAATCATATTATTATACTCTTATTAGCAAATATCTGGCAATATTGAAACTGACTTAATAATTGAAGATCCGGGTCTCCTCAGTCAGATCTGGATTTTCCGTTAAAAATGTTTTAGGTTAAATATTATTGATTAATGTTTTAGGTAAAATTTTATTCAATAATGTTTTAGGTTAAATTTTATTCATCATGGATAAGAATTAGAATTTCAGGCATTAATTTTTATTTTATTTTTTCATTGTTTTCTTTCTTTTGAAATCTATGTTTTAGTTCTTATTAAATACTTTTTTGTTCTTTTAAAGACATTTCATAAACTATTATAAAACGGATATTTTAGAATTCAGTATTTTTGCCAAATAATTTGATAAAAGGATTTGTTTGTTTTTAATTTTCTTTCGTGGAAATATGATAATATGCGTGGCTAACGACACCGAAAATAGTCGGATTTCTTTTATCAAAACCAGATTGTTTGTTTATTTAAATGTCTCGAATGCTTTGAACATAGCCTTATGTCAACGAAACTTCACTGGTACCTGGCATATCTAGCCATTAGTCTACATTGTCCAACGACTTTTGTCCTCCTGTTAAAAAGGTATTTATAATTGCAAACTAGTAAATTCACCCCCAAGTTACCCCAATGCTTTTACGCCAAAACATTATTCACCCTCAGAGGTCTATATGAACCACTTTTAAAGGTTTTGTTTTGAAGCCCTGGTTCTCAGATATTTTTGCCGATGCTAACTTTTTGATTTTGGCAAGGTTAGGAATCCTCGTAGCGTAATAGCTAGTAAAGGATTGTGATCACGTAGTAAACGAGTTAGAACTCCAGTCGCGTAGTTACGTTCACTTTTAGAATAATACGCTTATGCTCGCAGCTATGGTCTAAATAGTATCACTACCGTTCTTCTGCAAAGATGGCTTTGGCATTAAATAACCTACGAAGGTTGATATGTCATTAAACAAAGAAACCAAACCAAGCCCCTGGGCCTCTAAATATAACTTTCAGAAATCATCATCCAACAAAACATTTATTTCTATAACCTCAAATCCTGTCCGCTTATTTGTGATTTTTTTTGTTTTGTTTTTTGTTTGTCGTTTTATTTTGTTGTTTTGTTTTCTTGACAATGATTTTTATTCATTGCCTAATCGACTGTTTCATGTCCCATTCAGTATTAAGTCTCTTGCCCTGCTGATTTTTACAAGCACAAATAGTTCTTTAATAAACTTAGCTTAGTTGCGGTGCAAGGCCAGAAGAATGGAGCGTGCAATGAGAATCAAACTCACTGACAATAGTCAGCAAATCCTGCTTATTACCACGTGAGATACTAAACTTGCCACAAATAAGTTGTCGGAAACGGAAGTAGAATCTTCACTACTTCATTATTTCTGTTAGACGCTCTAAACTCGCCCCAAACCTAGATATTCTTTCAGACTCCCCTTTAGGCCTCCGTTTTCTGAGCCGTGGATCGAGAGCTGAGAAACGTATGCAGTTTAACGTAACTATCACATCGTTTCTCAAGTTGGTTTAACCTTTCCAAAAAAATTAAATTAGTTTTAAAATTTATCCTTTCTTGGTTGAGCCAAGATTCTCTCAGAGCCTTCGAATTTTATGAAGTGTTTATATGTTTGTTAAGACGTTTTTCTCCTTACGCGCTTTATCAGGTAATGATTTGAATTTTTCTTTTTCTGTTTTAGGAAAAACAGAGAGGAAGTTTACAACTATGAGGTTATCATCGCAACGTAATTAGGACACAGTGATCGTTATGAAATTTATGAAAGTTTCATAAAAATCCATATAAGGTTTCATAACGATTGGCGTTCCTAGTTATGTTTCCATGATAATTTCAGAGACATTTTTTAATGTTCCCCAGAACTTTACTTAAAATCTAAACAAAATTCTAAATCCTTATCTGATGAAGCTCGTACAGAGTAAAATGTTATAATAAATATATAAACACAACATTGAATTAGTTTTCATGTCTTATTTCTCGTTCATTTTTCGAATATTTCCTCTATATATTTATTCCAATAATGTGAATGTAAGGAAGGAGGTGCCCGTGGTGTAATGGTTACCGTCGTAGGAAATGGACACGGTGACACGAGTTCAAATCCTGGTCGAGATTAATTGCATTTCACATCGCACTAATACCCTTGGGAAAGGTATGAATCCAATTATTCTCCCTCCAGCTGTGGGTAGGGCAAACTAGATTCTTCAGCCTTGGTGAGGCAACTATTCTAGGAGAAGGAAAACTCTGAATTCACACCTGTTGAACTTCGCTTAAAAATTGACCTTGTGTCACATCCTGCCCGAACGGAGGGGTTGGTAAATATGGTAATGTGAATGTAAGAAAAAGAAAGTTTCTTGTTTGAATTAAAAGGCCATTTAAGTAAGGAAATTCCACATTTTTTTAAAACTTTTTTTAAAATCAATAAACTGTTTACAATCAAATAAATAATCCAAAACTTATCCTGGGAATTCGATGTAACTTTAAAGAGAAATAAAAACTCTTTAGAAATAATTTCACAAAAGTATAAATATAAATACAGAAAGTACGTGATTTCCTCACCTTTAACCAACATGTTGCCGATCAGCGTTGTATTCAAGCTCACAACCAAAGAATCCCCCCCACACCATCTCTGCAGACAAAAAACCTGCGTGAATGTATCAAATGGTGAATTCAAAAATATAAAATAGGATATTTTTTTTTTAAATGCTTCTTAACATCTGTTCGTAGTTTTGAAATAGCAGATGAAATTCTAAACAAACCAAGTGAGTTCGATTCTCATTGGGTGCCCCATTCATGCGGCCTTGTGCTACATCTAAGCAAAAAGCTAAGTAAATTACCATGAAATTCTATGCAAACTGTCTAAGTTCTGGAAAACTTTCACAGAAACGTTATCAGAAATTGGGGTGTCCTCGTGGTGTAATGGTTAAAGCGATGGACTGCGGATCCGTAGTACGCGAGTTCGTACTCCAGTCGCGCTATTGCGTTCACTTTCGGGCAAATACCCTTGGGAAAGGTATGAACCCCCCTTATCCTCCCAGCTATTGGTTAAATAGTACCACTATAGTTCTTCAAGGAGAATGGCTTTGGCATTAAATAACCTAAAAAGAGTTGATATGCCATTAAACAAAGAAACCAAACTTATCAGAAATTGATAATTTCAGAAGCCTCTGTAATGGAAGGAAGCTCGTCGAATTGCGTTTCCAATAATTAATTTGTACAAAAAAATATATATGCACAAATAATGAATAAGGTACAATCCCGTAACTTACGAACGTCAATTGTAAATTAATTGGCAAAAATCTGTGGAATGTGCTATATCTAATTATGCAATATGCTCATTCTGATGTATGATTGATCGGTCGTCCATTGCTGGCCTAAAAATTAAATCTTCAAGATTCAACTTATACACGAGTATATGACGCAATAACAGTTTTTTATGAGTGCCAGTAAAAAAAAAATTGATGGTTATTACTTGATTAATTGAGGATGGATATAAAGCGAATTTCTGGACTGACTTTGAATGACAAGGGCTTTGGTTTTCGTTTCAAATAATGCATGGAAGTAGGTTTTCTCTTGAGATTTTGGAAAATAGTACAAGCACAAACTTTACTTTATTTACTAAGTATTGCTTAGTCTCTCTCAAGCCTACCTCAGAGTCTATTCAATCACAAAGTTTTTCAACAGGGGTAATTTTTATGCATTTATTCTTTTATCAAAATATTCTATTCCTCTCTCTCTCTCACACACACACACACACATACACACACACACACTTGTATGTATATATAGTGCTGTTCATAATCATTTAAACGAATAATTCGTTTTCTAATCTCTTGATTTTGAGTGTTAAAAACAAAATTACGCAAGATCGAAATCATACGGAAATGAATACACAGGATCATGCATTTTGACATGATTTGTGATTTGAATATTAAATGGAAAATGCTTTTGTTTTGTTTTTTTAATACAATTAAATTGTAAACCTTGTTCAGAATCGATTAAGACGATTAAAGAGGCCAACTCAGATTAGAAGAGTTGACAAACGAATAAATTAATTAGGATCCCTTACTCAAAATTCCGAATGACCTCAGTAATCTTACATAATAAAAAAGATTGTGTGCTTGTTCAAATACTTATGAGCAGTACTTCCAATACGATAATGCACATATAGTTGGTTGAAAATCCCAGGGACAAGTATTTAAACAAGCACAGTATATTGTTATATGTTACAATAAATAACAATAAAATACGCTAAAATCGTATATTTAGTTAAATGACATAACCAGACTTTTCATGCTTGAAACTGATAAGATAGGCATAATCCCTTTTAAATGCCGACATTTTATAGATGGTCCAGTCGTCTAATGCTGCAGAATACACCGACCGCATTTCAGCAGAGGGGTAAGCCTCCACCAACGAGTGGAGGTGCCCGTGGTGTAGTCGTTATCGTCGTAGGAAATGAACACGGCGACACGAGTTCAAATCCTGGACGAGACTGATTGCATTTCACATAGCACTAATACCCTTGGGGAAGGTATGAATCCAATTATTCTCCCTCCAGCTATGGGTAAATAGTAGGACAGACTAGGTTCTTCAGCCTTGGTTAGGCAACTAGTCTAGGAGAAGGAAAACTCTGAATTCAAACCTGTTAAACTTCGCTTAAAAATTGACCTTGTGTCATATCCTGCCTGAGCGGAGGGGTTGGTAAATAGTACCAACGAGTGTCCAAGATATGATACTAAACAATCTGATGGTGAGGCTCCAGAAATGTTAGAGCTTTGGGGAATGCAGAGTACCCCTTCGTGAAAGTATTTAACTGTGTGAAAAAATGAGCTAAGGCTCATTTTAAAATATTAATCACCGGACATTGGCATGACAATTAGAATGTTCGCCAATGGCCTGGGAGACCTAGGTTCAATCCCAGGTCGAGTCATAACAAAGACTCAAAAAATGGTACTTAAAGCCACCTTGCTTAACACTCATTATTATAAGGTAGGGATCAAGGGTAAAGTGGAGTAATGCAGGGAAACGAGTAGCGCCCTCCGCCACATCTTAGTGTAGTAGCTATTGAAAAGGGAGCCTTCGTGACACCCTCGACTATGGTCGCCAACTTACTTACTTATAAAAAGGTTTTGCAATTATATGATCTACTATGGTTGATATGCCATAAAACCAAACCATTTTATAGCATATACCTAAAAATATGCCAACTTAACAAAATATTCATGAAAAATTCTACTTTCAAAGTTGAATTTCTATTCTGAGTTATCGCCAAATCTGCACCCAATAATAAGAAATAAAAAGAAAATACCGTGCACCTTACACAGTGTAAAATCTAATCAGCTTTGCTGCCAGACCATTGTTGGTGAATTTGTCCCTCTGTGAGAGCCCCAGCTTAGTTTAGTTTGATCTTGTACAAAACTCATACGTGGGGGAATAGCAAAAACCAGTTATTTGATGATAGAGATAATATAGTTAATTACATAATAGGCGAATGCAGCAGACTGACACAAATGCAATACAAGACAAAGCACGACTCTGTGAGAAAGTTAAGCCACTGAGAATTATGCAAGAGAATGAAATTTGACCATAATAACAAATGATATACTCATAAACCAGAATCTGTTCTAAAAAAATGAGAGGTATTACATTCTCTAGGACTATGAGATACAAGCGGATCGCTCAATCCCGACCGGAAGATCAACCCTCGTTTTAACTGATATGTAGAAATAACTTGTCATCTTGTTAATTTTGCCTGTCCACTCGACTACAGAGTGGAAGTGAAGGAAGAGAAAAAGATGGAAAAATATCTGAACCTTGCCAGAAAGCTGAAAAAGTCGTGAAATATGAAGTTGAAAATGATACCCATCGCATTTACAGCCCTTAGAGCAGTCCCAAAGGACACGGAAAAGAAATTGGGTGAACTGAAAATTAAAGAAAGAATCGAGACCATCTAGACCACAGCAATGTTAAAATCAAGTAAGATACTTAGAATCTGCAATTTGAAGAGACTTGCTGTCACTCAGACTTCAGTGAAAAACTACCACTTAGAACTGGCGTGAAAAACTTACATGGAGGATAATAATAATAATAATAATAATAATAATAATAATAATAATAATAATAATAATAATAATATGCACAGCCCAGAACCTGTCCTAGAAAATAACACACATAAACTCCGATGGGACTTTGACATACACACGGATCACCTAATCTCGGCCGGAAGACCAGACCTAATAATAATCAACAAAAAGAAGAGAGCTTGCAAAAGTATCGACTTTGCTGTCTCGGCTGACCACAAAATAAAACTGAAAGAATGTGATAAGAAGGATAAGTACCTCGACTTTGCTCGGGAATTGAAAAAACTATGGAACATGAAGGTGACAATTATACCGATTGTAATTGGTGCGTTTGAAACAATAACTAAAGGATTACTAAAGGGACTGGGGGACTTGGACGTTGGCAGACGAGTAGAAACCATCCAAACTACTACATTATTGAGAACGGCCAAAATACTGGGAAGAGTCCTGGAGACTTGAGGAGACTTGCTGTCACTCAAACTCCAGTGAAAGACCATCAGCTAACACTGATGTGAAAAACTCTCAAGGAGTAAATAATGATAATAATAATACTTCACAGAGGTCAATGGACTTATTATTATATGAAAATATAAAAAAAAATCCAGCCCAAGAGAGATGATCCAGATATAACAATAAAGATTTCTTTTCATGTTTACTGTGAAACTTAACGACAGATTTCAATATCTCAATTGACCTTTCAATGAATATGGTAACTTCCAACGTGACGCTTCCACCACGACAAAATCACTCCTGGGTTTTGCGTAGTAGTTACAGTGCTATGTAGAGGGGTGTCACGAGTATGCACGTGTGTGTGTGTGTGTGTGTGTGTGTGTGTGTGTGTGTGTGTACATTAGGCAGTGAGTGATAGTCGCCCTCACAGCTACTCAACCTACACAGGTTTCTTCCTACAGTAATACATGACACACGCTATGTCAGCTTCCTCAGCAAATACACACACGCCCAGACGCTAAATGCAAACAAACTGTCTTCTTCCCGTTAACTGCATTTGCCCCTCCTCGTATACACGTCATGCGAAAACTCTTCCTTCTGTTGTACCTTCGTGTACATACAACCAACAACATACATACATACATACATACATACATATAAAGAGACTTATATATACTGTTGATTGTGTTTATATATATATATATATATATATATATATATATATATAGAGAGAGAGAGAGAGAGAGAGAGAGGGAGACGCCCACGTAACTTTTAATGGGCTTATATCGTAATGGTCAGCACGATTTTCTACAAGCAATTGATTAAGAGCCAGTTTCTTTCCCGGAATGAGCTAAAGATTAGTGGCTTTCTTTCACATCTACTATACGAAGTATCCAGACTACAGCTTTTTTTCTTATTGATTAATTCATTCTTTTATTTTAAAGGCATATCAATCTGTCTAGGTTTGTTTTAAATCTAGATGTTAGGGAATGGACTATTTCTTTTTTCTTTTTCTTTTCTTTTTTTTTTTTTTTGCGCAGGCTTGCACAGGATACGATCGAATATGAATATTTTTTAAACAGATCTACTTTATCTATTGATGGGATCTAACGAGTACTACCACTTCGTGTCAGAGCGGATTATGGCATGAATGGGTACTCTATACTCTCCAGATCTTCAGAACTGGAGTATTACACTCAGATGCCCATGACACCCTTATTTGATGGATGGGGGTCTTATCCCTCTGTGGGCAATACAATGAGCGTGCTATTGACAGTCCTATTTTTTTCTCAACTAAGAAGCTTAATTAATGAAGTGATGATGTCTTGACTTTTATCTGAAAGATTCAGTACCAATTTTTTTTTAAAAACTTTGAAGATAGCCTCGTTACTTTTTGAACGAGGGCAAAGCCCTCCATATCCTTCAGACCAATGTTTTCCTTGTTTCCTAAACTGAAAATTTCAATGGAATATAACGGTGCAACTTCAAACCATATCAAAAGAGAAGTTTTAGAGAGGCTTCGACCAATAAAAAATCCGATGAAATAAGGGCGTTGAATGCCAATGGCTCGTTTTTATCTTATCAAATATGTTTTAGTCTCGATACACACATAGTCTATAATTATGTACTGAGCTTTCGAACAAAGTCACAGGTATGGGGTACCTTGTGAGGGTCGTACTCCCTACTCAATATTAATGATCAGCTTGACAAATTTGCTAACCCACAACGAGGTACCCAAATATTCTCATGTATAAAATAGCGCAATCTATATTCATACTTACATTTATCGATCATACAATTCAGAGTAATGAGAAATATAGATGTCGTGCTAAGATTGGAACTAATTAGCCGTTTACATGTTCGTCTTTTTGTTTTTTGTTTTGTTTTTGTTTTTTCAAAATGCACACAGATATGCACTGCGTGGGCATATACAAAGCTTTTTCCACTGCATCATCAAACTGGTTGCACACTTGTATAATGAGAATTTTCATGGTCGGTTGGTTGGTTGGTTGGTTTAACGGCCTTCTCACGCTTATTCAGTTGTTTGATGCTGAAGCCAGACTTTTTAAAGCAATTATATAGTTTCAAGAAAGTAATTATAATTATCGTTTGTAAAGAATAATTTCTAGTAACTATTATTTTTCAAATAATTTATTCACAATTATATAGTTTTAAGTCAGGGAAGGTAATCCAATTGGAATTGTGCAAGAATTTCAAATTTGACCATACGAACAAACCATCTATGCACAATCCGAAATCTGTCCAAGAAAATGAGACGCACAAAATTCTCTGGGATTTTGAGATACAAACGGATCATATAATCTCGACCAGACGACCAGACTGAGTAATTATCAACAAAAAAGGGAGAATCTGCCGAATGAGCACAGGGTAAAACTGAAAGAAAGCGAAAAGAGAGATAAGTATCGAGACCTTGCAAGAGAACTGAAAAGATTATAGAACAATAAAGTGACGGGGATACCAATAGTAAGGTTTGGTACGGGGATTAGAGTTCTTGAAGATAAGAGGATGAGTGGAGACCATCCAAACTACAGCATTTTTGAGATCGGCTAGAATACTGAGTAGAATCCTGGAAAGTTAAGGAGACTTGCTGTCACTCAAACTCCAATGGAAAACCATCAGCGAACTCTTGTGCGAAAAACTCTCAAATAATAATAATAACTCGCAAGGATTAATTAGGATAATAATAATAATGATAATCGACCAGAATACTGAGAAGAGTCCTGGAAACCTGAGGAGACTTGCTGTCACTCAGTCTCCAGCTAAAGACCACCAGCTAACGTGGGGGTAAAAAAGCTCGTTGGGAGTAATGAAAATCGGCAAACGACACCTGAGAGACAGAATGGAACTACCAGATCATGACATGATTAGAATGCTCGGAGAAAAGGAAACGTACAAATACTTAGCAATATTGGAAGTTGACACCATCAAACAAGTGGAAATGAAAGAAAAAAATTAGGAAAGAGTATCTCAGGAGAACCAGAAAGGTACTCGAGACAAAACTATATTGCAGAAACCTTATCAAAGGAATAAATACCTGGGCTGTTTTCCTCGTAAGATATTCAGGACCATTCTTGAAGTTGACCAGAGAAGAACTTAAGCAAATGGACCAAAAAAAACAAGAAAACTAATGACTATGCATAAAGCATTACATCCCAGATATAACGTTGACAAACTATATGTATCAAGAAAGGAGGGAGGAAGAGGACTTGCCAGCATTGAAGACAGCGTGGACGCATCGATACAAGGACTCGAGGACTACATAGAAACACGCAGAAGACTGGTTTCAGCCACCAGAAACGATACTGACAACACAAAGTCCAACAGAACGACAATAACTAGAAGACAAAAATGGGAAGAAAAACTACTCTATGGGCGTTTTAAACGGTTAATAAACATCTCACATGAGAAAACCTGGACGTGGCTAAGAAAAGGTCGAGTCATATCAAAGACTCAAAACATGGTACTTGATGCCTCCTTGCTTAACACTCAGCATTATAAGGTATGGATCAAGGATAAAGTGGAGCAATCCTGGGAATGGAGTAGCGCCTTCCCCTACACCTCAGTGTAGCTATTGAAAAAGGAACCTTTGGGTTGTCCTCGACGAAGGTTGCCAACTTTACATTTTACTTTTTATATAAAGAGAAAAAGTTATTATTAGTTACCATATAATTGTATGAAAACTATTTATTTTTGATAGAAATACCTGATACTCAATAACTGCATAAAAACAAACGCTTACTGAATAGAAATAGTAATTTTAAACCATATAATTGCTTGAATTATCAGATAGGAATACTTGAAACCTTACAACTGTGAGCAAATTAAATGTATTTGAATGGAATACTTGATATTTGCAAATAAATGATTACTGACTAATAAAAACGTGCAATTAAAAGATGCAATGGAATATGGAAAATATAGTTGTGAATATAATTGACTTTGGATAATCCATAAGGAGTTGATATGCCATTAAACAAATAGATCAAACCAAATTAGATATGATCAATTTAAAGTATAAGTATACTAAAATGATTATGATTTTATCAATTTTTTTTTAGATATTTTCTTTTTAAATGTTATACTTTCATAAAATATTTTTAACTGACGATGGGACTTTCCTCAGGTACAGCTACTCTTATTCGAGATTGAAATGAAGGAGAGTCTCCGTGGCGTTGTAGGTAACGTGCAGGACAATGTAGTGGGGTTAAACTCTAGTCATGCTTTTACATTTACTTTTGGACTAATACCCTTGGAAAAGGTATGGACCCCCTTATCAACTCAGCTATGGGTTAGATAGAATCCCTACTCTTCTTCTGCAAAGATGGTTTCAGCATCAAACAACCCATGAATGTTGATATACTATTAAAAATATAAAACAAAAAACAAATAGAAGTGCTGATTTATGCATAAATAATTAAATCATTTTCACGTCTATTATGCTCGGTTTAAAAAATGTACATCTTCAGTTTCGATGCTTTTGGAAACACTTCATATCCATCTTTCTGTCCAACCACCTTTTGTAACTACGGCTGCATCATCACCGGTTACAGGAACTTTTTAAACAGGAATTTTACTCGGATCTTCTAAAAGTTGCTACTAAAAGTCATTAAAAATATTTCATTCTTATCCTCGAAATCTTGCTGTTTTGTCTCAATGTTTAGGGCACAATTATTAGTAATTTACAAAGTTTTTGGTTAGATATAGCACAAGGCCGTATGAATAGGGCACCTAATGAGACTTACTCGTGAAGGTTTGCTAGTTTAGCTTGCTTACCTTTATACCATCAGAGGTGCTCTCAGGCACAATTATTGCCATTTCATGAATATTCATGACTATATATTCTAAGCAGCCTAAGTATACCTTGATCTTTTATCTAATGGTTATTCTCGTGTAAACAAATTTCAGTGTATTCGATTTGTATAAATCTTGAGATATATAATCAGCGCTGGTATTTATCTGACATCCAACCGTGTCAGAATAGGGCACAAGGCTGCTTTATGGTGGGAGCCGCGCACAAATCGAGACTCATGCCCGGAAGGGACAAAACTTTATCTTGCAAGCAGGTAAAGCTTGGGTGGGGACGGTCCCCTGAGGCCAAGTGCATCAGATGAAATGCCCAATACTACCCCTATCCAGGACACACCCACCCGTGAGGGTGGCATATAATGTCTTGACGAGCGCCCATAAGCGCTAAAGTTTGTTGTTTTTTGGTGGGGGGTTCTCTCTGGAAACTGCATCGCCAGTTTTAGCGGTTCTTTAAAAATTTGATCTGGATGTCAAATGAATGATTCATTAATTTTAATGGCATATCAACCCATAATCGCCGATATTCGCTAAAGTTTTTTTTTTGGGGGGGGGTCCTCTCTTGAAACTGCATCGCCAGATTTAGCTGTTCCTTAAAAATTTGACCTGGATGTCAAATGAATGATTGATTAATTTTAATGGCATATCAACCCATCTATGGTTATTCTATGCTTAGAAATTAGGGATTTGTGTTCATTGCCCATTTATACTTACATTTTTTGTGTAGATGATTCACAAGTGTTTTTGCACATAATTATATATCAAATATTTCTATCGACCATGTAGAGTGTTCGCCAATGGTCTGGGAGACCGGGGTTCAATCCTAGGTCGAGTCATACCAAAGACTTAAAAATTGTACTTAATACCTCCTTGCTTAACACTCAGCATTATAAGGTACGTATCAAGGGTAAAGTGGGGCAATCCAGGGAAAGGAGTAAAGCCCTCCCCTTCACCTTGGTGTAGTAGCTATTGAAAAGGGAGCCTTCAGGTTGCCCTCGACTAAGGTCACCAAATTTACTTACTTCATTCCTATCTAATAGAAATAATTTAGGCATTGTATTGTTTCAAGTATTCTTATCTAATACTAATAATAATTTGGTTACAAGTATATATTTCTATTTAATAATAATCATTTGTTTGTCCACAATTGTATGGTTTCAAGTAACTAATAATGATCATTTTTAAACAATTGTGTGGAAGCCAAATTAGGAATATTCTAGTATAATAATAAATGACTCTATTATAAATTAGATCCAATTTCAATTTTAAAAATAAACAACAAAACAAGAATATAGATACAAAACAGTAATTTTACTCAATATAGCCACCATTTTTTTCAATTATTGTATAAACAAGCGTTCGAAATGATTTGCATGCATTCAAAATAAATTCTTCCGACATTTTATTCCATTCCTCCTCAATGACAATCTTAAGCGAGCCAATGTTTGGATAGAAATTTGCATTTGTCTTGTTTTCTAAAACACCCCATATAACGTAATTAAGGGGGTCAAGATCTGGGCTTAAATCTTGTTTCTTGCAGACTTTCAATTCATTAGCGTGCTTTCTTATTAACGTTGTGGAGTCATTCTTAATCGCCACCGTGAAAACAGTTAAAAAGCTTTCTTTTTGTTTTTTTGTTTTTTGCCCGGTCTTCCACGCCCTTTTTTCCTTAAAAATCTCTTTTTCTGTAAAAAAAAAAAAAAAAAAAAATTTTGCTTTGTATACGGAAGACAAAGAAAGTTTGGCTTGGTTTCGGCGTTAAGCATGTCATAGATTCTTTGTCTTTTCTTTTCTTGCTCACTCATATTCGGCAGAATTTTGATTTCAAAAAAAGTGCTTGAATAATAAAGCTAATCATGAAAATTTAGATTTACCACGTTTTTTTTTTCAAAAGTTGGACAAATCAAAATAAAAAACCGTTTTAAAAATTATTCCATATTTTACTTCTGCACTGAGTATAGGATCATGTAACAATTTTTATACAAATAATTTTACATCTATAAGCCATCAAGAATTCTTATGGAAGAGAAATGATTTGAAAACTTTTCTATTTAACTCCTGGACGGGACTTTAACAGATATTTCAACTCCAGATCATTGGCCAAATAAGTAGAGTGTTTATCAATGTTCCGGGAGACCGGGCTTCAATCCTAGGTCGAGTCATACCAAAAAATGGTACTTGATGCCGCTTTGCTTTGTGTAGTAGCTATTGAAAAGCAAGCCTTCGGTCACCCTCGACAAAGGTCGCCAAGTTTACTTACTTACTCAACTCCAGGTCAAAGTGTACCTGGGAGTAATGAGAATGAAGGATCATTCTATACTATCCAGATCTCAAAAGTGAACACTCACCATCCGATGCTGTTTTGTGTCACACTCAGGACGCACCACTTTTTTGGAGGGAAGGGGTTTTACCTCTTTGTGGGGGGATGGAATCAGCATGTTCAAAATCTCACCGACAGAGTTATGGATGCTTGTATATTTCTCAGAATAATGCATACAGAAAGAAAACCCGAGACAATATCTATTAAGTGTGGACATTTTTTTTTTAATCCAGATACAAAATGTTTGCTATAATCTTATTCTGCCTTGGCATTCTAATTCTTATTCTTTATGTATGCATTTATGTTCTTGTTTCATCGTCATCATCATCATCATCAAGTCGTGCTGCTAGCACGGATATGCTGACTCTCTCTCACTCCATCCATCCCTATCATCCATCGCTCTCGGCAGGTCTTCCAAACTACATCCTATGTCCGCACAGGGCTATTGTAGGTAAGTTCTTGCTGGCCGGCCAACGATGGCACGTCCTTGTGAAGGGGTTCATGGGAAAACGTCATTTTTTAAATCACAAACTGCACTCAGAAAATGAAGATTAACGTCCAATATAGTCTCTGCATTTAATTGATCTGGCGTATATATATATATATATATATATATATATGATTCTCTTAATACCCTGTCCGGTGGCAAAAGCTGCTTGGTAGCGCCAGGGGTGGCAGTACCGCATTGAGCTACCGAAACTGTGTTATCACCCCTGGATGGCGGCTGATGAGGACATGGTATCCCACGTGCTTTCACACGTTGTATGATGAAAAATATGAGTTCGACCTAGCTTCTCCAGCAGTGTCCTCCATTACCATCTTCTTATTTACTTACGTAATTTGAAATGATTTTAGTCAATTGATGCTCTTGTGTTCTCTACTCGCCAATACAACTGATGTTACCCATGTAAAAGCGGAAGTATCTATCCATACGTAAATAATCCTATCATTATTATTATGTGTACAATGCAAGTAATTACATAAATCAGGTGTTACATCTACTAAGTGTGCTCAAAAAGTGCCGAGTCTGAAGCTGCATTTACCAAGACAGAAATGAACAATGAATGAAGCTTTAATTCTTCTCAAAATAGTCTTCTTGCCATTTAACACATTTACTTCAGATGGTTTTTCATTGTTCGAAACATTTCTGATAGTCCTTATCTGATGTAGTGTGAAGCTTTTAATACTCTTCATATCTTCAAATCTTTTCCTTGATATAGATCTTCAGTTAAAGAAAAAAAAAGTCTTATCAGGTTAATTCTAGTTTTTTGTCGAGGGTTTTGTGCTTTTACAAAGCTGTTTTTCACCTAAAACATTATGTTCAAAAAATTTAGAGGCTGACTTTATTTTTATTTATCTTATCTATTTATTCTTTTCGGTTTCTTTTTTTCAAATTGACAATAACTCGTATCAACTTAGCTGTGCACTTTATTATATAATTTGCTCAGCTGTGTTCACTATTTCATTTACATTTTAAATCTTAGAATCTTAAAAAATGTAGACCTTCAGTCTCGATACTTTTAGAAACACTTCATCTCCATCTTTCTGTTCAACTACCTATTGTAATAACGACTGCATCACCGGTTACGGGACATGGTTTCACGACAATGAGCCAAACCCAAAACTACACGATACTATGTAATGCAGTTTATATAAGCGCGGTTCTTGTTCATCACATTAAGAAATGTAGAGCCACAATAATGATCTGTTGCCGAAAAACTTATTCTATCTAAAGGTTTTATACTGCATCTTGTACATATTAAACCCAACTCCTCGGGATGGATTGGACTCGGATCGCCGATTTTATTTCTTACGACGAAAACCGTTACACAAAACGTGCCTCGTACTTTTTCACATCAGTGAAAATAACAAAGATGTATTGTTTCGAAGTGGCCCTCAAACTTCTATCTCAAGTGTAGTATCTGTTCGGTCTATCTACTCCCAAGTCCGAAGCTGGGTTCGGGGGGAATGTAGTTGTTATTGTCGACGAACCGAGTTCACGCCAATGCTCTTGGCGAAGGCGTGAATTCATCTCTTCCCTTGCTCTCCCAGTTATGGTCAAATATATTTATTGACTGATTGATTGATTTTATCTGCATGTCAACCCGTCTAGGGTTATTTTATGTCCAGAAGTTAGGGAATTGCATTCACTGGAAATCCATATTTACGTTTTTGTTTAGTTGTTTCTTAAGAGGTTTTGTTTTGTTTTTTGTTTTGTTTTTTGTTTTGTTTGTTTGTTGTTGTTGTTGTTTTTTTGTTTGTTTTTTTTTTTTTTGCTTGTTTCTTTTTCTTTTTAGCACACAGTCATATCGAATATGAATAATTCTTAAACAAATCTATTTGACTTATAGTTAGGATTCTAACATGTACTAACTCTTTGTATCAGAGTGGACCTTGGGGTAATGGCAATGCAGAGTTACTCACCAGTCCGTAGAGTAACAGTGGCCTCACCATCAGATGCACTTTAGTGTCATACCCAAAACACCTTTTTTCTTTTTCTTTTTTAGTGAGGGTCTTATCTCTCAACAGGGAATGCGGTCACCATATACTAACTTCTACTAACAGACCAAAATTTATTTTTAGTCCCCAAAGTTCCAGAACTGAAGCCACACCATCAGATGCAGTTTAGATTGGTTGGTTGGTTGGTTTTTATGGCATATCAACCCATTTAGGGTATTTAATGCTAAATCGTGTTTATATAAATAGATATTAAATATATGATTCGTAAATGAGTAGTTCGTCGGTAACATTTTTAAATACGCCAGAGCTCATTTGTTTGCACACGGTTAAATGGTTTCAAGCATTGCTATGTGACACAAACAGTTAGATGCAGTTAAATGGTTAAACATTTCTATTTGACTCATAAATGGAACCCTAACAGGTAATACCACTCCGAATCTGAGTGGACCTGGGAGTAATAGTTATTAAAGGGTACTCCGCATTCACCAGAGCTCCAGAAGAGAGGCCTTACCATCAGATAGTTTAATGTCATATCCAGAACACTCGATGTGGGTGTCTTACCTTTCTGCTGAGATGCAGTCAGCGTATTCAACAGTCCCAGATGATTGGGCTTTATGTGATTTAGTGTCATACCCAGAACACAATCAGTAAATAGTAGACAAAGTTAAACTTGTGGGTAACCGGTCTAGGAAAAAGCAGAACTCTGAAAGCAGAACTCAGTATGCGAGGGAAGTCGCTCCGCCCTTTTAAAACCTACTAGTTACTAAAAACATATGACGGTCACTGGTATGATTTGGCTGCGGCACGATTTCACTCCAATAATAAAGCACACACACACACATACACACACACACACACACACACATACACACACACGCATTGACGAGGGTCAGCTGGCGTTATCAACTGGAAGCAACACATAAAACTCTTTGAAATCCGGTGTTTAAAAACCCGTGAGAAAGAAAAACACACAAAGAAAAAAAGAAACTTTAATCATGTAATTTCATCTGAAATATTCTCGGATATCGAATCGTTACGAACCAGATGAATAAAGTTTGACGGCTTTGATATTACTTTTTTTTCCTTGTAATTTGGGCAATTGCCCTTGTCACCTCCTCTCTCACTCACCTACATTTACTCATACAAGTGTCACCCCAACCACCATCCACTTCATACAACTTGTATAATATTAGACTATGATGGGAGGGAAGGAGTTTTTAGGATTTCCTGGGTCGAAGTTATCCTCGACTAACGAAACCCCATGAACAACGCCTTTTATGTTAATTTGTATAATCAAATAAAATTCCAAAAACATCGTACGATAAACTACATACATATGTATACACGTTTGAATAAATATATCAATATATGTACATGTATTGTGTATGTATGTGAGTTCGTACATATAAGACAGAGAGAGAGAGAAAGAGAGAGAGAGTTAAAGAAAAAGAGAAAGAATTTGAGAGGTATCTGAAAAAACTTTAAATAGCTAAGGGCCAATCAATGACGTAATCATCTTCTCAGGGTCGGTTTGACAGGAAGCAAGGAAATATTTTTAGAGCTGGTCTCAACATGACAACCATTAATTATATATTCATATGCATCTATATTTGTATGCTTCCATACATTTCTCTTCCCTCTCCCTAACTTTCTCATTCTCTATCTATCTATCACTGCAAAAAAATTATATATATATATATATATATATATATATATATATATATATATATGCGTATATGCGTGCATAGATAGACAGATATATATGAATAGACTGATAGATAGATAGATAGATAGATAGATTGATATGAAGTTGCAGATTAAAATGGAAAATGTCTAATTCTCAATGTTAGAACTTTTGAACCTGGGTGTGCTCACAAAATTTCCCCGAAGCGAAATGGTTCTCGATGTGGAAAAAGAAATTAAAGAACCGAGTTCGAATTCCGGTCGATGCTGTTTGCGTTCACTTGGCCTCCAATGAGCCAAGACAACAATGAATGAGGTGACACTATGGCCAAGTTCACGAGACTGAATTCGTATTTACCAAGAGAGAAGTTAAATGATTTAAAGCACGAGGATTGAGAAGCGCTCCAATAATTCCATTTAAAAAGGATTTTTTTTTTTTTCGTGTAGATGCCGACACAAATGTCCACCCATTACCGGGAACATTGTATTTTAGTTCTAGCTCGCTAAGGTAATATCTGTGTTCCTGTACACATATGATGTCTATGTTCTTGCCCGACACAGGTAACTGGTTTATTGTATTAATGTTCTTACGTTAAAAGTCGCTCTGTTCACTATGCTTTTGCATCTAAGTTTCGTTCGGGCTCTGTAGCTGATTTGTATTTTGGTTTGGTTTGGTTTGGTTTGGTTTTATGGCATATCAACCATTGTAGGTTATATAATGCCAAATCTTCTTTATACATATATATTAAATATATGATTCCAAGACAGAGGGGATGTCCTCGTGGTGTAATGGTTAAAGCGATGTGCTGCGGAATCGTAGTAAACGAGTTCGTACTCCAGTCGCGCTATTACGTTCACTTTCGGGCAAATACCCTTGGGAAAAGTATGAACCCCCTTATCCTCCCAGCTATGGATAGTACCACTACATTTCTTCAAGGAGAATGGCTTTGGCATTAAATAACCTACAGAGGTTGATATGCCATTAAACAAAGAAACCAAACCAAAACACATTTTGTAGATAATATTTTTAAACGTGCCTGAGTTCAATCGTTTTCACATAGTTGAATGGTTTCGTTTATTTCAATCAAATACGAGTAATTCTATTTACTATTAATCATTTGTTGGCATACAGTTAAATGTTTTCAAGTATTGCTTTGATTAAACATCAGTCATTTGTTTACACACAGTTAAATGATCAAACAGTTCTATTTCAAACAATTCAGTGTAGCATAAGTACACGGATTAAATGATCAAACAGTTTTATTTCTAACAATTCAATTTAGCAAAAGTTATTCATTCGCAGAAAGTCTAAATGACAAACACTTCTATTCAGGTGCTACCACTTCGGGCCAGAGTGGACATGGGAGCGATGGCAATGAAAGGGTACGTTGGATTCCCAAAAGCTTCAGCATTACTGAAGCCTCACCATCAGATTTTTTAGTGTCACCTCCAGGACACTCGTTGGGGAAGTCTTAGCCCTCAGCTGATATGCAGCCCAAGCCGACTGGGCCGCCTACGTTCAATCGAGCTGTCGATTTCGCCTCACGTTATCAAAATAGTTCAAAACTTTAAATCACCATAGTATTTTGAAATGCACGCAATTTTATAGAGTGGCGGACCGTCGTACCGTTGACCTTCAACGGTTGATTCACTCGGCTTTCGATGGGCTGATAACAGGAGTGCCGCACTGCTTTGATGAACAATTTAGACTCCGTTACGGGGGAGAAGTTTTTCGTTTTGCAACTATTGTGACAGAGGGATGACTGTGCTTATATTCATGAGACCTCGACCGTCATCCCGTATTGAAGCGTAAAAGAAGCCAGTGTGAGTGTCTGGTTGGTTGGTTGGTTTTATAACATGTCAACCTTTTTTGGCTATTTAATGCCAAATCCTGCCGATACATGTATTAACCCTAAGATTTCTAAGCGAAAACTTTGTAGATAATATTTTAAACAATTCAGAGATTTTTGTTTGCATACAATTGAATGTTTGGTTTGGTTTTATGGCACATCAACCATTGTAGGTTATTTAATAGCAAATCCATTTTATATATATATAAACAGTTCTTGTCTTTAATTGGAATCATTTTGAGATGAGGCTTCTTAATCAGAGAATTAATTCTTTTATTTATTGCGGACTTTTTGTCCTCATCTTGGCAGTTTTTGTGTTGTTTCTTCTTTCACTACGTTTCGGCCAAATTTCACCTCTGGCCTTCTTCAGCTGATTTACCGCGACCTCGGATAGGAATGCTGAGTCTTGTAACCGTATCCCCAGTAATTACTGCCTTCCATAGTTGTTGTCTATCACACCACGTTTTTGACCAAGTAAACTTCTGGCCGGCTTGGGGAGGATTTGAAACCGCTATCTTCTGACAATGCTCACCTGGAACCGTAAAGACTCAACGCCTCTATCCGCTGCGCCACGGGGCCAGAGGTGAAATTTGGCCGAAACGTAGTGAAAGAAGGAACAACACAAAAAGTCCGCAATAAATAAAAATTAAAAAAAAATTCGCAATAAATAAAAATTAATTCTCACATAACAGTTCTATTTCAAACAATTCAGTTTAACATAAATTGACAGTTTGAATGTCAAAAATAGTTCTATTTCAAACAATTTAATTTGGCATAAGTATACAGGTTTAAATAGAAGTAAATAATCTGGTGCTACCACTCTGGACCAAAGCGGACCTGTGAGCGATGGCAATGAACGGGTTCTCCGCATTTTCAAAAACTCCAGCATTACTGAAGCCTCTCCATCAGATCGTTTAGTGTCGTATCTTCGTTGGGGGGTGGAGTCTTACCCTTCTGCCGAGATGCATTCGGTGTATTCTACAGCCCCAGCTGACTGGGCCAGTGGAAGTGTTGTTCGGGTGTCTCAACCACTACTGTAATTTGCTTCACAAGCTTTTGTCAATTGCTCGAAAAATATTACCGTGAGCATTTCCGAAAGTGAAAGCATGAACAAGTTTTGGTAGCAAATGCCCTTTTATCAGCTGAACTCTCAGTGGGGTTGGGGGTGATGTTCTGAATTATTTTGATATGCTAAATAATTACATACTGTTATTAACACGGATTTTTTTCCTCATTTCAAACCTGAAAATTCGGATGCGTATTATACATAAGAATTAAATATCAACTTTTTATTCCGCAACGTGCATCATTATATTCAGTACGGTATGACCGAACGTAAGTTATATCAATGATCCAAACTAACTAATGTGTAACAAAAACTTCTCTCTTATACCACTAAAGAGAATTAGCTACTAGAATGTGTGTCAGTTTATTATTTTGTTTCTCTTAATTTAAGCTAATTTTTGCCACAAGATCGTTGCATTTTTATTTGAATTCTGAATTCTGTCAGCGTGCGTTATAATTAAGATACTTTTTTCTTTGTTTGTTTGTTTGTTTGTTTGTTGTTGTTATTTCTTTCAGATTTTTGTAGCTCAGAATTAAGGATGCATGTCATACATAATTGCGTGTTATACATCTTTTTGAAAAATGTATTTTTGAACTTAAATACAAAGTACACTGAAATATTCTTATCTTTATTTGCTAAGTTTTGTTGAGTATTGCACGCAGGTCACATTTTTCTTTTTAACAAGCTTAGCTTAGTGTAACACCTAGTGTTCACCTAATGTGAATTAAACTCTCTAAGAATAATTTACAATTACACAATTTCTCTTCCATTGAACGGTATCTTAGCTAGGCAGGATTTGCTGCATGGACAGCTTCTTGTTTTCCATACAATCTTACCCAGACTTGCATCGAGATTCTGACACAAATCTAATGGTCTTAAGATTAATTGATTCTATAGATGAATTACTAACAACAAATCTTTCTATGATGCCATTTTTGTATGTTAAGATAACACAAAAACAAAAATCGGATCATTATAATATTTACTGTTGGAGTTCATTACATATACGTGGGTTGATCAAAAAATATCGAGACTAAAGTTTTGATTAGCACTATCCGTATAGCTTATAATACGGTTACTGTATACCTTTTTTGCGGGGGATGTCCTGCGTATGACACTAAACTGAATATGATTGTGAGGCTCTAATTTTGGGGAGTATAAAGTACCTCTTCATTGCCATTATTCCCGGGTTCATTCGAACCTGGAGTAGTAATACAGGTTAGAGTCCCACCTATGGGTCGAATAGATCTGTTTAAAAATTATTGGTATTCGATAGGACCGTATCATAAAAAAAAATATTGCCCGTGGTGCAATGGTTATCGTCGTAGGAAATGGACACAGCGACACGAGTTCAAATCCTGGACGAGACCGATTGCATTTCACATAGCACTAATACCCGTGGGAAAGGTATGAATCCAATTATTCTACCTCCAGCTATGGGTAAATAGTAGGGTAGACTATGCTCTTCAGCCTTGGTGAGGCAACTAGTCTAGGAGAAGGAAAACTCTGAATTCAAACCTGTTAAACTCTGCTTAAAAAAATTAACATTGTGTCATATCCTGCCCGACCGGAGGGGTTGGTAAATATGATAAAAGAAAACAAGAAACAACACATAAAATGAAAATATGAAAATATAATGAACACGATTCACTAACTTCAAGGTATAAAATGACTTAAAGACATGATTATTTGCATTTCATAAGAATACTTGCAACCATATAATTGTGTGCCAATGATATGTGCTAAAAAGAAACAACAACACAAAAAATGCAAATTTAAACGTATAATGAATGCGATTTCCAGACCTTTAGGAATAAAATAACCCAAGACGAGTTGTCATGCAGTTAAAGTGAATCCATCAGTCTTTAAGCTTTAGTTGTTTTTTTTTTAATATTCTTAACTTCAAAATTTAAACGAAGAAGACTTCATAGCTGAGCAACTTAAACAATAAAGGAATGATGTCTAGACGTCTATTTTACTGTCTAGACGAGTTAATGTAAATTTTTAAAAAATGAACCTTATCACGATTTTTTTCCGAAACACAAGATTGTGCACGAGGAGTATGCGGCATACTCGCAAGACCTTTTCTAGTTTCTTAAACTGAATATTTACTTCAAGAATAAAACATGATGACGGGGATGACATTAAAAGAAATACGATAACCGCAGGATCAAAACAGGAGTTTAAGAGGTGCTTTGATTCATAGAAACCTCACTGTATGTTGAATGCCATGAGAAGTAGAAAATCTAGGTTTCAAACATTTTCGATTTCTGTCCTCGTCTCATCTACCGAAAATGAAGTTCACCTACCTCGGAAGCAGCGTCTCATCTACTGAAAATGACATCAATACGCGACTAGCGAAGCCATGGATAGCTATCGATAGGCTATCAGTGATATGGAAGTCAGACCTATCGGAAAAAATAAAACGCAATTCTTTCCAAGCAGCGGTCGTGTCCATACTATTGTATGGATGCCCCACATGGACGCTGACAAAACGTATTGAGAAAAAGACAGCAATTGCACAATGATGCTACTAGCTATATTAAACAAATTCTGGTAGCAACATCCCACAAAACAGCGGCTGTATGGCCACCTACCACCTGTCTCGAAAACTATCCAAGCTAGACGAACAATACATGCGGGACACTGATAGAGGAGCAAAGACGAACTCATAAGCGATGTTCTTCTATGGACCACTTCACAAGTGTTGGACGACCAGCTAGAAATTATCTACAGCAGCTCTGTACGAACAAAGTATATAGCCTGGAGGGCCTGCCGGAAGCGATGGATCATAGAGACAGATGGCGAGAGAGAGGTAATTTAAAAAACTCTTTGCTTCGATGTGGCACAAGGCCGAATGAATGGGGGACCCAATGAGACTCGAACTCACTAGTGTAGGTTCGCTAGTCTAGCTTGCTAACCGTTACACCACCAGAGGTGCCCAATAATATAGTCATGGCCAGTATGGAGAACGAAACAGATGGCGAGAGAGAGCTAGGGAAATCCATGCGAACAGCACGACATGATGATGAACCATAGCTTCATTTACGATACTTTTTGAAAACACCTCATATATCTGTGGTCTGTATTTATCCAACCCCTCCACAACTAGCAGGATGTGACACAAAATCAATATCATCGTAGAGAACAACTGGTTGAAATTTAGAATTTTCCTTCTCTAAGACAGGTTGCCCAACCGAGGCTAAAGTACTAAGTTTGCTCATAGCAGAGCGATTTTTAAACCCCCATGCCAAAAGTGGGATGTGACACAAGTTCAATTTTCTTAAGCAGAAAACTGCCTTATCAAGGCTAAAGAACCCAGTCTACCTTACAATTTACCCACAACTGGAAGAGATGGATTCATGCCTTTTTCAAGAGCATTAACGCGAAGTGAAAGAAAAACAGTATCAGATGGGAATTAGACTCAGGTCACCGATTCCATTTTCTATGGCGATAACCGTTATACTAAGCGCATCTCCATGTCCCAGAGAGCAAGTATTTGTGAGCGCGCATTTTTGACATGCATTTTTTCCCAAGTGTACACTTATAGGCATGGGATTAGCAAGCATGTACGCGACGTTCTAATTAGCAGAACTTTATAAAAAATATAATAAGCATGACATCTCAGCGGTAAAGTGGCTTCCTTCCAACACAAGAAATATAAACAATTAAAGCAACGAGGGAACTTTTAGGTTCACCTCCCCTGCCACCGCTGCACTCCCCACCCTCAAAAAAAACTTTCTCGTTGGCGTTGATCTTGAGATTATTGACACTGATACTCTTTTCGTTTTTCGACTGTTTTTATCTTGATGTTGTCTTCATGCTTCATGTTTACTAGTCTTGAGTATATATATATATATATATATATATATATATATATATATATATATATATGCGCCTGTGTGTGCGTGTGTGTGTGTGTATGTTTGTATCTATGTGTATGTGTGTGTATGTATGTTTGTGTGTGTGTGTGTGTGTGTGGTGTCAACTGGTCGAGTCGTATTCAATGTCTTGAGATTAAGGAATTGCGTTCATTGTACATTCAAAGTTACGTTTTTTGTATTGTTATTGTTGTTTTTATTTTTCGTTAGTTTGTTTGTTTGGTTTGTTGTTGTTGTTGTTGTTGTTGTTGTTGTTTTGGGAGTTTTTTTTTTTCTTTTTTTGTACATGGTTATATGATATCAAGTATTCGTATCTAATATGAATTATTTACAAACATTTAAATGGTTTCAAGTATTCCTATTTAATACAAATAATCATATTGCTTCTGGTAAGTATTTCTATCTATTGATAGTAATTTGTTTGCACACAGTTATATTGTTTGAAATAATTAATGATAACAATTAGTAAACAATTATAGATTCATGTAACTATTCTTTAAACAAATGATTTACACTGGAAGGAGTTTCATGGAAAGCATGCTGAACAGCAGCCTTGAAGGAAGCGAGTGCGATCGCCAATCACTCTTTTACGTTCACTTTTGGACTAATAAGCATGGGAAAACCATGAACCGCCTTATCTCTCTACCTATGGATTGAATAGTATCACTGCTGTTCTTTTGCATATGTGGTATTGGTACTAAATAACATACGAAGGTTGATACGCCATTAAAAAAAGAAAACAAATCAAATAATTTAGTTGTAAGGCATCAGCTATATCAATATTAATAGTGATATTAATGATTAGTTACATTAATAATTTTCTATTTGACCCAGTCATAGGACCTTAACAGGTTCTACCATTCCTGGTTAGAGTGAACTTTGGGATTAATAACAATGAAAGAATTCCAAACTCCCTAAATCTCCAGAACTAGATTTTTTTGGTTTGGTTTTATGGCATCTCAACCATTGTTGATTATTTAGTGCTAAATCTTATTTTTTACAAACACATTAAATATAAGATTTGTAAACACATTTTCTTGATACACACACGTAAATGATCAAACTGTTCGATTTCTAACAATTCAATTTAAAATAAGTCGAAGTTAAATGGTTCCAAGTATTGCGATGTATAACTAACAATTCAATTGAATATCAGTTATTTCTTTATACACAGTTAAATGGTTAAATAGTTCTATTTCAAACAATTCAATTTAGCCTAAGTCATTTGTTTTCATAGTTTAAATTTCAAACAGTTCTGTTTGACCCATAGATAAGACCCTATCAGGTGCTACCACTCTGGGCCAGAGTGGACCAGCGAGCGATAGCAATGAAGGGATACTCTGCATTCCCCAAAGCTCCAGCATTACTGGAACTTCACCATCAGATTGTTTAGTGTCATATCCAAGATATTCTTTGGGAGGATCTCACCCCTGTGCAGAGAAGTAGTCTACATCCCTAGCCGACTGGACAAACGATTTAATTTTTTTTTTAATTTATACTGAGAGGTTTAACAAAACTGATATTTCAACTCCAGGTCATTGTCCGAATGAGTAGAGTGTTTGCCAATGGTTCGGGAGACTGGAGTTCAATCCCAGGTCGAGTCATACCAAAGACTCAAAAAATGATACTTGATGCCGCCTTGCTTAGCACTCAGCATTATAAAGTAAGGACAAAAGGTAAAGTGGAACAATCCATAGACTGGAGTTATGCCCCCCAACCCCTCAGTGTAGTAGCTATTGAAAAGGGAGCCTCGACTATGGTCGCCAACTTTATTTTACTTTATTATTCCTCTGAAGGGGATAAAATCAACGTATTCTAAACCCCACCGACGGAGCGAATGTCAAGAGGACCATTTGGGGGGTGATTCTTACTGGCTACCCAATACCTTTCGCTAAGCTAAGCTAAGATTAGTAAATGACAATATGGAGCCTGTGTGATAGACTAGACAAAGCTTAGCAAATCAAAACAAAAATACTTTTTTGCATTCTGTATGTATGCAGTTTAAAAGATTTATTTTTTTTTATTCTGTTTATATATAACTTCTCAAAACACTATTTGTAATTACATTTTTTATCAGTCAGCCCAATCGTCTGGGGTTGTTGAATATGCAGGCAGCATCTCTGCATAGAATTAAAACACCCCATCCAGTGAGTGTCCTGGGATAGGACTCTAAACATTCCGATACAAGGCTCCAGCCCTAGAGCTCTGGGGAATGTGGAGTGCTCCTTCATTGCCATTACTTCCACGTCCACTCTGACCTGGAGTGGTAGTATAAATCAAAGTCCAATATATGGGTCAAATATAACAATTTGATTATTTGCAATATTTGAAACCATTTAATTGTGTGCAAACAAACCATTAATGTTAAATTGAATTATTGGTTGATTTGTTGATTGGTTAGGTTTAACGGAATATCAACCCTTGTTGGTTATTTAATGCTTATACTGTTTATACATATGAATATTAAATATATATGATTTGATAACAAATAGTTTAAGGTAACATTTTTAAACAAGTCAGGTCTCATTTGTTTGCACACAGTTAAATGGTTTCAAGTGTAGCAATCTAACATTAATAATTCTATTTAATATTAATCATTCGTTTGCTCACAGTTAAATGGTTTCAAGTTTTGCTATCTAAAACTAGGTTTTATTTGTACACGGTTAAATGGTTTCACTGTTTAACACTAATAATTCAATTCCACATTTCTCATTTGTTTGCATACAGTTAAATTGTTTCAAGTATAACTATGTAACTCTAACAATTTAATTTAACATCATCAAACATTTGTTTGCGCATAGTTAAATGGTTAAACATTTCTCTTTGACGCATAGTTGGGACCCTCCGAGACAGAGAGGACCAGGAAGTAATGACAATGAAGGGGTACTCTACTTTCCCCAAAGTTCCAGGACGAACCTCACCATCTGATGCAGTTTATTATCATATCAAAGACATTCGTACCGAAATAGGGGTCTTACCCCACTATAGAGAGGCCATCGACGTATTCTACAGCCTCAGCCAACTGATTATTGGTATTACGGAGCACTAATAAAAATCATTTAACTGTGTACGAACGAATGAGTTCTGGCTCGTTTAAAAATGAGATTACCGACAAACTGTTCGTTTACAAATCATGTATTTGATAGATACATTCATCAACACGATTTGGCATTAAATAACCTACAAGGGTTGAAATACCATAAAACACATTTAACCAATTTTTTATTCCGTAAATTAAGGATAATTATCAATTAGAAATATGGGCTTCATATTTCTGAGTGGCGTTTTTTCTATTTTAAGAAGTACATGAAGAAAACAAACTCTCATTTCCTCCACAATGAAAGTAAGTTTTTTTTATGCATTTAATGTTAATAAGAAAAGAAAATCTCGATTTACATACGATAAACTCTACACGAATGAAACCAAATACTGCGAGGGCGCAGTAGAATACACCGACTGTTTCGCTGCTGAGGGGTAAGAACCCCTCCCCCAACGATTATCCTGGATATGATACTAAACAATCTGATGGTGAGGTTCCAGTAATGTTGGAGCTTCGGGAAATGTGGAGTACCTCTTCATTGCCATCGCTCCCAGGTCCACTCTGGCCCAGAGTGATAGCATCTGATAGGGTCATATCTATAGGTCAAATAGAACTAAACTGTGTACTTATGCTAAATTGATTTTTTTGAAATAGGATTGTTTTGACATTTAAACTGCGTACATATACTAAACTGAATTGTTTGAAATAGAACTGTTTCGATGTATAAAGATGGATTTGGCATGAATAAATCTTTAATGGTTGATGTGCCATAAAACCAAACCAAACCAAACCAAACCAAAAGTTTTAAAACCAAAAATAAAATGTTAATACGTCTATAATCAAAAATAAAAACTGCATATTGTGCGGGCCAAAAGTCTTTGCAACACAATTTTTGCTCACTTTCATCGTGCATCTTGCATGCATTTTTGATGGCTCACCTACGATCATTTGCAGCTCACTATTCAATGTAACTCACAAAAATGCAGTTTTATAAGTTAACTCAAAATTAATTTATTTTCATATATTCCTCTTTTCAGGTGAGCCAAAAGTTTTTGCAAATTACTCAAATTTGTTGATTATGGTTAAAGGAAAGATGCTGACAGCCAGTGAAAAGAGTCAAATTGTGGAATTACTTACATTGAAGAAGTCTACATTAGAAATTGCAAAAAATCTGAAGTGAGATCATCGAACTGGGAAACGTTTTGTCAATGAGGAAGGAAAAACACAAAACCAGCAGACCAAGAGTGACCACATCAAGAGATTTAGGTAAAAAAAAAAGAAGTTTGTCTGCAAATCCACACAGTACAAGCAAAGCTGTTTTTGATCATGCAGGGTTTACCGGAATTTCGAAAAGGACCCGAAATCGAATTTTGAAACGAATGTCTGACCAGAGAGCACCGACAAAATGTCCTCCTTTGAGTGATATAAACTGTCAGAAGCGACTAGCATGGGCCACTAAGTATCTGAAAACAGATTTTCGCAATGTTCTATGGACTGACGAAACTCGAGCTACGCTGGACGGCCCTGATGGTTGGACCAAAGGATGGCTTCTAAAAGGCGCCAGTCCTCGTCTATGGTATAAACGTCAACAGGGAGGCGGAGGAGTAATGATTTAGACCGTTAAAATGAATTCAGTGAACTATTGCTCGTTTTTGGAAGACAATTTGTTGCCTTGGTTGAGTTCACAGAATGATGATATCAAACAAAATCTGATTGCCCAACAAGATAACGCGCAAAACCACGCTTTTTGATTCACAAAAGCTTGGCTTCCAGATCAAGGAATCTTTGGTGAACCACTGATGGATTGGCCTCCCCAGAGCCCGGATTTAAATTCGATAGAAAACCTCTGGTCGGTTATTAAGAGGAAGGTTTACGAGAATGGACACCAAGTCAGTTGTAAGAAAGATCTCTGGGAGAGGATTAAAGAGGTATCTTCTCAAATTTCACCTGAAGAAGTGTAAAATTTAACATCCTCTGTTGATAGAAGATTGATGGACTTGATTAAGAATAAAGGAAAACGGATTAAGGGTTAAATATAAGTTTTTTCTCTCAAAACTGAGTTTTTGGATAAAATTTAGTGAGATATGGTACAATTACCATAATGGCACAATGTGTAAAACTTAATAATATAATAATATTTAGTTTTCGTTAATAAATAGTTTTTTGCAAACTTTTGGCCCACTTCACTTTTCCTAATTATTACAAAAAACCCATATTCTCTCTGAAAATTTGAATTAATATTTTGATTCAGTATTTGCTAAGTAGATTTTTGTACATATCAAACAATAAGTGATGAAATTTTATTTTTGGAAAAAATAATTATTTATTTATTTATTTATCAATATTATAATTTTGCAAACACTTTTGGCCCGTACAGCAGATATATATGAAATATACTTATTTTTGACTGTTATATATGGTTCAATACTGCAGAGTTTGGTAATTTATAATGCCTAATAATATTGATTTTATACAGTTTCATTAGAAAAACTATAATCCTAGTATCTTTGGTTTCTTTTTTAATAGTATATCAACCATCAGAAGTTATTTAATTTCAAAACTATCGCTGTAAAAGAACCGTTGTGATACAATTTAACCTATAGCCAGGGGGATAAGGAGTTCACACCTTTCCAAAGTGTATTTGTCAGAGAGGGTACGTAATAGAATGACTGGAGTTCAAATTCACAGACTATAATGTTGCATATAGTTTGGTTTGCATATAGTTTGGTTTGCATAAGTTTGGTTTGTTGGGTTTTATGGCATATCAACCTTTGTAGGTTATTTAACGTCAAATCCATTTTTATGTAAATAATCTGTTCTATTTAAAACAATTCAGTTTAGCATAAGTATATATTACGATTTCTAACTATTCCAGCAGTTATATGTAACAATTCAGTTAAATGTAAATACAGTTTTAATGTCGGAAAACAGTTCTATTTCAAATAATTAAGTTAAGCATAAGTACGCAGTTTAAATGTAAGTACAGTTTAATTGTAAAAAACATTTCTATTTCAAGCTATTCAGTTTACTCAAACAATTCAGTTTAGTATAAGTATGCTGTTAGTTCTATAGAACCTGATAGGGCTCATAGATAGGGCCCTATCAGGTGCTACCACTCCGGGCCAGAGTGGACCTGGGAGCGATGGCAATGAAAGGGTACTCCGAAATTCCCCAAAGCTCCAGCACTTCTGGAACCTCACCATCAGATTGTTTAGTGTCATATCCAGGACACTCGTTGGGGGGTGGGGTCTTACCCCTCTGCAGAGAAGCAGTCGGTGTATTCTACAGCTCCAGCCGACTGGGCAAGCACTTCAGTATGTTAGCCACTACACCATGGGGACTAACCCTGGTAACTTCGGTTTAGAAGAAAATTAACTTTTTATTAAAATTTGCAAGGGGCAAACTCATTTATTCCCAATACTACGTGTGTGTGTGTGTGTGTGTGTGTGTGTGTGTGTGTGTGTGTGTGTGTGTGTGTGTGTGTGTGTGAATATACGCGTGCACTCATTTATAAGCATACTCTAATAAGCATACTTGGTACACATATCCACACATATAAATGCACATACATATATACATACGTATGTGTGTGTGTGTGTGTGTGTGTGTTTGTGTGTGTGTGTGTGTGTGTGTGTGTGTGTGTGTGTGTGTGTGTGTGTGTGTGTGACTTCTGACAATGGAATTATGGTAATACGAGGAATGTTTGCCACCCACTTGAAAAAAAGCAAGCGTCGTATTATCATAACAACGAAATTTTATAAAACTATAAAATTCTAACATTTCGTGAACCTTTAAAACTAACGGAATTGAAATAATTATAGAAATATATATTATGAGGCCTAGTTCTAGATCCAACCAAAAAGTCAATGCCCAAGAGGCATGAAACATAGACGCTATTTTACATATTTATTCCAGAGTTCAACATATTCAGCGCATCATTTTTAAAGTATCTTAAACTCTTCATTTTTTTTCAATTCACAAAAGAAAAAGTCTTTCCTTTCTTTGTTGAGCCTAGAACTTTTCAGTTCCTTCTCGTAAATGATTCTTATATGTAAATATAGACAAATATCTTATTCATTTTTCTAAAAGGAAATAATGAAAAGAAAGAGTACTTACCTGCATTGAGGATTGCTTACATGCAACAATTAAAGAACTCTAGAAATTTACAAAAAGAGTAAAGAAAATAGGGGAATTCACAAAAGAGTTAAGAAACTCGAAGAATTTTAAAAAAGAGTAAAGAAACTCGAAGAATTTTAAAAAAGAGTAAAGAAACTCGAAGAATTTAAAAAAGAGTAAAGAAGCTCGAAGAATTTTAAAAAAGAGTAAAGAAACTCGAAGAATTTTAAAAAAGAGTTAAGAAACTCGAAGAATTTTAAAAAAGAGTAAAGAAACTCGAAGAATTTTAAAAAAGAGTAAAGAAACTCGAAGAATTTTAAAAAAGAGTAAAGAAACTCGAAGAATTTAAAAAAGAGTAAAGAAGCTCGAAGAATTTTAAAAAAGAGTAAAGAAACTCGAAGAATTTTAAAAAAGAGTAAAGAAACTCGAAGAATTTAAAAAAGAGTAAAGAAGCTCGATAAATTTACAAAGAGAGTAAAGAAGCTCGAAGAATTTACAAAAAGAGTAAAGAAGCTCGAAAAATTTACAAAAAGAGTAAAGAAGCTCGAAGAATTTACAAAAAGAGTAAAGAAACTTGAGGAATTTGCAAAAAGAATAAAGAAAAATTGATTACAACAGCCAACAACAGCAATGTCAAAAGAATTAACTTAAGGATAAACAAGAAAACAACAAACAAATTTAGCAAATAAACATAACAAAAACAGTATAAATACTTGAAGCGACAAACTGAGAAAATAGCTTATAAGATAACCTCGTCATGGTTACGAAAAGGAAACCTTAAGAGAAAAACTGAATCTCTATTAATAGCGGTACAAAATAGTGCCATAAGGACTTGTTATATCAAAGCAAAATCTGATAATACGCAACAAAATAACAAGTGCAGGTCATGTGGTGACAGAGATTAAACAATAAATCACATAATAAGTGAATGCAGTAAACTGGCTCCAAAAGAACACAAGACGGCATAACTCGGTAGAAGATGTGAGCCACTAGGAATAATGCAAGAGATTAAAATTTGACCAAGCTAAAAAAATGGTATATACCCAAACCAGAATCTGCCCTAGAGAACGTGACACATAAAGTTACCCGGAACTTTTAAATAGAAACAGATTAGCTGTTCCAGGTTATCGGACCTAGTATTTATTAACAAGGATAAAAGAACTTATCAACTTGTGAAAGTTACCGTTCCAATGGACTATAAAGAGAAAATTAAAGAAAGCGAAAACAATAAATAAATTTCTGGATCTTGCTAGAGAGCTGAAAAAGTGTGGAACGTAAAGATGACGGAGATACCAATTGTAATTAGTGCTCTAGGAACGGTCTCTAAAGGCCAGGAAAATAAATTGGGGAAACAGGAGATCAAAGGTAAGAATCTAGACCTTCCAGACTACAGAACTGTTATGGTCTGCAAGAAATGCTCAGAAGAGTCCGGGAAAGTTCGGGAGACTTGCTGTCACTCAGACTTCAGTGAAAAGCTATCTGTTAAAACTGGTGTGGAAACCTCGCATAGAATGAAAATAATAATCTTATAAAAATTCAAATATATCTGCAATTTTTTTTAATATATAATCACTAGTACGAAAGTAATTTGTATAAGATTTGTTGTTCAATTTTAAAATGCCTTTTTAAAACAAATTCTAAAATTAAAAAGGACAAAAACGAAATGAAATCTTGATCCCTCCTTCCTCAACATCCCCGCCTTGCAACTCTGAGAATTTTCTCCTCATCAGTAGACCTCCTCCAATTCACACAAACACACACACACACACACACTCATCGCCCATCCCACCACTCGCTTCCTACCTCCCTTCATCATCATTTTGTATCTTACCATAAATCCTAATTCCTTTCTAAAGGAAGAAAAAAATGATTATGTCTCCTGTTATTAAAACAAGTGACTGTGTTTTGCGACGTCGACACAGACGCGCCGGAAGTGGAGACAAATGGGAGGAGGAAGTTAGAGGCAGGAGTTCTGTATAAGTTCCGGAAGTGATTATCAGGTATGTGAATATAATCTACATTTTCATCTTATCGGCCCCATCACAGCATCATAAACAAATCTGCAAATCTCATCTACTCCGTGGGCAACGCAATGTCTCCTCGTCCATTCATTCAACTACATATTATTTACATACATACATATTCATATATGTAAGCAATGGTTGGTAAACTCCTCTCGCAAATCACTTCCTACAAAGTAGTGAGTTCGATCCTCATTGAATGCCCCATTCTGCTACTGTTAAGCTAACTTTAGTAAAGGACTATTTATATATGCGTTTGTGTATGCGAGTGAAAAATTTGTATGCGTCGATAACCACACACACACACACACACACAGAGATGGTGTAATGGTTATCCTCGTAGGAAATGGACACGTCGACACGAGTTCAAATCGTGGACGAGACTGATTGCATTTCACATAGCACTAATAACCTTGGGAAAGGTATGAATCCAATTATTCTACCTCCAGCTATGGGTAAATAGTAGGGCAGACTGTGTTCTTCAGCCTTGGTGAAGCAACTAGTCTAGGAGAAGGAAAACTCTGAATTCAAACCTGTTAAACTCCGCTAAAAATTGACCTTGTGTCATATCCTGCCTGAGCGGAGGGGTTGGGTAAATATGGATAGATAAGGAATTTGGCGCGCGTCATGTTAAAGGTGAAAGATAATGACTAAACTAAGAGAAACTTAACACTCTCGTGGGAGTTCCCGTGTCGTAGCAGTTAACGTTCTAGATTATGATATCCTAGTAAGCGAGTTCGAATTCCAGTCGCGCTCTTACGTTCACTTTCGAATTATAACATTAAAGGTATGAACCCTCTAATCTCCCAGGTATGGATCAAATATTACCACAGCTAATCATTTTAAAATATAGCTTTGAAATCAAATAACCCGCAAGGTTTGGTGTGCTATTGACCGTCCCACGCACGAGAAAATAGTGAGACATTTCAATCATACATCTTAGATGCATCAGGGAGGTCTTCAGTGATGCGCTGTCTTCATTGCCGATTTCGGGTTATTTCTGCATCATATCGGCTCCGACAGTAACCCCGGCATGACTCTGGAAGAGCCAAGCCGCCTCCGTGACCGCGACGTGCTACGCTCGTGCCTCTACCAAAGCAAAGAAAAAAATAATAAGGCTGGACTTCGGCCGTTCTTATAGACATCTGTCTTTTAGTAAACAGACTGGGCTCTTCAACCTTGATATGGCAACTCGTCTAGGAGAAGGAAAACTTCGCATTCAATCCTGTTAAACTTCGCTTAAAACTGACCTTGTGTCGCATCCTGCTCGTACGGATAGGTATATATACATATATATATATATATATCGTTATAACTACCTATCTACTTTCGGAAACGAGATTTTGTGTGTGTCACGTTAGGAACGAGTAAGGAATAGATCGACAAGACTAAATAAAATCTAACATTCGGCATACTCCTTCACGTAAACTTCAGCAGCCAAACCAGTTTACGAAAATTAATTCTTAGCACAACAGCTCTCCCCCTCATCGCTTCGCCGCAGTACCTTTCCCAGCAACTGCTCTCCGCCAAGCTCTCTCGTTTTCGTTGCAATAATAAATCAGTGTCTGAATTATAACTTTCAATTACTTTTTTTTTATTCCATAAAATCTAACTCTACTTTAAAAGTAAACACAAATACATTAAATTTGGTTTCTATTTCGTTGTTTACTTACATATCAACATTTACATCAAATTCCTTCTCCAAAGGGTACAGTAGCTAATGTGCTGGACTGGGCCTCGAAGTAAACGAATTCGAACTGCAGTTGTGTTATTACATTCACTTTCGGTCTAATTCTCCTGGTAAAGGTATGAAACTCTTTATACCCTTCTGCTATAGGTTAAGAAGGGCTTTGGTAGTTAATAACCCACGAAAGTTGATATGCCATTCAAAAAAGAAACTGAAACTGAACCTTCCATAAGATATCATACTGATGCTGTTAAAGATATGCTGTGACAGTCTATAAAATATCAACACTTATCAAAAAGACCACAAAATTTTCTATTGATTAAGTTCTGAAACTTATTTTCAAAAAATTTTGAAGATTAAGTTAAAGTTGCGCAATTTAACATTGAAGAAAGGAATTACTTTTTCGAAAGATATTACTTGGTTGGTTGTTTGGGTTTTATGGCATATCAACCTTTCTAGGTAATTTAATGCCAAATCCATTTTTATACTAATAATCAATCCTATTTCAAACAATTCAGTTTAGCATGTGTACACAGTTTAATCGTTAAAAACATTTCTATTTCAAGCTACTCAATTGAGTCAAACAGTTTTTATTCAAACAATTAAGTTTAGTATAAGTATAGATTTTGTTTACACACAGTTAAATGTCAAAACAGTTCTATTTCAAAAAGTTCTGTTTAAATTAAGTACAATTTCAATGTCAAAAACAGTTCAATTTCAAACAATTCAGTTTAGCATAAGTACGCAGTTTAAATGTAAGTACACAATTTAATTGTCAAAAACATTTCTATTTTAAACTATTCAGTTTTGTCAAACAGTTATAATTCAAACAATTCAGTTTACCGTAAGTACAGTTTCATTGTTTAGCATTGTTTAGCATAAGTACGCAATTTAAATATCAAAACAGTCCTGTTTCAGGTAATTCAGTTTAGCATAAGTTCCAGCATTATTAGAACTTCACCATTAGATTGTTTAGTGTCATAACCAGGATACTCGTTGGGGGAGGGGTCTTACCCCTCTGCAGAGATGCTGTCGGTGTATTTTACAGCCCCAGCCGATTGGGAAAGAAAGATATTGCGTTTTTAATGCATAAAATATTCTCTTCAGTCATTTAGTTTATCTTTTTGATTTGTGTGGGGGACCGCTCCATACTCACACCTGTGAGTGTCCTGGATTTGACAGTAAACCATCTGGTGGTGTGGCTCCATTTCTGGACTTTGGGGGAATGTAAAGTTCCCATTTATTGCCATTACTCCCAGGTCCAGTCTGTGTGCAAAAAATTACTGATGTTATGTTGAATCAATAATGTTAAACAGGAATACGTAAAACCGTTTAACTATGTGCAAATAAATAATTAATATTGAATAGAATTATAAGTGTTCGAGTCGTAGTAAGTGAGTTTGTACTCCAGTCGCACTATTATGTTCACTTTTGAATGAATACCCTTGGTGTAGCTGTGGGTTAAATAGTACCACTACTGTTCTTCAAGTAGAATGGCTTTGGCATTAAATAACCTAAGAAGGTTGATATGCCATTAAAAAAAGAAACCAAACCAAACCAAGCCAATACTTGAAACCATTTAACTGTGTACAAACACATAACAAATGCTACATAGAATTATTAGTGATAATATCTGTACTTGAAACCATTTAACGATGTACAAAGAAATATATTTGATAAATGTATAAACAGGATTTGGTATTAAATAACCCACAGAGGTTAACATGCCGAAAAATCAAACCAAGGCACAAAACATCAGTTAGATATTTCATTTAATCGTCCACGAGGAGTTGGGAAATCGGAAAGTGTCATCTCCATAAGTCAAAGAAAGACAGTCTGAGTTATTTCATCACCGCCAGCAGCACCTCCCCGCCCCCGTTAATACAATTGGGTAGGTTCGACGCCTGCAAGACAATGGTCAAGAAAATTAGTGGAACATTATATAATCAAAATGGATATTATTCGCTATCATTTATTACAAAACATTACAGCATTGAAACTTTGTACCAAAAATAAATTGTATCGAAATATATATGAGGCGTACTTATTTTGGGACAGCTACATATTCATATTTTTCCTTACTGAGTTTTATACTATGCAGTTTGGTAATAAATAATGCCTATTGATATCCGTTTTGGTTGTATAATCTTCCACTAGAAATGATAAAATCCTCGTATGTTTAGTTTTGAAAAAAAAACGTTTTATTAGATATAATGGTTAGGAAGGGTTTATTTATTGGTGATACTGTATATCATGACTAACATAAATCTTTTTTTTTCAAAATATTTTCTAGAATTTAATAACTTTATTGATACGATGAATTATAATTATATTTGAAAGCCTAAAATATCTTTATAATTGAATGAATAGCTTATTAAATTATTGTTTTAATTCCTATTAAATTTAAAAACCATTTACTTTAGACGCCTTGTGATACATTTTGCTTCCAGCAAGATTCAAGGACATTTTGCTTTTATGTTTTTCGCAATATGACTACTGGAACATTGTCACAGTAAACTGTTTATTTCACAATTGTCACCGTAAACTGTTTGTTTAACAAATAAACAGGTTCCTGTCACATGGTGTTACCATTACACGTGCATTAAGATATTATCATTTGCTTTTCTTCTTCTTCTTCTTCTTCTTCTTCTTCTTCTTGGAAACCGAAAATATATCATTATTAATGTGATGCTGTGACTCAGCAGGGCTTACAGTTTCCTGTTCTCTTTCTTTCCACGGGTGGTGCAGGGCGATATTCCACACACACACACACACACACACACACACACACACAAAGGGTTAAGGATCTGCTGGTGTCCCTGTCCCGCGCAGGGTGTCAATTACAGGGTCCGAGAGAGCAATTAGCAAGGATTACACCGACTTCTTGTTTCTTTCTCAACATCCGGCCATTTAAATCCCTGACAACAAAAACATTATTATTATTATTATTATTATTATTATTATTATTATTATTATTATTTCATGCATTTGCATGTTTACGCGGAATAACTGATGGTTATCGCCGGAGACTCGGTGACAACAAGTACCCATAAATCTCCAGCACCTTCCTCACCACCCTTGTTGATCCTATCCTTTCAATGATTCTTCAAATTTTTATTTCATCCAATATTGATTCAAGAACTATTATCACTATTCCAAATTATTATTTACACAGTTCTAAACTTTATGTTCCACATTTTACTCAGTTTCCAAATGAAGTCATAGTATTTTTTTTTTTTTTTTGTTTTTGGACAATTTTCACGAGTAAATGTGATGATCAGTCTAAATCTCAAAGTTTCTCGGAGCCTCATCTTTATCATTATCTTGAACGGCTAATGGTCTGTACTGATAGCATATTAAGACGGACGAAGCCAAGTCGTTTGCACGGTTCCCAAAGACTGTCCCAGTTCTGCCATGAATGTTTTGTGACCACCTTGTTACATTCGCTTATTCTTGATAGGATGCAATTTACTGTTTTCCCGTCATTTTTCAATGGCTTTTTTTTATTTAATCCTAGTGAATTTATTCTGGCTTGCAATAAGAAGAAATGCCTTTTCTCTATTCAGGTGTCTTCAGCGCAACCACCTTCATCACTGTTTGTTTTTATTTATCTCTTAAGGTTTGATTATACCTCACTATTCCGTATTTTTCGTTTGCTTTTTGCTTTTTAAAGCAGTGTTGAGGATATTTTCATTTTTTTTTTCCAAATATTTTAAAAATCCTAATTTCTCATATAATACTGGGGAAAATGACAGAAATATTTACGCATGAATCAGAACTTCTACCGAGGATCAGATTGTAGTATCTGTACAATCTGTCTATGATCAAAGTGACGCTATGTTATCGCCTTTGGGCCAAACTCAACATTGTTCTTTTATTTTTTTAACGGGATACGTGTTCCCAGGTGATTCCAGCCTTGAGACAGCAACACTCCCATTGCACCCAAGGGAGAGGGCTAGAGTAATATTTTGTCCCAGCCTATCTATATACGCAAGGGACCCCGTGATCTTCTCGTAGAGGATAACTTACTTGAGTAAATAAAAATATTTATCTGCTATAGTCTTTACAAAATGATCCTGTGATATTTTTTTCTTTTGTCCCAAATAAATTTAAGGACCATTTTTCTTTTAAAAAATATATCAAATAATGTCTGTTACTAACGTTACAGTTATAATAACCTACTTAAAAATCGCATTTGGTGGCTAGGCAAAAATATACGCTATATCAATACTATTATCATTAATGTGCCCTGTTTGACAGGAAACTGCTATAATCATTTGAACACAATTACACTAACAAAAATCTCACAACGATAACTCATATTTGCTGATACAATGAAAATTATGTAAACATCGGATCAGTCTCGATAGTTTTTCAATACACACCATACAACCAAGTTCATAATTACATTAAATCAAACTTTGCAAAGTGCTCCTTATAGACTCCTTTTGGCTGGGTGAATAAACACATGGGTGTCAGTAACAGGAGTGACTTTACAAGCTAGCATTTATAAACCCTTTCTAAAAATCGCTGGATCATATAAACTAGTTGTCAGATATCGTACACCTGACTGGGTGTGATATTCACTAGTGATGTGTCGTTCACTTACGACCCGTTCAAAACATACGGGGTATTTAAATGAACGATCTGGCTCTGACTAAAATGGCTTGGATCTTTTCGGCGTCGTTAATGGCGTATTATATTTTCACGCAAAAAAAAAAAACACTGAGTAATCTGGGTTTCGCAATGAGCATTATTTATAAAGCAGAGAAACTCTGAACAGAGAACATGGTGATTTGGAGCTCCAACTCACAAGCGAACAACCTAATATTCGTGATTTCCCCAGTCCCCATTAGACTCATCCATTTCATTAAAAAATAATTAAAGAATTAAAGGTGTGTTTGCATTTACAGTTTATTGATATTTTTTTCTCATGTAAGTTGTATAAAACACGAGATTTTTAAAAAAATGAAATATTTGTTTAGTGACATAATATTCAATTAATTTATTTGGTTGGGTTGAATGGAAATCAAAGAGGTGAATCAAGTAAAAAGTTTGAGAGGCCATGCGTTGAGCATTTTCATTTTGCAAAAAAAAAACAGTCCTATTGGAGTATTAAGTCACGATTACGTAAGTTACGTAAGTAGTTTGTTTGTTTTTTTGTTTGTTTAGGTTTTATGCCAAATCAAGCTTTATAGGCTATTTAATGCCAAATCCATTTTTATACAAATAAAGTTTTATTTCAAACAATTCAGTTTAGCATAAGCACACAGTTTAATAGTCAAAAACATTTCTATTTCAAGCTATTCAGTTTAGTCAAATAGTTCTAATTCAAACAATTCAGTTTAGTATAAGTATAGTTTTTGTCCACCCATAGTTAAATATCAAAACAGTTCCATTTCAAACAATTCTGTTTAGCGTAAGTACAGTTTCAATGTCTAAAACAGTTTTATATCAAACAATTCAGTTTAGCATACAAAACCAGTTCCATTTCAAACAATTCACTATAGCATAAGTACGGAGTTTAAATGTCAAAATAGTTCCATTTCAAACAATTCAGTTTAGCATAAATACGCAGTTTAAATGCAAAAACAGTCCCCTTTCAACCAGCAGTTTACTTTTATTATACCTATAGATAGGATCCTATCAGGTGCTACCACTCTGAGCTGAAGTGGACCTGGGAGCGATGCCAATGAAGGGATGCTCCGCATTCTTCAAAGCTCCAGCATTACTGGAACTTCACCATCAGATTGTTTAGTGTCATGTCGAAGACATTCGTTGGGAGGATCTTACCCCTCTGCAGAGAAGCAGTCTACATCTCCAGCTGACTGGGCAAACAATTGAATACTTTTTTTTTACTGACAGGTTTAACAAGACACGAATCATAATTTAGTACGGGCAATGTTTTGGTTTGGTCGATTCATTTATTGGAAATCTTTAATTGCCGCTGTTTTCGGTTAGTTCATCGCGACTTTTTGTATGTTCTCAACAATTCCTAAATTGTGATTATGGTATCGAGTTTTGAATTTTTTTTTTTTTTTTTTTAGAACAGGAAATTGTCACAAGAGCTCAAATCAAGGACGTAATGGGCCTGCAGTACCAGAGGAGTATTATTTTTGTCTAAAGATCGTTCCAAATTTGTTCCAAAGAACGTCACTCATGTAATTCTTCTGAACATATTTTGTGGCAAATTTTCTGCGTGACCAATTTCTTAATGAAAATGTCGTGAAAAGTCTGGTGATTAAAATTTTGCTAAAATTCTACTCGCGCACTCGTTCAAATTCACCAGGTAAAAATTTTCTAGTATCTTTTTTAACTAATTAGACCCTCAAATTCACCGTATTTCTTTTTAATTTTTCAAAAAAATTAATTATTTTATATTTTATCAGGGAATTTATTTTCAGATTTTAATTCAATATAGAATGATCACCTATTTCAGGAACAGTTAGCTTTGTAAAAGACAAAAAACCAGACGGGTCGAATCTTTTTTTTACTTCGAAGGTGGGAGCCTTTTTAATACTTGTTCCGGAAATGGGAGATCATTTTACATTGAATTAGAATGTGAAAGTGAACCCGCCACCCTTCATAAAATATAAGATATTTTTTTTAAATTGCGATGAATTTTAGAATCTGATTAATTCAGATCACAAAAAAATGCTAGAAAATTTTTTGACAGGTAAAATGATACCAAAATTTAATTCCTTATCAATCATCCTCACCGTCAAACGTCAATTAGATCAAATGAGTCCTCACTTTTATCGCATTTTACTCAATTTGTGAAGTGACTGGTCGACCAGAACAATGTTCATCTTCTACCGTCTCTAGGATATCCAAAATTGTTTTGTGTCGCCTAAAGACTTGTACTTGAAATATAACTTTATCTATATCAGCCTGTTTTAACTTGTTTTTGTTACATAGTTTTTGTTGCATGGTTAGACACAGAATTTGATTGCATAACGCTGCATTCCATTATCGTGACATAACCAAACACCTATAATAATCCGTGATTACACACGTGAACGTGAGGCGATCATAAGCTGAATGTTTTGACCTGTATTTAAGGTTAACTTTGGTCAGCTGATTTTTAGAATTGTCAACCTGATTCACTTCCCTCAAAAAAAAAAAAAACAATTTCATTACTTTCTAAACCAATATCGTATATTTTGAGTAAGTCACTTCCATTTGAAAACCTCAAGAACTACTTTTGAGCAGTACGGTCATTAATTACATCTTCCATACTGTGTTTATTTTACAGGTTGCTTCCGATATATCTTTCCAAAGACTGAATTCATCTTTCCAGCTTTTAGGCCTCTGTGGGGATTTTATTCTTAAATGCTGGGTACTCTGCTGGTGAAGTAAGCGAGAACTCTTAAGCAGCGTTCTCCTGTGGACTCCTACATATGGACATACCAATACTTACCAACAAAGACTTACAGACATCAGCTCTGGATGGACACCGTATACAGTCAAGAGGACCAGTCAAGAGTGATGAATTATAGGGTCAGAGGAAGAGAGAGGGTCGAGGGACTCCATACTGTCAGCAAGACTTAATGATGGTAAAGATGATAGGTTTAAGGAGGGACATGTAGCACAACGTTTATCTCTGTAGAAAATGGACTCAACGAACCGAGTTTAAAGCGTGGACGAAGCTGTTTGCTTTTCCCTTTGCATTTATGCCCTCAATAAAGGCATGAATCCAACATCTTCTCAACACAGCTATAGGTAAATAGGAGAAACTGGATTCTCAAGACTTGAAGGTAGGAAAACTAGTCTTGAAGGAAAAATTATGAATTCAAAACCAGACAGCATTAGGCTGGTTATCCCACCCATAAAACTCCACTAACTACAAAAACCACAGCACTATCACTAATGTGGTATGGTTGCGATGCCATGCTCCTCAAAGAGTCTATAACACTGTAGGAATTTCTTTCTGAAGTTTATTTGATAATAAATGATGCACGTCAGTTTCATGCTACTTTAAATATTGAAGGACTGGTGCCATTCAAAAGGTTTATCTTTTTAAAATTCATTGCCATTAAGTAATGAATGATGCCAAAAAAACATTTTTTAATCACTTGATGTTCTTATTTTCTTGAGAAGGGCACAACATAGGAGAATTTCTTATAATCATTATCTTGACTTTGTGGAAGTTTCCAAAATTTTTGATAAAATCTTTTATTCACGTGATTTTGTCAATCAATAATATAATGCTAATACAGTGTCCACAAAGAATGGGTGTCCTGGGTACGGCATTAATCTGCATCCGGTTATGAAGTTCCAGTTCTGAAGTTCAAGGAGTGTGGAGTCACTCCTTTTTGCCATTACTCCCAAGTCCACTCCAATCCGAAGTTGTAGTACCTGTTAGGGTCCAATCTATTGGTCAAATAAATATGTTTAAAAAGTATTAAGTTGGTTTAGTTTCTTTGTTTAATGACATATCAACCTTTGTGTGTTTTTTTTAATACCAAAGTCATCTTTGTAGAAGAATAGGAATTATATTTAGTCCTTAACTAGGAGAATATGAGGGTTCATACCTTTCCAATGGGTATTAGTTCGAAAGTGAACGTAATAGCGCGATTAGAGTCTGAACCCGCAAACTTTGAGGCCACAGTTCATCATTTAAGCCATTATACCATAGGGGCTCCTTCTAAAAATTATAAGTCATCATCATCATCATCTCGTGCTGGTAGCACGGATATCCTTGACCCTCACTCGCTACTTTTCCCTATCGTTGATCGCCTCTGGCAGGTCTTCTGGACTACATCCCGTATCCTCACATAGTTGCTGAATGTATGTTCGTGCTGGTCGTCCTGCTTTTGCTCGGCCATGTGTGGAGGTCCATAAGAGTACATCCCTTATGAGTTCGTCCCTGTTTCTCCAGCAGTGTCCTGCATGTCTGGTTCGTCTAACTTGAATAGTTTTCGTGATAGGAGGCAGGTGGCCGTATAGTTGGTGTCTTATGGGGTGTTACCGCCAGGACTTGTTCAAGATTGCTCGCAGCATTCTTGTGTAATTGCCGTCTAGCTTCTTCTCTAGCCGTTTTGTTAGAGTCCATGTAGTGCATCCATATAGCAGTATCGATGCGACCGCTTCCTGAAAGAAACTGCGTTTCATTTTATCGGTTAGATCTGATTTCCATATAATCGATAGCCTATTGATAGCTGCCCATGCCTTCGTTAACCTCGTGTCGATGTCCTAAATATAAATACTTGAAACCATATAACTGTGTGCAAACAAATTATTATCATCAAATTGAAATAGTCACTTGAAACTGTATAATTGTTTATTGATTATTAGTATTAGGTTTGGTTTCTTTGTTTAATGGCATATCAACCTTTGTAGTTTATTTAATGCCAAAGCTATTTTCCTAGAAGAATAGAAGTGGTACTATTTAACCCATAGCTGGGAGGATAAGGGGGTTCATGCCTTTCCCGAGGGTAATTGCCCGAAAGTGAACGTAATAGCGCGACTGGAGTACGAACTCGCTTACTACGATTCCGCTGTCCACTGCTTTAACCATTACACCACGGGGACACCCCTTTAGTAGTATTAGATAGGAATACATGAAACTATGTAACTATGGGCAAAATATATGTATTAAGTATAGTTACGTGAAACTCATTGTTTACAAATTATTTTACTTCTTGCAAGTTTTTCACACCTGTAGTAACTGGTAGTTTTTCAAGTTTTCTCAGCACTCCAGAACCCGTCTAAATATTCTAGCCGATCTCAGATATACTATGGTCTAATCTGTCTTAATTCTTCCTCGGATTTCTAGTTCCTCCTGTCTTTTTTCCCTGTTCTTGTGAATTGCTCTAAGGGCTCCGACTATGATTGTTATTCCTCTCCGTTTCTTGTTTTAAAACATTTTTTAACCTTTCTGTCGAGGTTCAGATTATTTAGCCTTTTTCTTTCCTTGATTATAATTCTATGATCTGCAGAAACGGTGAAATTCTCCAATTGACACGTTCGTTTCTTCTTGTTGATTTGGTCTTCTGGCCGAGAGTCCATTATGCATCAGTTTTTATCACAAATTCTTCGAAAATTTTGTTCTCTTATTTTATCATTTGTCAGTATGGTCAAACTTTATTAGCTTGCACAGTTCTCAATGAATCACATTTACTATCCCTCTCTTGTGTTCTTTCTGGAGCAGTTTTCTGCATTTGCTAATAATGTGGTTTACTGTTTTGTCTTTCTCTCCACCTAGCAAACATTTGCTATTCTCTTGGGGTTACTCAATTCTACCTTTTATATAATTTATTTATCTATTTATTTATTTATGATTATTTACTCATTAGAGTTTTTCACATCAGCGTTAGCTGATGGTCTTTCACTGGAATTCGAGTGACAGCAAGTCTCCTCAAGTCTCTAGGACTCTTCTCAGTATTCTGGCCGTTCTCAATAGTGCTGTAGTTTAGATAGTCTCCACTCGTCCGCCAACTTCCATGTCCTCCAGTCCCTTTAATAATCCTTTAGTTACTGTACCAAAAGCACCAATCACAATTGGTATAATTGTCACCTTCATATTTCATAGTTTTTCAATTCTCTAGCAAGGTCGGGGTACTTATACTTCTTTTCACATTCTTTCAGTTTTATTCTGTGGTCAGCCATGACAGAAAAGTCGACAATTTTGCCAATTCTCTCTTTTTGTTGTTGTTGATTATTATTAGGTCTGGTCTTCTGGCCGAGATCAGGTGATCCGTCTGTACGTCAAAGTCCCGTTGGAGTTTATGTGTGTCATTTTATAGGACAGATGCTGGGTTGTGAATATACCATTTGTTCCTTGGTCAAATTTAGATTTCTTGCTCATCTCCCAGTGGATCACCTTGCCCACCCAGTCGTGTCTAGTCTTATACTCCTTCTGTGCTAATTAGCTGCATTCGCTTATTATATGATTAATGATTTCATCTCCGTCGCCGCATAGCCTACATTTGCTATTTTGTTGCGTCTTATCTATTCTTTCTTTGATATGATTGGTTATTAGGGCGTTGTTTTGAGCTGCTATTAGGAGAGATTCTGTTTCTCTCTTAAAATTTCCCTTTCTTAGCCACGTCCAGGTTTTGTCGTGTGAGATGTCGTTTAAAACGCCCATAAAGTTGTTTTTCTTCCCATTTTTGTTTCCTAGTTGTCATTCTTTTGTCCATCGTGTTGTCAGTATCGTTTCCGATGGCTGTAATCAGTCCCCCTTCGTGTTTTTCTATGTAGTCCTCGAGTCACTGTATCGATGCGTCAACGCTGTCTTCAATGCTGGCAAGTCCTTTTCCTCCCTCTTTTCTTGATACATATAGTCTGTCAACGTCGTCTCAGGTATGTAATGCCTTATGCATAGTCATTGGTTTTCTTGTTCTTTGGTATGTTTGTTTAAGTTCATCTCTGGCCCACTTCAGATTATTATAATTATTAATTTTTTACACTTCACGAGTTTTTTGGGTTTTTTTTACAGCAGCATAAGTTGGTGATCTTTCACTGACAAGTCTCCTCGTAGGTTGTGAACCAGAGGCTTAAAAAGGGCTTAGCTTTTGAGTTCTGTGGACATTTTATTCATATAAGAAAATTTCAACTGTTTCTAGAAGTATTTTTCGCGATGATTTCAAATCTGAAGATATCCCCGCAGTAAGTGTGAGCATTGCTTCAGAAAAAGGGAGATAATAGAGGGTGTGAAATTTGCAGAAAAGGTCAATTTTCATGGTTTACTTTATGTAAAAGGAAGTTTAAAGAATCTGTTTAAAATATTTTAGTGTATTAACAAGAAACTGATATACCTACGTTTTCGTGCCATGTGTTACTTTTCTTAATCAGGGATTTTCAACAAATTAAATGGGCCTTGTAAAACCTATAACAAAGAAAACGTTACTTTTCATACCAGTATTCTCAACTTGCAAATACCCTCATAAAAACACTGCAATTTATATTCATTCATTAAAGAAGGTGAAAAGCATTTACATATTTTCCAAACCTGCGCCTCCAAAAGTTATACAAGGAAGAACTGTTTTTAAATACTTGTGGTGATTTAATTCCTTTCTTTCCTTTTTATTGCCATTTACTTTTTGATATAGCGTAACGGTTATAGGCGTTGGTTCCCTAAGCTTCTAAGGAGACAATCCTCTGGAGGTTGTAAGTTCAATCCTGACAGCAGGTGAGTAACAATACAGGAATACTTACAACTTGTACCTGGTTATGGCTAACGGAATCAGAACAGGCGACCCCCGTGGATTCAATAAAGGACGTAGTTCGAAGTTCCGTGAAGGTTCCCGAGTTCGACAAACACCTGAAGAAGGCCGGAGGACATATTGGCCGAAACGTTGTGGAAATAACAATAAAGATGAAGACAATAGTCTGAAAACCATTAATGATAAAAATCATCAAGCTTCGTCTCAGAAATTTAGACAACTAATTTCAGTGGAGCTTCTAAAAATTTGTGCACGTTGGTTGAACGATAAAATCCAATGATGAACAGCATTAGCATAATAAGAGAATCTAATTTGCGCATCTCTGGTTTTGCTATCTCTATTCATGGTCTGTTCAATCGTCTGGTCTATTTATGTCTGATTGAAGGAGTATTTATTTTGTTGCTGAACTACAAAATCCCCAGTAGCCAGATGCTCTGCTACTGAAGGATGTGTATCTGGAATAGCAAACATGATACTTGGCATAGTCCAAAATATCATATGCAAAATACTAGGGTACTATTTCTGCTGCAGATTGAAAGTGAAGGGGCCAATTTCCTATCTATTTAGCGTGAACAAAATTGAAAAACAAATCTGCCATATTTAGGTAACTCATCCAAAATGTGAAAGTTGGAAACTGACTGCATCTCTCCTGAATGAATAATGACTGATTGCTTTCAATCTCTTTAAAATCGTTTGATGTACCGAGGTGTTGGAATCATGTTTTGGAAAAAGCATAATATAAACTTTTAGATAAAAAAAGGAATTCATCCTTTTCTTCTTCACTCTGTGTGTCCATGAAAGTAGATAAAAGTTTTCTTCTCAAAGCTTCAGCCATTGTTTTTATAACAATGAAACTTCGATTGTAGTATCTGCCTTTCATGATCCCCAATAGTGACCCTTGTGCCACGGTTCCAGTTTCAAGTGGGATGTCAGATAGCCCTGAATCTTCGAAATGCTTTCCAATGACACTGAGAAATTATATGCAGGTATGGAATTCACCAAGCTTGACAACTGTTCTTTGCATATACATGTCATGATTCCAACTTATTTGCTGGGCCTTGGTATAAAATGCATGATCAAATGTTAGTACAATGCATTCAGTTTCAAATTCATCAGCAATAACGAGACTTTTTGAAAATACTGCATTCACATGGCTTAGCTGAGTTGGGTTACCATCGACCACAGGTGAGTAGCCAATATTGCTTCTTGCTCGTATATGTTCCTGCAATAAAAGAATATTAAAACCTATCCAGCTTGGAATTGGAGGAATTACTACTTTTCTTGCTGGGTTCTGGCTCCTCATCACTGGCTGAAGGCGCAGTGAATATTAAATACCTTTCTGCAGTGCTGCATTCCTCAAACCACTCCAAACTGTAACACAACAGCATAGATAGCACTGAAAACTTTGTTTTCTATGACCAGATCAATGCTACTAGAGTTTAAAGATATTGTAGGTGTAAAATTCCAAAATTTGCTGAGTAAGGCCTCTGATTAAACAGATGATTATAAATGCTAAGAAAAATTTAAATAACATTCATTTCTATATAGAATCATTTTTAAACAAATGTAAAACTCATTACTATAAGAGTTTATCAAATATGCTTAGACTAATTAATTAATGAAGGGGGTTGATTTTAAAAAGCGCACATACACACCCACGGTACCTCGACACACAGTTATAGAAGTACACTGACACAACACATGAGTAAGTGAGAGACAAAGATAGACAGATAGATTGACAGCATATTTATTTCATTGAAAAAGTTTTACTTTGTGTTGTCTGTGAATCGATTATAGCATTTTTGTACATTCCAAATCTTTGGTCGTTTGTTTTGCCAATGTTTTGAAAAGTTGAAAAACGTTTAAACATCCGAACAACATTACGTTGTTGACAGACAAAGGTTGCAGTTTCTATTAAAATGTAATGTAATTTCAGTAAAAAAAAAAAAAAAAAAAAAAAAACCTTTTCATTGATATTTATTGATTCAAAATTCGCACAAAAATTTTGCGTATTCATTTTTGGAATTTAAGGGAGATAACTACGATCGCTCCAAGGAGATTATTTACTGAGTTATTAACTCCCTTACTTAATTTTCAAGGAAAAAACTATCGATAAAAAATGCATCTAAAGTGTAAATTATAAAATGCACAACTCTCACTTGGAGATAAATTGAGATTTAGACTCTTCTACTCGTGAAAACAAGTAAAAAAATTTTCATATAAATTTTATGTCTACGAAACTAAACGAAAATCCTCTCTGGATTATAGCCAATCAGGTCTCTAGGACTTTTTCATAGTATTCTAGTCTATCTTAACAATGCTGTGTTATGGACAGTATCGATTCTTATCATTTTTAGTCACTCCAGTTTTTTTCAAAACTCTTGGAAACCGTACTAAGCACACGAACCACAGCTGGTATCTCTGTGACCTTTTTTTTTTTTTTTTTTTTTTTTTTTTTATTATTATTATTATTATTATTATTAGTAGTAGTAGTAGTAGTAGTAGTAGTTCTTTCCTTGCGAGTTTTCATACCAATTTTAATTTGTGACCCTCTATTATCATTATTATTATTATTAATATTACTATTAGTAGTAGTAGTAGTAGTAGTAGTAGTAGTAGTAGTAGTAGTAGTATTTCCCTCCTTGCGATTTTTCATACCAATTTTAATTTGTGACCGTCTATTATCATTATTATTATAATTAATTGTAGTAATAGTAATGGCGGTAGTAGTAGTTTACACCTTGTGAGTTTTCATACCAATTTTAATTTGTGGCCTTCTGTATTCATTATTATTGTTATTATTATTGTTATTATTATTGTTATTATTTGTTGTTGTTAACGTAGTAGTGGTAGTATTTCACATCTTGTGAGTTTTTCTCACCAATTTTAATTTGTCGTCTGATTAACAGCAAGTCCTATAAGATCTCCAGGATCCTTCTCAGTTTTCAAGCCGATCTTAATGATATTGTGTTCTGGATGGTCTCGATTATTCCTCTGATTTCAAGTCTCTCTAGTATTTTTCCAAGCCTTCAGGAACTTCTAAGCCCACCAACTACAGTTGGTATCACTGTGACCCTCTATTATAATTATTATTCCTAATGAATTTTTCACACCATCATTTACTGGTAATCTTTCATTGGAGTTTGAAGGACAACAATTCTTCTCAAGTCTCTTGGGTTCTTCTGAGTATTCGAGCTGATTGTAACAAGGCTGTGGTCTGAATAGCTTCGCTCTTTACTTTGGTCTTCAATTTCCCCATTCTCTTTTCCAAGCACTTGGCAAACGTTTCAAGCGAAACAACAATAATTAGTAGCACCGTCACCCTCATGTTCCATTGCTTTTTCCGCTCTCAGACAAGATCCGAGTATCGGCATATTTTTTTCGCTTTGGTTTATTTCAATTCTGTCGTTCTTCGAAACTGTAAGATCCACTTGAAGAAAAAGTTCTTTTTGTCTTGTTAATTAATTCTAAGTCTGGATTAAGTGGTGTGTTTCTTTCTAAAAATCCCTGAGAACTTTATGAGTCTCATTTTTTAGGAACGGTTCTGGTTTGTGAATATAAAGTAAGTAAATTTGGCGACCTCAGTCGAAGGTGACTCGAAGACCCCTTTTTCAATAGCTACTGCACCGAAATGTAAGGGAGGGCGCTACTCCTTTCCCTGGATTGCTCCACTTCATCCTTGATCCTTAGCTTATAATGCTGAGTGTTAAGCAAAGCAGCATCAAGTATCATTTTTTGAGTCTTTTGTATGACTCGACTTGGGATTTAACCCCGGTCTCCCGGGCCATTGACGAATACTCTAGTCATTAGGCCAATGGGCTATTTGTTAGTAGGGTCAAATTATTATTATTATTATTGTATTCCTTGCGAGTTTTTTCACACTTGTGTTAGCTTTTACAAGAGTCTGTAAGTCTTCGTAGGTCACTAGAACTCTTTTCAGTTTTCTGTTCAATCTAGATAATGCTATAGTTTGGTTCGTCTCAATTCGTCTCTATTTTCTAACTCTTCCGCTCCCTTTCAGAGTCTTTGGAGACCGTTCCAAGTGCCCTAATAACAATTGGTATCATCATCCCCCGCATGTTCCACGGCTTTTTTTAATTCTCAGGCAAGGCACATGTATTTGTCGCTCTTTTAACTTTCTTTTATTTACCCTTTGTGGTCCGCGAGGACGACAAAGTCCACAATTTGACAAGTTCTCTTTTTTTTTCTTTTTTGCTTTTATTTCTTTTTATTTTCTTCTTTTTTTTAATTATCACTAGGTTTGGTATTCTGGCTGGAATAAGGTGATTTGTTTATATCTCAATATCCCACGGAATTTTATGCGTCTCGTTCTCAAGGACAGATTCTGGTTTGTGCTTGCATTATTTGTTAGTCGTTGCGAATTTTCCGCACCAATTTTAATTTGTGGTACTTCACTAAAGTCTAAGTAACAAGTCCCCTCAGATCTGCAGGATTCTTCTCAATATTCTTGCCGATCTTAACAATGTTGTGTTCTAGATGATCTCGATTCTTCCTCTAATTTCCAACTCCACCGATCTTTTTTTTTCAAAGCCTTTGGGGACCTTTCCAAGCGCATCGACTACAATTGGTATCACCGTCATACTTATGTTCTACGAAGGTTGATATGCCATTAAACAAAGAAACCAACATCATGTTCTACAAGTTTCCCTGGCAATGTCTTTTATCGTTATTATTTTACTCCTTTGAGAGCTTTTTACACCAGCGTTTGCTGGTGGTTTTCCACTGGAGTTTAAGTGACAGAATGTCTCCTCAAGTCTACTGGACTCTAAGTATTCTTGTCGATCTTAATAATATTGTAGTTTGGGTGGTCTCCACTCGTCCTCTTATTTCCAAAT
>OY757906.1:50202729-50285229 GCA_963585895.1 Sepioteuthis lessoniana
TGTGTGTGTGTGTGCGTGTACGTATGTGTGTGCACGCGCACGCGCATGGTTGTGTGTGTGTGTATATATGTGAGTGTGTTAGTTGGTCCGTTGTTTTCACAAGTCAACCTGTGTTTCGTTATTTTATACTAAAACAATACAATTTATTTGCTTTCCCGAACTGAAAATAATGCACCGCATAATTTTTTACAAGTTAATTAAATATATGAATATTAATATGCAATATTTTCCACCTTTCGATTTTGATTTTAGATTTAATGATATCGATTTTTTTATTTAATTACTAAACACACTAGTGTTGGCCGACCAGTAAATACTTGCTTACATCAACTCTACACGGACATTGGATACAGTCTAGAGGACCTGCCAAGAGTGATAAACGATAAGGATGGATGGCGAGAGAGAAAGAAAGTCAGGGAGCTCCGTGCTGGCAGTACGACTTGAAGATGATGATGATGAGGGGGAGGAGGAGGGGAGGAGGAGGAGGAGGAGAAAGAGGAGGATTTTGTTGGATTTTTTTTTTACTCGGGGAGGTGACATGGAAAATATAAAAGTAAAGAAAAGTTGGCGACCTTAGTCGATGGTGACCCGAAGACTCCCTTTTCAATAGCTACTACACCGAGGTGTAGGGGAGGGCGCTACTCCATTCGCTGGATTGCTCCACTTTACCCTTGGTCCGTAACTTATAATGCTGAGTGTTAAGCAAGGCGGCATCAAGTACCATTTTTTGAGTCTTTGGTATGACTCGACCTGGGATTGAACGCCGTTTTTTCAGACTATTGGCGGACATTCTACTCATTAGGCCAATGGCCCGGTAAATATTTTTATTTCTAAATCAAGCATTTAAATATTAATCATGTTTCGGCATTAAATAACCCATGAGGAGTTGATATGCCGTTAAAGAAGTAGACCAAACCAAAACTAATCAACTAACTACCCTTTCCGCAGTAACACTAAATAGCTGTCACACCCATTACCAGTCTTGACAGAGACCCTACATATGTGTCTACATGTTCGGAGATATACAAAAAGAATACGAACAGAAGTTCTTTACTTTTTCTTTTTTATTTTTATTTTTTTCTTTTTTCTTTTTTCTTTTACTCGAAATGACCTTGCTCGAATTTCTTTATTTTGGTCAGAAAAACATCAGAACAAAAGTTTTTTCACTGTTGAATTTATGGCGGCCATAAATCAGATTTGAACGGAAATGGCCAATAATATCAAACGTTTATTTCGCAGCGATAGTACCCACTCTTTGCTGTATATAATTTGTAATTGTCTTTAGTCGGAGGGGGATAATTTAGAATATAAAATCAGAGGTAAGAAAGGGAGGTACTCAATGAAGCAATCAGCTAATTAGTATGAGATGACGGCCTTTTCTAGCTTATTCGTTTACAAATTCTCGTGAGTCAGTTTCACTACAATAAAAGCGTAGAAAGAAGACGTTTAACTATGCAAGCGTGAATAATGATAACAGGTCACACGCGCCCCTTAAGGAAGTATCTGTAAATGGTACAACCCATCACATATCTTCTCAACATACACTAGACTCAGCTTAGTTTGGTACAAGGCTAAATTGGGCGAGATTAGGTTAGGTTAGGTTAGGTTAGGTTAGGTTTCGGCTTCGGCTTCTTTGCTTTAATGGCATATCAACCTGCGCGGGTTATTTAAAGCCTGAGTCATCCTTGAAGAAAAACAGCTGTGTTACTATTTAGTTCATAGCTAGAGGAATAAGGAAGTCCATAGGGTATTAGTTCCAAAGTGAACGTAACAGCACGACTAGAGTTTGAACTCAGTTACTTTGAGGCTGCAATCCAGCATATCAGCCATTACACTACAGAGGTTCCTCCTAACGAGAGTAGAAATGACTGTGTAGTGCCAGTCTTTGAAATGGAAAGAAAATGTCAACCTTGAAAATCGGTGAGAATTAATTTTTATTTATTGCAGACTTTTTTTTTTTTCTCTCATCTTGGTAGTTTTTGTGTTGTTTCTTCTTTCACTACGTTTCGGCCAAATTTCACGTAGTGAAAGAAGAAACAACACAAAAGTACCAAGATGAGAAAAAAAGTCCGCAATAAATAAAAATTAATTCTCAGATTAAGATGCCTCATCTCAAAATGATTCCAATTAAAGACAAGTTGAAAATCGGTATTCGCAATCCAATTTTTTACTTTGAATTCAACACCGACAATTGGACCCAGGGATACGAGGGAATGCGAGACAAGGTTTGGGCAGACATTCGATCAAATCACGCTGAAAGCATTCACAATAGGATTGTCGAAGTTAAGTAGTGAAGAGCCAGTTTAGTTCTAAGATGGGTGACAACTTAATAACAGCAGGTACTGTGAGCAATCAGTGATCTGTGTGTCAGACAAAGCAAAGTTTAGTAAATAACAACGTGGGAAATATGTATCATAAATATTTATGATATTGAAATAAAATCATCTTAGTAAAAAAAACAAACTTGGCGAATAACAATAACATGTGTATACGTGTGTATGTGCGTGTGCGCATATGTGACTATGTATGCACGCGTGTGTTTTTGTTTTCCCGTCTGTATGACTGTATGTATACTGTTACATGTGTACATATGTTCACGCTTATGTGTGCTTGCGTGACTGTCCTTTAATGTGTCCGCAAGTGCGTGTGTGTGCACGTGTTGAGTGGGTTATGATCATTCTCCTAAGGTCAGTTTAACGGGGAGGCTATGCGCATTCTCAATTACTATTACATAGGAATGAGACTACTACGTAGATCTCCCTATAATGCAGTGAGGGCACCTCTGGTGGTGTAACGGTTAGCAAGCTAGAGTAGCGAACCTACACGAGTGAGTTCGAGTCTCATTGGGTGCCCCATTCATTTGGCCTTGTGCCACATCGAAGCAAAGAGCTTTGTAAATTACCTCCCTATAATGCAGTGAGGAAGGTAGTGCTGCTGGGTTGAAAACCCAGGACCAAGCTTACTTCTGTTTTTACTTAGAGGGTGTCTTTTTTGTTTATTTGTTTGTTTGTTTTTTGGGGGGGGTAATTATTTTTGTATGTTTTCGTTTTGTTTTGTTTTATTTGGAAGTCGTTTTCTATTCGAAAACAAGAACACTGATGCAGAAAGTTTTAGTTTGGTTTGGTTTTATGGCATATCATCCATTGGAGGTTATTTAATGCCTAATCCTCTTTATACACATATAATCAATAAATATGATTTGGTTTGATTTGGTTTGGTTTGGTTTTATGGCATATCCTCCATTGTAGGTTATTTAATGCCAAATCCTCTTTATACACATATAATCAATAAATATGATTTGATTTGATTTGGTTTGGTTTGGTAGGTTTTATGGTATATCATCCATTATAGGTTATTTAATACAAAATCTTTTTCATACATAGTGTGGGTCAAAATGATCGGACAATTTTGTAGGTTTAGTAAAAGCAAATTAAAATAAATAATGAAAAAGTGTTTTTATTTTACAAATGTAGATAAGATACCGCTTTGTTTTATTTCGTTTCTGGTAAGCCATGTGGATTGGACCGGCCAGCATCGCGCTTTCATTGTGTAAACATTTATCAAGATTTTTAAGTTTGTAGTTTGTAGGTAATTTCATTTTTAAATGAGTTAGAACTAATTTGTTTACACATTAGTATTACTATTTTTTTCTACGTTGTTAAATGATTGCAGTTATTGCTATCTTGCACTAATAATTCTATTCAATACAAATCATTTGTTTGCAAACAGTTAAGTGGTTCCAAGTATTGCAATGTACCACTAACAATTCAATCAATCATCAGTCATTTGTTTACACACAGTTAAATAATCAAACAGTTTTATTTGACCAATAGGTAAGACGCTATCAGGTGCTACCACTCTGGGTCAGAGTGGACCTGGGACTAATGGCCAGCTCCAAGACTGAAGCCTTACCATCGGATTGTTTTGTGCCATATCTTGTACACTCGTTGGGAGAGATCTAACCCTACTGCAGAGATGCAGTCGGTGTATTCTACAACCACAGGCGACTTCTCTATAGGGAGAACTTTATATTTTGCAAGGTTACGGGGACACAACTTAGAATATCGTTATTAATTACTTATCTATTACAGAAAAAACAACAAAATGTATTTTTCTTATAAATTAGAAAAACAAAGATACAACCTCCTATGTATAGCCTTCGTACAATTAAAATAAAGTAGATTTATTAGTGTGTATCAATGTATTTGAATACGAGCAGAAGTTCTTTATAAGATTAACAAAGAAAGGTTGAGGAGGCGGTGAGTTTGTCACTTGATTCGGGTGATAAAATAGAAATGTACAAACATGTATTGACAGTTTGGTTTCCACGTTTACTAACGTTTCAATAATTCAGGTCGGTCATCTCCGCGACTTTACAAACCGTCGCTCATTGTTAAGAGGAAAATCATGGCATCTTCTAAAGTTTATATATATATATAGAGAGAGAGGGAGAGAGAGAAAGAAAGAGAGAGGGAAAGAGAGAAAGAAAGAGAGAGAGAGAGATGTGTTATTTTGATGGTGCAGGAACTGAGTTGACATATTTTAAAGATATATATAACATCAGAGAAATGTTATGACGATATGGTGATTGTCGACTCGTTTATACACACACACATATATATATATATATATATATATATATATATATATATATATATATATATAAAGTAAAATTTAAAATATTTGGTTAATTTCTGCAAAAACCTCATTAAAAAAGAAAACAAGTACTGAGCCGAAGTAAAATTTAAAAGTTAAAAGGACAGTCTATAACTTTACGTACCGTCCATTGTGTGTAAACTAGTTATATAGTTATATGCTTTATTTATGAATAAAATGTGTTCAATATCAGTGAGAGGAGATACGTAGATCTAAGTTTGGATAGCGAAGACACTAAATAAATGGTGCTTGGTGACTGTCAGTCTCTCGCCTACGCGATAATCACACCAAAAGTTGAAAATGGCAATCACAAAGCGTTGTTGACTCTGTCTTCGCGATTCAAACTTATATATATATATATATATATATATATATATATATGAGAGAGAAAGAGAGTGAGTGAGTGAGTGTATGTGTGTGGGTGTGTGTGTGGATTCGTTTTTGTGTATGACAAATTTGAAACAGTGTCTACCATTTCGTTTTGATTCGCTTCTGTATTATTAGTCCTTTTGATGACTCGTATAAAATTCTCGTCTTCTTGTTACTGTTGCTTTTTATGTTAATTTCATAGACTTGAATGTACAGACGCAAATGTAAATACACACATGTGCATATATATATATATATATATATATATATATATATATATATATATATATATATAGTGGCATTTGACTTGTTTTCAAGTCTGATCATTTTCAAGCAGTACCGATCTCTAAGTTCTGATTTGCTTCTGTACTATTAGTCCTTAAATGACTCATATAAAATGTTGATTTTCTTGTAACTATAGTTTTCTTATGTTAGTTTGGTTTGGTTTTATGGCATATCAACCATTGTATGCTATTTAATGCTAAATCCTGTTTATGCATATATATTAGATATATATGATTGGTAAACATAAGTCAACAAAGTTAAATAGTTCCATGTATTGCTAAATATCACTAACAATTCAGTTAAACATCAGTCATTTATTTACACACAATTAAATGGTCAAACAATTCTATTTCTAACAATTCAATTTAGTATGTCTTTTTTTGCACTTTATTTAAATGACAAATAGTCCATTTTGACCCCTAGATAGGATCCTATCAGGAGCTACTATTTCAGGCCAGAGTGGACCTGGGAAAAATAACAATGAAGGTGCACTCCACATTCCCCAAAGCTCTAGCATTACTGGAGTCTCATCATCAGATTGTTTAGAGTCATACTCAGGACACTAATGCAAAAATTCAGTCGGTTTATTCTACAGCCACAGCCGACCAGGCATTTTTATGTTAATTTCATACACACACATGCACGCATGCAAGTGTGCACACACATACACACATGAATTTATGGTGGAGGTTGACTAATTTTCAAATGTGATTATTTTCAAGCATTGCTGATCATTTAGTTTTGATTTGCTTTTGTATTATTAGTCCTAAAATGACTCGTAAGACCAGCCGTTGATTTAAAATGATGCTAACATAGGTAACATGACTAAGAAAATTGAGGTATTTATGGGACTGGAACTAACTTAACATAAATATATCATACTGTATGAGTTTTTATATCACTCACATAGCCGACCTTAGAAAATAAAACTCGATCATGTGCCTTACATATAAGATCTATTTTCAATCCCTTGCCTGATGGAAATTGAACGGTACTTATGCATCAATGTTACCGCAAAAAAGCCGAACTTTTTCGAGCGTTTCCGGAAAGAATCGGAAAATGCCGAAACGCCTAGCTAATCAAATTTAAGCTAAAATAATTCAATCAATTTGTTTACTAAGTTACAAATAAGTGTAAACATGAATTTATCGCAGCTAAGCGAAAATCTACAATGTGCAGAAATGGTGATCCAATTCTGCCAAGAAAAAACCTTATTGGCAAAATTAAAAGTTGCTGGGCATGTGAGCATCCTTGCCACCTAAAAAAATGAGGAAAAGTTATGCCTGGAGATGCCGTAACACCAAATGCAGGACTTGGATTATTATTAAATTGTTAGGTGAAAGTACAGAATAGTTACAAAACACCCCCCTCCCCATGGTAAGAATGGATTTCTAAATTAACACGTTGTTACATCTGCAAGGTACAATAAGTTATTTAAAAAGACAAAAAAGTTATTAAAAAAGACAAAAAAAAAAAAGTTATTTAAAAAGACAAAAAAAAAGATGCACAACCCCCACCCCACAAAAAAATAGATAAAATAAAAATTCAAACAATTTTTTCATATTGAAAATTACCATACATTGACTGTTGATTTATTCTTTTTCTCCTGAAAAGGTTAGTAACATTATCCATTAAAAATTGTCTTTTACTTTTTTTTTTTTTTTTTTTTCTTTTTTTTTGTTAACAAATTGGTTGATTTGTTTTATCGTCTGCTTGCTAAAATTTCGTTCCGGAATATTCCGATTCTCTCCGTTATCGGCCCAGAAACGCTCGGAAAAGTTCGGCTTTTTTTGTGGTAACATAGATGCATAAGTACCAATTGAACCTTTTCACCCATCTCAACCTGTTGCTTTTCAGCCTCATATCGCTTTTCAGTCCAGTCGGTTTAGGGTTGTAAAATACACCGAATGCATCTCTACAGAGTCCTAGATGTGACACTAAAAAATCTGATAGTGAGACTCCAGTCCCTGAGCTAGGAATATGGAGTACCCCTTCATTTTCATTGCTTCCAGAAATAGTTTGAAATAGAATTTTTTGATCATTTAACACTGTGTAGACTATTTACTGATGTTTAATTGAATTGTTAGAGATACATAGCAATACTTGAAACCATTTAACCGTGTAAAAGAATGATCTTAGGGTCGTTTAAAAACGTTATCAACAAATTGTGTTTACAAATCATATATATTGAATGTATATGTATAAAGAGGATTCGGCCTTAAATAACCTACAACGGTTCTTATGCCATAAAACTCAACCAAACCAAATCATAAATATTTAATATATACGTATAAAGATGATTTGGCATTAAATAACCTCCAATGATTGATATACCATAAAATCCAAACAAACCAAATCATATAAATTTTATATATATGTATAAAGAGAATTTGACATTAAATAACCTACAATGGTTGATATGCCATAGAACAAAACCAAACACCTGTTTCTCTGCAGAGGGGGACAATGAGTGTTCTGAATATGTCATTAAACAATCTGATGGTGAAGTTCCAGTAATGCTGGAGCTTTGGGGGGTGCAGTGTACCCCTACATTGCTATCGCTCCAAGGTCTACTCTGGACAGGAGTTATTGCACCTGATAGGGTCCTATCTATGGGTCAAATAGAACTAAACTGTGTATTTATGCTAAACTGAATTGTTTGAAATGGAACTGGTTTTGTACGCTAAACAGAATTGTTTAAACTAGAACTGTTTTTGACATTAAAACTATACTTACGCTAAACTGAATTGTTTGAAATAGAACAGTTTTGACATTTAACTGCGTGTAAATAAAAACTATACTTATACTAAACTGAATTGTTTGAAATAAAACTGTTTGACTATACTGAATAGCTTGAAATAGAAATGTTTTTGGTAATTAAACTGTGTACTTATGCCAAACTGAATTGTTGGAAATAGAACTGTTTATATATATATAAATGGATTTGGCGTTAAATAATCTACACTGTTTGATATGCCATAAGACCAACCGAAACAAATCAAATCGCGTACCCTATGTTGCAATCAAAAGGTTTTCCTAGTTGTTAGTTCTAAAGTTTAGTGATTTAAAATTCTGCTTTGTGGTGTTATAATATCATAATAATGAAATAACTGAACCTACATCCCATGTAATTTCATCAAGGAAGAATATGAAGAAAATTACTGAATTGTCACGATAGCAATAGATAAATGAAATTGTTCGTCTTAGATGCATAAAATGTTTTTGTTCACGGCGGTTCACCGATGGCGTTGTTACTGATAACTGCTATATGATGAATTGATCATAAAGTGGATGGAGGGAAACACAAAAACCTAACTTGTTTCAAATATATGACTTTATTTTGTTTATTCTCTTCGTTCCTTTACAGGAGGCCGTGGAAATGCGTGAAAACGATTGACAGACACAATATTTAAGGTAGATTCGCGGGTTTTTCTTTGTTCTAGTCAGAACCATCACTTCTCGAATCTTTGGGTGGTTCTTTGTCTCAATCCAGCATACGACTTCTCTCGCTCCTGTCCCCAGCCACGAACAGGCCGGGTAGAAAAATCCAGCTTCTTTTATGGGGGTTCTCAAAGCAGCGAATCCACACTCCTGTCTGTGTGGTCGGTACGCTTGACCCGCTTTTTTAATCACCATTTTTACTATGAGATGAACAAACATGTCGGGTAGTTTCTTAAGCTGTATTTCATTAAACCACTGTCCTCCTCCACGTAACTAGTTTTCAAGGATAAAATAAATGGCTTTTGGTGCTGATCGAAACTCAAAAGAATGAATGGGGTTTCACCAAGAAGGAAAGTTGAGAAAATTACGTCGTGATTGTAAAGAAAACATAAGAATGGTTGTCTTAGAAGCATAAAATGCTTTTTATTCACATCTAATTACAACTTGGGTCGAACCTCTAAGCAATCAGTTTCACGAGATATTTGTGCCTTATTCTGGCTCAATCGGCTTACTTCGTTTTCTCTAGGTGTCAATTACAATAGCCTTCGTACCGGGAACTTAGCCAACGGACCGAACAGATTACGCTTAGTCCGAGAACTAAATGCTTAACTTAGCCTTTTCCTTGGACAACATCAGTGACAAGAAATGGAAAGATATATAGCATGGACAACTTCTGATTTTGTATACAACCTTGCTGAAGCCTTTGCCGAAATCAAGTGTCGCGAAACTGACCGACGACAGAAAGAAAAAAAACTTTCTATTAAAAAGATTCTTTTTATTCTCGCTCATTCTATCAAACTTTCTCTGTATTTACTTAACCCGTCATCTTTGCCACAGTACAGTGTGAATAAAGGTTAAATTTTTAATTTCCTCGTTCGAATACACGGACAAGAGCTGTGCTAAAAATTGTTTGGTCTCCATCGGCATTTCTGACATTAGAAGGTCCCACAGGCATCCTTTGCTTTTTTAACCTTTGATGTATGACTGAGAGGACAGCTCCCCTGGAGCAAAGGAGATAAAAGACATTTGTCTGTTCCATAAATTTTATTACCAATTTATTTGCCTATCACCCGACGGTGTAAAAGTATATAGCTAATCGACTGTCCCGGGCATTTCCTATAATTCATCAAATGTCTACCCACTAGGCGTGCTTTCTAAGCCTCCATAGAGTCACAAAATGATAATACCTGATTACAACTAAGTAAATAATGGTTGATATGCTGGTTAGGTTTTACGACATATCAACTATTATGGGTTATTTAAAGCTAAATTTTCTTTGTGCATATTGTGTATGATTTGTAAATGCATAGTTTGTAAAAAAAAAACAAATTTCTAACTATTCAATTTAACATAAGTCATTTTTTGCACAGAGATCAAATGTCAAACAGTTCTATTTGGCCCATAGATAGGACCCTATCAGATGCTACCACTCTGGGTCAAAGTGAACCTAGAAGCAATGGCAATGAAAGAGTACTCCACATTCCCCAAAACCCAAAGACTGCCCAAACCTATATATATATATATATATATATATAATGAAAATACACAAGTATGAAAAAGCACGAGGTCTTCAGAAGTTTTTATTTATAGTTCGAATTATTTGCCAACGTTAAAACATTTCGGTTTTTAAATGTGAAAACGTTAAAGCTTCATTAGGGCGTATGAATTATTGAATGAAACGAAAAAAGTGAGAAAGTTTTAAACATTCTATTTCCGTTGGTGGCGTTCTGTTTCAAATCTATGTTATGTAATTAGCGTCTGAAAATTTAATTTAAAAAAAAACTTAGTTCCTTTTAAAAATTCTATTCCGTAAGCCTACTTATCAATGTTCATATTTAACTAATTTAAGTTCATATCTACCTATTTCAAACATTCCATAACACATTAGTCAATCTCTATCAGAGGATTTTTTTTATTTCGAAAACAATTATATCACCTCTGTCTATCTCACTATGTTCATATTTAGTTTATTTATGTTCATATCTATTTATTTCGAACATTTCATAACGCATTGTCCGTTTGATCCATCTTTCCCCGTGGTGTAATGGTTTAATCGTTGAACTGTGAAATCATAGTACGCGAGTTCGAGCACCAGTCACGCTATTAGGTTCACTTTCGAATAAATACCCTTGGGAAAGGTATGAACCTCCTTATCCTTCAACCTATTGGTTGTCTTTCTAAATGAATGGACTTGGTATTAACTAACCCAAGAAGGTTGATATGCCATTAAGTAACAAACGAAAATTACTGTTGGGAATTTTATAAATCATTTAAGTTTGTGAATTTTGAGAGATTATATTTTTGCACGTTATATAAAAGATTTAGGATATTAAAGTTGTGTGAAGGAATTTACAATATGTTCAAATTTATTGTATAAAAATTGGGGGGGGTTGAAAATTCTAAGAACTCTTTGGTAAAAACCTATGATTGTTCCAATTTTTATTTTGGTGTTATGACGTGAGTAAAAGTGTACATTTTTATTATTCATGGATTTATGATGAACTGTAATTGCCGTCAAGCTTTTTCTCCATACGATTAGTTAGCGTCCATGTAGTGCATCCATATAGCAGTATCGACACGACTACTGCTTGGAAAAACCTGCGTTTTATTTCATCGTTCAAGTTTGACTTCCATATGACCGATAGTCTATTGATAGCTGTCCATGCCTTTGCTGGTCGCGTGTCGATGTCTGTCTCGGTTGATGAGACACTACTTCCTAGGTAGGTGAACTTATCCACTAGTTTCAGAGAACTACCATTTAGTGTGAAGATGTCGCCTGATTAAAGCACATGTATTCCGTCTTGGCTGCGTTTACATGGAGGCCTATGCCAGCAGCTGTTCACCCCAGACTATGAAGCAGAGTTTCGGTTTGGGTAGGTGTATTTGCCAGAAGCACTATGTCATCGGCGTAGTCCGTGTCGGTAACTGTTTGTGCAGGGTATCTTTTGCTTCTTTCCTTTGTAAGCTTGAAACCGTTTTCTTTCATTTTATCAATAGACCTTCTAAGCACGTAGTCTAGATAAATGATAAACAAGTATGGGGCTAATGTGTCTCCTTGCAGCACACATGCTACAATGTCGAATATGTCTGTGTTTCCATCCGGTGAGCTGATTCTTACTTTCGTGTTTTTATATAGCATCATTATGGCTGCGACGGTTTGTTTGGATAGGCCGTAGGCGAGTAGTATTTGCTCCAACTTCCCTGTATGGAGTCAATGGCCTTGGAGAAGTCGACAAATAATATTGTTGCGTGTAAGTTTTTTGCACGTACACCTTTTTGAATTCGACGAATAGTCAAAATTTGTGATGTGGATCGATTTCTCCGAAAGCCATTTTTGGTTCTTCCTAAATATGTTCTCAATTTTGGATTCTATGCAGTTGTGTAATAGATCATTGTAGATCTTGGCCGCAAAGGATGTAAGGGTTATACCTCGGTAGTTCTTGGCTAATCCGAGGTCATCCTTCTTAGAGAAGGAGAGGATGCATCCCTTTGTTCATCTGTCTATTGTGTTTTGATTATATTCGGCATTACAGTGACGGAGCAGTATGTCGTCGAATTCCCTGGTCTTCCATACTTCTGGGGTTATTTCATCAAGCCCTGCTGCTTTTCTATTTTTGATTTTTCTTAGTACTGAGTCGAGTTCTTCTTGTATAAACTGTCCTAGTTTGATGTCTAATTGTTTACTTATAATTCTCGTGATTGGTTCATGCGTAACTTTCGGAGGATTTCCGAGTAAATTCTCGAAATGTTGTTTCCATAGTTGTATTCACTCTTCTTGGCTGGTAGCTTTCAGTTTAGCTTTCGCAGTGCTCTTCCTTCTGCTCACTTCGTTTACCGTTTGCCATGCAATCCTAGATTGTATATCTTCAACTGAGTCTCTAATCTTATCGATCGGATTTTGTATGTATTCTGTTAGTTCTTTTAGATATATGTTAGCTAATTCATTTTGTGCCTTTTTAAGTTTCAGGGCATTGATATTAGTTGGGTTCCTTTTATTTGAAAGCAGTTTTTGGTAGTATGTTTAACACAAAAGTACCAAAATACAAGGCAAATCCCCTCCACCTTTGACAGAGTTCAAGTAACGGTTAGATATATATTGTATTTTACTATATTGTAATTTTAAAAAGCATGAATGATTTTTTTTTTATTTGCAAAATCACTGCTGTATATTATATGTGCTTTAAATACAAAAGGAAAAATACTGTAATTCCTAGTAACAGTTGAACCTGGTCAAGAGAAGCTAATACTATTGGACTTTATTAGAAATGGAAAACCAAAGTTAGAGTAAGGTTAGAATAATTTTGGGAATTTCGTATTAATGATGAAATATTTAAAGAAAAAGAGAACAAAAGAAAGGAAACGGAATAACTGAATGACCCTACCCACCAGCGCTAAAAAACATGTGTATATCTGTATAAACAAGAAATATTTAGGAGCCTAGGCGACACGGACTGTGTTAAACATGCTACCCAAATACTAGGCAAATCCACTCCACCTCAATGATAACAACAATAACAAAAAAAACTTTTTTTTTCTTATTCAACTTTGTAATATAGATACCAACATTCAAATAGTTTTAACAGGCAGCAACTGGCTTAATATCAGTTTTATTTTTTCCTAATATCAAATCCTCCACATATTTTCAACTTGATATTTTTTAGGTGTGATCTACACGGTAATAGCATCGCTTCATCAGATTACTACATCCAATTTAAATCTGAAAGACAATATTTGACTACAACACCTAGTGATCAATCCTAATTTTTATAACCAACTTAAAATATAGGGTAGTTTTTTAACTTGTAAAATTTTAAAAGAGGTATAGATTTTTTTAATCGTTTCACTATATTAATTTCTTAACTCGAAATATTCAAATGATAAGCCGAGTTAGGGAAATCTAAATAAATTCTAGTCATTAGTCGGTTAGCTTAATGGGTTAAATAGTATCACTTTTATAAAGATGGCTTTGGCATTGAATAACACACGAACGTTGATATGTCATTAAACAAAGAAACCATACCTAAGCTTTGCTTACTATGGCACAAGGTCTGAAATATATGGAGTGCACAATTAGAATCCTAATTCACTCGCAATAATTTACGAGTCTGGCTTGCTAACCGTTAGAAGTGTCCATAAAAACTAGTCATTTACTGAGCTTAACTTTGTTTGGTACAAGGCCAGAAGTAAAGAGCACTTAATAAGAATCCAACTTACTAACAATAGTATACTAGCCAAGTTCGCTTACTATTACAAGTGATTCATTAAAAGTAAGCACAGCTTAGATTTGGCAAAAGGGCTCAGCAAAGGAATTAAACATCAGTCATTTGTTTGCACTCAAATGATCAGATATATTTCTGACAATTCTATAAAGCATAAGTCATTTGTTTGCACACAGTTTACATGTCAAACTGTTCTATTTGACCCAAAGATTGGACCCAATCAGGTGCAATAACTCCGGAGCAAAGTGGACCTGGGAGAAATTGCAATGATGGGGTACTCTGCATTTCCAAAATCTCCAGCATTACTGGGGCCTCACCATCAGATTGCTTAGTGTCATATCCAAGACACCCGTTGGAAGAGTCTTACTCCTCAGCAGAGACGCAGTCACTGTATTCTACAGAGCCAGCCGATTGGGTTCGCGAACGATTAAGTAATATTGAATAGAATTATAAACGTTAGATGGCAGTAATTGAGACCATTTAATTATGTAGGATCAGAAGCAATACTAGTGTGCAAAAAATTACCTCATTTAAAAATGAAATTACTGACAAACTAATCTCTTACATGTATGTCTATTTAAATATGTGCAAACAAATGATTGATGTTAAAATTGTTACAGTTATATAGCAATACTTGAAACCATTTAACTGTGTGCAAACAAATGATTAATAGTAAACAAAATTATTCATATTCGATAGTAGATCTTGAAAATCATTTAACTGTGCCCAGAAAATAAAATTAGTTCGGGCTCATTTAAAACTGTTATCAAGAAAATATGTTTCCAAATTATATATATTTGATATATATGTATAAACAGTATTTGGTATTGAATAATCAACAATGGTTGATATGCCATAAAACCTTAATGGAATCGTTGATCCAAGTTCAAATCCTGGGTGAAGCTATTTGCATTTCACTTCGCGCTAACCCCCTTGAGAAAAGTATGAATCTCTCTTTTCTCCTTCCTACCCCCAGTTATGTGTAAATAGCTGTGCAGACAGGGTTCTTTAGTCTTGTTTTAGGCAACCAGTCTTGGAGAAGGAAAACTCAAACCAGCTTTACTCGCTTGAAAATTGACCTTGTATCAGATCCTGCTCCTTCGCGAAAGAGGTAAATACTTATCGTTGTCGTGTTCGTGCTTTGTTGAAAAATATTGAAACAATGAGCCGAAAGAACTGAAACTGTATCCTCTGTTACATTCTTTAACAATCTACTGATAGCGTCATTCTCTCTCTCTCTCTCTCTCTCTCTCTCAGAGCTGTTGTTAATAATATCGACGAGATGATCGTTGCAAGAAATATCATTTTTCACACAAATTTATGAAATGATTTGATTTTATTAGAATGAGTCAGCATCTCTGCTTTATTTCTGAAAAATGCTTCTTTGTTGTCCCATCCAAACAAACGAGGAATTTTGGCTTATTAACAAGCAAAATAAGTAAATAAATTAATAAAAGGTGTAAATTGGACAGAGCAATAGAAAAGAGCTGTTTTATTGCTTTCTTATCATATCATGTTATTTGATATTGAAAGCTATAACAATATGAATTTGACATTAAAAGGAAATGACTAAACAATTGAAATTTAATCTGACCCTCTCCTTCTCTCTCTCTCTCTATATATATATATATATATATCTTTCTGTTTCTCTCAGATGCTGTAGTTATTTACTAATCTTAGCCAAGTTGTAGCGCAAGGCTAGAAGTACGAGGCACCTAGTGAGAACTGAATTCACTAACAATAGTCTACTAATCTAGTTTTGCTAACCATTTCAGATACAATAGATACTTAAACTTCCTTTTTTTTCTCCTATCATCCTCTCTCTATCTATCTATCTATCTTAGAGAGATGAAGTAAACACTCGCTCCTTTTCTCTTAACAATCTTTCTTTCCCACATATAAAGTAGATAATTACTCTCTCTCTCTCTCTCAAATAGATATGGTAGATACTCTCTCCTTTTCACTTTACCTCTCTCTCTCTCTCTCTCATATCTTGATAAGTTAGATACTATATCTCCCGTTGTACAATATATAAGGCCGCATCAGGATCAACAATAGATTTTATGAAAATGAAGCAAGCGAAGTAAATTCTCCAACTAGAACATAACACGATATATTTTTGAGAATTGGTTCATTTCACATTTAACTTGAACCAACAGCTAAAATATTTGAGGCACAGTTGTTTTATTAACAATTCGACAGCTCTTCTTTTTGGTTCAAATTAACGTTGCATGGATCATAATCATCATCATCATATCGTGCTGGCAGCACGGATATCCCTGACCCTCTCTCGCCTCTCCTCCCTATCGTTCATCGCCCTAGGCAGGTCTTCAGGACAACAACCTGTATCCTCACATAGCTGCTGAATGTACGTTCGTGCTGGTCGTCCTGCTTTTGCGCGGCCATGTGTGGGGATCCATAAGAGTACATCTCTTATGAGTTCATCTCTGCTTCTCCAGCAATGTCCTGCATGTCTGGTTCGTCTAATTTGAATAGTTTTCGTGATAGGGGGCAGGTGGCCGTACAGTTGGTGTCTTGTGGGGTGTTGCTGCCAGGACTTGTTCAGGATTGCACGCAGCATTCTTGTGTAATTGCCATCTAGTTTCTTCTCCAGCCGTTTTGTTAGCGTCCATGTAGTGCATCCATATAGCAGTATCGATGTGACCGCTGCCTGGAAGAAACTGCGTTTCATTTTATCGGTTAGGTCTGATTTCCATATAGTCGATAGCCTATTGATAGCTGTCCATGCTTTCGTTAACCTCGTTTCGATGTCCTGAACCAAATTAACAATAATTTTATACGTTTGAGTACTTTCAAAATTGTGCTGCTGGTCCTAATAAACAAAGGTCCGTTTAACCAAAATCGACTGTTTCTGTATTTATTATCATCGTTGGCTGAAAAGCAAACAAATAAAAATGTCTGGCTCCAGGGTACTGACCCTACCCGCCAAGAACAAAGAAGAGGAAGAGCAGTTAATCTCTAATTTCTTGAGACGTCCCAAAGAGAAGTGCAAAGGAAATCGGATAATTTTCCTCTACCTACAAGTACTCACGAGGGCCCCTAGTTAAAACCAATCTTTTGTCACTTTCACCGTCGTTGGAATATGGACAAATACCTTGTCAGAAGATAAAAAGAAACTAATGTCTAGTTTTAGGAGGTGCTTCTCTCAGGATGCATCTCCCCATGGTAGAGGAAGAGTCAAAGTCAACCTTTGATATGTCTGAAAAGGAAAGTTCTAACGCAGCTGAGAAATTTTTGCATTGGATAAACCGTCCTTACTTTCCAGGATAATTTTTTAACGATACCTATATAGCCACAAAAATTGTCGCCATAACAAAAAAAGGACACATAGATCTCTTTCGAGATGCCTTAGGGACAAACGTGTTTTGTCGGTCTATGAATGAATCACGTCAAAAGACCGGAAGCTTTTTGCTATTGGTACACATCAATAATGTTGTCTTTATCCCGACACAAGCAAACATATGGAAAGTATATTTACCAAGTAGGTAAAATGGATCATGCTTTTTATTGTATTGCACACATATGATATTGATATGTAATAAAATTGGAACGAAAAAAATCAAACAAAAACGAACCTAAGAATTGGCTCGTTTTTGTTTGATTTCTTCGTTCCCTTTTTATTACATATCCATAAAAGTGAAGTCATTAAATTTTTTTTCCATTCCTTCTTGAACGTAATTGTATGTTTTTTCACGTGAGGATTGAGTTATTATTTTTTCGGGTGAGAATTGTGTTATAAATATTATAATCTTAATACTTTTGCTGTCGGAGGCGCATAACATAACAGCTATCGTCTCCGGAAATAGAAACGGTGACCCGAGTTCAAATCGCAGACGAAGCTATAGTCTGCAGGAATTCTATCAGTCTTGTTTAAACCAAAAGTTGCTTCACTTTGGCGCCAAAAACTATAGATTGCTAGTCCTTACGTTTTTTGCGATTAAATGCTGTATCATGAGGCGAGCGTGGTGTAACGGTTATTATCGTAAGATAATAGCGGAACTGAATGGTTGGTTGGCAGGGTTTTATGGCATATCAACCCTTGTAGGCTATTTAATATCAATTCCTATTAATACATATATATTAAATATATGATTTGTAAAAACATTTTGTTGATAACATTTTTAAACGAGCTTAGGCTCATTTTATTTTCACAGTTAAATGGTTTCAAGTATTGTGATATATCACTAACAATTCAATTAAACTTTAGTCATTTGTTTACACACTGTTAAATGATCAAAAAATTCTATTTCTAACGATCTGATAGAGCTGAATACGTGAAATGTTCATAGAATGTTCATAACTCATATATAGATAACATAGGAATCCCGAAACACAAAAAAAACAGTTATGACTTCCTAGTTCAGGTACGAAACTTTTTATTACCTTTGAGTTTAAAGGTTTTTCCACATAAGGAGAGAGATACCATCTTTATATGCTGACTTTTCCATCTGCCCCACAACACGTGCGACACCTACCGCGAGGCCTCAGTCAATCTTCTTCTTCCGAGGCAGGAACTCAACTCACTGACTTTTCTCAAATCTCAGCCCACGCTTCCGGAGCATGGTGACACTCACATCCCTCTGGTCAAATCCTCTATCTGGGATTTTTATTCTGATACCTCTGAATGATACGTCCGCTCCGCGCGTGCGTGAACACCTGCGCTCATGTTTGCACCTAACTAACCCATGCACTGAGCCGAAAGGTTCTCAGTCAAACTAAACCCTAAGGCAAGATATATAAAACGAAATCCCTCGTCCATTATATTACAGCGCATGAATCGTTTGTTTGCTCAAAAGCGTAAGCATGAGAGTCTTCATATTATAACCATGTCTCATTCTCCGCCTAGTCAGCAGGGCTGTAGAATATACCTACTACACCTCAGCAGAGGGGTAAGGTCCCCCCCCCACCAATGGGTATCCTAGATATGACACTAAACTGCATCTGATGATGAGCCTCCAGTTCTGGAGGTTTGAGAAATGTTGAATAACTCTACATTGCTATTACACCCAGGTCCACCCAGACTTGGAATGGTGATATCTGTTAAGGTCCTATCTATGGGTCAAATAGAACCGTTTGATATTTAAACTATACGAAAACAAATGATTGAAGTTAAATTGTTACTGTTATATATCAATACTTAGAGCCATTTAACCGTGCAAACAAATGGTTAATAGTAAATAGAATTATTTCTGTTAGATAGAAATACTTGAAACCATTCAACTTTTAACAAAAAGTGAGCTCAGGCTCATTTTAAGATATTATCTACAAAATATGTTTCAAAGTCATATATATTTAATATATATAAACTTGGCATTGAATAACCTACAAGGGTTGATATGCAATAAAACCCAAACAAACTAAACCTATACATACATATATATATATATATATATATATATATATATATATATATATATATAATTTTTTGTTGTAGGTCCAAAGTCCAAAGAGAGAAATAAACATTTTTATATGAGTAGGTCCACGAAGAGATTTGCATTCTTTTTTATAAATCCTAAAAAAAAAGATATAAATCTCTTCGTGGACCTACTCATTTTAGAATATATATATGTGGGTGAGAGAGAGAGAGAGAGAGAGAGAGAGCGGTAATAGTGAAAAAAGTATATATATATATATATATATATATATACCTTTCTTTCTCTATGCCTTACTTTTACCTGCTCTTTTTTCATCTTTTTTTTTTTTTTCATATTTTAATTTGGTTTGGTTTCTTTGTTTTAAATGGCATATCAACCTTCGTGGGTTGTTTAGCACCAAAGCCATCCTTCTAGAACAAAAGCGATACTATTTAACCCATAGCTGAGGGTTAAGAGAGTTAACACTTTTCCCAAGGTTATTAGTCCGAAAGTGAATATAATAGTGTGACTGGAGTTCGAACTCGTATACCAAGATTTCGTAATTTTGCATGTCAGCCACGCCAACACAACTTGCAAGATCTCTCTACTTTCCTATTTTAATTGTCTCTCTCCTTTACTATCTCTTTCTCCCTTTTGACTTTATGTTTTTTCTTTTCTTATTTAACTCTCTCTTCCGTTTTTATTCTTTCTCTTTCCTTTATTTCTTTTTTTTTCTTCCATCTTTTCCTTTTCATTTATATTCTTTCTCTTTTCTTTTTTCTCATTTTCTTTTTTCTTCCGTCTTTTTTTATTCTTTCTCTTTCCTTTTTTTTCTTTCGTCCTTTTCTTTTCAATTTTAGTCTCTCTTTCCTTTATTTTTTATTTTTTTCCTTCCGTCTTTTTCTTTTTTTTTTTTTTTTTTTCGTTATTATTCCTTCTGTTTCCTTTATTTCTCTTTTTTTTTTCTGCCGTCTTTTTCTTTTCTTTTTTTGTTCTTTGTTTTTCCTTTATTTATTCCTTTATTTTTTTATTTCCCACTTTTTCTTTTTGTTTTCATTCTTTTTCTTTCCTTTATTTTTTCTTTTACTTTTTTCTTTTTTCTTCCCTTTTTCTTTTCATCTTTATCCTTTCTCTTTCCTTTACTTTATCTTTTCTTTTTTTTCTTCCGTCTTTTTCTTTCCATTTTTTTTCCTTTATATTTTCTTTTGTTTTGTCTTTTGACTTCCCTCTTTTTTTTTTCGTTTTAATTCTTTCTTTTTCTTTTATTTTTTCTTTCTTTTTCTTTCTTTTTTCTTCCCTCGTTTTTCTTTTTCTTTTTATTCTTTCTCGTTCCTTTAATTTTTTTTCTTCCGTCTTTTTCGTTTCGTTCTTATTCTTTTTCTTTCTTTATTTTTTCTTCCGTCTTTTTCTTTCTGTTTTTATTCTTTCTCTTTCTTTCATAATTGTCTTTCTTTTGCTGTTCTTTTTCTCCGTTTTTTATTTTTATTTTTATTTATTTATTTTTTTTTTTTTTTTGCAGCCCAGTCGGCTGGGGGTGTAGAATACTCTGTCTGCATTTCCGCAGGGTTGTAACATTAAACAATCTGATGATGAGGCTCCAGTAATGCGGGAGATTTGGGGAATGTGTAGTAACCCTTCATTGCCATTGCTCACTAGTCCACTCAGGCCTGAAGTGGTAACACCTGATAAGGTCCTATCTATGTGTCGAATAGAACTCTTTGACATTTAAACTGAGTACAAACAAATGACTTATGCCAAATTGAATTGCTGGAAATGGAACTGTTTGATCATTTATCTGCATGTTGTCACGTGATAGCTCACGGAGATGAAGAGGTAAGACTGATACTATTCTCCCGTGTTGAATTAGCACTATCTAGCAGTCAAAAAGTGACCGTTAAGAGAGAATGTGGGTCACAGAGGGGATAAACAGATGTTGGTACTTAGTGACCTCAGGTCGCCGGACATCGGAAGGGGAAAGAGAGAGAAGCCAAATGATTGGCTGGGACCCCAAAACGGAAGTGGGGCTCCCTTCCCCTCAGCGGAAGTAAATAGGAAGAAATTTAGTTTTTTGAGCAAGGCTCGTGGCAGGCGAACCATAGCCATTTTACTCCGGGTTGAAGGCAAAAGATTAACTGAGACACGAAGGACTCCAAAATCCTTCAAGCCAGTATTAAAAACAGAACAAAGTCTATTGGCCCGTGAAAGAAGAAAATTCTCCAGTGGAACCCCGTCAAAAATAAGATAAGTAACTTTGGGGACATTTTTCCTTTATACCCAAATTTCATTTACCACTCTCTCTCTCTCTCTCTCTCTCTCTCTCTCTCTCTCTCTCTCAAAAATGAAGAAAAAAAAATGGTCAAAATAGGAAACTTTTTAAAAGAACCCTCCCTGGAAAAGTTGGAGAGGCTGAGAAAAAGCGAGATAATGAAAATTGGCGAGAAGCTAGAATTAAATGTTGAAAATTCCATGAGGAAATATGAACTCGTGAGAAAAATAGTTGAACACATGGTGGACGAAAATGTGTTCGGGGAAGGAAGAAAGCGGCCTAGTGGGTGTGTGATAGTGTGAAATTTGGAACCCCTTGCCAGCGGCGGTCAGTCTGGTCCTAAATTATTCCCTCACGTAATATGCCAGTTCTTATATGCCTGAGAGAAGAACTCTGAACAGGACTTATTCTGTAGGGGATCAAGTGCCAACCTGCCCCGTCTTCACACGTGCGAAAATAAAGTCCCGTTTTGGGATTTTAGTCAATTTCGCGTCACAGATCTAAAATGGGGGCTCGTCCGGAGATATTTTAATGTTTAATTCCCGACCTCATGCAGACCTAAAATGGGGGCTCACGTCTGGGATTTATTATTATAAATAATATTCATTGCTTGTAGTCGTGTGACAATTCCTGCCGTCTAAACCTACCCTGGGAGACCGTGAAAGAAAAAAGGAATATTGTCGAAACAGTCAAATTACTCGTTGAGAGAACTGTTTGGGAAAATTAAAGAAAAATGGAGAAGATGGAGAAGGCAAGATGGCGGCAGAGCCACGTGCGAGATATACACGACATTTGAGCGAACTGCGCTAAATCTTGGATGGCCGAAAGAATGCTGGTCAATGCTACTCCAAACTGTGCTGACAGGAAAAGCACAGAGAGCATATGCAACTCTGCCCACAGAAAATTGCGCCGACTATGATTTGGTGAAAGCAGCGGTTCTAAAAAGCTTCGAGTTGGTTCCAGAAGCTTATAGACAGAAATTCCGAACACAAAGAAAAACTGAAAACCAGTCTTATGTGGAATTTCTGCGGGAAAAGGAGAACGCGCTGGATAAGTGGTGTGACTCTAAGAGGATAGACGGAGACGCTGAGAAACTCCGGCAGCTAATATTAGCTGAAGAATTCTTAAACTGTGTGCCAGAAGAAGTCAGGGTTCACCTAAGTGAAAGAAAAACTGACGTGACTTATGAAATGGCCGCACTAACAGACGAATACATCCTCACACACCGAAAGACGAAGGAAAAAACGTACACGGGAAGCAGAGTGAAATATAAAGCAGAGCTAAACCCAGAAGGAGGACCTAAGGAAGAAAATAGAAGGAACTTCCAAAGTAGCAGCAGAACAGTGGTCTGCTACAAATGTGGAAAGGCTGGACACATAGCCATAAGGTGTCAGCTTGGAAAAGGTCCTGAAAGAAACCAGACCCAGCCGAGAAAACCTCAAGGAGCTGTAACAACAACTAGAGGGAACCAGTCCTATCGACCCTGGACGAAAAAAGGGATGATAAAAGGCCCACACGGAGGACCAGTGGAAGTCTCAATTTTACGAGATACCGGAGCATCTCAGTCGTTACTTCTACGAAATAAATTACCTAAAGGGGTAATAGAAGCAACACGTGAGACTGTGATGATAGAGGGTATCGGCGGAAAGAGGGTAAAAATACCGCTATGCAAAATAACCCTAAAGTCCCAGTGGAAAAATGGACCAATTCAAGTTGGTGTGGTAGACAAGCTACCTATGAAAGGAATTTCCCTCATACTGGGAAATGAAGTAAAAACTAAAAAGTGTCACCCGTGTAAGATGGCGAAGATGAGCGCCAAAAATGAAGAAACCAAGATGGCGAGAATGAACGCCAAACATGGAAAGAAGATGAACGCCAAAAATGGAGAAAGCAAGTTGGCGAAAATGAAGAAACCAAGATGGCGAGAATGAACGCCAAACATGGAAAGAAGATGAACGCCAAAAATGGAGAAAGCAAGTTGGCGAAAATGAGCGCCAAAAATGGAGAAAATGGAGAAGGCAAGATGGCGGCAAAGCCACGTGCGAGATATACACGACATAGTCGCTCGCAGAGTGAGAAAGTGGAAAGGAAAGAAGTGAACCTTCCGCACCTCAATAAACAGAAAGAGAAAAGGACCAGTCGTCAGAGAAAGGATGAAGGTCCAACGAATGATAGGAATAAATTCCCTAATACTTATCGAGAGGATAAGAGGAGAATAAGAGGACCCCCACACATGGCTAAGGAAGAATTTGAAAAGGGGGACGAAGTCCTGCTACTCTCCGCAAATAAAGGATCACACTGTAGGGGACGATATATAAGTCCCTACGTAATCTCACAGAGAATAGACAAGAGGACATACAGAATTGATACCCACGAGGGAAAGAAGCAGACACAAGTGTGTCACACAAACAAATTAAAGAGATATGTCCGTCAAGAAGGCCCACCTCGAAAAATTAAGAACTCAGAAATGCCGAATAAATTCGAGGAAAAATTAAGCCAGTTGTCTGTTTCAGAGAGAGGGGGCTTAGAGAAATTAATTAAAAAATACCCAGGTTTATTTCTCTAACACCCTACGAAAATGTAGTAGCGGAATATTCTTTCGTGGTTGTTGAGAGAAAGAAAGAGAGAGAGAGAGAAACTAAAGGAAATGAGGAATTCTCGTCCCCAATGTTGAAATATGAGATGGACGAGAAAGAGGTTCGTCAACAAGTGACGAATAGGGGAAAGAGAGCAAAGCAAAGGAAGTTCTCTCCCCAAAGCTTGATAATTAGAATTATAAAGTCGTCAAAAGTGACGAAGAAAGAAAGAAGGAAAAAAGGATTTACCTACTCAAGGTCCTTATTCTCCCTCCAGCTATGGGTAAATAGTAGGACAGACTTGGTTCTTCAGCCTTGGTGAGGCAACTAGTCTAGGAGAAGGAAAACTCTGAATTCAAACCTGTTAAACTCCGCTTAAAAATTGACCTTGTGTCATATCCTGCCCGAGCGGAGGGGTTGGTAAATAGTACCTACTCAAGATTTGAAACATGATACGGCCAAAAGCCGAGAGAGAAAAAGAAAGAAAGGAAGACAAGATTAAAGAAAAAAAAAGGGGGAGAGAGAGAGAGAGAGAGAGAGAGAGAGAGAGAGAGAGAGAGAAAGAGACGAGGAATTGTTTTCCCCTATGATGAAAATTAGGAAGGACGAAAAAAGGAAACGGAAAGAATTCGTCAAAGCGTGAAGAAGAAAGGGGATAAAAGAAAAGTAAAGTGAAAAAAAAAGTGAAAGAAAAGGAGAAAGAACAGTGAAATGAATTGCCTTTTTTTTCTATGGTATTTCTGTTCATCCCCTTCCTTCTCTTAAGTTGGGAGGTGTCACGTGATAGCTCACGGAGATGAAGAGGTAAGACTGATACTATTCTCCCGTGTTGAATTAGCACTATCTAGCAGTCAAAAAGTGACCGTTAAGAGAGAATGTGGGTCACAGAGGGGATAAACAGATGTTGGTACTTAGTGACCTCAGGTCGCTGGACATCGGAAGGGGAAAGAGAGAGAAGCCAAATGATTGGCTGGGGCCCCAAAACGGAAGTGGGGCTCCCTTCCCCTCAGCTGAAGTAAATAGGAAGAAATTTAGTTTTTTGAGCAAGGCTCGTGGCAGGCGAACCATAGCCATTTTACTCCGAGTTGAAGACAAAAGATTAACTGAGACACGAAGGACTCCAAAATCCTTCAAGCCAGTATTAAAAACAGAACAAAGTCTATTGGCCCGTGAAAGAAGAAAATTCTCCAGTGGAACCCCGTCGAAAATAAGATAAGTAACTTTGGGGACATTTTTCCTTTATACCCAAATTTCATTTACCACTCTCTCTCTCTCTCTCTCTCTCTCTCAATTTGAAGAAAGACAAAAGCCAAGAAAAGACATTTATATTCGTGGACTGTCCAATTATATGTTTTGACTCTCTGAACATGTATATATAAGTAGTAAAGGATTTTATGTATTTTCATGTTACCATGTGGTCTATGTTGTTATTTCATGCTTTCTTTTCAGCTTCTATTCGCCTTATGTTATCTTGCTTAGAATTGTCCTATTAATTCCTAAAGTATCACACGGGAAACCGGAGTTGCCGACTACTGCAATATTAATATTATCACAACTAAAACCTATAGGCTCATTATCTTCCATTGTCTCGGGGAAGGAAGAAAGCGGCCTGGTGGATGTGTGATAGTGTGAAATTTGGAACCCCTTGCCAGCGGCGGTCAGTCTGGTCCTAAATTATTCCCTCACGTAATATGCCAGTTCTTATATGCCTGAGAGAAGAACTCTGAACAGGACTTATTCTGTAGGGGATCAAGTGCCAACCTGCCCCGTCTTCACACGTGCGAAAATAAAGTCCCGTTTTGGGATTTTAGTCAATTTCGCGTCACAATGTCAACAAATGACTGATGTTTAATTAACTTGTTAGTTATACATAGCAATACTTGGAATCATTTAACTTTGTTAACATCTGCTAAATTGAATTGTTAGAAATACAACTGCCTGCTCATTTAACTGTGTGTATCTATAAAATGTGTTTACAAATCATATATATATATATGTGTGTGTGTGTGTGTGTGTGTGTATGCGCGCGCGTGTATGTGTATGTGTGTGTGTGTGTGTGGGAAAAGAGGATTAGGCATTAAATAACCAAAAATGGTTTATATGCCATAAAACCAACCCAAATCAAACCATCTCTTTTTTCGCGCTCTCGCAGGGGCTTAGAATACACCGTTTCCTGCTGAAGAGGGGTAAGACCCCACATAAAAAAAGGTGTCCTGGGTAGGACACTTAACTGCATCTGATAATGAAACTCTAACTGAAGAGATCAAGGAGAATGTAGAGTACTAATTCATTGTCATTACTCCCAGGTCCACTCTGACCCGGAGTGGTAGTAACTGCTAGGGTCATATAGATCTATTTTAAAATTATCTGTATTTGATATGACTACGTGAAAGAAAAAAAATAAGAAACAACTACACAAAAATGCATATTATGAACGTACAACAAACGCGATTCCCTAACCTCTATGCCTTAAATAACCCTAAACGAGTTGATATGATGTTAAAATCAATGAATCAATTAATTTTATTTATTTAATTATTTTTTAGTGCTATACTCTAAATCAGAGAATAAAACAATTTACAGCCAACTTTGTTACTGAATGTTAATTTTTATATCTTTATTCGATATTGTGTGGTGTCCTCTTGGTGTAATGGTTAAAGCGATGGACTGCGGAATCGTAGTATGCAAGTTCGTACTCCAGTCGCGCTATTACGTTCACTTTCGGACAATTACCCTGAGAAAAGTATGAACCCCCTTATCCTCCCAGCTATGGGTTAAATAGTATCACTACTGTTCTTCTAGAAGAATGGATTTGGCATTAAATAACCCGAGAAGGTTGTCATGCCATTATACAAGTCTTAATGTCCTTATCTAATAATCCGAATTTTCGATCTAACTCTGATAATTAGAATCCTTCCTGAATTGAAACATCAATATCATCATGGACCGTAGTTAACAATGGAATGCTATTTAGAATCCTTTACTTCCTTCTTAATTGACAGGCCAGTCATCTGGAGCTGTAGACTATACGCAGATTATACCTCTGCTGAAGGGTATGACCCCCACCCCAACGAGTGTCCTGGATATGACACTAAACAATCTGATGGTAAGGCTTTCTTTTTTTCTTTTCTTTTTTTTCTTTTTTTTTTTTTGCTCTATTTCTTCCTCTCCTTCTCTTCTCTTAATTTCTTTCTTTGTGTTTTTCTTTTGTCTCTCAGAATATTCTTAAACTGTACTTATGCTAAATCAAATTGTTTGAAATAGAACTGTTTTTACATTTAACTGTGTGTAAACAAAAAAATGTGTACTTACGCTAAAATGAATTGTTTGAAATCAAGTGAAACCATTTAACTGCGGGCAAAAAAAAAAAAATGAGCACAGGCTTGTTTAAAAATTTTATCTACAAAATGCGTTTAGAAATCGTTTATTTAATATATGTATAAAAAGGGGTTGGCATTAAATGACCTACAACGGTTGATATGCCATAAAACCAAACCAAAGCATTACTTTCTTGTTTCTCTTTCATTTTATTATTTTTCTCCTTTCTTTCCTTAATGTATATTTTTTTACTTTTTATATTCTCGTTTTTTCTTACTTTTGTTGTTGTTTCTCTTTTATTGTCATCTTCCCTTTTATTCTTTTTCTATTTTCTTTCATCTTTCTTTATTTTCATTATATCTCTTTCTCTTTTCTTTTCTCAATGTCTTATTTTCTTTTTTCTTTTTCGTCTATTCTCTTTCTTCTTAGTACCTCTCTCTCTCTCTCTCTCTCTCTCTATTTTTAACCTCTTCTTTCAGTTCGTTTACATAATCTTTTTCTTTATATTTTGTCTTCGTTCTTGTTTGTCCTTTCTTTCCATTTTCAACTCTGACCGATGCCAAATTATTTTTTATCCAATTTTGATTTCATGGCCTTGTCAAAAAACAAATTCAAATTACGTACCCTTAGTTAAGAACCTGGTATTTCAATACTTTCACGAAAAAAGAAAAAAACTTTTTGAAAGTTCCTTAAAGGATTAGTAAAATTGATCACTTCATTTAAATCCTGTATGCTGATTATATTGGAATTAGATTATCTGAAGATTTAAACTTTAAATTCTGTTTACATATAAAAATTTATTGAGTTCAGCCATATTAGCAGACCATAAATTTCAATGTGGGCTTTAAACATGAAATGGTTCTCTAACTCTTTTCTTGACTAAGCTTATGTCCAATAATAGTTGTTACAATTAGCGTGCTAAATTTATATACAAATGTAACAATTATTCTGATACAGAGGTGGCACTTAATCAAATTTTATTAACTAAAAGTTTAAATTTTAGTTCGTGTTGAAACATAAGCAAATTTTATTGAATGTCTCTTTATTTGTAGACAATAAATGTCAATTTGACCTTGAAAGAGAAAAAGGTTCTACAACTCTTGACAATTGTTTTTGTCTTTTCTAACTTTTTCTTTTCTTCAATCTTTTCCAACTTCTTTTTTCTTTCACTCATCTAGTTTCCGACTTGGTGTGATTTGTTTTCAGTGTTTAATAGCATATCAACGTTCGTGGCTTATTTGATGCCAAAGCTATCCTTGTAAAAGGGCAGTAGTGGTATTATTTAACCCATAGCTGAAGGGATAAGGGAGTTCATGCCTTTCCCAACAGCATGTCCGAAAGAGAACGACTAAAGCTCGAACTCGCTTACTACAATATCGCAGTCCAGCACGTTAACCACTACGCCATGAAGACTAACCCATCATGTTATGGGTATGAGTAAACTGCATCAGGTGATGAGGATCTGGTAGAGTTGCCATTCATCACTATTACTCTCAAATCCACTCTGAATCTGATTGTTAGTACCTTTTAAAGTCCCATCTATAAATCAAACAGAGTGAAAATTATTCGTACTAGATTAATACAACTGTGTGCAAATTATTTACATAAAAATAGTTACATAAATCTATAAGTGCTAACTATGGATTATAATTTTTAGTTGCTTGGAACTATATAACCGTTTCCAAATCTTTGTTGTTGTCTACGAATACGTGAAATCATATGATTATGTGAAAACAACTGATTATGATTATTATTTAAGATAGTTTCTTGAAACTGTATAACTGCGGATGAATAATTAGAATTAGGTAGGAGTACTTGAAACCGGTCCATTGGCTTAGCCGTAAGAGTGTTTGCCAAAGGCCCGGGAGACCGGGGTTCAATCCCAGGTCGAGTCATACTAAAGACTCAAAAAATGATACTTGATGCCTTTTTGCTTAACACTCAGCATTATAAGGTATGGACCAAGGGTAAAATCGAGCAATTCAGGGAAAGGAGTTGTGCTCTTCCCTACACCTCGGTGTAGTAGCTATTGAAAAGGGAGCCTTCGTGTCACTCTCGACTAAGGTCGCCAACTTTATTTTTACTCAGTAGAAACCTTATAACTATGCGCAAACAAGTGATTATGATTATTATTCAATAAGAATAGTTACTTGAAAGTATATAATTGTATATAGTAGATTATAAGTATTAGATAGGAATAGCTGAAATATTATAACTGAGTTAATAAATGATAATAGACTAATAAAAAAAAATAGCTATCGAAATATGCAATAGATTACTATCAAACATTTTCAAATTAATCAAATTTAAATAACCCATAAGGAGTTGGTATACCGTTAAACAAATACCATAAATAAGATAATCATACCATTCACCCGTCTATACTTTCTTTGCTGTTAATCTTTCCTTCTTTTTTCTTCTCTTTTTTCTTTTACCTCTTAATTCTTCGTTTCAAATCAATTTGATATGTATAAAACGTTAGCTTAGAAAGACAGCCATTTGGGAAGAACTTCTATTAGAAAGATTGTGTTCGTCTAGTCTTCTAATTTGGAAGACCATATCTGCCTTGAAAATCGGCATTAGACACTTTATCTTTTACCTGAGCTCTAATACCGACAACTGACACCGGTGAGAAAAATGCATTTACCCCAAGTCCGTCATAATGCTGCAATGCATTGTAAATTAATGGAAGTTTTCATCAGACACTGCCCACAATCGGTTCATTACGACCTTTTGTGCATTATTACGTTCACTTTCGGACAAATACCCTGGGAAAGATATGAAACTCCTTATCTCCCCATCGATGAATTAAATAGCACCACTACTGTCTTTTACAAGTATGGCTTCTGTATTAAATAACCCGTAGAGGTTGATTTGCCATTAAAAACAAAGAAACCAAAATATGCTGCACTTTGTCAAAAATAGTAACCATGGAACGAGGTTTGTTTTTTTGTTTTTTAAAAAAAGGAAATATTCACAAGAAATCAAATCAAGGAAGTAAGGTTAGTTGATTGTTTGGGTTTTATGGCATATCAAACTTTGTAGATTATTTAATGCCAAATCCATTTTTATGCAAATAGTCAGTTCTATTTTGAACAATTCAGTTTAGCATGAGTACACAGTTTAATTGTCCAAAACATTTCTATTTCTACCTATTCAGTTTATTCAAACAGTTCTAATTCAGCTAATTCAGTTTAGTATAAGTACAGATTTTGTTTACACGCAGTTAACTATCAAAACAGTTTTATATACAACAATTCAGTTTAGTGTAAGTACAGTTTTATTGTCAAAAATAGTTCCATTTCAAACAATTCAGTTTAGCATAAGCACGCAGTTTAAAAGTATGTACAGTTTAATTGTCAAAAACATTTCCATTTCAAGCTATTCAGTTTAGTCAATTCTAATTCAAACAATTTAATTTAGCATAAGTATGCAGTTAGTTCTATTTAACCCATAGATAGGGCCCTATCAGGTGCTACCAAAGTGAACCAAGGAACAATGGCAATGAAGGGGTGCTCCGCATTCCCCAAAGCTCCAGCACCACTGAAACCTAACCATCAGATTGTTTAGTGTCATATCGAGGACACTCTGCAGAGAAGCAGTCAGTGTATTCTACAGCCCCAGCTGACTGGGTAAAGAGAAAGGAGGACGCTGTGTAAGTAACCATTGGTGTATACTTTTAGCCAAAAAATCTGTGATAAGTCATGAAACTGATCTTTTTTTATTCTATTTAGATTAACAACCCTGACTGAAAATCTGTTGATCAATATTAATTGATCTCTAATCATTCTCAACGTTAAAATTCGATTAGATATGAGGAGAGTTCTCACTTTTGTCGCATTTTCCTTCAGTCATGTAGTCACCTGCTTGACCAAAACGACCTTTATCTTCCACAAACTCTCAATCATCGTAAAACTAATGACAGGAAAAGCCTGTTTTAACTTGTTAAAAGTTTCTGTTGAATTGTTTTAAAGCTAGACACACAATTTGATTTTATTTCCCATTTTCGTGACACTTAACCAAATAGCCAGCCCTGTCGGTGAGGCTTGGAATACGTTGACTATCTCCTGCTTAGGGGTAAGACACCCCCTTTTTGTATTTCACTTTGTGCTAATGCTTCAGTTTTCGTCAAATACAAGGGTATTAATGCTCAGTGAAATGCAAACAGTCTCGTCCAGGATTTGAACTCGGATTGCCGTGTACATTTCATAGGACGATATTCGTTACACTACGAGTGCCTCCATAAAAAGTTAAAGAGTATGATTTGAAAACTAAAATGCAGTATATATATATATATATATAATCAATTTGGCTCTCTTTTTGATACTAAACTTCATTTGATGGTGAAGCTCCAGTTCTGGAGATCTTAGGAGTGTGAAGAACCCTTTCATAGTCATTACTTCCAGTTCCACTTTGACTCGTAGTGGTAGTACCAGTTAGGGTTCCATCTATGGGTCAAAAGGAAATGCTTAAAAATTGTTCGTATTCCATAGAACAATGTGCAAAAAAACTAAGAAACAACTACTCAAAAACTGTTTATTTGAACGTACAATAAATGCGATTCCCTAGCCTCTAGACATAAAGTAATCCAAGACAGGCTGACATGCAGTTAAAATCAATCAATCATAATTATAATCACACTTAACCAAATAGACGTGTATTAATCCTAGACTACTCAGCTGGACATGAATTTTAGAAAACTGAATACTTTCACACACGTTCAAAGTCAGTATCGATCATTTAGTTTTTTAATAAAGGTTACCAACCTGAAAAAAAAATAAACAGTCTCGTTATTTCTGAAACTACCTTCGTAAATATTAGCTCTAATTTTTCTCTTTTTTTTTTCTTTTTTTTTTCTTTCCTTGTCATTTTTTTGCTTTTGTTTTTCATCGTTACGACTCCACCTGTCAATTTCGTATTTAATCTTTAACAACAAACTAAATGAACTTATTTACTCCCCACACAACTCTAGTTTCTATGTCTTTTCATAATCAGACAGGTATTGTTGTGCTTCTTCTAAAGTAACATTATTAGATTTTTGTAATAAGTGTTCCCATCTCTTTTATTCTAGAGGTATGTGACCGTCCGTAACATCTGGTGAAGACACTTTCAAACAATTATTTTCTTTTTTTTATTATTTTACTCCTTGAGAGTTTTTCACTAAATTCTGAGTGACGGCAAGTCTCCAGGACTCTTCCAAGTATCCTAGCTGATTTTAGCAAAGCTGTGGTCTGAATAATCTCGATTCTTCCAGTTTCCCCAGTCTCTTTTCCATACCTTTGGAAAGCACTCCAAGAACAACAAACTTTGTTTACCAAATTATGATCGAAATTTTGTCAACTTTTTTTAATAATATAATAGGTCATGTAATTCCTTTTGTATCATCTCTTGGGTCAATGGAGACCTTTTGGTAGCGCCCATCTTCTCTCCTTGTATCATGCAACAGGTTGTTCTGGGTCATATTGTGCCAGAAGCAACAAACAGCTGATCTGAAACACATGTTGTGTTCAAAAAGTTTCGAGACTAAAGCTGTATTCACCAAGGCGTAAATTAACGTTAACTCAGACATTAATTTTCTTCAAAACAGTCCCTTGGCATTCATAACATTCCAGTGAGTTGTCTATAGGGCAGTGCACCTCTGAAACTCTTCTTTTGAGACAGAGTGATGCTGCCTCGTCTTTTTTATTTTAATGTCCTTTACGTTCTGAAATCTGACCGTTGAGATTAATTTTCAGTTTTAAAAAAAAAGAAGTTTCACCAAATTAGTTGAGGTGAGTATTGAGGTTGTTGTACTTGTACAATCCTGTGTTTCGCCAAAATCTACTGTTTAGAATGTACAAATTTGAATGATCGAAAGATTGATTGATTTTGATTGTTCGTTTACCTGTCTGTTTATATTTTATACCGAGGGGTTCGGGGATAACGTTCATTGCACATTTATTACAATTATATGATATCAAGTATTCTCATCAAATACAAATAATTTGCATTTGTATGGTTTCAAGTATTCCTCTCTAATACTAATGATACTTTCTATTCAATAATAGACAATTGTTTGCTCCCACTGATAGGGTTTTAAGTAACTAATAATAATCATTGATAAAATTTTATAGCATTAAGTAAATACTCTTAAAAGAAATAATTCACAGTTAAACGGTATCAAGTATTCCTATCAAATACAATTAATTCCTAAACAAATCTAATAAACCCATAGATGGGACCCCAAGATATACTACCATTCGTGTGTGAGTGAACATGGGAGTAATGGCAACAAAGAGTTACTCCTCAGATCTTCAGAACTAGAGTCTTACCATCTGATGCCGTTTGGTTTCATACCCAGGACACTCTTTTGTAGGATCTTGCCCCTTTTGCAGATGAGAATCAGCGTATTCTAAGCCTCGCTGACAGGGCGAAAAAATATTGAGACTGTCTTCATGTATATATGTATATATATATATATATATATATATATATATATATTAATTAGCTCTGAATCGTCGAGATTTTTAAATATAATTACGAAACTCAGTTGCAAAATCTTCATGTAATTTTATATTCCATATCCTAAAATAAAGAAAATTAAAGATTCAGTCTCTATACTTTTGATCACACATTCTTATGTAAAATAAACAACTCAAAATATATACGTGGCAACAACTCTTCCATAAATGCAAGAATAACCATGTAATATTAATAACTTGGGCATAAACACTTAGAGGCACACATTCAGCAAGAAAAATCCTTGAGGTCAGGGAACAGACAAATCCCTTATCGAAAAAAAAAACGAGACAGAAGAGTAAGTGAAGTTAATGCTTTTGCAAAGTCTGCTATAAACAATATAAAGTCGCTTGTACTTAACACTATCAAATACATTAAGTGAAAAATTTGTCAGCTAAATGTCATCTATGTGTCTAGATGCTACATAAAATCCATTCCTACAGGCAACAAAGAAAAGAATATTACTGTGCACTTTTAAAAAGGGGAAAATGCATGGCAAAAGTTATCTCCCCCAAGATAACGTATCCATCTATTACCGAAAAATTCTTATTGTATTTATTTATCAACCCTACACACCAACAGGGTGTGACACAAGATCAATTTAACTGGTTTGAATTCGGAGTTTTCTAGATCGGTTGCTATACCAAGGTTAAAGAGCCCAATCTACCCTACTATCAACCCATAGCTAGGGTGGGATAATTGGATGCATTATGCAATAGTCCGTCCAATATCTGTCTCTACAAAACCTACCCTTGCCATTCTATTGCAGATTGTCTATTTTCGTTTTTTGGTAGTAGTAGAAGAAGAAGAAGAAGAAGAAGAAGAAGAAGAAGAAGAAGAAGAAGAAGAAGAAGAAGAAGAAGAAGAAGAATAGTAGTACAAGTAGTAGTTTTCTTTGTTAAAACGTTTTTATTGAAATACTCTCTCTCTCTCTCTCTCAATTTCTTTGTACGGAATGGCAGTAAGATCTAAATAAAATACTTATAAAGCTCTTCATAAAAGAAGTTTCGAAACTTCCTGATTGCACCACGTATATATCTATCCAGTTTTCTGCACGGACAGAATGCGACACAAGGTCAATTTTTAGCGTATTTCAACAGGACTGATTTCTGAGTTTTCTTTTCCCTCTGACCAATTACTATACCAAGGTTAAAGAGCCCAGTCTGCCCAAGTACTTACCCGTAGCTGGAGGGGGAGTAGTTGGATTCACACCTTTCCCAAGGTTATTAGTGCTGTGAAATGCAAACAGCCACTCCCAGGATTTGAATTCACGTTGCCTTGTCCATTTTCGATTACGATAACATTTAAACCACTATTATGTGAAAAGAATTGAAAAAAAAACACCTTGGATAATATTACAATGATAATAGTTACACACGAGGATAAATGAATAAAACGTTTTCAAATACTGACTCGAAATGAATTCAACATAAAACTGGATAATTAAACTCTATTTTGAAGTAGGATTGACAGAGTTAGGGTGACATATAACACCTTAATAAACAAACCAAGCATCCACTACTAATTTGGAATATAAATCTCCCAGGTTTAACAAATACTTTTCAAATGAAAAGTTTATTTGCCATAGGCTATTTATAAAGACACTCGGATGCAAGAAAATAATTTTCATTCAACAAATGGATATCTAACGTCACCAGTGCATTTTTCGTTGCTTCTCTTTCAACATATTAACTCCTTTAAAACCTTCTTTTTATTTATCTATTTATTTATTTTTTGAGACTTTCTAAAAATCCTTTGTTATACGGAAACTTTTTTTTCCTGACGAGGATCCAAGGCCGGAAATAGTTAAGAATAATCAAGAAATAAATAAAGCAAAAAATGTTCCTCTTTATCATATTACTTTTATTCTTCTTTGCTTTTTATTTAAACGTGTGTGTGTGTGTGTGTGTGTGTGTGTGTGTGTGTGTGTGTGTGTGTGTGTGTGTGTGTTGAAATGTAAATTGCAAGATCATGTTTGAAGGGAAAATTAAAAATCATTACTTTCCATTATCAAGTTTATCTACTAAATGAGAAATTTGAATTGATAAGCAAATTCAGACATATTGATAAATATATTTTATGGTTACTGTCAGCAGAAAATTAGTGGGTTGTTCAGTGTATTATACTCAATACATTTATGAAGTCTGAGAAAGAGGATGAATTCTCTTTGAGTCTTTATTCAAGACTCTGGATGTGTCGCTATGGCAATTGAGAATGTCACCATCAAACGTGAGTCGTAAGAAGTATCTTGAAAACAAGGGAGTTAATCCTTCAGATACTTCGCCACTTGTCTTTCTATATCTGATGAATATTTGCGAATTCTACAGTTCATTGTTCGTGGAATATTTTCGGAGATGGACCCAGTAATCTTTATCTATGCCGGAATCCTAACTTCTTAATTGTCTTCTAAATGCTCCCTTTGTGAACCTGAACCCCTGTTTTCACCTTCATACATACATACATACATACATACATAACCTGAATGGGGATTTGCTGCTCAGCTCTGCTAATTGCTCTTTTTTCATAGATGTAACTAAGTAGTCACTCATCTAATTACTGAATAGGTTCATGGCTGCTTAACTTCAGGAGTCTGGCAAGAATCAGCACTTTTAGTGTTGTCTGTTAGTGGTCATCAATATATGTATCAACTAAACCCCTCCATCACGGACAGGATTTGACACAAGGTCATTTTAAGCAGAATAAACCTGGTTTGTTTTCAGCTTTCATTCTCCTAGGTTGGTTGCCTTACCAAAGCTAAAGACCCGGTTTACCCTTCTATTTACCCTTTGCTAGAAGGAAAAATAGACGGATTCATGTCTTTCCCAAAAGTAGTACCGTGAAGCGAAACAAGTTCAGGATTTGAAATCGGGTCACCAATTCCATTTCTCACGACGATAACCGTTACACCACCATTCCCCTATTGTCACCTATGTAATAACTTAAAAGGTTCAACTTCGGTGGTCTGGTGGGAACCGGTGCTTTCAGCGAAATTTGACCTTTAGTTTCTGTTCTCAGCTGCATAATTTTTTGTTTGTTTGCTTTGTTGTTTTTTTTATGGCATATCAACCATTGTTCATCATTTAATGCCAAATCCTGTTTTTACTTATATATTGAATATATGATTTGTCGACACATTGTGTAGATACACACAGTTTAATGATCAAACAGTTCTATTTCTAACAATTCAATTTAGCACAAGTCATCAAAGTTAAATGGTCTCAAGTATTGCTTTATATCACTAGCAATTCAATTAAGCATCAGTCATTTGTTTACACACAGTTAAACGATTTAACAGTTCTATTTCAAGCAATTCATTTTAGCATGTCATTTGTTTGCACTCAGTTTACATGTAAAACAGTTCTGATCAACCCATATATTGGACCCTATCAGGTGCTACCACTTCAGGGAGTGGTAGCAATAAAGAGGTACTCCGCATTACCCAAAGCTCCAGCATTACAGGAGCCTCACCATGAGATAGTTTAGTGTCATATCCAGGACACTCGTTGATGGAGGTCTTATCCCTCAGCAAAGAGGTAGTCAGTATATTCTACATTCCCTGGCGACTGGGCTATTCATAATTTTTCAGTCAGTCAAAAAATGTTCACAAGTTTGATGAATTTGTCCAGCTTTTGCAAATTGTAACAGTGTCTGAGTTTGAAGCTCAACAATTTTAACACGTTCAAAATCGAACATCTTTGTTCTCTTTTCCATAGTGAGTAGACTTGACAGCATTGTAAGGAGACTAAATTGTCTTCCTTTGGATTTGTCGGCATATCTTAGAATATCACGTTCCAATTTTTCACGTGATAATTCAGAGTCCTTTCTCGTTTTCTTGTTTTACCCGTTCATTGAACAAATAAGACTTCCCTTTTCGTTGCGCTCTTCGAAATATGCCGCTTTTTCATCGCAGAAGAGAAAATTTTGTCTCCAACTTCGACGAGGTTCTTCCTTTCATCTAGACATTGAAATATAAAGCCGCTTGGTTAAATGACCAAAGACAAGTAAGACTTTTCACAATTTTTTTAAAACAACTTCTTTGTATACCGCTAGTCCATGAAACAATGTGTACATATCTTTTGGGACACTTTTGTGTATTCTTGTATGATGTTTTAAGTCGTAAAGGAAATGGTTTTCGTTCGTATTGTCAGTTAAAATTGTCAAATTGAAAATACACGGAAGTGAAAATGAGTTTTTCCGATGTCATTCTTACTTACATTTACTGCCTTCAACCGAGCACCTCAATATTGTTTTTAACAAAGAAAAAAGACACCAAAGTGGTCATTGAACCTTTGAATTGTAAACAAGTTTAATGACATTGTCTTTTAATTGGAATCATTTTGAGATGAGGCTTCTTAATCTGAGAATTTTTTTTTTTATTTATTGCGGACTTTTTTATCCTCATCTTGGTAGTTTTTTGTGTTGTTTCTTCGTCACTATGTTTCGGCCAAATTTCACCTCTGACCTTCTTCAGGTGATTAACCGCGACCTCGGATAGTAATGCTGAGTCTTGTAACCGTATCCCCAGTAATTACTGCCTTCCATAGTTGTTGTCTATCGCACCACGTTTTTTGACGAAGTAAACCTCTAGCCGGCTTGGGTCCGTGGCGCAGCGAACAGAGGCGTTGAGTCTCTACGGTTCCAGGTGAGCATTGTCAGAAGATAGTGGTTTCAATTCCTACCCAAGCCGGCTAGAGGTTTACTTCGTCAAAAAACGTGGTGCGACAGACAACAACTATGGAAGGCAGTAATTACTGAGGATACGGTTACAAGACTTAGCATTCCTATCCGAGGTCGCAGTTAATCACCTGAAGAAGGCCAGAGGTGAAATTTGGCCGAAACGTAGTGACGAAGAAACAACACAAAAAACTACCAAGATGAGGACAAAAAAAGTCCGCTATAAATAAAAAATAATTTTCAAGTTTAATGACAATTTTCAATATACGCTTTTAGTGCTAATCAAATCCATGTAGAATACAGACACCATAAAACACAGACGGATCAACGACTAGTGTAAAACGACTCAAAGATTAAGAAAGCTTATCCTAAATCCTATTTTGTTAATCTCTTTGAAGTTTTTACATAACGATCATAATCACAGTTTCAAACTTTTTTCATCTTCCACTTTTTAAAGTTTCATAATGTGCGACATTTCTAATTGCACTGCCATGACAACTTCATAGAGAGATGTAACGTTCCCTGATATTTTTCCAAATCATTCCTCTACTCATGATCACTCCTAAAGTATTTAAGATATGACCAATCTAAAAAAAAAAAAGATTACAAATAATACTTATTTTAGACAAAAAAATTATGAAATCATTCAAATTTTTCACTTGAGTTTTATCGTATTGGTTACATTGTTTGAGTCAACGTGAGGAACGTTCCTTTGTTTTGGAATTAATCTGAATACCACAAATGTAAACAAGATGTTAAACCTGTATCATATCGTCTTAAATTGAATAAAACCTCCTTGAGCCAATTTTTCGTTTCTTATATCAAGTTTAAAGTGGGTTCTTCATGTGGTGCAATGGTTAGCAGGCTAGATCTGCTGACCATCGTGAGTGTGTTCGATTCTCATTTGATGTCACGTATTTCTGGCCTTGTGCTATAGCTATGCTTACTAAATAACAATATAAAGTAAATAACCACATCAAGTTTAAAGTTTTGTGGCGCACTTTATTTTAAATGTATATGAGTTAAGCTGTACAAAATTCGACAATCATAGATGTGTGCATGTTTATAAAATGTGTATCTTCGAAAGAAGTGACATAAAGAAATGGTTATAGAGGAATAGCTAAACCAGACACAGAGCTCAGTGGGATTAAAGAACCCTGATCACTTGCTAATTGGACAGATAACATTAATGGATGTGGTAGTACTTTTATAGGCGTTTGTCTATAGCAACCACAATGGCCGAGCAAATAGCCATTAAGCTAACTAGCAACCAAAAGCTATTATTACAACTAAAAGTTTCCGAGAAATAAAAAAAAAGAAAATTAATAAAAACATTCCCCGTCTGCATTATGTATTTACCCAAACCCTCCACCTCTTGCAAAATGCTGCACAAGGTCAATATTTATTCAGAATTACAGCTGGTTTGAATTCAGAGTTTTCTTTCTCCTAGACTGGTAGCCTTACTATTTACCCAAAATTAGGTGATTTTTTAAAACTCCTCCGCCGTGAGCAGAATGTGACAAAAGGTTCATTTATAAAAGTGAGTACAGGTGATTTGATAACAAAATTTTCCTTCTCCTCGGCTAGTTGGTCCAACTATTCATCCATAGTTGGGAAGGGAACAGATGGATTCATGCCTTTCACAAAGGCATAAGCACGAAATGAAATGCAAATAGCTTCGTCCAGGATTCGAACTTAGTCCATTTCCTGCGAAAATAACCATTATCCTGAAAACTTTACTAGTATCAATTGGTTAATAACAATAATAATAATGCAACATAAATAATAAATTCTGACAGTCTAATACATATAGGTCGGCAAGTTGGCCGACCGTAGTCGAACGCAACCCGAAGGCTCCCTTTTCAATAGCTACTACACCGAGGTGCAGTGGAGGGAGGACGCTATTCTTTTCCCTTGATTCCTCCACTTACCTTTGATTCGTACCTTATAATGTTGAGTGTTAAGCAAGGGGGTATCAAGTAACATTTTTGAGTCTTTGGTATGATTCGGCTAGGGATTGAACCCAGGTCTTCCGGACCATTGCAGAACACTCTAATCATTATGCCATTAATTCCTCTTCTTTGAAATTTGGACAGAAATTCTCATTTTGTTTCCGAACTTTGTAAAAATTTCTATTCAATGGCTGATCATGTTCTGATATATTGGTGTGTCCATGGTTAGTGGTCAGAAATGAAATACCTGCCAAGGCTCGAAGACTGTTTATTTCCTTAAATTTACATTAAGGAAGGCATGAAGCCTTAAAATTTTATGGGGGAGGGGAAAGGGCCGGTCATGTATTTCTATATATTCTAAGGGACCCTAGCTCGCCGACCCATTCAACAGTAAAATATATAAACAGTCATGCATCACAAATCACGCTGTAAACACCAAAATACGACATTTGCTCTGTGAAAAGACCTACTTCAAATCCCCGAATGGAATGAATGATTTTATTTACAAAATATGGTTTATTTACAAAAATGTTATATGATGGGGATGGGAGAAAAACCCCGAAATATACAAAAGACAAAACAAAGGAAAAAATTCCCTTTTTGGTTGAATCCCATCCCCACCGTCTACGAAAGGGAGGCCGACTGTTTTCCGGTGTCTGAAAACACCGAAAACAAGCCGGCCCTGAGTGAAAGAGGTTTCCTAATCTAATGGGGGGAAAGACAGAGTTGGGCGCGTTATGGGCAGTTAATGGTAGGTAATATGAATTTTGTACACGTGAAATTCCAAGATCTTCTGTAAAAGCGGGTTGGAGTAAGGGTTGAGGTGCAAAAATAATAGGGATGGGGAAGAGCTTGGAGACTAACAATTAGATGACGAGGACGATGACTCACGACATACTGCTAATTAGGTTTCAAGGGAAAAAAACTTTGCCTACTTACCCGGGATGGGGTCTCGAAGGACCCGTACGAAGACGCCATGAGCAGGAAGAGGAGGGAAGGATGACTCCAACGTTGCCCCCTTTCGTACGACCAGGCTCGCTGCATTCACCCACCTTTTGTCGAATGTTATGTGATCCAAGCGTTTTCTATCACATCTAATTTTGACCCTAAGCTGATGCCTAAAATACAAAACCAGATCACAATGAGAAAAGTATACATCGTCATACAATCCTTTCTTTCGCGTTGTCTAAATCACCAATCGAGCTACAGCTAGGATCGCGAGAAACGCCACACGCTTCTCCTCCTGAAACGAAGGCAAGGTGTTGTCTACGTCGAGCAGCATGAGCTGCTTGGGTTCGATGCGAGCCGTCCATTCCCCGACATGATCCCATAAAGGGCGAATTCGTGCTTAGCTGTTTCTTCCAAACCACTGCTGCAGTAAATGCAATCAGGCATGTCTGCCAGGCCCGCTCTGAAGTTCAAGTTGAGAAGGGGCAACGTGTTCTGTGCAAGTGTCAGGTGAGCGAAAACTCGTTGTTCAAGAAGCTCGATCCTGGCGACCAATTCCAATGGGAGCGGATCTCCTCCTCTGTCCAGCCGCGCCGCTCGCTAAGAAGGTCCGAGGCGGAATTCACCATTAGCTCTCGATATAGCTCTTTCCGATGCTGTGAAAAGTCACTGGACCCAGGAAGGTTACGAAGGGCCGCTCGGCACTCGCGGACAAACGGTGTTTCGCCCATCAGCTTACGTCGACCTCCAGTCTTTGGGTCTGACTGAAAGCGAGGAAAAGTTCGACTCGCCTTTCGTCTCCACACCGCGTCAAGGACCGGCCCAAGTATGCAAGTCTTTCAGCAAGCCACTGGATCTCCATATCAGGCATACCCAGACCCCCGTTCCACGTACGTTAGATCCAGACCTGTCTACGGATCATCGGCCTTACTCTGGAGAGGGATCGTTGAAGCGCCAGCCGACGTGCCTTAGGCAGAAGAAGTACAGCCAATCGGTAAAGGATCAAGGGGAAGACGTATACTGTGCACGCCTCCGAACTGTCCTTTAAGGACAAGGTCCTTGAAAGCCAGTTTCCCACCTGAGCATCCACCTTAGCTTGTACTTTCGACCAATTTTGCTCCAGTTGGAGGTCGAGCCCGAACCACACCAATTGGTGCTAGTTATTTTGACCCTTACGACAACAACCAATTGATCCGAGATCAGTTTTTAATCGGAGTTACACCTGCTTTGAAGATACACATTGCACTAAACCTCCGGATCTACAGAATCTATGACCAGTGCGTTTAGTGTAACGGTTATCGTCATCGGAAATGGAATCGGTGGCCCGACTTCAAATCCAGAAAGCTAATGCGTATGAAGTTGTCCGTAAGACTGCTCGTTCCAAGTTGTTTTGGCTTATCTATTTGCCAAGTTCGAAAGAATGTTGTGGGAAATTTTCGTATCAAAGTGTTGCTTCGAGCATTAAAATTTATACAAATGTGTAAAAAGTGTACTTTTGTTACTAATTACGTATGAAGAACTTTTAATTGCCAAACATATTGTGGCGATGTTCAGAAGAGATTTGTGTTTGGTTCTTTGTTTTTTAATGGCGTATCAGTTTTCGTGGATTATTTCATGCCAAACCTATTCTTTTGTAGAAAAACAGTTGTGGCGCTATCTAACCCATAATGATTAGGGTATTTATCTTTCCAAAGTGTATTAGTCCGAAAGGGAACACAATAGTACGGCTGGAATTCGAACTCGTTAACTCCGACATCGCAGTCCAGCACGTTACCAACTACGCCACGAGGACTACTACAAGATATTGCTGATGAGAGTAGGTTTGTTTAATGGCATATCAACTTTTGTGGGCTATTTAATATCAGATCCTGTTTCTGCCCAGTCAGCTGGGGCTGCAGAATACACCGACTGCAGCTCTACAGAGGGGTAAGATTCCCCGCCCCGCCAACGATTGTCAGAGATCTGATATTAAACAATCTGATGGTGATGCTCCAACGTAGGAGATTTGAGGAATGTGAAATACCTCTACATTGCCGTTGCTCCCAGGTCCACTCTGCCTTGAGTGATAGCGCCTGGTAGAGTTCGATGTATTGGTCAAATAGAACTGTTTGATATTTAAACTGTGTACAAAAAATGACTAGCAATAAACTGAATGGTTAGAAATAGAACTGTTTGACCATTTAACTGTGTGTAAACAATGAGAGTATAATTAAATAGCTAGTGAAACATTCTCAATATATTTACATACTTGGAAGTATTTAACTGTGCACAAGCGAATGAATAATGTTGAATCGAATTATTAATGTTGAATTGCAATGCTTGAAACTCTTTAATTGTGTGCCGAAATAGAATTATTGGTATTGCATAGCAATACTTGAATCCATTTAATTGTATACAAATGAACGAATAGAGTTATCAACAAAATGTTTACAAATCATATGTATTGAATAGATATGTATCAACAGGATATGGAATTAAACAACCAACAATAGTTGATATGCCATAAAACCAAACTTTTAAAACATCCTGTTATATATATATATATATGTGTGTGTGTGTGTGTGTGATTTGTAAATGAATAGTTTGTGCGTAGCTTTATTTTTAAATGAGTTAGAGCTCATCTGCTGGCACATAGTGAAATGGTTTCAGATATAGATATTTAAAGCTAATAGTTCTTTTTATCAAATGGTTTCAAGTATTGTTATCTAATACTAATAATTCAATTAGATATTAATCATTTGTTTTCACACAGTTAAAAGGTTTCAAGTATTGTTATTTGACGCTAATAATTCTATTAATATTAATCATTTGTTTGCAAAGTTAATGGTTTCAAGTATTGCTATCTCAGTGCAAATGGCCCTCAGCCATCGTCTTCAATCACCTTAAGATAAAATAAGGTTAAATACTGATTTGCGACAAGAGCAATTTGAAGAATACGGTCGAAAAAATTATGGAGGTACAAGGGGTTGATAAGACCTTCCGATTGATTTGATCGGGCCTCTCGGACAGCCCGTCTAGCCCAGTAAGGGATAAAGTGTAGTGTTGCATGTCACGTGATCACTTCAGTTTGCGAGTAACAGACTGCTCAGCCACTGGGAAGCCGTCATCAAGCATTTCGGTGGCTTCGTTGGGGCGACGGCGGAGGGGTGGTTTAGTTGGTTGTTTGGGTTTTATGGCATGTCAACTTTTGAAGATTATTTAATGCCAAATCTATTTTTATGCAAATAGTCAATTCTATTTCAAACAATTCAGTTTAGCATGAGTACACAGTTTAATTGTCAATAAGTACAGTTTATGAAAATAGTTCTATTTCAAACAATTCAGTTTAGGGTAAGTACGCAATTTAAATGTAAATAAAGTTTAATTGTGAAAAACGTTTCTATTTCAAGCTATTCAGTTTAGTCAAGCAGTTCTAATTCAGCCAATTCGGTTTAGTATAAGTACAGATTTTGTTTTCACACAGTTAAATGTCAAAACAACAATATAACAACTCAGTTTAGTGTAAGTACCGTTTCAATGTCAAAAAACAGTTCCATTTCAAATAATTCAATTTAGAATAAGCACACAATTTGAATGTAAATACGGTTTGTCAAAAACATTTCTATTTCAAACTATTCAGTTTAGTCAAGCAATTTTTTGCATAAGTATGCAGTTAGTTCTATTTAACCCATAGATTGGACCCTATCAGGTGCTACCATTCCAGGCAAGAACGGACCTGGGAGCAATGGCAATGAAGGGGTACTCTGCATTCCCCAAAGCTCCTGCATCACTGAAACCTCACCATCAGATTGTTTAGTGTCATATCCAGGACACTCGCGGGGGGGGTCTTACCCCTCTACAGAGGTGCAGTCGGTGTATTCTACAGCCCCAGCTGACTGAACCAGAAGGGAGGAGGAAGTCTTACCCTTCTGCAGGAGTGCAATCGGCGTATTTCAGACGAGTATTTTTTCCAATGTTATTTTGGCACTATGGTTTAGAAAGATGGTTTGGTTTGGTTTGGTTTATTTACCCGATGGATTATCAACCCCTTGTGGGTTATTTAATGCCGGAATTTGATGCAAATAATTTGCCGTTATATGGTTTCAAGTATTCATTTTCAATACAAATAATTTTCTTACAGATCTATTTGACTAATATGCAGGACCTTAATAGAAACTACAACTCCATGTTTGAGTAGACTGGTATTAACAGAAAGAAAAGATGACTCAAAACTCTCCAGGACAAGAACCTCACCATTGGATGTAGTTTAGTGTCATTCCCAGAACAAAGTTTGAAAGATTGCAAGTCAATCTTCAGGATAGTTATATACGATTCTGTCATTTATATAATATATATATATATATATATATATATATATATATATATATATATATATATATATAAAGGAGAAAAACAAAACAAAACAAAAAACGAAAGTAAATACACATACATGGACACGAACATCCACGCAGACACACAAACACACGGAATGCACTCTTGTAAAAAAAATGAATAGAAGAGAGAGTGAGAGAAAGAAAGAAAGAAATAACGCCTGCAGAAACGAAAGTTTGTCACGGACAATTAACTCGAACTGAACATTCATATGCACAAAATCCGGAATTAAAAAGAACCATAAAAACTGTCGCCATTATAAAAACCAAAGAGAACACTAAGATAAACCAATTGCTTCCAGAAGACGATTTAAAACGTCAGAAATACGTCATGAAGAAAAATATATAACCTAAAAGCAAATTCTCTCGCGGACCTATTCATTTTAATCTATTTACTTTTTTTTTCTTTCATTGGGCCAACGAAAAAGGTCTATATATATATATATATATTTCAGTTTTGTTTCTTTGTTTAATGGCATATCAACCTTTGTATGTTATCTAATGCCAAAGCAGTCTTTGTAGAAGAACAATAGTGGTAATATTTAACCAATAGCTGGGTGGGATAAGGAGGTTCATAACATTCCCAAGGGTATTAGCCGAAAGTGAACGCAATAGTGCGTCGGGTGTTTAAACAGACTTACTATGATGTCGCAGTTTAGTACGTTAGCTACCACCCTACGAAAACTACTTCATATATTCTAGTAAAAATGAAAATGAAAAAGTTCATTCCCTTCTTCATTGGGCCGAGAACTTTTCAGCTTCATTTCATATGCATGCCATTACATACGAGAGTTATGCAAAAAAATGCCTAGTTATCATTTTCTCCCAAACTAGGCAAACAATGCTATTATATCGGTAGATTCAATATATATATATATATATATATATATATATATATATATATATATATATATATATATATGCGCGCGCGCGTGTGTGTGTGTCTTTATATTATCCAAAGCCGAGTCAACTGATGGTGGGAACAATTCTATTTTAGGATTTTCTTTCCTCAATATCCATGTAATTCAAAATCCAAAAGAAAGTTCAATGTAAAATCATAATAGATTAAAATACAGAACAAATAATTCCATATAATTGAATAACCTTTAAAAATCACTTGTACTTTTTGTGATAATATATATTTCGGCAGAACCTTTATTTTTTTAATGTTAGATCTGCAGCTTCAGACAATGAAAGTTTTTCGCTTGTTAAGTTCATTTTCTTCATAATACAAATTAATAATGATAATTCGTTCCTTAGTTATAATCGACACTACACACACACACACACACACACACACACATATACACACGTATATATACATTAAAAACAAAACAAAAACATTAACAGGACATAGCTAATACACTTATTGCAACGTATTAATACATTATATTCCTTACGTACATACAATCATAGATTACACTAACACATACGTAATATAACACCAACGCAGCATAAACACCTAATAAAATTTTATTGCAATCTAACACAAAACAACATAAAATACTAATATTGCATAATACCCCATTATATATCTTACCTTTCAGACCTACCATACTTTTTCGCCTATTATGCTTAAAAATCAACGTTTATTTTCTTCGTAATGCAATGATGATGGTAATTCGTTCCTTAGTTAAAATAATCACAATACACACATGAATACATAAAAATAAAATTTATTCGGTCATATCCTGTTTACTAAGAACCTTTGCTACACTTGGCAACTAAATATTCAAGAGACAACCTCAATCCTACCGTGAGACACATGTATCATGATACACACACACACACACATACACACACTCATGCACAAAAAAAAAGTCATACAAATTTCAAACTAAACATTCGTCTGACTGTATTTTTCGATTTATCAAATATCTTTTTTCTCTGCCTGGTGATTGTCGTAATAAGGCGGCATGAAATCCTGGATCGCAGATAAACATCTATGCTATTAAATAAATATATATAAAAACTAATATATATTTATTTATAATAACTATTTTATAATAGCTCTATCAGAGATATTGAGCACTCTCCAAATAATACCGCATTTGGTCTGCCACACACCCACCAAATGAGATAGAGACAACCATATCATCATCATCATCATATCGCGCTGGTAGCACGGATATCCCTGACCCTCTCTCGCCACTCCTCCCTATCATTCATCGCCCTAGGTAGGTCTTCAGGACAACATCCCGTATCCTCACATAGCTGCTGAATGTATGTTCGTGCTGGTCGTCCTGCTTTTGCACGGCCATGTGTGGGGGTCCATAAGAGTACATCACTTATGAGTTCGTCCCTGCTTCTCCAGCAGTGTCCTGCATGTCTGGCTCGTCTAACTTGAATAGTTTTCGTGATAGGGGGTAGGTGGCCGTACAGTTGGTGTCTTGTGGGGGAGACAACCATATACTGTTATAATATATATATATATATGGGCAGCAATCCTTCATTTAAACATGTTTGATTGAATGATAAAGATGCATTTCGTCTATATAAATTTATTAGGATCCTTTTCAAGTGTCCTGAAGTGTTTTTGTTTTACGTTGGAGTTGGTAGATGAATTTACCAAAATTGCCCCGGGACATATATATATATATATATTTTTAGGAATATGCATTAGATTGGTAATATGAGCATAGGTTAATGATAAACGGGGAGAAAAATTTTGGCAAAAAGCATGAGTTAATTTGTAGCAATTAATCTCGTGAGCCAAATAAACGGGATTATTATAATTATTTTTTTTAATTCTATTTTTTTTTGCGAATAGGGGTATAAGGTAAAGTTAAAGACTGACTGAATAGTTTTGAGCGGGGGATTATTTCATGTTAGTTTAGTAGTATTAGTATAGGACAGATTTGGCGGGAAATTCGTGTAAGTCTAGTGAAGTGTAAATCATGAACACGGACGAGTATTAAAATAACATCTTACCTCGGTACCGATTCCGGAAGTAGCAGGGAGAAACCGGATGAGGTAAAGATGGTACTATATAGCAGAGGAGTGTGGAATGCCCTGTTTTCATTGGCTGTTTGCTAAAAGACAGATGTCTATAAGAACGGCCGAAGTCCGGCTTTTTATTTATTTTTTCTTTGCTTTGGTAGAGGCACGAGCGTAGCACGTCGCGATCACGGAGGCGGCTTGGCTCTTTTAGAGTCAAGCCGGGGTTACTGTCGGAGCTGATATGATGCAGAAATAACCCGAAATCGGCAATAAAGACAGCGCATCACTGAAGACCTCCCTGATGCATCTAAGATGTATGATTGAAATATATATATATATATATATATATATATTGGGTTGAGTCATAAATATTTTAAGCTGTAAGAAAATATAGTTTATTCATGAAAAATCTAATAATGAATTGATTTCAATCAGTAATGTATTCACCGTAATTTTGAATCACCTCTTGACATTTATCAAGAAGCTTATTGATTCTTCTCAAGTAAAATTCAGCTGATTTCAAGCTCAAGAAGTTTTTCAAAGGTTTTCTCCCAATTTTCTTAAGATTTTTTCTCGTTCTGACAATTTTGGAGAGAATGAAAAAGATGGAAATCACTTGATGCAAGATCTGGTGAATATTTGGATGGGGTAAAACATACCAGCCTAAATCCAATATTTTTCCTGTGTGATTCTTGCTGAATGTGAACTTGGATCTTCATACACCGAGCTTGACCGTTTTCTATCTTTTTCAAACGGCGGCAGATTGTGGATTGGCACGTGTTGAGGTGAAGTGCTAATTCTCGAGTATGTAGTGGAAGGAAAATTTCGTATTTTGGTTTGGCGCGCAATTTAATTCGACACTTAATTTCACCCAATCAGGATTAACAATCCTATTTATTCCGGACCTCTTTTTCCGGGCAGCAGAAATTGGGTAAGCTGCCAAACACAGCCTCTTTAGCTGGACAACGCCGCCCTGTGCAGACGCATCACTGGTGGCTCTTAAATAGCAGCAGCAGCATGGACACATGAGGGAACCTATCTAATTTATGGATTCCTTGCAAGGAATCCCAGTTGAATATAAATTAGATACATTCAACATGCCTCGCACAGGCACAACTTTATGTCACCCCCAAAATTGGCTATGTCGATTCGACGCACAATTAAGCTCTCGGCTCTCAATTCACTTCTGGACCACTTTAATGGAGACAACGCACACTCTCCACCAGACGCACAAAACTCACGGTGACTCCAACGTTCAATTCCTCCAACGGCAACATGTCTTTCGCTAAACTACGGCGAACACAATCCCTCGCACGTCCGACGACACACGCTGCCATCTCAACCTTCTCAACCTTCTCATAAATCCATTTCGTCTCCTTACCGTCTCTTTACTCACAACCTTTCCACAAGTCCTGCAGCACAAACCCAAACTACATTTTCCATGCTGCAAATAAAAACTATTCCTAAAAACACATTTCGACTATCAGCATCTTACTTCTTTATCCTTCTTTTATATACCTAAAACAATTAGCGAGGGACTTACAAACTTAGCGGGGAAACAACACAACGTAAACACACATACGTTACAAACTATCCTCGCTAAAAAACAACAAACTTGCCTTTTCGCTAACAATAACAATATTCTATCGCCCAAATAACAACAATTAAACTTGGCTAAAAGTACTTTTGCGTTGATTACGTTCCACTGATTCTCTAGATCGAGTTCTGATGAGCGTCCTGGTCTGTGTTCATCCCCCAATGGTGTATCACCAGAACGAAACTTTGAAAGCTAGTTTTGGACTTAGCGGACAGTAATGATATTTTGACCATAAACACTAGAAATGTTCTTAGCTGTTTCCGTAGCGTTTTTGGAATGCTTTAACGCTGACAACTCTACGTTAAATGTGAACTTCAAGTTCCCCCATTTTAGAAACATGGGATTATAGATTAAATTATAATGCACACTCTTTCAATACTGAAATAAAAATAACCGATATAGGCACTCTTTAATCAGGTAATTTTAGGTTGCGTTTAAAACATTGTAAGTTTGAATTGCGGAGTTACAACTTGGTTTTAAAAAACAAAAATTATCTTATGATTCAACCCAATATATATATATATACATTTATATATGCGTGTGAGTAATTTTTTTCTTAATTGCACAAAATATACGAGAGTTGGTTTATAAATGTGATTTCTGAAAGAGTGAAATTGCTAATAGCGAAGATATAAACATGTTTTGATATGTATTCGGTAGTATTAAAATATCCTGTTCAAATGTATTCAGTATCAGATTGCTATGAGACAGCATTGAGTAGTCTCATTTACTAGTATTGAGTATCATGTCTGGGTTACATATAAAACAAGACAGTCAACAAACAGTACAAGTAGTGAGAAACCTGAAATAATAGTAAATAACAATAGTCATTTTTACTTCCTGACTGAGAGAATGACTGTATTTTCAGATGTCACGAAGCTATGGATATGAAACAGAAACAAAGAGTTGATGTGAAGTTCTTCACCAAAGAAAGATGTATTATTTGCGGTCATACACAGAAGGATCTCAAATTCATTCTGTTTCCTGGGTCTGAGATTAAATTGCATCTGATGGTGAGGCACCACTTTTAAAGTTCTGGGGAGTGTGCAGTAACCCTTCATTACAATTAATCCCAAGTCCATTCTGAGCCGGAGTGGTAGTAGCAGTCAAATAGAGTTGTTTGAAAATGATTATTATTGGATAGGAATATGTGAAACTAAATAACTGTGAAAGCAAATGATTATTATCAAATAAAATTGTTAACGTTAATACTATATAAATGACATTGAATAAGAATAGTTACTTTAAACCATATAATTGTATACAAATTAATAGAATTAGATAAGAATACTTGATACCATAAAATATGTGAAAAGAAATGTTTATAGGCAAAAGGGTAATTTAAAAGAAAAACGGTGGAACATAGTTATTACAATTAAACATTTATGAATGAATCAAATTTAGGCATTAAATAACCCATAAGGAGTTGATATGCCATTAAACAAATGAACTAACCCAAACCACAGAAGTTCCAGAAGTCTGTATGCTGATTTGACAATTGATGAGAGTTTATATTAACCTAAATCCATCCACCACAAGGTCAGTTGGTAGGTGGAGTACAGCTGGTTTGAATTCATTTTTCCTTCTCTTAGACTGGTAGCCAAACCAGTTGATAATGAACTCAGTCTGCCTGACTATTTACCCCTTTCTGTGCTGGTAGTGAGTTGAGGATAGATAGTCATACCTTTTCAAAATAGCATGAAGTGAAACGAAAACAGCCTCATTGAGTATTTGAATCCAGAATGCTGATTCTATTTCCTTTGACAATATTATGCTAAAACAATCAATGAGAGTAATGAGCAAAGACGAGCAGGACATGCGGGAAACTGCTGGAGAAGTAGGGACGAGCTCACAAGTGATATACTCCTGTGGACCCCTTCATATGGACGAGCAAAGGCAAGGCGACCAGCTCGAACCTACATACAGCAGCTCTGTGTAGATACGGGGTGTAGCTCTAAAGACCTGCCAGAAGCAATGAACGATAGGGAGGGGTGGTGAGAGAGGGTCAGGGATATCCATGCTGATAGCACAACGAGAGGATGATGAATGAGCAAAGAATGGTGAAAAATTCAAAGAAGGCAAAACCTGTTTAATGGTGTTGTTTTATGGGGAAAAAATGAATTATATTTCCCAAGAATATAAAGACTGATTATGAACTGACTGAGAATGCTTGTGACTTGTAGACAGGGAGATTGAAAAGTAATTATTTTAAAATTCTTATGATTTATTTAACAAATTTTTTTTACAAGAATGGAATTATAAGTATTTTAAAACAGGAAGTTACTTTTCTATCACACTGAAAATATAAGTAATTTGCACAAATCTTCTCTCTCACATTTCCATGCATGGATGAGATCTACTGAAAACAATGCCTAATTTCCACTTTCTGCAAAATTATCAATCTAAATGTAATGCTTTTATACCACCCAATAGAGTGGATATTTTTTGACTGCGTGACTGACAGAGGGTCTGTATTTCCACTGTGTCACATAGCTATGGATATGAAGCAGAAACAAAGAGAATGCACAAAGATATTGATCAAAGAAAGATGTTTTGCTGCCTACATCAAGAGATGCAGAAATGTGTATAGCGAAGCAAACATTTATGAGAGTAATGTGTTAAAATAAACTTTTTTTTTAAATATTGGAGACAAACTATATATTACATTATGCATTCAATAAGTTCACAGACTTTTTTGTACTGACATTTAAAATTGCCATAGACTCTTGAAAATTCAGTATCTTATTGCTATACATCTTATGAGATGACTGACCAATTTTTATGATTTCAAGTTCAAATGACCAGCTACAGCAGGAATTGGAATACACCCTACTAAAGCCTGATTATCACAGCTGGTGAATTTCAAAAAGGCAATCTGGACGTGAGGACACTTTAGAAGAACGATATGCAATAAAATTCTGTTTTAAACTTGGAAAATATGCCACAGAAACGTATGGAATGCTTCAGACTGCTTTTCGACCATCTTGCATGAATTGAGCATCAGTTTTTGAGTGGCATAAGAGATTCAAGGAAGGGAGGGAGTCTGTGAGGGATGATGAGAGGTTAAGTTAATACATCAGAGTTGATTGGCGAAAGGGTTAGGGTTAGGGTTACTATGTTAAGGTTTTAAGGGAGTTCTGGAAAAGATTCCTTGGGAAGAGGCCAGCACTCTTCAAATCTGGCCAGTGGCATTTCCAGCAGGACAATGCACAAGTCCACAACTCCATCCTTGTCACAGACTATTTGACCAAGATGGGCATCAAGACAGTTCCTCAGCCTCCCTATAGTCCAGACCTTGCTCCCTGTGACTTTTGGTTATTCCCTCAGCTCAGAGGCTGTCGTTATGAGACTGTGACGAAGTTCATTGACACGCTCACACAAGAGGGCTTCCATAGGGCCTTCTAGAAGTTGTTGGAGCGGTACAACAAGTGCATTGCAGCCGGAGGAGATTACTTCAAAGGGGACTAGAGTTTCATGTGTGTACTATCAATAAAAGTGCCCATACGAAGAAAGTCTGGAAACTTATTTAATGATCCTCGTATTTGCCAAAATTTCTGAGGTGAAGCTTGATGATTTTTATCACATAGAATATTTGTACTATTGTCTTCGTTGTTATACACACAATATGTTGTAAAACTAACAAAAGTTTACTGAATGAGAAATAATCAAAACGGAGGTCGGAAATGAAATGGAAATCTTTATAACATTAACAAAATACAATACTCACCAACATCATTAAGAAGGTACCCACTGCTAGTGGTGACTACTTAGTAAAAATACCCACCCTCACAATAGTGTCCAATGTATTTATGAGGAATGGGAAATACACATTACAGTTCACCTGTAGGGTATATAACACAATGTTTCAGCCAATACCCCCTTCAGCCTTCTTTGTAGGTTATTTAATGCCAAAGCCATTCTCCTAGAAGAACATTAGTGGTACTATTTAACTCATAGCTGGGAGGATAAGGAGGTTCATACCTTTCCCAAGGGTATTAGTCCAAAAGTGAACATAATAGCGCGACAGGAGTATGAACTCGCTTACTACGATTCCGCAGTCCGTCGCTTTAACCATTACACCATGAGGACATCCCACCTCGGCCTTCATCAGGTGTATTATGTCAAATTCCATTAACCATGACTGAGTATAAGTATTATAGCTTTAGTAAGTATTGTTTGTTATCTTACCTGTAGATCGGATTGAACCTGGGACCTTCACAAGATTTCACTCAGAATCACTTTCAGACCAACACTTTATCCACTGCACCACGGGACGAACTACATAATATAACACCATCAGCAGCAGCTGGGATTTTATCACTGGGCGCAAATGTGAATTCAAAGATAAAAAGCATTTTCAATCAAAAAGCAGAAACAACATTTCCCAATGATACCATCTTATCTTATGGAGTTCATATTGTTCCATTAAAAAAATATCATGGAGTTTTACATAGAAATACATTTTTTTTTTAAATTGAGTCACATTTACGTTTATAAATTTAAACATCATTTTTTGTCTGTATTGTTAGTGCAAATATTAATACTGCAATTTTCAGAGAATTATTCTACACAAGTTTCTAGTTGTATATATCTCATGGTGTTAATGAAAGAGTTATAAGCTGACAGGCATTATTTTCAGCCTTGAAGAATAGTTAAAATGGTTGATCTCTTATGAAAGCCCTAAAAGTAAAGTAATAATTAAAGAGAGATGGTTGACAAAGTTAAAAGATGAAACCAGAATTGAAAACAAATTGTGCAAATGAAGGTCACTGACTGAGAAAATCAAAGTTTCTAGAAGGGTTTCCAATAAAGTATATGACAACAGAATTTAAAAGATAGGAAAAAATGCATCAACATAAGTGGAGACCATTTTGAATATGATGTAATATGGCATCTCTTATATGTCTTATTATATTGAAGAATATGATGTCATATTGTCTCTCTTATATTGAATATCATGTTATATTTACTCTTTTATATGTTTTATTATATAGAATAATATGATGTGATGACAGAATCACAGTCAGTCCAACATCATAAAAAAATAGAACCAGCAACCCATGTTTAGACCCTGGATGAGGCTGTTTGCATTTCACTTAGTGCAAATGCCCTTGTGAAAGATATGAATCCATCTGTTTTATCCTAATATCCAGCTTTAGATAAATAAAAGAGCAAACAGAGATCTTCAGCTTTAGTTAGGTAACCAGTCTAGGAGAAAGAAAACTCTGAAATAAAACAAACTTTACTCCACTTAAAAATTAAGCTTGTGTAACATTCTAACCATATATACAAGGTGTGATCAAAAACTATCAAAACTGAATCTTTAAATTGCTTTAATTTTAAGATTTAACATTTAGATGAAAATGTTGGCACAACTACTGAGCAACTTAAAGGGATGATGTTTTTTTGCCTAGATTATAGTCTAGATGAGACAGTGCCAATTTGAAAAAATTGTGAAGCCAGTCTTAATACTCTTTGAATGAAACATTTTTTGTAAAACACAGGACAATACAAGTGCAATGCACCCCATACTCACCAGATCAAGGTATATACAATTTTTTTTAATTATTTCTTAAACTAAAAATCTATATCAAGTTTAAGATTCAAGGATGGTTAAATGATATAAAAAGAAAACAACAGCACAGCTTCACACTAAACAAAATAAAAGTGTTCAGAGGCGCTTTGATGAACAGAAAAACTTACAAGAATAATGCCAAAGAGACTATTTCAGTCCTTTCACAGTTCAAAGTAAATTAGAGGTGCTTACTCTCACATGTTCTTCAAATTTTATCCTTTATTCAATATGCAGTTTGAAAGCCATACATGGCTGACAAACATGTCATCAGAAATTCTGAGAGCCATTTGTGGCTCTCAGAACAGTAAATGAGTTGAAGAATATCAATGTTTTATTCTTTGTTTACTTCTGACTAGGCAAATAGAGATTCAGTTTGATACTTTTTGAACACATCTCTAACAGGTATTACTTTTAGGACAACTCTTATATTAAACCAGTATAAAAGCCAATGTAATAAAAAAGAAACTTGTAAATGCAATATAAAATGGAAATTTCAACTTTGAAATATATAAAAATTAACAAAAGAATTTTTTTTTAGCTTCTTTTATCTTTTTTATAAGAACAGAAGAAACACAAATATTGCAGGAAGTAAAGATTTTTACAAAAGAAAATTCAAATTCAAGTCAAGAAAGAAGAGAAAGTAACAAAATAGTCATTAACAGTTTGATTCCTTTAAAATCTATGGAGGCAAACAATAAACAAACACAAATAATAATTAAAAAAAGATGTAGAAAAAATAAAATTTGACTTCATTTTTGTTCAATTCTTTTTCAAGAGAAACATGAACAAGTGGATTGGGGTCAGGTCATACAGGCTTTCTTGCTTATCTCCCTTGTTTCATGTAGAAAGAAAGAGAGAGAAGTGAGAGATGATGAAAGGAAGAGAGACAAGGAAAGGAAAAGAAAATAAAGGGACAGAGGAGCGAAGGATAATCAAAGGAAGGAAGAGAGTTAATGAAAAATAAAAGTAAGAGAAAGGAGAGGAAAAGAGAGAAAGATCTGATGATAATGAAAAGAAGAGAAGAGAGATCAAGACAAAGAAAGGAAGAAAAAAGAGAGAGAGGAGAGAAAAGAGATTATTTTAAAAAAGTAAGATGGAAGAGAGACAATAAAAGGTAGAGGTGAGTAAAAGAATGAGATAATGAAAGGGAGAAAGAGAGGGAGAGAGAAGAGATGAAGACAATGAAAGAAAAAAAGAGAAAACAGATGAGAGGAGAGAGGGTCATTGAAGGAAGATGAAAGGAAATATGAGAGGGAGAGAGAAGAAAGAGAAAGATATGATGGTAATGAAAGGGATAGAAAAGAGAGAAACAGATCAGAGAAGGGAGGAGAAATGATCAAAGAAAGAAAGAAAAAAAAAAGAAAGATGATAAAAAAAAAATGACAAAAGATAAAAGAAAGAAAAGAGATAGACAATGGAACAAAGGAAGATGTGAGGGAGAGAGAGAAGATAAAAAGGATAGAGAAGAGAAAGAGATGATACTGATGATGACAATGAAAAGAAAAGAAAAAGAGAAAGACAAATAAAAGCCAAAGAGAAGAAAAAGAGAGATGGCAAAAGGAAGAATCAAGAGAAAGGACAGATCATGAAAGGAACTCAGAGGCAGGACACATACAGTAACATGCAAAAGTATATAACGGCTTTTTTTAAATACCATGTGTCCATTACTTTTGTATGTCACTGGATATAGATAATAGTATCCATGGTAAGCACAGAAATTAAGTCCCTGCTCATATGTATTTGACATGGTGGCATTCATTTTTAGATTAACTTTCATAGATTTTACATAGCACAGGAAAATGGCCTAAACTGTTAGTTGGTACTAAGCAATGGTACTGTGAGATATACAGTCATCTTCAAGTACTGTAATTTTGCTGAAAAAAAAATTATAAGTGATTTAAAATTCTGAATATCCTAATACTTTTTACTGATGATAATTAAAGACAAGTCATAAATTTAAAGAAAATTCATCTTTTTTTTTCCTATCCAAGAATAGCTTGTCTGGTTTTAATAAAAAAAAAAACTGCTCAGAGATGCCCAGAGTATATGCCATACCTGTCAACAGAAAAAGGCAGATGAAGAAATGAAAAGAGAAGAGAGAGATAAATGATGATAGGAAGGCGGAGAAAAGAAGTGGAAAGATAAAGAGACAGAGATATGGTAGAAGGAAGAGAGAAACAAAGAGATGGTAAAAAGAAGAGAGATATTAAAAGGGACAGGGAAGAAAACAAAGACGAAAGGAAGAAAGAAAATAAGAAAGAGAAAAGCTGGAAATAAAGAATGAAGAGTGAGAGATGATGAAAGGAGAAAAAAAAAACAGTGAGAACAGAGAGGGAGAGAAAGAGAGGAAAAATCAGAAAGAAAAATAAAGAGAAAAAGAAAACGAGTAAACATAAGAGAGTGAGTGAAGAAGAGAAAAAGAGAGAGACAAGATGAAAAATAAGAGTGTGTAAGAACAAAAATAAAAGTGAGAGATAAAAAAAAGAAAAGTTTGAAGAGAAAGAGATGAGATAGTAGGCTGGAGAGAGATAGAATTCCAAGAGAAGATAGAGAATATGCAAGCACATTCTTTAAAAGAGAAAGATAAAAAGAGAGGGAGAGAGAGAGACAAGAAATGGGGAGAGAAAGAGAAAATAAAGGTGGGGACGAAAGAGAGTGAAGAACAGAACCATTTCACTCTTCACTTTCTTCTCACTGGTCATTTTTTGCTTTTTTTTTTTGTATAGTTCACTGACCAAGAGACAAAAAAGTCAAAAAAAAAAGAAAAAAAAAAAGAAAAAGATGATTCAGAAATAGGGAAAAGAAAGAGACAAATACAGTCTCCTTTATGTTTCTCCTTTTTTTTCTCTCACAGTATTTTTTTTTAAGTTTTATTTATTTTCATTTATATACTTTCTTGAATAGATGAGTGTTATCTTGGTCAGGAATAGAATGGAATGGAAATAAACATTTTCAGAAAACCAGGAACTTCAAAATCTGGTCCAATTTTTTTTTCTTTTTTTTTTTTTTGTGTGTTCTTTCTTCACCAGTTAATTCCAGTACACTACAAAGCCAGCCTTTAATTTGAATAGATTTTTGATGGCAGTGTGTGGAGTCATTCTTGATTATAGCATGGGAGTTGGTATATTGATGTTGGTGGTACGTATCATGACACAGCACATTTAGTCTTGGTCAGGTTTTTATGAAGTATGAGTACAGCCATGTCCACTTAATTTACACAATTGACACCACAAAACAAAACAAAAACTACGACCTCTATCCCATAATAGTTGTTACATTTGCATAAAATTTCATCATGGCTTGGCTCCAGGAACAAAGTATAAGATGGGGGTGGTCTACGTTGACTGCAGGCATGCTAGTGGCAGACAAGGCCAATGCAGAACAGGTAGGCATGGCTGCAGCAGCTATAGCTGAATGTTTGGTCAGGGTTTGATGATGTAGTGCTGTGGTTCTTCCTCCTGCACCTTTTGTCCTTGAGGGTAGCCCTGTGAGTATTTTCAGAAGAGGAAACAGTATGATTGACGGAGATATGCCAGGCATCACGGTCCTTAGTAAGAGTGGACCATCATACACAATATGTAATAACTATTATGGGATAAAAGTAGCAGTTGAATTTAAACTGTACTTCATGATAACAGGAATGAACAAAATAGCTTATCAAATGTGTCAAAAGTTCTCAAATATATATATATATATATATATATATATATATATATACAGGGTATTTCATAAGGGATGCAACTCTAAAGATAGAATTTACATATACATAAATTTTATGCAATGATATTAGTCTTACGACAATACAGTACTTAAAAACAACAGTATTTAGCACTTGAAATGATTGTCATGAGCTGACCTCATTCGAGCATCCATTTCTATGTGTTGGGTCAACTCTGTTGTTTTCCAAGAATGAATGTGTATTCATTGTTGAGACTTATTTCATGTATAAATCTTGACTTTTGAAAGATATAGCATTTCAAAATAATTCTTATACACTTGAAGAATTAAAGACTAACACTGAAAGGCAGATTTTAGACATAAGTGAATAAACATGACAAAACACAGCCGAAAATGTATGAATCTGCATTTAAGTTAAAAGAAATGACTTTTAACATCTACTGTAAGGTTAAAATGTATACCTAATTAGCATTTTTATTTTTCTTATTTTTAAATTTATGTCTTTAAAAAATAACTTCTAGATTTAAAATAGTTGAAATAAAAACCATTAAAAAAAAACAACAATTGCATCCTTTTTGAAACACTGTATTTCTTTTTTCTTTTGGTCAAATTTGGATTCAGGAATAAAATTGATTTTCAACAACTTGATTGTTTCAAAATATGTACACTCATAGAATATGTAAATGAACACAAACAATAAGATGATCAATACATTTTTTTTTTGTCTGTAAGAACACATAAATAAATACTGAGTTTGGAAAAGGGCTAAAATGCCCACATAGGCAAGTAACCAATTCAAAATTCTTAGGGGCACCTTGCATGGTGTACTGGCTTGGCTAGCAAGCTAGACTAGCAGACCATTACTAGCAGGTTTTAAGTGTCACAGGGTGCTCCATTCTTCTGGCCTTGTGCCATAACTAAGCTAAGCTTAGTAAATAGCTATTCAAAATTCCTGGACTATAACTGAAAGTATTTTGGCATGGCAATTACAGTTTTTTTATTTGTGCAAGAAGAACTTTAAGCATGAAAGGTTTAATAATACAAACTTGAATGCATGTGAGCAATGACTGAGCAAGTAAAATTCTGCATTAAGAAAAAAAGAAAAAGAAATTATGTTGGACTTGATTGGTGGATATAATTGAGATCTTTTTAGATTGACAACTGGTGATCCTCACTACCCCCAAATTCCTTTCACTGATTAAAACAATATTTAAGTCTTCTGGAGCAGATCCACCCCCAACAATCATCTTTTTTTTTATATTCTAAAGAAGAAAATATATTGGGAAGGGTTGACTCATTTTTTTTCTACTGCAAAATTAATATATTATTCAAGGTTAATTTGTGCTTTAAGACACTTCTGGGTATAAAATGTTATCTATGATATTGATAGAAGACATGAATGCATGTGTCCCAATATAACCCCCTGTCATCACCACAGATAAATAATGGACCATCCCATTTTGGCTTTGAGATAAGAAAGGGAAGAAAACGACATGCTAAATATCAGAGTAAGAAAGAAAGAAAAGGAATAGAGAGAAAAAGCAATTATGTTATACATCAGATACTTATCATCTGCTTCAATGGTAGGAAGGAAAGAAAGGAAAAAGAGAATAAAGGAGAAAACAAGAGAGAAAAACAAGTAAAAGAAAGAAATGGAAAATGCTTATTTTGAAAATTTACTTAGGAAGTTAATTCTTAAATTTAAAAAACTATATTTTATGATTAAAAAATCATATTTTATGATAAAAAAAATGATATTTCATGATTTAAAAAAAATCATATTTTATGATTAAAAAAAAGATTTTATAATAAAAAAAATCATATTTTATGATTAAAAAAATGATATTTTATGATTTTAAAAAATGATATTTCATGATTAAAAAAAAATGATGTTTTATGATAAAATCTTGCCAGAATCAACAAATTATTCAATTTTAATAAAATTTTTAGTACTTATTCATTAACTGATGAAAATAAATTGAACATTATATCCAAACTGGTCTAATCACTCTTATTTATTCACTTGCAAAGTAAGTCATGAGTGATAAAAAATAAGTAAATAATGATAAAATGAGAAACAAATCATTTACACAAAAATTATGATACAAATTTATATAATTTGAAAGGTGAATATTCTTAATTCAGTTAAGTTTTTCTTTGTAAGTTTCATTGAGAATCTATGGCTTTAGTTTGTTTTAGTTGTTTAATGGCATATTAACCTTTGGGTTTTATCTAATGCCAAAGTCATCCTGGTAGAAGGACAGTAGAGGAACTATTTAACCCATAACTGAGAGAAATATGGGAGTTCATACCTTTGCCAAGGGTGTTAGTCCAAATGTGAACATAATAGCATCACTGGAGTTTGAACTCAATCACTACAATGTTGCATTCCACCACATATGCCACAACACTACAGAGACTTCCCATGTAAATTTATGTATCAAAATTAGAAAAAGAAAACTTATGAAAAGAGGAATTACCATAAGTACAGTGAGTATACTATAAATATATATATATATATATGGAAACATAAGGTCAGTAAGAAAGTCCTCTAAAGTTTTCATTTGATTATATAAGGCATATTTATGCATATAACTTAATATTCTGATCATTCCCCTTTCATTTCAGGAATATTTAATGTTGAGTTAAATAATGTTGAATTGATGTGACCCATTTGTGACACTGCATCCTTTATGAGTTCAAAAAGGGTTCATCAGCTTCAGAAGTAGTAAAGAATAATTGCATTGTCTTTAGAAATAAAATCTTAAATGTTAGGAAATCCCAGGGTGATTTATTCATTTTCAGTCAAGAAATCTTACAAAGATTCTTCTCATTCTGGACAACTAACAATCAAGTTCTCCTAACTGTAACTAAAGAAATTCCTAAGCTGATAACAAGAACTGGCACAACTGTTCAATGCAACCCATGCAACAAACATAACCCACCTTTAAAAATTCACTAAAGTGTCAAAGTTTGGTCAACATGTTCCACGTGATATGACTGATTCTCAATTTAACCAGAATGTCATCTGTTTGTCATTAAGGACAAGACATGCTACTAAACCATTTCTGGAAAAGATTGCTACCAGTAATGAAAAGTGAGTTTTTTATAACAATATTCACATAAAGTTACCATGGTTATGCCCTGAGAAAGTAATGCTCTGTTTTTTTTTGGGGGGGGGTAGGATATGAAAGGTGTCATCTATCATGAAGAGGTGAAGTGAAACAGCCAATTCTGAGATATACTGTTTTGTCAACTGGAAGCATTACACCAGTCTTTGTCAAAAAAGCAAGCCTCACTGATCAGTCAGAAAACACAAGACCACATCTTGCAAAATGTACACAGGAAAAGATTTTCGCTCTAAATATGGACAATTTACCTCATCAAACCAACTCTCTTCATTTTGCTTCGTCAGATTATCATCTTTACAGATCTTTACAGCATTTCTTAGACAGGAAATGGCTCTCCAATCATGATGAGTTTAAAAAAGACACTGATGTTTTTTGCCTCAAAATCCAAAGAATTTTGTACCAGCTTATATGTTTGATTAGATTATGTAATCAAAAATGAAGGAAATTATTACCCTAATTTTGTAATTGATTTTCAAATCAATTGTATCAACCAAGAAGCAACTAGACTTTCCTTTCTACCAAATATAAAAGTGAATAAATCCCTTATCTTACACTCATATATATATATATATATATATATACAAACTTTTCAGTTATCTTAGGTGATGAGATAGTAGATATGTAACTTTTAGATTTACAATATTTTAAAACAAAAACACCTAAACAAACTATTTTGCTTTTTGTTCAATGGAACAAAATGAAATAATTAAAAGTTTAGAAAAATTATAGCAAAATCATTTTATTCTTTAAATATTCAGTTTAATCAAAAATGTAAAAATCAACCTGAGAGTATTTCATGAAGATCTCCATGCGGAGGAAAATTAATCATCTTTGAGATGGGAAAGAAAGAGCATGTATGTGTGAGAGATGGGAAAACACTGACGACAAGTTGAGTTTCACAATAATGTACATATTACTAAAATTTTCATTATATATATATATATATACATATATATATATATATATATAATCCAGCAAAAATGGCACATTATAGCAAGATTTTCCTTTAAGATATACATTTAAAATGTTCTTACAGAATAAAACATCTCTCATTCCAATTTGCAAATGAATGATAATTTTACAGAGTCTTTCGTCATGCTAATAATCATTTTTTAATCATCCAAATTCTTGATAGTATGGAGATAACTATGAAATGCTAATTAGAATCCTTCACTCCTTCCTAAATAGAAGTATCAGCATTATCATGGACCAAAGTTCCACTAGGATTAAAACAAGTTCCTGGATTGTCTAGTGTATAAAAAATATTCTCATTATACTTGTGTGTAGATAGATGCATCTAACCATAACACAGCAAAAATGACACATCAAGGCAAGATTTTTTTAGAGCAATACACATAATTCTCATACTTAAAGAATTAATAATTTCCAGTCCAATTTGCAAATCATGATAATTTTCTTGTGCCTGTATTCAGTGCTGAATCTGATATTCGAATCCTAATTCTTGATATAATAGACATAAAAATGAAATGCTAATAACAATCTTTCACTCTTTCCTAATTAAAAAATCAGTATCATCCTGAACCACTGTTCCAATAGAAACATAACAGGTTCATGGGTCTTCTTATATATATATATATATATATATATATATATATGCTTAAAGCTCAAAGTAATCTTCTTTTTTATTAAAAAAATCTTATTTTGAGATTGTTCCAAAATAGTGAGTTTCAACAAACCAATAAAATCCCGAGGAAAATTATACAGGATTAGATTGTCTTCTTATATACTAGCAAGATCTGAGGGGGGGCAACACAAGGTAAATTAACTCAGCATGAACATAGTATTATATGTTTTTAATGAAGGTTACATATTTATTCCCCCTTCATACAGTACCCAAAACAAATAAATTTCAAGAAAAAATATATGTCTAGGACCAATTAAGGTACAAGATCAAAGTTGATCAAGGATTTTAAATATTTTCATCTTCCTCCTTGCCTCAGGGATGAAATTAATTAGATTAAATTAAAACTTCTGAAACAGCCAATCAAAAGTGCATATTCATCCCACTTTGACAAGTTTGGTTTCATTTGGCAATTTAGGTTTGGTTTGGTTTGGTTTGGTTTCTTTGTTTAATGGCATATCAACTCTTTTTAGGTTATTTAATGCCAAAGCCATTCTCCTAGAAGAACAGTAGTGGTACCATTTAACCCATAGCTGGGAGGATAAGGGGGTTCATACCTTTCCCAAGGTTGGCAATTTAGTTTAGTTTTATTCAGGTGTTATTTAATCCAAGTAAGAAAAACAGTAGTGGTAGTATTTAGCCCATAGCTGAGGAGATAAGAGGGTTCAAACCTTTCCGAAGAGGTATTAGTTCAAAAGTAAGCATTATAGCATGACTGGAATTTGAACTCACTTAATACCCTGTCACACTCCAACACATTAGCCACCACACCACAGAGACTCCTTCTCTACTTTGACAAGGTTAACATTCAAAGTATAGAGCTAAACAAAGAAGCAATGAAAAGGCAGATGATTTACAAGAATGAATAAATATCAACTTTTGACAAGAAAATAAAAACAAAGTTACTTCCACCCCAAGGGTATTACAGATTTTTACAAAACCTGAACTGCTATACTGTCTCTCTCTCTCTCTCTCTCTCTCTCTCTCTCTCTCTCTCTCTCAAATTTAATTATGTTTAAGCATGCTATCTTTAAATCTTATCATCTCTGTAACTTGTAAAACATATAACCTCCAGAGCCTTAGCAGTTATTCCACATTTTAAACACATACTCATTATATATATATATATATATAAGTTTTTATATATATCTAATAGTATGGGTGCTTAACCAGTGGTTGCAGATAATTATCCATGCTATTAAATATATATAAAAACTAATATATATTTATTTATTATTATATTATATATTAGCTCTATTACAGATATTGAGCACTATCCACATTATACCACATTTGGTCCACCACTAACCAAGTGCGATAGAAGCAACCATAGACTGTTGTAATATATAGGTGGAAATGGGAGTTTGGCATATATCAACTTCTCAATTTCCAGTACTTTTGAATGTCTACTCATGGTAAGCAAATTAGACTGACAGGTTGTTATGAATTTGATTCTCACTAGGTGCCACATGCTTTTGGCTTTGTGCTAAACCAAGCTAAGCTTAATAGATATCTACTAAGGAAGATAACTGTCCTTTGCCAATTTTCTATCAATAAAAATTTACATGTTTATTCTGTATAACTATATATGCAAACTTTATTCAGTTCACATATTAAAACAGTTTAATTAATTATTCAATACAATCCTAAAGACACATAGATATACAGGGATCCATTATTAGCAACATTTCTGGGTTCATCAGGGGTTTTGGGCTTTTCAGCATTAGACACTCTTGGCCAGGTGACACAGCTGGGAATTGATCATTTCTCAACATGGTGACTTTTTCTGCAGATTTCATGATGGTGCTAATGGTCATACTTTTAGCAATAAGAGTTGTTTAGTTTTCAGGTTGGACCATTTGAAGCTAGAGATGGAACCTATATATTTATCAATGGAATCAATTATGAATCACTGATATAAACTTGTGTATGTGTAGTCACCATATTCAGAGTCTCAAAATAGCCCCCAAATTGGGTATATTTAAAAGCTGCACAAGGTCACTTGGTTTCTCCAGGATTAAAGAGCATAAATCCTAGATGCAAATTTACCTTTAATCTAGTTTCTATAATCCATTTCTATCCCAATAGATAAATAGATGGATAAACCACTGAAATTAGTCAATCATTTTAAATAACTCAGTCACAATATCTCATCTACTGGAAGCGATGTCAACATATGCATACAAAAGGCTTGGGTTGCTATTGACCATATGGAAATCTAATCTCTAACAAAATAAAGCAGGAATTCTTCAAGCTGTAGCTGTGTCGATACTACTGTATAGCTGCACCACCTGAACTTTAACAATGCACTCATAGAAAAAGTGAGATGGGAACTATACAAGGATGCTGCATGCTGTTCTGAACAAACCCAGGAAGCAGCATCCCACAAAACAGCAGCTATACAACCATTTACTTCCCATCTCAAAAACCATCCAAGTAAGATGAACAAGATGTTGGGTATTGCTGGAGAAGCAGGGACGAACTCATAAGTGACATTCTCCTATGGACCCCCACACATGGACATAACAATGTTAGCTGACCAACAAAGACATATTCATCAGCTCTGTGCAGACACTGGATGCCTGCTAAAGGACCTGCCAAAAGTGATGGACGATAGGGATGAATGGTGAGAGAGACTCAAGGGAATCCATACTAACAGCACAACTTGATGATATAAATACAGTAACAGGTTTAACTTGTGATGATTTTTAAATTTTAAATTTTTAATTGCTCTATTTCACTTTTGAAATAAAGTGACCTTTTTAAATTCTTACTGCAAAAATTAGAGAGATTGTATTTATCCACATTTATTGCTGTCATAGTATATATATATATATATATATATATATATATATATATATATATATGTGTGTGTGTGTGAATACATTCAAGCATGTTTCATTAGATAATAAAGACAAATTTTGTCTGTATAATTTATTTAAGGTCCTTTCAAGTTTTCTGATAAGTGTCTTAGTTTCAGGTTGAAATTGGTAGATGAATTTTCCAAATATGCCCCGAGCACTTTCAGATCCTTCATAGGTAAAAACTTTCAAAACTCTTTTTTTTTTAAATACAAACACACCTTACACAAGCAAGCAACGCCTGATGATGGCCTATGAAGGATCTGAAAGTGCTTGGTGCAAATTTGGGAAATTCATCTACCAATTCCAACCTGAAACTAAGACACTTATCAGGAAACTTGAAAGGATCTGAAATAAATTATACAGACAAAATTTGTCTTGATTATTTAATGAAACATGCTTAAATGAACAACTGCTGCCTAACTACACATATATGAATACAGTATACATAGTATGGTAAAGTCTTGTCCTAAGTATGTATAGATGTTTTCAAGTCAATGAAATCAGAAGTTTAATGTCTTCTTTACCAATTCCCAATATTGCATGCATTAGTGAAAATTCTGTGGCAAGAAAGTCTGCTGTACATGTCTTCAATGAAATTACCATTGTATTGTTCATAATTTAAAGAATTATGTTGTTTCTAATGTTCTGACAAGTAAATGATGCACAATAATATTTTAAGCTTACATAGCTGGTATTGGGAGGTGCACTTGATGCCTGCAGACCTGGAAAAGGTTTAAGGAACTATGATTTTAAAACAAGAGGTGCAAAAGATACCCTCCATAATTCTGGGATGAGTCATTATCATTCCAAGAGTTTTCTTTGGACAACTGAACTCAATTCTTTTTTCTGCTGTTACCAAAACACTTTGGGCTGGTCTCTTCTATAGCCTTCTTCAAGTATGCATTCTCTTTAGGGGATTTCTTTCTTTTTTTCAGTCATGTAAATCAGAAAAAGAAAAAAAAAACTCTTCTGCTTTTGTGCTAATTGTCCACTAGAAGAAGACAAAAGAAAAGATCAGTAAAAAGGTTGTTGTAACAACTAAAGCAACAAAAACTTTATGAAACTATCCCACCATATAAGAATGGATGAATAAATGAAGATAGCTTTTAAAGAAATTTACAAAAAAAAAGAAGTGTTCTACTAAACTTGTACTGAAAATTAGTGATATACCTGAGCAGTTTAAGTTATTTGTAGTTTATTATATATATATATATATATATATATATATATATGGCGTTAATTGGATCTGTTACCTGTTCTGATACATTTTTACATTTGCACCATACCTGAAAATATCAGATTTACTGGGTAGAGATCTTTTCAAATTTTTTCTTTCTGATATCAAGGGTAATATATACATTAACATTTTTAAGTATAAATATTAACATAAATATAAAACATAGATAATTAAACATCATGGAATGTATATATATATATATATATATATATATATATATATATATATATATATATTCATACACATATATATATGCAAACACGTCTTATTATTTCTACCCAAAAAATATATATAAAATACATCTAAGCAGCAACTTATTCAACTATGTTTCATTGAACACAATAGACGAATTTTGGCAGGTCATTTTTTTAATAATTTTTCCTATTTGCAAATAAGTTTTTGTATTGCTGAGTCAAAGGTATAGGGACCATCCAAAGTTAATAGTTGCTATTATAATAAGTGTCAACACATATTACACAATATTTTATAGATCTTGATAATGACAAGAGTTAGTTGAAAGTAACCAATTGGAAATCCTATGAGATTTGGACAGTTCCATCATACTTGTGACAAGGATACAAAAGCTTATTTGCAAAACGGAAAGATTAGAAAAAAAAATGACCTAACTAAATTTTTGTTTCATTTAACAAAATTTGCTGATGCATGTAATATATATATATATATATATATATATATATATATATCTTTAGGATTTATACAGAAGCATCATTACCTTATGTAAGTAGATATATACTACATGCAAACATTTTAACACAAAAATATGAACATACACTCTCTCTCTATATATATATATATGCACACACATACACACACACATATATGTACATATAAAATTGTATATACACACATATACTGTATGAGCAGACACAGAAAACAGATCATATACGAAGGTGTTCAGAGGATGAGCACCCACAGCAAAATATTCAGGGCCAATAGAAACCATTCCAAACTTCAGTAGATAGCACCCTAATTATATTACCAACTCATTGTGTGCATCATAATTTGCATAGGTTTTTCCTTTATTTAAATGTGCATCTAATATGCCCACACTGTCTCTCTCTCTTACATATATATGATAAAAATAAGTTGAAAGATGGATAAATCAGACACTTACAAAGGGTTTAGTAGTGATATTTCATTCTTTATTCAAGAATTTCTAAACCTTTTGTAAGTGTCTGTTTTATCCATTTTTCCACTTATTTTTATTATCATCTTGTCAGATTCACCAAAATCTACCATTTCACCATACATATGCATAGACATGATGAAATTCTATGTAGGTATTATATATGATGATATACATTATATAATTTTATATATACATATATATAATACAAAGATTTTTTTCTTTATTCAAATGTGCATCTAATATGCCCACTCAGTCTCTGTTTATATATATATATATATATATATATATATATATATATATATATATATATATATATATATGTGTGTGTGTGTGTGTGTGCATGCATCTATGTGTGCATACACATGGTGAAATACGTTGGAAACTATGTATGTATTATATATAATAATATATATTATATAATTTTATATATATATATATAATACAAATATTTTTTTGAAATGTGCATCTAATATACTCTCACTCACTCTCTCTCTCACAATATATAGACCCAATACATGTGTGTGAATGAGTATATATATATATATATATATATATATAAAAAGCAGATTAATAAAAAAAAACAATTAAGGAGAGTGGTATATGCTGTTTACAGCAGAGTAAGTTTAAAATTTACAATTTTAAAAATATGTTTTCTAGTATATCACTCCATTTCTCAGAGTTTCATGTTTTACCAGAATCATCAGATCAAAGGACGATTGTAGCAATACATAAAACTTTGAGTAACATAATGTGTTATATGGGAACAATCTTAAACTTTTATATATATATATATATATATATATATATATATATATATATACACTTTCAGTTGATTAAAAGATTAAAAATAAGACAGAAAATAACTAGTGGCCAGTTTAAAAACTGAAAATAATGTTTAAAATCTAACTGATAGAGCAAACGTTATATTTTCAGTTGCTGAAATACAAACTATTTTATCTGCTACTCAGTTTCACATTATTGAGATCATAAAAGATTCACATGAAACTACAAATAGCAAAAAAAATAGTCTTCTATAATTTGAATATATATTTATATATATATATATATATATATATATATATATATATATATATATATATATACATACACACACACACACACACACATATAAATACAGTCATGAACATGCAGACATTTTATGATTAAATCAAATATAAAATAAATCAAAATATGAAAATATGCACTTGTTAGCCAAATATTATTACCCTCTACTCATTGAATTGGTCTTAATTTTTGCTGCTCTGAAAATTCAAACCCATGGATGACATTCAGGCTATTTATCAAAAAAAAAAAAAACATATCTGTAGATGTTTGCAGAAAATTATTTGAATGAACATTCTTCCAACTAAAAAAAAAAATGTCATATTTCTGGAAGATGTGGACAAGGGTTCCCCCATTACCCTAATTTGCACTGGACCCTTAACTCCCTCCTCCTAATAGCTTACTACCACTGCTCATACTTTAGGAACTGCTTGACTACAAACATTCTGCTCTCGATTTGCTCACATTGTACTAATAGTTTGCATAACACAACGAGGACATGCCAAAGGCAATAAACCAAACTTGCTGTAGCACTCTGTAAGCAAAACTGCTGCCTGGGGAAGACGCTGGTCTTTGGCCAGTTGAATGTTCAGATTAACCAAAATGTCATTTTTAAATGACTGTTCCAGAAAATGATGTCCACAGGTAAAGGCTACAATCTTTGAAGGGACCACAGATGGCTTTTCTATAGTAGATGATGTGGAAGGTGTGCCATTTGCTGACCGGTGACTAGAGTTTCCTGAGCTGGCATTAGGTGCTGCTACCGGGGTCAGTTGAAGATGCTGAAGCTCAGGGTAAGAAATGGCAATGCTTGGATGAGCATCAGACATCTTACGAATATTCTGGACAATGTCATTCCAGAGCTGAAAGTGTGGTATCAATTTGTCACTTGGCATGATCCCTGACATGGCACGTTCATTGAATGCCTGTAACATTTTCTTCACGACAAGGGATGTTTTAGGAGAAGGCTTGTTCACTTCGGTGTGGATCTTGTGAATGATATTTGACACAAGTTTTAATAGGAATGTGGTAGAAAATGTCAGCTGGTACTGGTAGCTTGTAGCTATTGGTTGATCTGAACTCATCAGGCTGGCGTATAATTCTTCCATTAGGGATTCATCTCTGAAAGATAAAAGATATTAATTTTTCTGATTTAATTGGTAATTTTTCTTCTTGCATAGCACAAAAATCATTTAAAAAACATTATCCAAATATATACATAATAATACTATTCATATATATATATATATATATATATATATATATATATATATATATATATATATATATATATATATATATATATATATATTTCTTTAAGAAAAACCAAAGATAAGTTACTTTAGGATTATAAATTTATTTCCATCCTGTTATGTATTTCTGATGTAAACCAAAAACATGAAGAAAAATTTAACAGGACTTCTTCAGATCTTATGGATAAAATAAATCAGAATAGACATGGGAGGGGATTACTCCCAACTCTGGTTTAACTGGATTGAATAATACTATATATATATATATATTATTTGGTCCAGTTAAACTGGAGTTGGGAGTAATTCCATCAGGACAAGACAACTATTCAAAAGTGAACATTTAAATTTTCCTGGTAAAGAGCTTAATGTAACAGACATTACAGAGCAATAATTTCATTAAGAAAAAACACAAACCGGTCACATTAGGATTATAAATTTATTTCCATCCTGTTATGTGTTTTTGATAAAATCAAAAAACACAAAAAAAATTAACAGGACTTCTTCAGATCTTATGGATAAAATAAATACATATAGATATATAAACATGAATAAATAAATAAATGAAAATAATTATAAATATAAATAAATAAATATATATATATATATATATATATATATATATATTCTACAGCCCAGCTGACTGGGCTAACACCTTTTTGAGTGGGGTTGGAAGTCTTACCCTTCCACTGAGAATGTAGTCAGCACATTCTTAGCCCTGCTGACAGGGTGAAGAATTTGTGGTGGCAAGATTGGGAGATGCAGTTAAAACGACTGTGGGAACCCAAATTTGCAGTAACTGGTAGAAAATGCAGTGTGGCCAGTTGGTTGCAGGTAGCAGAGTGCCAGTTGAGATGCAGACCATCCAGCTCAGGATACGTTCCAAGCTGTTAGATGGGAACAGACTAAAGGGAAGGAATGACAACATCTCTCTCAGCTGACTGAAAAGGATTGGTTGGTTGTTATGTTTTATAGCATATCAACCCTTGCAGATTATTTAAAGCCGAACACTGTTTATACAAATATACATTAAATATATGATTTGTAAATGAATAGTTTGAAGGTAACATTTTTAAATGGACCAGAGGTCATTTGTTTGTACACAGTTGAATGGTTTCAAGTATTGTTATCAAGTACTAATATTTTGGTTTAATATTAAGCATTTGTTTGCACACAGTTTTTATAAAGCGAATGATTAAACAGTTCTTTTTTTATCCATAGATGAGACCCTAATAGTTTGTAAAAAACCTTTATTTCTAAATGAGTTAGAGCTCATTTGTTGGCACACAGTTAAGTGGTTTCAAGTACTGCTATTAAACACTAATAATCCTATTCAATATTATTCATTCATTTGCATCTAGTTAAATAGTTCCAAGTATTGCTGGGTAATACTAATAATCCAATTTAACATCAATCATTTAATTGCACATACTTAAATTGTTTCAAGTATAGAAAAAGATGAATTTTTTTCTGTTTTAGCCATAAAAAGCACTACATGTCAGGTCAGAGTGGACCTGAGAGTAGTAGTAATGAAGAGGTAACCCACATTTCCCAAAACTCCAGGACTGGAGCCTCACCATCAGATGGTTTAGAGTCTTACCCAGGAAAATAGGCATATTTTACAGCCTCAGCTAACTGGGCTTGAAGTATAGGTCTGCAGAATGATGAAACTCTGCATCAGAGAACTTAGACAAAGTGGTTTGAGTTCTTTGTTTCAATGGCATACTAACCTTCATAGGTTATTTAATGCTAAAGTCATCCTTGTAGAAGAACAACAATGGTAATATTTAACTCATAGCTGGAGGGGGCAAGGGTGTTCATGCCTTTCCCAAAGGTATTAGTTCAAAAGTGAATTCAAATGTACGACTGGAGTTTGAACTCGCTTACCAGGCCAACTTCTAGTGCATATGATTTTTGGTCCACAATGTTTATGACACCAAGCTCAACAACTTTCATATATGGGGAAAATGTGAAATATCTTCTTGCTATCAGAGTACATGAAGAGGATTCCATCCGCATCTCCTCAATAGGGGCTTCAAGACTTTGAAGGACACTATCATTGCCACTATAATCACGTATTCAAGCGAGAGACTGATTGCATTTCACATAGCACTAATACCCTTGGGAAAGGTATGAATCCAATTATTCTCCCTCCAGCTATGGGTAAATAGTAGGGCAGACTAGGTTCTTCAGCCTTGGTGAGGCAACTAGTCTAGGAGAAGGAAAACTCTGAATTCAAACCTGTTAAACTCCGTTTGAAAATTAACCTTGTGTCATATCCTGCCCGAGCGGAGGGGTTGGTAAATATGATAATCACATATTCAAGATAGTTGCAGTAGCTATTGCTACAGTTATAAAATCTATCAAATACCATGCCAAGAAGAAAATCATCTAATTTGTCAAAGTCCGAGAGAAGACTCACTTACAACCAGCAGAAGAGAATGCCCACTTTTCTCAGCTCCAAACTAGCAACTGAGAGTGGCTTTTAATAGAAATTCCATAATCACATCTTACAAACAACACTCTACCCAGACATGGATGATCATGTGCGAATTAATGATGTGCCCAGGGAGGAACATCTGAAGCTAGCTCATGAGAGGAAGCTTACCAAATATTAGAAACTGGTGAAGCAGTGTAGAGACAAGGACAGATGAGTCAATAGAAATAAGTTGTTAAAGTTTTGCAGGGCACTCATTTTCCATCAGAGTTCCATAGAAAATGTCTAGGTAGTTTAGGATTAAGAGAGTGAGCCCATATATTGTTCCTGGGAAGCAAACTGCAAAGGGATGAACCCCAGCTGGATCACTTGAGTGAAGGGGTTTGATGTTGAAAGACCTAGAATCCTGAATAAACCCAGAAACATTATTGATGATACATCCCAAATCATCTGTGAGATATATCTTGTATATATTTTGTATTTTAATAGATACTGCAAAACTTATTTCATGTACATATCTATTGATGATTATATATATATATATATATTGTATCATTGTAAATATTATTCAGTAGTACCTTTTCTCTCAGATGTTATAATGGCAAATACAATTATTAGGATATTATTTTAAACTGGACCTCAAAGCAATTGAAGCTGTTCACAAAATTTGGGATGTGACAGGAAATAACTGCACAATCTAAAATTGGGTGGGGACTTGTGACTTTAAATAAAACCCAAAAGTGAACAACCATTAGCTGTCAATCATGATATTTTAAAATTTAAGATAGAAGATAATCCAATCAGAACTTTCTGAAGACTTAAGATCATCACAGTTTTAAAAAACAGAGAATCTGTTAAATGATTCTTTATTGATTAAAAAAATATTAAAATATAATTTAATCTATAGACCCTAATATAAATGACAAGAATGTTAGATTGATTTTAATGGCATGTTAATCCACCTAAGGTTATTTCATATCTTACGGTTAGGGAATTGCAGTTATTATAAATTCATATTTATATTTTATGCTGTTGTTTCATAACCCTAAGTACCCTCAGCCGCTCACAGCCATAGGGTAAGAATCCCCTTATCTCTCCAGTTATAACTTAATCAGTACTACAACTGTCCTTCTACAATGATGGCTTTGGCATTAAATACTCCATAAAAGTTGATATTCCATTAAATAAAGAAACCAAACCAAATAACTGTAGGCTTTGTACAATGGACTCCTGGCTTGAAAAATAGTTGAAAATGCAAAATGTTGTAATCAGTTATTTAACGGCTTTTCAAGCTGTTGAATAACAGGTTACAAAATTCTAGAGACAATCTAAAATATATTAAAAATGATAAAATAATGTACAAAATATAAAATTACAACATTTTAGAGGCCAAAACAATGTAGAAGTAGGGAATAACCGGATAAAATTCCAGCCACCCTTGTTTATGTAGTTCTAGTTAGCACCACAAATACCGGCCACTCAGATTCAAAAAGTTAAGACGTTGTTCTTTTTGCACATAGTCCTAAACCAGAATGAGAGTCACCATAAATTAAAACAAAAAAGACAAAATGCTTTAAAGATTTCTAAGCAAGTGAGGTTTTAAAAAAAACAAATACAAATTTAATGAACAATTGCTTTTTCCAGACAAACTCACCTGAGAAGTATAGATCCAAGACAAGGTGCAAGAGAATCAAAGTATTGATCAAAAAATTTTTCTAAATTGGCAGACGGTAGACTGTACTTATTCCAGTGACCAAGTATCTACAAAGAGAATCAATGATAATAATATAAGGTGGGACAAAGATGTAATAATCTTAAAAAGTGATACACTGTTAAATATAAATTTCTAATCAAGAATATGGGTGGGTTAATTTCAACAAGGTTTTAAATGTAAATGTTCAATAAAAAAATGAAGATAAGGACTGAAATTTTCTTATAATTTCTAATCCAACTTCCAACTTGAGTGTTAGGGTCTATGTTAAATTTTAATAGATAACATACAGAAAGATGGAAATAAAGAAAATTTTTTTTTAAAATAATCTACCTGAAGTAAGGCAAAATGGATACATCCATCTTTAGAAGAGGCAGGCATCTCTTGATTCACCAGGCGACTAATGGAAAAGATGATTAAAATAAAATAAAAAATTAGACATTGCTTAAAAAAGGGACCCAACAAGAGTACTTTTAGTCCCTAAAGATTTAGGACTGTAGCTTTGATATAAAAAAAAGTGTTTTGAAATTTTTGACAATATTTTTTTGGTTACATAAAATAAAGAAATGACAATGTTAGTACTCAAATGTTGCATTATATAGGAGTATATATATATATATATATATATATATATATATATATATATATATATATATATATATATATATATATATATATATAGGTGCATAAAATACATTAACAACTTTTATATGCAGGAATATAAAATATACTGATTTTATATATAAGAATATGAAATATATTTTTGATTTTTATATAAAATACTGATTTTTTTATATATAAAAGTCTAAAATATATCTTTCATTTTTATATAAAAGGTTATAAAATATATTTTTACTGATACTGATAAATTATAGACATTTTTTAAAAAACACTAAAAATAATAGATTAGTACAGGAAAATTTATTCAGCTGGAGTAAATATCAAGCAGATTTTCAATATAAGATACTAAAGTTCCACTGCAAACATTGGTAAAAGTGATAAGTTTTAGATTAAATCAAGGAAGCTCATTCCAAATCCATGCTCAGAATTTTTCAAGAAAAATAAAAATTTTATAAAATGTACAATATATAACATTGGTAGACCAGCAAAAAGTTTTCTTTTCCATCTTTTTACATTAAACATGGTATTATGAAAAACATTTTAAGATAAATGACACATGACATGTCAAAAAAACATCTGTACAAAAAAAAAAGATTCAAAGGTGAAAGAAAGCAAGCATATCCACTGAATCCAAGATCAGAGAATCAGTTTTGGTTTGGTTTCATGGCATACCAACCACTGAAGGTTATTTAATGCCAAATCCATTTTTATACATATAAACAGTTCTATTTCAAACAATTCAGATTAGCATAAGTACAGTAAAAATGCCAAACAGTAATTTTCAACCCATAGATAGGACCCTATCAGGTGCTACTACTCTGTGCCTGAATGGACCTAGGAGAGATGGCAATGAAGAGTTAATTCACATTCCCCAAAGCTTCTATATTACTGGAGCCTCACCATCAGATTGTTTAGTGCAATATTCAGGATACTTGTTGGGGAAGTCTTACCCCTCTGCAGAGATGCAGTTTGTATATTCTGCAGCCCCAGGTGACTTGCCCAAGATAATTAGTATCTGACAGAAAGTTTGAAGTGAAATTGAATCCACTTGAGTTGATTCATTGGTTTTATGGCAGTCAACCTAACTTGGGTTATTTTATGCCAAAGTTACTTAAGTGATTAAGGGTCGCCAATCATATACAGTATAAAAATGTATCTTCACAATTATTTCAAACAGGTATGTATTTACCCAACACCTCTGTAACATAAGCAATATGCAACACCAGATCAGTTTTTTAAGCAAAGCACAACTGTTTTGAATTCAGAGTTTTTCTTCTCCTAGACTGGTTGCCAAACCAGAGTTAAGCGCCCACTCTGCCTGATCATTTACCCATAGCTAAGTGGAATCAAGAATAGCCAGATTCTTCATTCCACTTAGCTATGGGTAAATGATCAGGCAAAGTGGGTGCTTTAACTCTGATTCATACATTCCTCAAAGGTATTAGTGCTACATTCAATGCAAACACCTTTGCTCAGGAGTTGAACTCTGGTTGCCAAGTTTATTTCCAATAAGGATAACTGTTACACAAGTACTTCCTTCATTTTAAACAGATAAACACTTTATATTTAGTTGCAATATCAACAGTAATGTAGATAATCATTTATTTGCAGTTGTATGATTTCACGTATTCTTATCTAATACTAATTTCTATACACAAATATAGGGTGTCAAACATTCCAAGCTAATATTAATAATTTTTACACACAATTATATAGTTTCAAGTATTATTATCTAATACTTATAATCTCTATACACAAATATATGGCATCAAACATTTCTAACTAATATTAATAATTTTTACACACAATTATATAGTTTCAAGTATAACTTTCAAGAAAGTTATTTCAGTTGATGATTCCCATTTAAAAATGATAATTATGTTTAAGTATTCCTATCTAACACTAATAATTTTGAATTGATCTATTTGATTCATAGATCGATCCTATCATTCCAGGTCAGATACTTTAAGCTTGTGACATGAAACTCATTCACATGAGCTGTACAGACATTTTTTGGGTCTCATAGCGCTGAAAAATATGCTTCTTTAATGAACAACATTCTATCAGTGCATCAGAGAATTCAACGCTGTATGTCACTTAAAATATATTTCTTGCATATTCATCTTGTTTTTTTTTTCCCCCCACTGAATCTAGGTGCCATAAGGAATGAACATGGTAAGAGGCTGAACATATCTAAGCAACAAACAATGTAACTAGGCTGGTTCATTCTAAAAATGATTATCGACTCCCGCTAGTTCATAGAAATAGAGAACACATCAATACATAAGTACAAGTCATTGGCATAATGGTTAGAGTGTTCGCCACTTAGTAATGATAATCAATAAGTAAAATAAAGTTGGTGACCGTAGTCGAGGGTGACCCGAAGGTTCCCTTTTCAATAGCTACTACACCAAGCTGTAGGAGAGGGTGCTACTCCTTTCCCTGGATTGCTCCACTTTACTCTTGATACTAAGTGTTAAGCAAGGAGGTATCAAGTACCATTTTTTAAGTCTTTGGTATGACTAGGATTGAACACCGGTCTCCAAGACCATTAGTGAACACTCTACCCACTAGACCAATGAGCCGGTTGAATTGATAGTAATTAATAATAAGTAATAAAAAAATTAGTCATAATAACTGATGATAAGTTATAATTAATTATTGATAATAATTAATAATTAATAAAACTGAGGAAAATTATCACAAATAAAGTTGAGCTTGAAACACTCTTTTGCGATGAATCTCTAAGCAGCAGCAACTATCTTAAACAGTAACAATAATAATCACTGTATTAAAAAAAAATTAGATTATACAAGTAAAATTGGGAAAATAGTATTTACCTTATATAAAATTCCAAAACTTGGATACTGAGCTGAACAGCCACTTCTTTCTTCAATTCATCAATTGCATCACCAATCATCATCAAATGAAATGCCAATGCCTACAAGAAAATATTTCAAAGATTGTAACAAGATGATGGGAAAATTGTGAAAATTTTTTACATCTTAAAGTGATTCCAATTTTCAAACGCTGTAATACAAGTGGTTTGTTTCACAACTTGTTAATCCTAGTAGGTTTATTTTATGCATATACAGCAAAAAAAATATATCTTCACATTTTAAACAAATAAATATGACATCATCATCATCCTCATCAAAGAGTGCCAACAGCATGGATTCCTTTAATTCTCAATCACCAGCCATCCCTATTGCTCATTGTTAAGTTCACCAGACAGCACCTAGTGTACACACAGAGCTGATCAATGTAAGTTTTTGCTGGTCAGCCATCACTGGTGTATCCATGTGTAGGAGTTCCTGAGAGAATGTCACATATGAGTTCATCTTTACTTTTCTAGCAATACCCTGCATGTCTTGTTTGTCTAACTTGAATGATTGGGGAGATGGGAGATAAGTGGTTGTACAGCAGCTATTTAGCTGCTGCTACCAGGATTTGTTTAAAACAGCACACAGCATCTTTGTGTAGTTCACACCTAGTTTTTTCGCCAAGTATTTCATTAAAGTCCAAATAGTGCAGCCATACAATAGTACTAACACAGCTACAGCTTGAAAGAACCCCTTTTTTATTTTCTCAGAGAAATAAGATTTTCATATGGTCAAAAATCTGTTAATATGCTTTATCTATGCATATGTTTTCAGTAGATGAGATATTGCTACTGAGGAATATGAACTAATTCAAAATCCTTTTAAACTTTATCTTGGAAACCCATAGATGAGATCCTAAGGGGCAACTACTCTAGATCAGAGTGGACCTGAGAATAATAGTAACAAAAGAATTGACTCTTTACACACCAGAGTTCAAAAATATGAGAGTAAATCAAATGTTTTGCAATATTCCAGTAATGTGAGGCACAATTAGACAGTTCTGAATCAGAGTGGACCTGAGAGTAATGGCAAGAAAGGGTTGACTCTTTACACAACAGAGTTCCAAAAATACAAGAGTAAACCGAATGTTTTGCAATATTTCAGTAATGTGAGGCACGATTTGGCAGCTCTGAATGCTTTTGCTGAGGTTGTGAAAGTAACACACCACACTGGACTGTGAATGTAGAACTCGCCTGATATTCCCTGAGAGCTAACCACCAGATTTGCCTCTATGGCTTGAGGCAAGGCTGCAGAATCCATGGTTTTAGGCCGACCAGACCTTGCCTGATCACTGAATTCCTTGCAACCTGAGTGAAATTTCTTGAACTATCTGGTTACGATACTTAGATCAACTGTGCCCTCACCTTTCACACAACGAATGTTTTTTGGCTGCTTCAACAGTGTCATGGCTCAGTTTGAATGCATTAAGTATAAGCTCATGAATTAGACTACATTCGTTTGTGCAGCTTTCAAATCACACATGGAGTGAAGCAATGCACAATGTGTCAGTGCTCCAACTACCTTATTTGATCATGTGATATAGTAAAAGTAAAGTTGGTGACTGTAGTCAAGGGTGACCAGAAGGCTCCCCTTTCAATAGCTACTAAACCAAGGTGTAGAGGAGGACACTGCTCCATTCCCTGGATTGCTTCACTTTACCCTTGATCCTTACTTTATAGTGCTGAGTGCTAAGCAAGGTGCCATCTAGTACCCTTTTTTGAGTCTTTGGTATGACTCGACCTGGGATTGAACCCAGGTCTCCCCAACCATTGGCAAACACTCCAACTATTATGCCAATGGCCCGCAAAGTAAAGTTGGCGACCATAGTCAAGGGTGACCTGAAGGCTCCATTTTCAATAGCTACTACACCAAGGTGTAGGTGCTACTCCGTTCCCTGGATTGCTCCACTTTACCCTTGATCCTTACCTTATAATGCTAAGTGTTAAGCAAGGTGGCATCAAGTAGCATTTTTAGAGTCTTTGGTAAGACTCAACCTGGGATTGAACCCCGGCTTCCAGACCATTGGCGAATACACACCACAAACTAGTTTGTGCTATATCGCAAAACCTTTGATACAGCCTAGGATATTGAAGTAGCGTTAGCAGACTAAAAGTTGAAATCAATACGTATTTGTATTTATCAATATATAATAAGTTAACTTTCAGTTTAAGCAAAAAAAAAAAGAAAAAAGAAAAAAAAGGAAGAAAGAAAGAAAGAAAAGGAAAATATCAAATTATTTCTCTACATGAAACCGTTTGAATACCAAAAATGGCAGAAATTAAAATATTCAGAAAGCAAACAAAAATTTGAGTTAGAAAATTGCTTTAAGCTTATAAAAAAGATAATAATATAAATGCTCAACAATCTTTTTTGTTGATTCGAGATACAAAATGGTTACTAAATAGTACCACAGGTACTGATTTAGCATATCACTTTTTGAACATTCCAAAATTTTTAATATCCTGGGTATGACACTAAACTCCAGCTGTAGGTGAAGCTCCAGCTCTGGAAATCTGGGGAAGGTGGATTCACACTCTCATTTTTCATTATTCCCAGGTCCACTCTGACCCACAGGAGTAGTACCTTTTAGAGTCCCACCTATAGATCAAATAGACCTGAGATGATATTCAGAAACATTTTTCAACTACATTAATACACTGGCTCATTAAGCATTGATATTGTAACTTAGTATGAAGTGTTTAAAATAATTTGTAATCTATATCTAATTACTTGTTTGTGTTTCCCTTCATGCTAATGACCTTTGGAAAGGCATGAA
>OY757906.1:50292729-50348169 GCA_963585895.1 Sepioteuthis lessoniana
AATTCTCAATATAGCAGATATAACTATAAAATGCTTATAGAAATACTCCACTCTTACTAAAATAAAAGCAACAATATCATCATGGACTACTATTACAATGGGAATACTATGTATACACAAGTTTTATATATATATCAATCACTAACCTGATCTCATTTCAGAGTATTTCTCTAATAATCCATTTGCATGTTGGCTTTTCTAAATACATATTCACACATTCGATACACATGTATACACACATTTAAAACAAATGCATACATATACATACATTCAAAACACATATATACACATATTTAAAACACATTCATATGTACACACATATTTGAAACATACACATATATACATTTGATACACATTCAAAACACATACATACACATACACTTGTAACACATACATAAACACACATTCTAAATACATACATACATTCAACACACTTACATACACATACATAGATACATACATTTAATACACATACATACACATATTTGAAACACATTCATATACATACACACATTCAAAACACACACACACACACACACACACACACATATATATATATATATACGTATAACACATACATATATGTGATACACATTCGAAACACATGAATACACATAAACACATGTTCAAAACACATATATACACACATCTGAAATGCATACATACACACATTCAAAACACATACATCCACATACACACATTCGAAATACATACATCCACATACACACATTCAAAATACACACATACACATATATTAGAGGCATGCTTAGCATAACGTTTATTGTTGTAGGAAATGGAATTGGCACCCCCCAATTCAAATCTTGAATGAGGCTGTTTGTATTTTGCTTCACACTAATGACCTTTTAAAGGCAAGAATCCATCTTTTCTCTCCTCAGCGATGGGAAAATAGTAGGACAGACTGAGTTCTTTTGCCTTGGTTAAGCAACTAGTTTAGGAAATGGAAAACTCCACTTGAAAATTGACTGCGTCAAATCCTGCCCATTACAAAGGGTCTGCATAAATACATACATGTATATGAAGCTTTTTGAAATGCATTAGCAATTTGGTCTCACAACAAATTAATGAAAATGTCCATTGTTATGGTAAAATGGGTTTGTATCTATTATATTACCAATAATCTTTAGTTCAAATTTTGTCACATTAAGGCTGTAGAGGTATTATATGAAAAAGGATGTTATATTTTTTACATTTCTTTTTCCTTTCATATTTTTTACTTATAAAACTGTAAAATTATAACTCATAAAGATTTTTAAAAGACAGGTACAATACTCTAATCCTATGCAGAAGTGCTGATCTAGGTCTAAAAATAATAAAAAAATCTCAATTTCTGGCCAGAACAAAGCACTAAAACAATAAAACTGCAATTTATACATTCTGATCTTGGGACCAACTTGAGAAATCACTGCTAACACCCATATGAAAATTACAAGAAATTAGAAGCTCAACATTTTTTTCCTAATGTACCTTTAAATGTAGCCTAAACATCTCCTAAGGCAGTTCTTTTATGCACTTCTGAGCCATGGAGAGCGACTAACACCATTATGAGAAAAAAAAAGAGACACAGACAGTTGTAAACAAATGTTTACAATATATACTGAATATCATGAAATGGCCTAAGATTTCAAATACCAACCCATGGGAGATAACTAATCAGAACACTATCACCCAGGATAGGAAGAATCGAAAGTGGAGGTGGACTGGACACACCCTATGTAAACCAGCTGGTAATGTCACAAGACAATCCTCAGGAGAGTTGGAAGGAGAAAGGAGACCCAAAGAAGATCAATTAAGAGTGATACAAAGGGAGAGGGTCTGACATGGACCTGGCAGGGTAGAGTCACCCAGAATAGAATCAACACTCAGTGTTGTTTGTGAGATGATGCTCCACAGGGAGCCTACAGGAATAAAAATGAAAATCTATCAACACCATTATAAAGGTAATTTTTTATATACATAGGAGGCAAACAGTGTGATTAATAGCATTACCAGATCATTATAAACAAATTGCTACAACACCATTTTGAACAGAGTCCAGATTATCATACTCAACTGCATCCAATGGTCAGGATCCAGTTCTGGAGCTCTGGAGAGTGTGAAGTCACCATTTCATTGATATTATTCCCAAGTTCATTACAAACAAGAGTCATAGTAACTGTTAAGGTCTCAGCTTGAGACCCTGTGCTCCCAAACAATTAATCATGTATATAATTTTTTGTTTTAAAAAAAACTGTTTGGGTCCTATCTATGGGCCAAACGGACCAGTTTGAAAATTACTAGTATTAAATAGGAATACTTGAAACTATACAACAGTGTGTAAATTATTGGTGGTAGATAGGAATTCTTAAAACTGTAGAACTGTGAGCAACTTATTAATAATTAAGAATAATTACTTGATGCTATAATTGTCTATTAAGGATTATTATTACTAGTTACATGAAACTATATAACTGCTTGCAAATTATTGGTATTAGCTAGGAATACTTGAAACCATATAACTGAGTTCATACTTTTCCTAAAGGTATTAGTCCAAAAGTGAACATAGTAACGTGACTGGAGTTTGAATTCACTTACTACAATGTTGCAGTCCCACACTTTAGCCCTTACGCCACACGGATTTAATGTGCACATATTCCATCTAAAATTTAGTGGGTTGACATGTACAGTTAAAATATAACTGAAAAATAAACATACTGTTAAAATGAACCATATGTGATGACATATAAAACTTTCTACCATTCATATCTAATATTACATTATAGCGATAAAATTAATTTATATCATCTGGATATACAGGGTGCAGAAGCAAAATTAGAAATATTCTAGTATAATAATAAATGACTATTATAAAACAAGATTAATTTCAATTTTAAAGAATAAACAACAAAATCAGAAGATAAACACAAAACAGTAAATTTACTCAATATGACCACCATTTTTTTCAATTATTATATCAACATACCTTCAAAATAAATTCTTCAGACATTTTATTCTATTTGTCCTCAAAAGCAGTCTTAAGCGAACCAATATTTCAATGGGAAGTTATATTTTTTTATTTTTCAAAATGCCCCATATAGCGTAATCAAGGAGCTTAAGGTCTGGGCTTAAATCTTGTTTAATTGTTGTCCTCAGTTTTCTTGTAGACTTTCACTTCATTAGCATGTTTTCTTATCAATATTGTAGGGTCCTTCCTAATCACCATAGCAAGAGCAGTTAAAAAGCCTTCTTTTTGTTTTTTGTTCAATCCTTCACTCTTCTTTTCCTTAAAAAGCTCTTTTTCAGTAAAAAAATTTTCTTTGCTTTGTATACGGTAGAAAAAGAAAGTTTTGCTTGGTTTTGGCATTAAGCAAATCATAGATTCTTTGTTGTTTCTTTCCTTTTTCCCCCTCATATTGGGCTGAATTTTAATTAAAAAAGTGCTTAAAAATAGAGCTAATCATGAAAATGTATATTTATTGCATTTTTTTCAAAAACTGTACTAATCAAAGTAAGAAAAACATTTTAAAAATTATTCTATATTTTGCTTCCGCATGCTGTATATTATATTATTAGCAGATTAGATATCTCAACTTTACATATATGAATCAGATTTTTTGAAGAAGAAAAGTAGAGATTTATTTTAAATGCCATCAAATTTTATCTATTATGAACTGATCTGATAGATCAGTTTATAATATATAAAATCTAATCCTTCTTATTCTATAATAAGGATAATTCCTCATTTCTAAAATTCAGATGAAAATTATCAAATTGGTATCAACTCAGCATCAGAGACAAATAGAAACAATTAGAAAAATCATGAAAAAAAGGTTTTGATAAAGTCTGAAATAATCAAGGTGATGACTTACCCTGAGAAGAACTGGAACAACTTGCCGACCATACTTAGTGTGCCCCACAGAGGCTAAGTCAGGAATGATGATATTAAGTCGTCCTATTTGGCTGGAATCATCAGAACCCTTAATTTAAAAAAAACAAACACTTTTTCTTTAAAAAGAGTTTACAAAATACAAAATGAATATCACATTAATTAAAAATCAAATTTCCTTAAACAACTTCAAACTCAGATCAAATATGTCTTCACTTTTTCAACCAGCCTTTCAATTTTATATTGAGGCACTTTTGTACACACAAATACACTCATTACAAATTTTATCATTTTTTTTCACTTTGTCAAGTAGGAATTTAGCCAAAGCTTTAACCTTTTGAACCCTAAACTTGAAATTTTAAGCTGAGCAATTATTTTGCTATATATCCAATATTTTGGATTCAGAAAGATCATTAAATATTAATAGCAAAAGCTCAATATAGTGACCATTCACAATCTTGATTTTAATGGAATTTTATAATTTTCAAAAACTATGATAAAACATGCTCTCTGGTGCAATTAGTAACAAGATTTTGTAGCAACATCTTTCTGTCTGAGTTAAACCGAGGCTTCTCAAATTTTTTACTTGATGTACCTCTTGTAACCAGATTTAATTTCTTTTTATTCCCACCCTAAATAAATCAACTGAATATTGCCAACATTTTTCTTAGTCTTACTGGATGCCATGATGAGAGGGTTTGATTTTTTTTAATGTTTTCAGTTTAAAGATAAGTATTTTAACAAAATACAGAAAATTTATCATAAATGGAATATTGAATCATATAACACCCACACCAACAAATACCTGGTAATACTAAAACTGTCTTAACAAGTGAAGATCCAGAGTACTTCAGTCAGTGGGATTTTTCATTAATAAAAATTTAATTTCATTCATTAAAAATCTGTTACCATGGATAAGAATTAAAATTTCAGGCATTGTAGTATTATTGTATTATAAATTATTCACTATCTATCTTTATTTTTATTCTTAATATTAGATTTGATTCTTAATATTAGATTTGATTCTTAATATTAGATAATATGCTTTTCTTTAAAGACATCACATAACCTATCATAAAAAGGGATATTTTAGGATTCAGAATTTTTATAAATTCATTTCTTTAAAATATAATAATTCTTATGTTTTCTTTCATGAAAATATGATTATATGTGTCATTAACAATGCCAAAAAGATCAAGATCTTTTAGATCCGAGCCAGATCATTCAACCATTTAAATGATCCATATGTTTTGTACAGGTTCTATGTGAACAACACATCGCTACTGGCCATCACACCCAATAAGGCATTCTGTTAGATATATAATATCTAGCAACTAGTCCAGCAATTTTTGTTCTGCTGTTATAAAGGGATTTATAAATGCTAACAATTACCCCAGTGTATCTCTTATTTACTCTACCAAAATTTTATTCACCCACATATATGCACAACTTTGAGAAGAGCTTGAGTTAAACAATGGCAGACAAATTAATAAGATATTTGGTTAATTATAAGATGTCAAGACAGATATTCCAACATAACACCCCCTTGATTATATTTATTTTCCAACTCAACATAAAGTAATCTGAAGATGAGATTTAAGGGAGATAACTAGGTGGTTGGATTAAGCCTTGAAATCTGTCAGCCCAATATTTTCAACTGAGCACTAAACTGTAAGCCCAATAGTTTGGGCTCAGAGAGATCACACCAGATACTATTAATAAAAGCCTTAATATAACAGCAAATGCCTTTCTTTAACTGAATGATGGAAAACTTTCAAAGATGTCTGCACCCAAGACCAAAATTTGAACATTTTGTACCCAATTCTTTAGAGAATTTTCTGTGTTTAGATCCAGAGTATCTAACGACAAAAAAACTAAGGGAGCAAAGGGTTGAGAGAAACCTGAGATTCCATATAAAAATCTGAAAAAAAAAATAACAGTATGTAAAATTAGATTTTAAAGTCTCACTAGAAAGAAAAATGAAATCTTCTTTCACAAAAATAAGATCTACATTAGACCTTAAAAAATTGAATAAATTTAGTAGATATATAAATAAAATAAATATATATAAATAGATATAAATAAATATATATAAATAGATATATAAATAAAAATATATATAAATAAATAAAAATATATATAAATAGATATATAAATATATATAAATAGATATATAAATAAATATATATAAATAGATATATAAATAGATATATAAATAAAATTTCATTTCTGATAAAACTATCCTTGAAGAGAAATCATCATCATCATCATCATTATGTCAGGCTGCTAGCACAAATTTCCCTGACTCTCCCTTGTCATTCGTCCCTATCATCCATCACTTCCAGTCGGTCTTCCAGAAATGAAAGGTGTAGGGGAGGGTGCTACTCCATTCCCTGGATTGCTCCACTTTATCCTTGATCCTTACCTTATAATGTTGAGTGTTAAGCAAGGCTACATCAAGTACCATTTTTTTGTCTTTGGTATAACTTGACCTGGGATTGAACCCCAGTCTTCTGGACCATGGGTGAACACTCTACTCATTAGGCCATTTTTCAAACAATTATTTTTAAAGTGTGTATCTTACAGTGGGAAATACATTATATTTTTATACAAATTATTTATAAAAAAAATGATTAATATTAAATAGAATTATTAGTGTTGGATGACAATATTTGAAGCCATTTAACTGTATACAAAATCTGGCTCATTTTAAAATAATGTTACCAACAAAATATTTACATACAAATCATATATATGTATAAACAGGATTTGGCATTAAATAACCCACATGGGTAGATATGCCATAAAATACAACTAAACCAAACAATATACATACAAACACGGAATCAGGACTTCCAGACACATTAAAATTGGCTCCTTTTCTTGATGGAATTCCCTGAAGTGAGATGGGAACACGCACGCTTGTGGCACTGCCTTTCTCTGCATCATCTCGGTTTAATATAGACTTGGGTTTTCTACGAGCTGTGTTTTCTTTGTCTGTTGGATGGATTAACTGAAAATGTGATAAAAATTTTATATAAGTTCTTTTTTTTTTAAATACATTTTGTAATGAACATAGATATATTAAATTTCCTAAATTAATAATGATAAAAGATATCATCATCGACAGTCTCTGAAATAACTGTAAACTGAACATATCGGTAAGTGCGATATGTGTATGAAAATAAAGATACCCACAATAATTAATCAGGTGGTACTATATATCAACATTTAATGCTATTTCACCAGCTCCAGAAAGTAGCTACCAGTTAAGATACATGCTGTATACTCATAAAGTGTGAATATACATCAATAATAATAATAATAGCACAAATGCAAATACAGGTGGTACAAACAAGTTTATTTCTTTCTAACTTCAGACCTTGGCAACACAAGAAGAGAGACACAAGAGACACAAATCATGAAAGCCTATCATAACCATACTATGCTGATACCCCCCACACGCAGCGCATCTTGTGGTGTTTAAAATCTCAATTCATCTCAGCCGGTCGAGACCAAAAAAAATCTGATCTGATCAGATCCAAAAAACTCAACCTCAACTAACTGACTTTTCAAATTCCTCAAATTCTCAGGACATCTCTTCCAGGCATGGTGTCATCCACATTCTCAATTCACTCCAACGACCATCCAACACCATTTCCTGTCTGGGGGATTTTTATGACAGCTGATGATTGTCATATCCTTTCCTCGCAGGCGAAAGACTGCACCATCTGACTATGCACTAAGAGACATCGAGTAGTTCAAAGCCTTACCAAACTAAATAATAAAATATAATTAATGAAAAATGATTAATATAAAAAATCATTCCTTAATCATATAACATATACAGTACCAACCCATTCCATATTCTAGAAGCTCAACTATGACTCTATATATTTTAAGGGAATCTCCATGCCATAAAGCAAAGTTGGCAACCATAGGCAAGGGCAACCAGAAGGCTTCCTTTTCAATAGCTACTACACCAAGGTGTAGAGGAAGGTGCTACTCCTTTCCCTGGATTGCTCCACTTTACCCTTGATATGTACCTTATATTGCTGAATGTTAAGCAAGGAGGTATCAAGTACCATTTTTAAAGTCTATGGTATGATTCGACCTGGGATTGAACCCAGATCTCCCGGACCATTGGCGAACACTCTACCCATTAGACCATATTAAACGAGTTCAAATTTCAGCTTCACTATCAAATTCACTTTTAAACTAATATCCTTGTAAAACGTATGAACCCTCTTATCCCCCTCCGGCTATGGATTAAATATTTCCATTACTGTTCTTCTACAAGGATGGCTTTGGCATTAAATAACCCAGAAAGGCTGATATGCCATTTAACAAAGAAATCAAGTCAAACTAACAATGAGTTAAATAGTACCACTACTGTTCTTCTACAAGGATAGACTTGGCATTAAATAACCCACAAAGGTCTATATGCCATTAAACAAAGAAACCAAATTAAATCGTGTATTCTAAAATGGAAGCATAGATGGCATAACAGTTTTCAACTTAGAAAATGGATTGCCCTGTTGATGGGAATTAGGATATCCTGACTGTATCTCCCTGTGGAGAGGTAAAACCCTCCCACTCCAAAAAACAGGTGTCCTGTGTATGACAGTAAACAACATCTAATGGGTAGGCTCAAAATCTGGAGAGTGGGAGTACCCCTACATTGCCATTACTCCTAGGTCCCTTCTGGTAGTACTTGTTAAGGTTCCACTGATCGGTCAAATAGATCTGTTTAAAAATTATTTGTATTTGATAAGAGTGTAAGCAAAATAAATCTTAAGAAACAACTACACAAAAAATGTAAACATAAATGTACAATGAAAGTGATTCTCTAACCTCTAGACATAGAATAACTCAAGACAAGTTGAGATGTCATTAAAACAATCAATTAAGAAATGGACTCATTAACCCAGGTTCAAATCTTGGACAAGACTTAGCTTTCAACTTTGTGTTAATGCTTTTAGAAAAGGCATGAATGCATTTCTTCATTCACCAGCTATGGGTAAACAAAAGTACAGGCTGGGCTTTTTAGCCTTGGTATGGTAACCAGTCTAGAAGAAGGAAAACTGAATTCAAACCAGCTGTACTCTGCTTAAGAATTGACCATATGCTGCATCCTGCCCATAACAGAAGGGTTGGTTAAATAATATGCTAATAATTACCAATAGAAACTAATAAACAACATACCTGCCCACAATCATTTTTACCCCATCCCCATAGCTCGCCATTGTTGTTAACAGCAATATTGTAGTCTGAGCCGCTGTGGATGTGAACAATGTTAGTGTCACTGATTGCTGTTACCTGAGTAGGACAAGGCTGCAAAGAACAAAATTAAAACAATTGTAATAAAAAATTTAAAAAGTCAGTTAACCAAAATTCTAATCAATTATATCAACTAGCATTATTACATTAGGATTTTAAGATAATCAATGATGTGCATTTCATTTTACAGAGATGCAATAAATAATTGTCTCCATTAGATAATTTACATGTCCATTAGGAGCATATAGGATGTCACTTGACAGAAGCCACTTCTCGATCTTTTTGCCTCTTTAAACAGTAAAGACATCTAACTCTAGCAGGGAACAGTAAAATCACATAGCGAAATTACCAACACACACAAGTAAGCCTTTATTCCATTTTGTACCCCTTTTACATACTGCTTCTTCATAGAATGATATGGGACACATTTGTGTATTCTTTCTTTGTAATGCCACCTGCATATACAATACGCATATTTTAATTTTTCTTTGTTTCATTCAAACAAAATCAATGTCATTTTCACCATATATTTCATTTTTAGATGTTCTTGGAGATACTTCAGCAAATAAATAGGGGTGTATCAGTTCAACCAAATCATTGACCGAGTCCATTAGAGTGTGATGTTTTATTTTTCTCTTTCAAAATTTTTTTAAGGAAAAGAGTGCATTTCACTTCACGCTAATGTACTTAATAATTCAATCCATTGGTCAAATACACTAGTTAGAGATGATAATTGTAAAAGTGACTTTGGTATAAAATAATCAAACATGGGTTGACATGCCACAAAACCAATCAATCAACCAATCACATTTTATCACAAATACAATCCTTTTTTTTTAAATTCAATGTTTAACCTAATAATTTCTCCAACAATCTTCAGATGATTCTCAACCAGCAACCTGAAGAAAGTGGAAGAACTAACCAGCCAAAATACTGTTGCAAATAAAATTCTTATAAACATTTGAATCCAAACATTCACTCTAAATAACAAGTTATAATAAAATGTCATAAAACGTCATTTCAGAACATTAACAAATTCCTGTAGTGCCTTTATTAACAAGAAAGGCTTTCTCAATCATAACAACAATCAAATCCTTCAGAAAAAAAAAACCTTGGATACTTACAACATTTTGGTAAGATACAAAACCAAGCTGTCCATCTGTATTTCGCCCCCAAGAGTAGACGGTGCCATCCGAGGTTAGCAGAATTGAATGGTAGTTACCGCAACTCACCTAGTGTCAAAAATAAAAGAATAAGAATTCCACTTAGCTATGTACTCAAAACATCAGGCTTTTTATTTATATATATATATATACATACCCTCTGGATTTTCTTCTCGGATTATATATATATATATAGTAAATTAGTGTTTGGGTCCAAAACAGATGGCTCATGAGTTATTACATTTAAAGCTCACCTTAAGGTTATTTTTTATTGAGTTTTAAAAAAAATTAAAAAGAGAAGCAATATGGAAGGACCTCATCTTTTGCAAATAGTTTTCAAGACACACACATCCCTTCAAATCATGAAATCTAAGGATAATAACAACTATAAGTAATATTTATCCATCAACAGTGTTGGAATATGACACAATGTCAATTTAAAGTAGGAATCAAGAAAAATCAGGGGGAGGGCAAAAATAATATATCATAGGTAGGTCCAAATATTTTCACCTAGAAATTGAAACCATATTTAAAACAAAAATGTAATCAAATTTCTTTTTTAAAATTTTCTTAAATTTTTTCTAGCTTTTGCTCAAAACAAAAAGTTGCAATTATTGGTTATCATTGTTCAAAATAGTGTGTGTGTGTATATATATATATATATATATATACAAACACACACACATATATATATATATACGTACAAATATAGATACATGTGTATCTACATATAAATACATATATACACACACTCTCACACACACACACACACATATATATATATATATGCACAAACACACACACACACACATATATATATATATATATATATATATATATATATATATATATATATACACATACACAGTACCAGTCAAAAGTATTTTGCCACCCTCAAAAATTTTTATTTCTTATCCTAAAAGTGTTATTTTTAATGAAACAAGTTAAGCACCACAATGGTTTTATTTATTATACTAAATACAAGTTTTCCTCAGTAACTTTGACCTTAGTATAACTAGATATCTTTTGAAAAATTAATTTGAAGGCATTTTTCTTCTGTAGTACAGAGAATGAATAAAACATTTTCAAAAAGTTACATTATACCAATACTTGAACTCATATTAGACTATATTGTGTTGAATGACTGTTTGCTAAATACAACCTGTTTAACCTATGCTGACAATATACCTTACCCAGCAGTGAAATCTGTTATTCCTATTTTATTTAAATTAAAACCTAAATTTTTCAACTCTCTGCCAGATCAAAATACCCAAAACATATGAACTTACACTGGAACAAAGGCAAGAGATCATTACTTTAATGTTAGGAGACATCAGGAAACAGGACAAAACAAGACCAAAAGTAGGGCTGGTTGACCAAAAGCAACAACAAGAGGAAAAGACAATTTCATCAGAGTCACCAGCTTATGTGATAGAAGGCTGACTGCTCCAAACATCAACACACAACTGAACCAATGTCATAAAAAATGTGTCAACATCCACAGTGAGAAGACTCAGTGACTCTTGACAGCGACTCTGCCATATGGCAGAGTCGCTGTCAAGAAACCACTGCTGAGTGAGCAAATCAAAGTCAAAAGGCTCCAGTGGCCCAAGGTGCACAAAGACTGGACAATAGAGCAGTGGAATAAAGTCCTTTGGACTGACAAATCAAACTTCAAAATCTTTGACTCAAATAGGAAGGTCTATGTGTGGCAAAGAGTTGGTGAAAGGGCTGTAAACCCCTGTATCACACCAGCCATAAAGCATGAAGGAGGCTCTGTTATGTGGGGGGGGGGCTTTTGATAAAAAGTCAGGGATTTGCTCCAGGTGAAGGGCAAACTGAATCAGACCGGCTATCACAGCATACTAGAGTATCACGCAATCCCATCAGGAACGCAGCTTGTGGGTCAAGGATTTGTACTCATGCAAGATAATGACCCAAAACATAGAAATAAACTTTGCCAGAAATACATTAAAAGCAACAGGTCCTTCAACTGATGTCTTGGCTGGCACAATCAATGGACTCATGAGGGAAGAACTTGATCGAAAAGTCAGAGATAAACAACCCACACATGCATCTCACCACTGGCAACTCTTGCAGAAAAGCTGGGTAGAACTATCTTCAGTTTACCTCCAGTCTTTGATGGAAAGAATGCCTAGAATCTATGAAGCAGTAATAACTAAAAGGGGGTCATTTTGATGAATCAAAAGTTTAAGTTTTTTCAGTTTTTTTGGTTTAATTTGTATTTAATGTAGCTCAGGAAGACTTGCATTTAGCATAATAAATAAAACCATTGTGGTGCTTGTTTCAGTGAAAATAACACTTTTAGGATGAGAAATAAACATTTTTGAAGATGGCCAAATAATTTTGAATAGTACTGTATAAATACACACATATACATACACATAGTAAGTTGAGCAAGCATAGTCAATGGCAACCCAAAGGCTTCCTTTTCAATAGCTACTACACTGAGGTGGATGAGAGGGCATGTCTCTGTTGATATTGAATGGGATTGAACCTTGGTCTCTGGGACCATTGGTGAACACTCAAACCAATATGCCAATGGACTGGTCTACAAACTCATAAATATATATATATATACACATCCATATACACACACACACACACACACACACACACATATATATATATAAATACACACACACAGGCATACACACATATATATAAATACACACACAGAGGCATACACACATATATATAAATACACACATACAGGCATACACACATTTATATAAATACACACACACACAGGCATACACACATATATATAAATACTCTTACATACATACATACATATATATATATATATATATACATACACACACACACACACACACACACACATTACTCTTTAAGATATATTTTGGCATTTAATTTTAGCTTAGGAAAAATTTTGGTTGGTACATATAACTACTATTCATAATTCTATTTTATATTGATGTCCTATTATATAATAAAAAGATATAGTATTGGAATTTTTGTTTTAACGTATTATATCATTAACTTCAAGAGGACACCAGATTAGTGAAAAACAAAAAAAAAACTGTCACTGTTCTTTTACAAAATAGATAATACATAATCTAAAAATTGTAAAATAATATTTACCTCAATGATTTTACCAGCCACATTAGATGTATCTACCAAAATTGGATTGAGGTAATCTCCACTGATTTCATCTGAACTCTCTGGACCCTGGTGAGACCTTCGATTCATCTGGGCTGTGTATCGTACAACATTTGGGTGAACACCCCACATGTAGACATTACTGTCCTGGGTAACTGCCAACTGAAGATTTTTTTAAAATTCAAAAATCAATCACTCATATTTTCAGGCAAAACAATTCTTGGTTGTGTTTTCTACATTTATTTTTTACAACCTTGTAAAATCTATTTTTTTTAAATATAAGTTCAGATACATGAAATGTCTAAAAAGGATTAAACACACCTTATATATACAGTTATCTTCTGTTTAGTACTATTCAGTTCAATAGGAGGGAAACTAAACCCAACCAATCTATTCATTAATGTATAACAGCATTCATTTCAACTAGTTTTCATGATAAATTTAGTAAATGTAAAATCATCATCAAGTCATGCTGATAACACAGCTTCCCTTGACTCTCTCTCACCACCCATCCCTATTAAGCATCATTCTCAGTAAAGTCACCTCGTCTGCATCAAGTGTCTGCACTGAGCAGAAAAATGTAAGTCCTTGCTGGTCAGCCAACACGTGTGTGCCCATGTGTAGGAGAATGTCACTTATGAGTTTTTTCCTGCTTCTCCAGCAGTGTTGTGTTTTCTACATTTATTTTTTTTACAACCTTGTACAATCTATTTTTTTAAATATAAGTTCAGATACATGAAATGTTTAAAAAGGATTAAACACACCTTATATAGTTATCCCCTGCTTAGTAGTATTTGGTTCATTAGGTGGGAAACTAAACCCAACCAATCTATTCATTAATTTATAACAACACTCTTTTCCACTAGTTTTCATGATAATTTTAGCAATGTAAAATCATCATCGACTCATGCTGATAACACAGCTTCCCTTGACTCTCTCTCACCACCCATCCCTATTAAGCATCATTCTCAGTAAAGTTACCTTGTCTGCATCAAGTGTCTGCACTGAGCTGAAAAATGTAAGTCCTTGCTGGTCAGCCAACATGTCACTTATGAGTTTTTTCCTGCTTCTCCAGCAGTGTTCAGTGTATTCATCTCATTTGCAAGCTTTGTGAGATGGAAGGTAATATAATGATAAGAGCAGCCATCACGGACAATCTCAGAAATAATTGTAAATGATGACTCTGGGTTCAGGCATGGTTTCGGGCCCGAAGTATCATTACCACTAACCCAGGGCGCCCCAGCAATACTACCAGACTTTATTGGCTGGTGTTTAATCTGTACGAATGCCATATCCATTCAGATGCAGTTACAGTCTTGTTTTGGATCTTTTTTATATATTCCCTCTTCTTTGCTGGTGTAAGTCCAATCTTGGTAAAAAATGTAGAGGTTGTGTTTGAAATAAAACCTCGACATCCAATCTCAAGAGGAAATATGTCTGTTGACCAGTCATTATTAGTACACTGTTCACGTAGGTCTTTGTACTTTTCCAATTTTCGCTGATGCGCCTAGTCGATGTTGGTCTCAAAAGGGGTCATTAATTCTGCAATGATAACTTTTTTTGAATTAACTGACCAAATGACGAGATCTGGACGCTGCCAAGTTGATGTTATTTCCGTTGGAAAAGCGAGTTGTCGGTCTACGTCAGCAATAATGTGCCAGTCCGTGCAACCATCAAGCAATATTGGTTTGTGCCTATTATTTCTATGTGGAGTTTTCGAAATGTTTCCTTCTTTAACAAATTGTATATTTGTCTTTATAGATGGAATTTCATTAGCAGTTTCACAACACATTTTTGCAATCTCAGCAATAAGCCCTAAGATTTCATTATGTCTCCACGTGTAGCTTCTTAGGGAATACTGACATCCAGTTAGGACGTGTTTGAGGTTAGCAACCTTCCCATATGCTTTGCAAAGGTTAGATGTACTTAACCCCCAGAGTTTTAAATTTACTCGTGTAGGTAATATGTTGTAAACTGCCTTAATGAGGAAACCTAATTGTTTAGGCTCCATTTGCTTGATGTCGCTCCATGTGATAGTCCTGTCCTTAGAGTTTTCCCACCTAGTCCATGCACCTTGTTTGGGTTGCGCCACAGCTATGGCAAGACGTTTGCTTTCCTCAAAACATGAATCTCTTCCGAAATCATTCTTCGTTTATTCTTTGTGATCTCTTTCGACCACCACTTTTGGGGGTGAAGACCAAATCCGGCTCTCCCAGTTGCCACAGAGCCGATTACTTCTTTCATTTTGAGGGAAGATTCTGCCGTCTCCACTGCATGTTTCGCATTATATTATGATAACCATTATTTGGTTTGGTTTGGTTTGGTTTGATTTTATGATATATCAAACATTGTAGGTTATTTAATGCCAAATGCATTTTTATACATATAAACAGTTCTATTTCACACAATTCTCTTTAACCCATAGATAGGACCCTATCAGGTGCTACTACTCCAGGGCCAGAGTGGACCTGGGAGCGATGACAATAAAGTGGTACTCTGCATTCCCCAAAGCTCCAGCAGTATGTTTAGTGTCATATCCAGGACACTTGTCGGGGAAGTCTTACTCCTCTGCAGAGATGCAATCGGTGTATTCTACAGGTCCAGCTGACAGGGCCAAATAATAATTGTATGCCAGCAAATAACATGTAGTGATATATATGTCAACCCCAGCTTCAAATGACATACACAGCACCAATCCATCTTATTGATGCTCAACAATAACATCATATATTTTTAAATGATTATTGGGTTGGTTTAGTTAATTTCTTTAACAGTATATCAACTCCTTTATTTATTATTTAATACCTAAATTTGATTCATTTGTAAATGTCTGCTTATAATCATATCTATTTATATTTTCAACATTCAATGAAATTTTTAAATGCACTTATTATTTGTCAGTGTTAAAATTTGCCAATCACGTTGTGTTAAAATTCATATAAAATCACATTTGATTTACTTATCAACCCCTTAATCATTTATTTAAAGCTGAAATTAAATTCATTTGAAAATGTTTGCTTATAATCATTATTATTTATATTTTTAACATCCCATTGAAATCATATATTAATTGCACTGTTTTCATTGATTAATGCTTAGATATGATCACATAGTGTCAACATTCATACAAAATTGCACTTGGTTTACTTAAAAATATTTAAGTGCAGTGGGTCCTTTGTTTGCAGATAGTTATACAGTTTCAAGTATTCTAACTAAATACAAATAATTTGAACACAATTATATGGTTCCAAGTATTACTATCTAATAACAATTTGCATAAGTATTTCAAGCAATTATATAGTTTCAAATAACTATTATTGATAATTCTTCGTAAAAAAAATTATAGCTTCAAGAAACTATTCTTAACACAAATCATTATCAAGTCACATCGACAGCAAAGAGTTCCCAACTCTTTCTTAGCATCCATCCATATCATCCATTTCTCCAGGTGGGTCTTCTAGACTGCATCCAATGTCCACACAGAGCTGATGTATGTACCATATTTGATGGCATATAAAGTGCACTTTTTAATACTAAAAAATATCCTTTAAAATTCCCCTGCGCCTTATATGCCATGTGTAGATTTAAAATTTGAGATAGTGCGCCAAAATTAGCTATCTGAGTAACTTTCATATACCTATTGTCATTATTTAAAAGGCTATTATGCAGATTAAAAGTGTTATCTATTATATTAATTTCATCACATTTAATATTAGTACTCTGTTTTTTCTTGATTTGGAGTGCATCTTATATGCTGTCAAATACAGTAAGTCTTATCTGGTTGGCCAACACTGTGTTGGAGTCCATAAGAGAACATCACTTATGAGTTTGCAATTACTTCTCCTGCAATGCACCACTTGTTGGTCTTACTTGGTTGGTTTGTGGGATGTGAGGTAGGTGGTCATACAACTGCTGTTTTGAAGGGTTGTTGCTTCCAGGATTCATTCAAAACAGCATGTAGCATTCTTGTGCAGTTCCCATCAAGCTTTTTCTCTCTGCATTTCGTTAGCATCCATGTGGTGCATCCATACAGTAGTACTGACACACCAAAAGCTTGGAAGAAATCCCATTTTATTTTATCGAAAGTATCAAATTTCCAAATGATCAATAACCAGTCAATAGCAGTTTACACCATCACTAGGTGTATGTTGACATCACTTTCAGTGGATGAGATATTGCTGCCAAGGTATGTGAACTGGTCACACTATAACATTTACTTTTGGACAAATACTCTTGGGAAAAATATGAACCCCCAATTCTCCCCAGCTATGTTTTAAACAGTACCACTACTATTCTTCTGCAAGAATTGCTTTGGCATTAAATAATAACCCATGAAAGTTGATTTGTCATTAAAAAAACAAATCAATACAAATAATTTGTGCACAGTTAATAATTTCAAGTATTCCTATCTAATACTAATAATTTTCAAACATCTATTTGAGCTTTAGATAGGTACTACCACTCAAAGTGGACATGGGAGTAATGAGATCCAGAACAGGAGCCTCCTCACTGGATGGTTTAGTGTTATACCTAGTATACCCACTTTGGAGAGTTTTTTTTTAAACTTTCAAGAGATACAGTTGGCGTATTTTAAACACTAACAACAAGACTGATGATTATTGCATAATATTCTTAGTGGAATAGCACCACATTATGTTGATAATTGTATGGAAAGAGTTCCTATGGCATAGTGGTTAAAGTGCTGGACAGCAACATTGAAGTAAGCGAGTTCAAATTCTAGTTGCACTATTACGTTTACTTTTAGACTAATAACCCCGGGGAAAAGTACAAACTCCTTTATCCCCCTACCTATTGGTTAAATAGTACCACTACTGTCCTTTTACAAGGATAGTTTTTTCATTAAATAACCCATGAAGGTTGATATGCTATTAAACTGAAAAACTAAGAATAATAATTTTACAGTAAGATGTAAGAATGGCATTTATTGAAGAAAAAAAATCAGCCAATGCAAGATTACCATCACTCTTTATCAGTACAATTTGATGATGATGATGGTGAACATATAAGAAAAAATTCTTAATTTAGATTGTTTCATAATTTTATTACAACATTAGATTTTCAATCAATTAAATTTGTTTTCTATTTTTATCACAACTTTAGATCATAATGTGTAACCTCCCATTGTGTAAGGTTATCTAAAATTATTTGTAGCTCAGAGGGTGTGACAGTAAGTCTCTACATTTTTCAGTCGTTTGGATTTGTCTATCACCTTCATTCATATTCATATCATTATTAAAAATAGACTTATATCTCTATTTACGTTATATTATAATGAACCCGTACAGAGCTGTTTCCTTTTAATGCTGCATTTTTAGGAACATATCTAGAGTGCTAACCAAGGAATTATTGCAATGTACTTATCTGGAGCAGACTATCATTTGATAGCAGGTGGCCAAGAGGTGGAGCTTGCAAAGTGAATCATCAAATAGAAACTAGTTAAAGACTAGAGTCTAGAAGAAGATATAAAAAAGTATATCCCAATTTAGTAATGACTTAACAACTGATTTATGTAAATGAATCATGACTGCAAAGATGACTGTAGGTAACACCTGTTCACAGTATGTTCAGAGAAAAAGTTTCTTTTCTCTTTTACTTGTATTTTAAATTGTTTCCTGTCTGAATTAGTTTTATCATCTGCCAGCATCAAATTATTCTTTCATTGCAGAATTCATCTAACTTCTCCCTTTTCTAGTATTCCTTTTTCTTCTTCTTCTTCTTTATTACTTTCTTTACCTTTATTCTTTCTTTTCTTTCTTTTTCCATTGCAGAATTCATCTAACTTCTTCCTTTTCTAGTATTCCTTTTTCTTCTTCTTCTTCTTTATTACTTTCTTTACCTTTATTCTTTCTTTTCTTTCTTTTTCCATTGCAGAATTCATCTAACTTCTCCCTTTTCTAGTATTCCTTTTTCTTCTTCTTCTTCTTTATTACTTTCTTTACCTTTATTCTTTCTTCTTCCATTGCAGAATTCATGCAACTTCTTTTTTTACAATTTTTTTTTTCTTTTTTATTACTTTCTTTACCTTTATTTTTTTTCTTTCTTCTTCCATTGCAGAATTATGCCAAACTTCTCTTTCTACCAGTTTTTTTTTTCTTTTTTATTACTTTCTTTAACTCTATTCTTCTTCTTTCTTTCTTCATCTTCCATTTCTTCTTCTCTTTCTGCAATTCCACAATTACTTAAATTTCTATGCAGCAATGCACAACAATCTTCAGACATGACTGAAAATTCTAGCATATTGATGCATGAACCTTTTTGTAACCTCAAGCATTTTTAAAGGTAAATATTTTCAATTCCTTTTATATATATATATATATATATATATATATATATATATATATATATATATAAAGAGGATGAGAGGGAGGGAGAGATTTGTTTTATGTTGTTAGTAAGGTTGGAGACCATAGTCAAGGGCCTGCATTGCTTGGAATTAATCTATAGCAAAAATTATTTCAATCTCACAAATATATTTTGAGGCTATTCAAAATAGTAGCAAATCAAACAGAGTGCACTACACTTAAATAGAGGTCTGTCATCAAATTTTTGCCAGCAATAAGAAGTGCAAACCATGTGAAATTTAAAAAACAATGTGCAATGTGTACATAGAAGCATGTTTTAGTGAAAAAAATGTTGACAAATGGGCTAAACATAAGTTTGCCACAATGAGTTAAAAAGACAGTCCATGGAGTGGAAACATATTGACTCCTTGGTAAAAAAAAAAGTTCTGGACACAACAACCAGTAAAGAAAGTTATCCTGATAGTCTTCTGGGACTTGAAAGGGTCAATTATTATTGATTTCCTTGAAACAGGTGGGATGTAAACTGTGCTTCCTATTGCCAACAACTTTGGCAAAATTCACCTTATTTATTGAATGAGCCTTGTATGAATTGTAAAATTAGCCCTACAAAATGTATTATTGTTGTAAAATTAGGCCTACAAAATTTATAATCATTGTAAAATCAGCCCAACAAATTTTATTAACATTGTAAAATTAGCGCAACAAAATTTATCTTTGTAAAATTACTCCTACAAAATTTACTTTCATTGTAAGATTAGCCTTACAAAATTTTTGCAATGAGCAGTATTTTATTTGCTAATGATGGTACTGCCATTATGGGTTTTTTTTAAACTAATGTTTTTCATTCTTAAACAATCAATAATGCGTATTTGTTTTAAAATAATATATATATATATATATATATATATATATATGTCAGTGCGTGTATACATAATCGACTGATTTTAATGCCATTTCAACCAATGTAGGGTTATTTTATGCCTAGATATTAGGGAATCACATTGATTGTATGTTCATATTTACATCTTTTGAGAAGTTGTTTCTTCATAGTTTTTTTTAATAATTCTATCAAACATTAATTTTTAAACAAATCTCTTTGACCCATGATTAGAACACTAAAAAGTACCACCACTCTGGGTCAGAGTGGAGCTGGGAGTAATGGCAATGAAGGGACACTCCACAAATCTTTAGAACTGGCCCCCCGACATCAGAAGTAGTTTACTGTCACACCCAAGGTAGCTTTTTTGAGGGGGTAACCCCTCTGCAGAGAATACAGTCAGCATAATCAAAGCCCTACTGACAGGGTGATAGATAGATAGATAGATTACATGTTACATATATGGATGATTTATATGGACATATGAATTCAAATAACATAACAAACAAATTTGAAATGCAAAATAGAGGTGAATACTTACAGAATGGAAAGATTTAGTGGCCACTGCTGATATTTTTTCTGGGAGGGGAACATGTGTAGGGAGAGATCTTTTCTGCCCATGTCCAAGTCCTAATTGACCAAAATAGCCACAGCCAAAAGCATAGACATCTCCCTGAAAGAACCATTATGTAAATCAGTAGAGAGAAAGAATGTTCAAGAGAGAGAGAGAAGAGAAAAAGAGTGGAAAGTAAGGGAAAGATACAAGAGTAAATCCATAATTATCTGCATTTTTAATATTTTTTTTTCTAATGTTGTTCTAATCATATACCAAAAGGGCAGGTAATTATTGTCTGATCCTTGTCTATGAGGGTTGACTGATAAATAAGGTATCCAATCCAATAAAGCAAGTGTTAGACCAGATAGAATAATAAAACCCACATCAAAATGAAGTAAATTTATTTCTTTCCAAAATTACTTATTTGTCAACAGTCACCATTTTTCACATTTTTCCAAATGAACTATAAGTTAACAACCTTTGTTGAGGATGACCCGAAGGCTCTCTTTTCAATAGCTACTACACTGAGATGTAGGGGAGGGCACTACTCCATTCCTAGGATTGCTCCACTTTACCCTTGATCCTTACCTTATAGTGCTAAGTGCTAAGCAAGGCAGCATCAAGTACCATTTCTTAAGTCTTTGGTATGACTCGAACCTAGGATTGAACCTAGATCTCCCGGACCATTGGCAAATACTCAACTCATTAGGCCAATAGCCAAGTCATTGGTGATGTTTGCAATTCTATTTGTTCACATTATCAGCAGTGCATTAAACAGAATGAACATCAATTTGAACATCTTCAGTGATGTTTGCAATTCTGTCTGTTCACATTATCAGCAGTTCCTGGGCAAGAATGATCATCAATTCAAACACCTGCAACACCTCAAAATATTCTTTACTTGTCTTCTTAAACTTGCATTAAAAAACTTAAATCATATCTTAATAAGTATTGTATTTATAATAAATCAAAGAGTTTATACATTTTTGGGGGACACCTTGTATCTTAATTATATCTAAAAAAAAAATTTTTTAAAAAGAATTTTTCTTTTAAATAAAAAGTATCTAAATTATTCTTTTATAGTATGTCAACCCATCTCAAGTTATTTTATGCCAAGAGGTTAGGGAATCACATTCATTGTATGATTATATTCATATTTTTTGTGTAGTTTTTCTTAATAGGTTTTTTTTTACAGAATATCCAATCAAATACAAATAATTTTTATTCTACTCATAGATGAGATCCTAACAGGTACTACTACTCCAGGTCAGAGTGGACCTAAAAGTAATGGCAATGAAGGAGTACTCCACACTCTCCAAATCTCCAGAAATAGAGCTTCACCATCAGATACAGTTTAGCATCATACCCAGGACAACACTTTTTTGGGCAAGAGAGAGTATTACCCTTCTGCAGGGGATATAATCAGTGTATTCTAAGTCCTGCTGACAGGGCACTGAAAATCTTTGGATTGATTCACTTTTGATAATGCAATGTAGTAATTCTTCAAACGTCATTTCAAGTGAGCACTTCAGTTAAATCATGTTCCACACAGACACTGATGAAATATGATGATAAGTAGACATTTTAAGATAACATATTTGATAAAGCAAAAGCTATATATATATATACATATATATAATTCCAGACAAGTACTTTAAATAAAAGAAGTAGGTGCAGGTAAATTCTGCTCAAGTCTAAATTTCATCCGTTCCATAGCAAAGAACGTGGTTCACTTGGAACACCTGGGAGATATCATTGCAGGAGATAAATTTAAAATCTCCAGGGGGGAATCAGTAAACAACTTAGACAAAGACAATAATGAGGTGATTCAGTAGACAAGATGAACAAAAAAAAAGAAGAAAAACTCCCCATCGTCATAACTAGATTATATTCCCCAGCCACTTTAACATTTTTAACATTTACAGACACTTGTAATCTCTGCTAAAAGAAATGAGGCATCTTTGAAAACTAGCTCAGGGGATAGTCCAGAGGAACGTAGGTCATAGTAATATGGAGGTTCGTTAATTCATGTTGATGAATTTATTATTAACATTACTTATGTTAATGTCAGATATTGTTTTAGAAATTTCTGCATGTTGGATTTTTTTTACTTAAAAACAGAAATTATGTCAACCAATGTGTGCAAATTATAGTAGCAGACAAATTGTATAAACGTTTGTGTATATATATATATATATATATATATATATATATATATGTTTGTGTGTGTGTATATAGATATATAGATAGACATATAAATAAATTCAAAAAATACATATCTCTTCTTGGACCTACCTATTTTAAAATATATTTTTATTCTTTCTTTGAACCAACAACAAACATTTTTTTATATAGATATATGTATAAATAGATACAATGACCCAAATTCAAATCCTGGATGAGATTGCTTGCATTTAACAGAGCACTAATACCCTTGGGAAATTATGCATCCAACTCTTCTCTTCTCTCTCCAACAATGGATAAAAAGTAGGGCAGACTGGGCTTTTTAATCTTGGTCAAGGAGAAGAAAAATTCAGAATTCAAGCCTATTAAACTCCACTTAAACAATTAACCCTAAATCCTGCTCATGTAGAGGGGTTGGTAAATATACATATCTATATATATATATATATATTGTCATCCACAAACAGACTGTTTTGTTGTATCATAACTCTTCGGTGTGGCTAGACACGTAGAACGCTTGAAGCTGGGATTGAAACCTGCCCAACTTTATGTTAGACTTAGTATCATACTGCTCAGCCAACAAGCGTACCACGTCAGCTAGGGAATTATAAGGTATTAAGTAGTAGCGTTCGTTTGTTTACATTTTATACCTTACCGGATACAAGAGTACTCAATTCGTTCAAAGATATATATATATATATATATATATATATATATATATATATACACACACACACACACACACACTTATGTGAAAGAGAAGTAAGACATAAAAACCAAATTGATTGAATGTTTATATATTTATCATAGTGTTTTGCCCAATAAAAAATTCATCAGATAATGATATGGAAAAATTTTTTGATTTTTAGAAAAAATACCAGAATATGTTATGTTACAACACTTTATGAAGTTATCTTGACAATATAATTGGTTTTGTTTCTTTCTTAATGGCATATCAACCTTCATGGGTTATTTAATGACAAAGCCATCCTTGAAGAAAGAAGAGAAGTGATGTAATTCAACCCATAATTGGGGGGATAAGGGGGTTCATGCTTTTCCCACATCATAAAAGTGAATGCAATGGCAGGACTGAAGTTCAAATTCGGTTACTTCAAGGGCACTGTCCAGCACTTTAGCCATAACACCACGGGGACAATCTCTTGGGTAAATTGAGTAAAATTGTGTAGATGCCTTGTCATGTTAAATATATTGTGTTGGTTTCTTGGCTTAATGGCATTTCAACCTTTGAGGGTTATATAATGCCAAAGGCATCATGATAGAAGAACAGTAGTGATACTATTTAACCCATAGCTGAGGTGGGGGAGATAAGAGGGTTTCATACCTTTCCCCAAGAGTATTAGTCTGAAAGTGAACATAATAGTTCAACTGGAGTTTGAACTTGCTCACTTCAAGGTTGCAGGTAGGCACTTTAGCAATTACACCACAGGGACTCTGATACCCAACATAATTTATGCTTTGAATCAAAGGATTTGAAAATATTACTGTTGTGTGTATAAAGGTACACTTAACATAACACTTATGGTCATAGGGAATGAAATCAGAAGCCAGAGTTCAAATCCTAGACAAGGCTATTTGCATTTCCTTTTCTATTAATACCCTTAGGAAAGGGCATAAACCCATCTGTTCTTCCCCCACCCCTAACTATAGCTATATAGCAGGGCAGACTGGCTTCTTTAGCCTTGGTTAAGCACCCAGTTGAGGAAAAGGAAAACTGTATTCAAACCAGCTGTATTCCCCTTAAAAATTGACATTACATCCCACCCATGATGTGTGAAGTAAACATAAATTTGAATATTTCATTAATTTCTCACTTTTTGAAATTTCATAACTATCAGTATTTCGAATTAGGGTTGCCATGACAACCTCATAGACAATATCCTTCAATATTTCTTTCTTTTTTTTTTTTTAATTCAAAAATTTTTCCAAATTATTATGAGATAAAGATCAAACAGGGTGAAATGCCATTATAAATATATAAACACTCCACCAAATTGACTTTCAAGTCTTATTTCTCCTCCATTATTTTGTGTATTTTATCCATTTATTTATTTATATACTTATGTATAAATCCATCTTTTCTTCCTCTAGATGTGACCATTTTGGATGAAGTCATACATTTGTGGAGGCATGATAGACAGGTGACAAGTCAAAGTTCACCTCTGCTGGAACAAGTCGAGGGAAAATGCATGAGCACTCATTTGATTGATTATAGGCAGTCAAATGAGATTTGGGGGATTTAGATAGATTTTTTTTTAAAGTGAGTCAAGATCCAAACAATGGAACACTTAAGTTAATTTGGGGCTTAAGTAAAACTGCAACCCTCATTGGGAGAAGGCAATGGCTCATAAATGAAAGAGCGACACCTTTCTTCCATTAACGGAACAAAACCACACTATGACCTCCATTTTTGTGAGACCAGTCCAACACAGCAGGATATCATGACACCCCAGTTGAAAAACGTTCAATGAAAGATATATAAATCGTCTGTACATGTGTCCCAGGCATTTTATAGATTACTACATTTTAGGCAATGTGCGAAATGACCAAACTGCAGTGAAGAAGATAGCTTGCCACCATTGGCTGGCAATTAGTTGTTAAATATTTATTCCCTATGTGCATTGTGTGGGTGTACCCTCTTCCCTCACCAATCTAATTCAGTATCACTACACATACCTCCTTTTCATTAGGCACATTATTAATACTTCAAGATGAAAATGAACACAGTGTAGCTGTATATGTAATGAAACAATTTTTCTTTTATACTGAACTGCTCACCCTAATTGCTAAAATAAAACAGAAAATGCTGCAATGATCATTAGAATCTTTTTATTTACTTTTGGTTTCAGATATCAGTTCACTAAAAATCTTAACTTCTCAGTTTAAATTAGTTTATATTTCATTCATTTCAATAAATTAATACAGTTTCCAACTTCTTCTGTCTATTATAATTTGCTCAAATATTCAAGGAATTCTATTAAAATCATAAAGTATATAATATCAGAATGAAATATAAAGTACATAAGGTCAGAATGAAATATAAAGTATATAAGATCAGAATGAAATATAAAGTATATAAGGTCAGAATGAAATATAAAGTATATAAGGTCAGAATGAAATATAAAGAATATAAGGTTGAAATGATATATAAACCAATTGTATGCTTGGCCAATGTCACATATTACCAAATCTGATTGCATAAAAGAAACACTTTTAACTTTTAAAAAAATTCTAACCAATATAACAATTCATCTTATTTGCATATATTATGACTTGGGATTTATCTACTTCAGTTTGAAATTGACAGAGGAATAACAGAATACAAGAAGGGTCACAATAAGCCGTAATCCTCCAAATTGCTTTGTAAACCATACATCTTATATGTTATCAAATACAGTAATTGGATTCCCAGGTATTTTATTAAAATCCCAGGTAAAGTACATAAATTCAAGATTTTTTTTTTAATCTTATTTTATCCTTTGCCAAAAAGCTGTGATTAATGTAATGGAATTAGTGACCTAATTTCAAATTTTGAACAAGTTTGCTTTTGAGTTTATGCTAATGCTTTGGAAAATGAAACGAAACCATCTCTTCTTCCCCCAGCTATGAGTAAATAATAGGGTAGACTGAGCTTATTAGCCTTAATATGACAACCAGTCTAAGAGTAGAAAAACTCTGAACTCAAACTAGCTCTACTCTGCCAAAAATGCTATACATTCTATAAAAGGATATTAGGTAGCAAATAATCACAGAAAAATTATATGAAAAACAAGTACAGACTATAATGAATGAAAGTGTTTGCTTCATTTCATCTATGTAGGAGAGACTGAATTCAATACTAGGGTTAAGTATAGAGTTATGGATTATAATATAGCTGCTGAGGAGGTAAGTTCCAACTATTATCATTGCAACTCACTGATCTGAAGAATATTAAATAGTGTTTTGAATAAATCCTGAAAGCAGCACCCCACAAAACATCAAAAGCAATAGAAAAGTTTAATCTTTTTGTCATTCAAATGTATAACTTGACTTTCAATTTTGAACAGAAATTTGTTGTTTATTTTTGCTTTGGTTCCCATTTAGCGATTAACATTTTAAGTGTTATTTGACCTAATGGGTAGAGTGTTTGCCAATGGTCTGGAAGACCGGGTTCAATCCTAGATCAAGGCATATCAATGACTCAAAAAAAAATGGTACTTAATATCTCCTTGCTTAACACTCAGCATTATAATGTAAATATCAAGGGTAAAATGGAGCAATCTAAGGAAAGGAGTAGCACCCTTCCCTACAACTCGGAGTAGTAGCTATTGAAAAGGGAACCTTTGGGTCACCCTTGACTAAGGTCACCAACTTTACCTTACTTATAAACTAATCTAATATAATACAATTGAAAGTTTTTAAAAAATGAAGAGATTAGATCAATCGACATACATCTGTTTATGAAAAGAGATAGTTGGACTTTAAATAAGTTAAAACTTATATCAAAATACAAATTTTCAAAATATTAAGGCACGGGTCTATTGTTGCTTGTGCTAGTCATTTTTTGTTTTTGTGTGAGTGCGTCATTTTTTGGTGCCAGTAATATGCTTAAGAAAGATCACCAGTTAAAGATGGTGCGAAAAATTCACAAAAAGTAAAATGAAAAGTTAAATTATTATTTCAATCTTTATGAGTTTTTCAGAAGAGTTGTAACTGATGACTTGCACCAAAGTCTGATAAAAAATCTCTTCAATTCTCCAGGACTCTCCTTGGTATTTTAACAGATCTCAGCAGTTACCCCAGTCTCTTTTCCAGGTTCTTTGGAACTGAATTATCATTTTTCTTTGAATATTTAGTTTTTAAATTTCAGTTAATTGCATTTTTTATTTTTTTTATTTCTTAAAGAAATAGAATAAAAATAGAAAAATAACAGGATAGACAGATTATGAATAGATGAATAACAGAATATAAGAATAATACAAATACAATAGAATAGAAATAAAGGAATAACAGAATCCAACAATAATAGAAATATAAAATAGAAATAGAGGAATAACAGAATACAAGAACAATATAAATAGAATACAGATAAAGGGATAACAGAATACAAATATAAAGTTGAAATAGAGGAATAACAGAATACAAGGATAATACAACTGTGATAGAATAAAAATAAAAGAATAACAGAATACAAGAATTATCAAATATGATAGAATAGAAATAAAAAGAGTATGATAGAATACAAATAGAATAATAGAATATGAATAAAAGAGGATAAGAATACTTGTATAGCAAAATAATACAAATATTGTTAAAAATTGAAGGATAGTAGAATACAAATAAAAGAGGATAATAGAATGCAAATAGAAGAATAATAGATTAAAATAAAACAACAGAATACAAATAAGAGAAGATAGAAGAAAAAAAAATAGTATAATCGAATTCAAATAGAATAATAATAGAATAGAAGTAGAAGAATAATAGAATAGAAATATTACCTGTTGATTAAGGACAAGAGAGTGAGCATAACCAGCAGCTATTTGGACAGACCGAATTTCTTTAACAGTTGAAAGTGATGTGACAGGAGTGGGTACAAGCAAACTCTCAGCATCTCCATGTCCCAACTGACCATGAACACCCCAGCCCCATGTGTACACCCTAGAGTTAAAACAAATAGAAAATTTATCAGTGGATACATTCACATACTGAAATAAAGCAAAATATATACAAATTAAGAAATTTTTAAATCACACACAAACAAATCTTGATACATTGTGAGACAACCCAGAATCAATAAAATATCTTCAATTCCTTTAACAATTGGAATGAAAATGATGTCACCAATACAAAATACAATTAAAAATTAAAATTACTATCAATGCTATGATCAACACTATCAAAATATTAGACTTTGATTCTTCAGAATTTCTTTCTTGACTCAGTCGACCGAGACCGTACAATACACCAACTGCTTCTCTGCAGAGGAGTAAGACCCCCCACCACCAATGAGTGCCCTGGATATGACACTAAACAATCTGATAGTGAGGTTTCAGTAAAGCTGGAGCTTTGGGGAATGTGGAGTACCATCTCATTGCCATCACTCCCAGGTCCACTTTGACCTGGAGTGATAGCATCTGATAGGGTCCTATCTATGGGTTAAATAGAACCATTGTTTCGAGAATTTACTGTTTTTGACATTTAAACTGCATATTTATATTAAACTGAATTGTTTGAATTAGAACTATCTGACTAAACTGAATAACTTGAAATAGAAATGTTTTTGACAATTAAACTATGTACTTATGCTAAACTGAATGGTTTCAAATGAAACTGCTTCTGTATGTTGGACTGAATTGTTTGAAATAGAACTGATTATTTGCATAAAAATGAATTTAGCATTAAATAACCTACAAAGGTTGATATGCCATAAAGCCAAAATAAAGCCAACCAAGCGAATACTTATGCTAAACTAAATTGCCTTAAATAGGACTGTTTTTGACATAGAAACTGTACTTATGCTAAACTGAATTGTTTAAAATAGAACTGTTTTGATATTTGATTGCGTGTAAACAAAATCTATACTTATACTAAACTGAATTTAGTGAATTAGAACTGTTTGACTAAACTGAAATAGAAATGTTTTTGACAATTAAACTCTGTACTCAGGCTAAACTGAATTGTTTAAAATAGAATAGATTATTTGTATAAAAATGGATTCGGCATTAAAAAACCTACAGAGATGGATATGCCATAAAACCCAACCAACCAACACAACATTGATTGATATTTGTCAAAAGTATTCATGATTTATACATATATAAACATCATGAACTTTAAACAGTCTTTTGATAAGTTCAGGATCTTATATAGGAAATGATGTGATTTCCTCCCCAAAGAAAGTTCGAGAAGAAACGGATCAATTTTGGAGCAAATGTATACCTAAAAAAACACCTATGCAAGAGATCCATAAAATTCAAGAATTTGGGAAAAACCCTACAAAAAAAAAAAAACACTCAAGTACATTTTTTGACCAATCAGGTGTGCTAAAAAAATATGCAGTCACTTTCTTCATTTGGAATCAGTGGAGCTAACACATGTGTGCGTGATCCTACCAAATACTATAAGTCAAAACATCTCCAAAGGAATTTGAGAACAGTTTACTTGTCACCCAGGCAAGATGGACACAACAGTGTTTCAGAATCTTATAACAGACCAAGCTTGCTTGACCACCAGACAACCCATATCAAGTTACAACCATCAACTTGGATGATGGTCTATCAAGTTGACATACTGGTTAAAATTCACTGCTACCCACAGTGATTTAACACAAGAACAATTTCATTTATTCTTTTTCAGCTCTATCCAAAAATAACACTTCCCCATTTTTGTAGCACTTGCGTTATCATTCCACTTATCCTGAGACATCAAATTCCACAACAGGAGAATCTTATTACAAAGTGTAATAGATTTAACTTGTCACTTATCTTTAATAAAACATGTCTACAATGTATATCTATATATATTCAGGCCCTAAGAAGGCCCAGCACCACTCTCTCAAGCACCAGTCCATTTTAATTCTTTTCAACTAAATACATTTTACTCATATAGCCAAGGTATATTATATATAAAAAAGTTGGAATTGTACACTGACATATTACCCAACATGTTTTACCAATTCTGACCTAATTGTATTGAACTAATTTTGAAAAAGTACAAAATATACATCTTTTTAAAACCACAGGTCTTTTAGTTGACCAATTAAATTGTTGGAAAATATTGTTCAACTTCACTCATGGGAAAATCTTATGCAATTTTCATAAATTTGACACACTTTAAAGTCAATTTTAACCCCTAAAAATACATTTCACTGAGAAAGTTTTCATTAATGATAAAAAGCACATTCTTTGAGCATTCCAAAAATTACTTGTTTTTATATTTTCCCTTCTCAAAGAAAATCACAGTTAAAGTTACTCGTTTTTTCAAATCTCAAAATTTTAAATGATAAAAATGGTGAAACTTAACTTAAAACTAGTGGTCCATTCCAAGGTTTTCAATGCTCAATTATCAAGGAATAGAATTGTGTTATAAGCTAGATTAGAAATAAAATCTGAAAAAGTTTTCCCATTAAGAACCATGGCTAAAAATTAGAAAAATCATAAAAAATGCCAATATATGGAGATTTTGCCAATGTTTTTCTTACCCATTGTCTAATTGTTATAAAAATCTGAAATCCTGAACAACTTGAAAGTCAGCAATGAAATTTGCTTCAGATTGACATCAACATTTTTTAAAATAAGATCCACTGTAAACATACAGAAAGCACTGTAAGATCATAAATATCAACAATTGAAAATTCATTGTTTCTAGTACTCACTTGCCCTCATCTGTGAGCACCATAGAATGGTACTGGCCACAGTCCACTTTGACACATGTCTCATTGGACAGGCCTTCAACTAGCATGGGTCGACTGTAACGATGACGTGTCCCTACTCCAACCTGTCCATATTTGGAAGAACCCCAACTGTACACCTGCAAGGTGAATAAAAAAATGTCAAAGAACAGAATTATTGGGCTTGGCACAATGAGCTACCAGGTTTGGATTATAAATTTAAAAAAAGCAACATAGATCTAGTTCAAAATTGAATTTTTTACAATAAGAAAGAATAATATTTGCCTCTTTGTTTCAATATTGTCATCATTTTTTCCAAAGATTAGATCATCCAAATGTTTGTCCTCTCAAGTTATACACTCCTAAAGCCTCAGTCTGAAGCTCTGCAACATTCAAGTAGTGCTTCAGTTTCATGACAAATAAAATCATTCAAGTCCATCTGTCTTCTGCAGCCTATGTGCAAAGTTTCAAATATGTTTCAATAACAAATGCATGATGTTCACCATTCCAAGTCATTGTGGCTACTAAAATGTCATGGCTGCTGCTACTCAAAGACATACCTCTCTTTTTTTTTTTGCTGTTATTAACACCTGCATGGCAGCAACTTTAAAGAATTTTTGGACACACACACGCACAAATTGAAGAGTGTTATATATAACACTGACAGAGCTAGTCTTTAAAGATGTAGGCCTCAACTGGAAACATTTTTCACCAAGTACATGAAAATATAATTGGTTGGTTGGGTTTTTTTTAGCATGTCAAGCCTTGCAGGATTATTTAATGCCCAAATCAGTTTTTTTAAAGCAATTTAAGTTTCAAATAACTATTAGTAAACACTTATAGCTCCAAATAACTATTTTCAATCTTAATAATTTATACATGATCATATGATTTCCAGTAGCTATTCCTATTTGACAATAAAAATCATTTGTTTGAAAATGGTTATATGGCTTCAATTATTCCAATCTAATAATAATAATAATTTGCACACAGTTATATGGTTTCAAGTACTCCTATCTAATAAGTTGCACACAGTTACATAGATTTTTTGTTGATTGATGTCCAACAATCAAGTAGAACAGTTAAGGTTGTAAACAATCATGTCAAAATATTACTTAAGAATAATAAATATAATAAGATACAAGTAAGTTGGCTGACCATGCTTGAGGGTGACCCAAAGGCTCCTTTTCAATAGTTACTACACCAAGGTGTAGGGGAGGGCGCTTACCCTTCATCCATATCTTATAATGCTGAGTGTTAATCAAGGAGGCATCAAGTACCATTTTTGAGTCTTTGCTATGACTCTACCTGGGATTGAACCTCAGTCTCCCAGACAATTGGCAAACACTAACCATTATGCCAATGTGCTGGTCTGAAAATCACTTGTGTCAGTTTAGTTATATTAGTTCATTTGATATATGATTTCATCACTTTCTTACTTAAAACAATAAAAATTTAGACGGGTGATGAAAAACAAAATAAACTACCATCAAACATGACTAAGGGTGGCCTTTATCCAAAGTAGGTGCTGCTGTGTATATAGTGAGATTAGAATTGATTCCTCTTATATGAGTTCCTTTCGGAAAAGTAAAAATGATTGATTCCAACAAGTACTGTTCCCAATTAGACAAAATTGAAGGGAGAAATGCTTGGAGTTAGTAAAGAGAAAAGATGGAATATTCCATCAAGATAACACTAAACTGCAATTTTTTTGGAGACCTGGCAAAAATTGTGTCCAGTTTGGCAAGAAAGTCTTCATTCATCAGCCATATTCATCAGATATTGTACCTTCAGATTATAGAATTCTCTTAATGAAAAAAAAAGTCAGTAATTAGAGTAGCTCTTTGTTGAAAAAGGTCTTTAGATTTTGAATGGATAGAACTATGAAGCTGCCAGAAAAACAAATATGTTGTTTAATAAAGTTAATGTCAAAAAGAAAAAGAATACTTTTACTTGATAATCTGAACCAACCAAATATATTTTTTAAATCTTAAAATAATACTACTTCTGTCCCAAAACAGTTGTTACATTTACAAATAAATTTCAGACATCTAATATAACAAATATTGTGGTTGGTTGGTTAGTTTTACAGCATGTCAGCTCTTGTGAGATCATTTTATGCCATGCCAAAATCTGTTTAACAATTAAAATCTCCAATTATATAAAATACAAAAATATATCTTCACAATCATTTTAAGCAGGTAAATGCTTCCTTATCTCAAAGAGATCTATTTGACCCACAAATAGGACCTTAACAGGTACTACCACTCTGGATATGAGTGGACCAGGGAGTAATGGCAAAGCTCCAAAGAGCTCCAGAACTGGGGCCTTACTACCAAATGGCGTTTAGAGACATATACAGAACACATTTTGGGGGAATGAAGAATTACATCTCTGCAAATACAGAGGTAGTAGTCTTTCCCCTCCCCCAACCAATCATCTACACATTATCATTCATCATCAAATAGATAAATGGAGAATTAGAGTCACTTACACCTTGAGAGCTGAGGGCAAGGATGTGTTCTCCTCCACATGCCACTGCTAATACACGGATTTTCAACATATGCAATGTTTCCACTCTGCTTACTGGCAAGATACTGTCTTCGACAGTGATGTCTCCATGGCCTAAACTACATAAACAAAGGAGAAAATATAAGTAAGAATATAAATAAACAAAAGGAAGAGAAAAGTTGGGTATTAAACAGCAATATAAAATGTGAAGAAAATTATTATATCTCCGAGCACTAAAAATGCTAGATTAACAATTCATATAAAGATGTTCATTATCAACATTATTATGTTTGTTATGACTCCTTGGGCATCTCCACTTTTTACTATTTTCTCATATCAACCAAGAAAAAAAAATTCTTTACACATAACATATACACTATTAATCTAAGATCAAATTCTGTTTAGTAATTCAGCTAATAGTTACAAAAAAAATAGTTGGTTGGTTGGTTGGTTGTTTTGTTTTATGGCATATCAACACTTTTCAGGTCATTTAATGCCAAATTAAGTCACTTTGATAAAAGTTTCAAACAATTCAGTTTAGTATAAGCATATTTTAGTTTACACACAGTTAAATGTCAAAACAGTTCTATTTCAAACATTTCAGTCTTGTATAAGTACACAGTTTCAATGTAAAAACAGTTCTATTTCAAACAATTCATTTTAGCATAAGTATAAATTTTAGTTTAACACAGTTAAATGTTGAAACAGTTCCATTTCAAACAATTCTGTTTAGCATAAGTACACAGTTTAAATACATAGTTAAATGTAAAAACAGTTCATTTTAAACAATTCAGTTTAGAGTAATTACACAGTTTAGTTCTATTTAACCCATAGATAGGACCTTATCAGGTGCTAACACTCCAGGCTACAGTGGACCTGGGAGTGGTGACAATGAAGAGGTGCTACACATTCCTCAAAACTCCAGCATTACTGAAGCCTCACCAGCAGATTGTTCAGTGTCATATCTAGGACATTCATTAGGCGACTCTAACCCCTCTGCAGAGATGTAGTAAATGTATTCTACAGCCTCAGCTGACTGAGCCATCCAAAAAATGACCTCTTGAATTTTTTCTTACCATTATTTCTGGAACATCTAATTTTAATCTTAAAATTTTCTACACAACTGCTGTTTTTGATCTGATAAGCAATTTGTTCCAAAAATATATTACTTTATTAAAAAAAATCCAATTAGAGTCTCAACTTAAAAATACACCAGATATAAGGATTGTTCTCTTCTAAATTATATATATATATATATATATATATATATATATATATATATATATACACATACACACAAATTCACCTACCTAGGAAGCAGTGTCTCATCAACCGAAAAAGACATCAAGACGCGGCTAACGAAGGCATGGACAGCTATCAATAAGCTATCGATCATATGGAATTCAGACCTGGCCGATAAATGAAACGCAGTTTCTTCCAGGCAGTGGTCACATCGATACTGCTGTATGGATGCACTACATGGACGCTAACAAAACGGCTGGGGAAGAAGCTAGACGGCAATTACACAAGAATTTTGCAAGCAATATTGAACAAGTCCTGGCGGCAACACTCCACAAGGCAGCAACTATACGGCCACCTGCCTCCCATTACAAAAACTATCCAAGTTAGATGAACCAGACATGCAGGACACTGCTGGAGAAGCAGGGACGAGCTCATGAGTGATGTACTCCTATGGACACCCACATATGGCCGAGCAAAAGCAGGACGACCAGCTCGAACATACATACAGCAGCTATGTGAGGATACGGGATGTAGCTCTGAAAACCTGCCAGAGGCAATGAACAATAGAGAGAAGTGGTGAGAGAGGGTCAGGGATATCTGTGCTAGCGGCACGACATGATGATGATGATATATATTAGAGAGAGACAGAGAGAAAGAGGAGTGATATATATATATATATATATATATATATATATATATATATATATAAGGGAATCTTTGTAGAAAATGAACTAAACACAAATAATAATACAAAAAAAAAAAAAAAAAAAAAAAAAAAAACTATGTGCATGTACTGACCAATCTTCTCCAACACAGACAAGATGCAACACAAGGTCAATTTTTCCCATCTCCTCAACCAGTTGATGTACCAAGGTTAAAGAGCACAATCTGCTCTCCTATTTACTTGCAGCTGGCAGTGGAGAATAGAAGGGTTCATGCCTTTCCCAAATCCATTAGCATGAAGTGAAATGCCAACAACCTCATCAATGATTTGAAATTGGCTTAATACGTCAATTTAATTTTTCTATAATACTTCTTTTCTTATATAAGTGGATTTCATTTCAAACATTAACTATATATATATATATATATATATATATATATAGACACACTGACTCTGATAAAGAAAAAGTTCCAGGTGCAACAGTCAGTAAAGAAGGTCATGCTGACAGCCTTTCTTTAAAAAAGGGCAACTGTAAACAGTGCTTCCTATTGCAAATTCCTTCAGCAATATTCACCTTATTTATTGAATGATGCTCGTATTTCAAATTTAACTGTCTTTTCCTACAATACTTTCTAGTGTTTTGGTTTCTTTGTTTAATGGCATATCAACCTTCATGGGTTATTTAATGCCAAAGGAAAGTAGTGTTGCTTATTTAAGCTATAGCTGCAGAGGATAAGGGAGTTCATACCTTTCCCAAGGGTATTAGTCCAAAAGTGAACATAATAATGCAACTGGAGTTTGAACTCACTATCTTAGCCTCTACATCACAAGGACTTCATCCACTTTCTCATAATGGGAGATTTCTTATTTCGAAGTTTGTCAATGATATAAAACAGCCCCAATATTTTACCTTGGCTTTTTTCTGATATCTATTACATCTGAGACTTTCTGTCGTGGATTTTTTTTCCTACTGCTTGTTGTCAGATATTCTAATACTAACAAATAACTGCACTAACCCAAGGTACCTTGGGTGGTGCAATGGTTAACAAGCTAGACTAGCAAACCTTTATGAATGAGTTTGAGTCTCATCAAGTGCCCCATTCATATGGCCTTGTACCACATCTAAACAAAAGAAGCTTAGTAAATAATTGTACTAATCCATCATTGCATTATTTGTATAAGAACAAATAGTACACAGAACATTGCAAATTGAGAACATTAATAAAAGGCTCAGTTAGACATAAAAGTATTTAAGGCAGATGAACTTTCAACTCTGGGAGCACTTGATCTTTTAGACATCCCAAAAGACAGCAATACATTTTTTTCGAAAGTTTTCAGTGAAAAGCCATGAATTTTTGACACTTACCAGCCTGCACGAGCTCGGCCCCATACATAAAGATCTCCATTGCGTACAAGTGCAACATGATATGTTCCACATCCAACCAGAGTTGACTGACATAACAACTTTTTATCACTCTTCTTGGACTTGTCTTCAACAAACTGAAAAAAATAATTATTTGTTTTAAATTAGGAAAGAGAAGTTTTCAAATTATCCTCCCAAGAGGATATAATAGAAATAGTCCAGGTTAAAAGTATGGTAACAGTTAATCTATTATATATATATATATATATATATATATATATCAGAAAATAATAAAGAAGCAAAAGAAAGGGTCTGCTAATCCTTTCAATTAACAGCACAAGGGAATTGCAACAGGGTAGTGAGTTCAATCTTCACTAGGTGCCTTCCACTTTTAGTCTTGTGCCAAATTTAAGCGATGCTTGATTTTTTTTTTTCAAGTTAAATAATTATTGAGCTATGCTAGCAGACCTAGAGAGTTTAATTCTCACCAGATGCTTTAAACTCCTAGCCTAGTGCCAAACTCAGCTAAACAATAAATAACTCCCAATAACTATCAGATTGGTCAAATATGCTTTCTCATAAATGCTGTGCTTTTAGTGATTATACCAAAGTTAGACGATTTGATTTGATTAATTGACTGATTGATTTTAACAGCATGTCAACCTGTCTAAGGTTATTTTACACCAACAGTCAGGGAAACGCATTCATCGTATGTTCATATTTACATTTCTTTGTAGTTTTTTCTGAAGAGTTTTTTTTTGCACACAGTCCTATCAAATATGATTGACTTTTAAACGGATCAATTCAAACTATACAAGAAACCCTACCAAGCACAAACACTCAAGTCAGAGTGGACTTAGAGTAATAGCAATGAAGAGATACTCCAAACTCCTCATATTTCCAGAACTGGAGCCTCACCATCAGATCCAGTTTAGTGTCATACCCAGGACACCGTTTTGGGAAGAGAGAGCCGACTCTTGAACAGGAAATACAGTCAGCATATTCTAAACCCTACCGACAGGTTAGTACAGCAGTTAAAGCCTACTTTTCTTAATTTTATAAAGGGTAAAAAGAAAAAGATATCAAAGTTGATACTTGAATTTCAAATCTAATAAGGGAAAAAGTTGGTGACCATAGTCAAGGGCAACCCGAAGGCTCCTTTTCAATAGCTACTACACCAAGACGTAGAGAGGGTGCTACTCCTTTCCTTGGATTGCTCCACTTACCCTTGATCCGTACCTTTTAATGCTGAGTGTTAAGCAAGGAGGTATCAAATGCCATTTTTTGAATCTTTGGTATGATTCAACCTGCGACTGAACCCCGTCGCCTGAGCCATTGGCGAACACTTAAACCACTAGGCCAATGGGAAAAGCAAAAAAGAAAAAAGTTTCTTACCGACACCGGTTCTGGAATAAGGGGCCTTGGCTGTAAGTCCTTGTAAAGTTCGGAAGGTTTGATAAGTTTATCACGCTTTTTATTCAATACCAGAAGGATATCAAAAAAAAAGTCCACCATCCGTTGAGTTGCTGCATATGAAACATCCTGGAATTAAAAAAAACAAATGGAAACTTCCTCAAGCATCAATGCAATTTAGGAATAAAAAAAAGTAGTCATACCCAACCATATATGATTAATTGGTTCAAAAAACTATGATGTAACCCAGTTTTTGATATAAATCAAATGTGAACTAAAGTAAAGTTGGCAACCTTAGTCAAGGCTCCCTTTTCAATAGCTACTACACCGAAGTGTAGGGAAGGGCGCTACTCCTTTCCCTGGATTGCTCCACTTTACCCTTGATCTGTACCTAATAATGCTGAGGGTTAAGCAAGGTGGCATCAAGTACCATTTTTTGAGTTTTTGGTATGACTTAACCTGGGATTAAACCCCAGTCTCTCAGACCATTGGTGAACACTCAACTCATTAGGCCAAAATGAGAACAAACACCATGAAACTAAAACCAATAATTGGTGAAAGCATATCTCTCATCTCTTCTCTCTTAAACAGCATTCACCTGATATAGGTTAAGCCAGCTCCTGATACGTATGTATTTACCAACCTCTCCACAAAAGCAGGATGTGACACATGGTCAATTTTTCAAACAGAGTTTAACAGGTTTGAATTCAGAGTTTTCCCTCTCCAAGACTGGTTACCTAATCAAGGCTGAAGAACCTAGTCTGTCCTACTATTTACCCATAGCTAGAAGGAGAATAATAGGATTCATACCTTTCCCAAGGGTATTAGTGCTATGTGAAATGCAATTAGCCTCGTCCAGGATTTGAACACTTGTCACCGTGTCCATTTCCTACAATGATGACCATTACACCATAGACACCTCCAGCACTTGATATGTATTCACATGTAGAGTCTCTTTAGGATTGGTGTCCAAATCTGGTCCTCAACCACATTTGTGTTTGAATTCAGATTTTTCTTTCTCCAAGACTAGTTACCATACCAAGGTTAAAGAGTTCAGCCTGCCCTACTATTTACATATAAACAGTTCTATTTCAAACAATTCAGTTTAGCATAAGTACACATTTTAGTTCTATTTGACTTATAGATAGGACCCTATCAGGTGCTACCACTCTGGGCCACAGTGGACCTGGGTGCAGTGGCAATGAAGGGATACTCCACATTCCTCAAAGCTCCAGTATTACTGGAGCCTTACCATCATATTGTTTCGCTGAAGTACATTTTTTTGTTAACACAGTTAAATCCCAAACAGTTCTATTTCAAGCAATTCAGTTTAGCATAAGTACACAGTTGATTTTTATTTGGTGCTACAACTTCGGGGTAGAGTGGACCTAGGAACAATGGCAATAAAGGAGTATTCTGCATTCTCCAAAGCTCCAGCATTACTAGAGCCTTACCATCAGATTATTTAGTGTCATATCCAAGACACTCATTAGGGGAGTCTCACCCCTCTGCAGAGATGCAGTCAGTGTATTCTGCAGCCCCAGATAACTGGACCAGTGTGTGCATGTGTGCTGCACAAACATAATAAGGATTTTAGCAATATATACACCAAGATAATTCATAATTTTTGCTAATAAAACAACAAAATATCCTACATTTACAAAAGTTTTTTTTTCTAAAATACCTGCCACCAAAAATTCCCAATTCTTCTATTCATGATTAATATAAACAGAGAAACAATATGACAAGCAGATCATGTGATACCTACCAAATTTGGATTTTCCCCAAAATTGAGTGATAATAATGAACTCATTGAACCTTGACTGAAAGTTCTGGAATATAGAAAGCAAAAAAATTGATTTAATAAAAAAATCTATCAGAATAGATGGGAAAAAATTATTCAATACAAATATACAGTCAAGAAGACCAAGTGTCATCACTTGATTTAATATCATTCATCAACAACCAGCAGGCATTTTTATATTTTATATGCTATTTATTATATTTAAGTATTTATAGGATATTCTGGTACTCATCCAACTCTCTTTCCACTTTGAAAAAGACCATAAAACATTAAAAAAAAAGTAGGTGAATTGACTTTCTGAGTTAATACAACAGCTTCCCAAAATTTGATATTGATAAAAGGGAAGTTATTCAATAAAAAGTACATGAATATATATATGTGTAGTTGGGCAGCAGTCCTTCATTTAAGCATGTTTGATGAAATAAAGACATTTTGTCTATATAATCTTATTAGGATCCTTTCAAGTTTCCTGAGAAGTGTTTTGGTTTTAGATTGGAGTTGGTAGATGAATTCACTGAAATGGTCCCGAGCACTTTTGGACCTTTCATAGATGTATCCAGGTTTGTAATATATATTAACCCTAACTCAAAAAAATATCTTTCAAGAACTAGACATACTAGCCAATCATTGACCAACATCCTCAGAGAAATGATAGGAAGTGACAACATATTAAGTAATGGAGTAATCAATAAGATTCCCTAAATTTTGCTAACAATGTGATATTAAGAAGAATCTAAGCTGAGAACATCTCAAGTCAATCACTGGACTCACAACTTAAACAACTTCTAAAATTTACCAGAAATCTAATTGCAGAATCAGAAATGTAATTTAATTACTAGTTTGCATATGTTGCGAAAAGCAATACATTGGAAAGTCAAAACAGCCATTTTACTTAAGATTGAATAATTACACAGAATTAAATCTATGGATTACAACAAGCTAATACTGATAGAACATTTCTATTCAAATATTTATGATTTTAAGAGGAATGCAAAGTTCATCATTAGAGAAGGAACTGAGAAAAATACATTGGATAATACCACAGCAACAATAAAAACACACAAAAATAAATGAATAAAACGTCTCTAAACACAGAACCGAAATGGCATTAACATCAGACTAAACCATTCACAAAACACAGCTTTGAAATAGGATAAACAGATATGAGTTGACACATAAACAAATCCATGTTAAATATCTGATCAAAATAGTTAGAGAGCTTATAAGAGAGTCAGTTGAAGAGACTTGGATACCAAAAAGTAATTTTGTTGAACAAATGGATATGTTACATTGCCAGTAACTGGACATTGGCCTAGGGGTTAGAGTGTTCGCCAATGGCCCGGGAGACCTGGGTTCAATCCCAGGTCGAGTCATACCAAAGACTCAAAAAATGGTACTTGATGCCTCCTTGCTTAGCACTCAGCATTATAAGGTACGGATCAAGGGTAAAGTAGAGCAATCCAGGAAAGGAGTAGCGCCCTCCCCTACACATTGGTGTAGTAGCTATCGAAAAGGGAGCCTTCGGGTTACCCTCGACTATGGTCGCCAACTTTACTTTTTACATTGCCAGTCCCTTTTATATTGCTTCTTGTGTGATATATCAACTCTTTGAAGAACTATTTTAAAAACTTTTTTTAAAGTTTTCTAAATAAAAACTTTTATGATGATGACCTAAGGCTAGAATTAGTTGAGAACAATTAAAAAATGAATAACTACAAATAAATATTTGTATGTTTTATCAATTCAATTCATCACGTGTGTGTGTGTGTGTGATTGCCACTTCTTCTCAAAATAACACTGTAAACAGAGCTACCTGCACAAAGGTGGTTACAAGAAATTATACTATATACTTGTGCAACACACATTATCCTTTCAGTATCAATAATTGTAGATTAGTATCACACATGAACAAAATGACTAACAGCTACATCAACCACTAGTGTTATTATCAGAGAGTTTAACTTTCCTGGAATTTACTGAGACATAGAAGGAAATTCTTTACAGAAGTTTTCTTTTTCCACTCAAGCAAACAATAACACTCAAAAGAAATGCCTTTTTCACACTTCATGGCCCGTGTTTGATAGATGACCATCGGGATTTTTGATAGATGACCATCAGGATTTTCGATAGATGACCATCGGGATTTTTGATAAATGACCAACTGGATTTTTGATAGGTGACTATTGGGATTTTTGATTGGTGACCATCGGGATTTTTGATTGGTGACCATCGGGATTTTTGATAGGTAACTATCAAGATTTTTGATAAATGACAATCAGAATTTTTGATAAATAACAATCGGAATTTTTGATAGGTGACCAATGGGATTTTTTTGATAAGTGACCAACAGGATTTTTGATAGATGACCATTCACTTTACAAGTGAGTTCACCAGATCTTTGACAGCTCTTACTTTTCCTCACCTCTGGGTATCTAATCAACCTCCTCAGTAGGTCAGCCTTTTGGAAAGGTTGGTTTATTCAGCAAACATATGACCATGTGGTATTTAGCACAAGGTTACATGGTACCAGTAAGTAATCTTTGAGTGACCAGACAAAATATATTATCCACATATACAAACTGTAATAAAATATATATATATATATATATATTTTTTTTTTTTGTTTTTATTAGGATCTTTTCAAGTTTCCTAACAAGTGTTTTTAAGGTGGAGTTGGCATATGAATTTACAGAAATTATCCCAAGCGCTTTCAGACGTATCATAGGCCATCATCAGGGGTTGTTTGCAAGTGTAAAGGTTGCTTTTTAAAAAGTTTTAAGGTTTTTTATAACATTGCAAAAAATTACATAAACATATACTTGAAAGGATCCTGATAAAATTATATAGACATGTTTCTTTTAAATGTGTCTTTATTATTTAATCAAACATGCTTAAATGAAGAACTGCTGTCCAACTATACACACACACACACATATATATATATATATATATATATATATATATATATATATATATATATATTGGAGGTGTGTAATTGTTACCTTCATAGGAAACTAGATGGCAATGCGAGTTCAAATCCTCGTGAGACTGTTTGTATTTCATATAGCACAAATACTCTTGGGAGGGATATGCATCCTAGTATTATCTCTTCAGCTACAAACAAGAGGGCAAACTGGGCTCTTTAACCATGGTTTGGCAACCAGTCTAGGGGAAGGAAAATTCTTAATTCAAACCTATTAGACTCTGCTTAAAAACTGACCTTGAGTCACATCCTGATTATACAGAGGGATTGATATATATATATATATATATATATATATTACAACAGAGTATGGTTATCACTATCTGACTTGATGGGTTTGTGGCAGATCAAATGTGGTATAATTTGGAGAGTATTCAATATCTGTGATAGAGCTATGATATAATATAATAATAAATAAATATATATTAGTTTTTATATATATTTAATAGCATGGATGTTTATCTGTGACCACTGGTTTCATGCCATTGTTATACGACAATCATCAGGCAGAAAAAGCCTTTTATAGCTTTTTATGCCTGGATTGTTGTATAAAGACGGCATGAAACCAGTGGTCACAGATAAGCATCCATGCTATTAGATATATATAAAAACTAATATATATTTATTTGTTATTATATTTTATTTATTATATATATATATATATATATATATATATATATATATATATATATATATATATATATATTACTTTTCTACACTATTCTCTTTTAGTAGCCTATCTTTAAATAATGAAAACTTCTGATGATGTAATATAAATAGAAATTCATAGCATGTTAAATATGAAAAAAAATCTATAACAATTCAATGGTGAATGAATGTTGAATATTCTGATAGAGTTAAATTTTTTTGTCTATTTTGATGTTTATCATAACAGAAATTCAAATATATCCATGAACTTTTTTGCCCACAGGTAATAACTTATATATATATATATATATATATATATATATATATATATATATATATATATCATATTGAAAATATAGTTTGCTATATTTATAGATAAAGAGTACTTGATATTAGTAATAAAACAAACTTAGATCTAAGTTAGGGTCATGTAAACATAAGAGTCAACAGTACTTGGTGGCTGTCGGTTTCACACCAATATGATCATCATACCAAGAGCATTTGGTCTGATGATTGCATAGGTGAGAAACTGAGTCACCAATTATCATTGATATATGTCTACGCTACCTTAACTTATATATATATATATATATACACACACATAAGACTTAATACAATAAATTATCTTAGTAAAAAGAGTAAGGACTTCAAATACATCTAACACACAACAAAAACTTACACCCAAAGCAAAGTTACAATCACATGACCCTTAAAGATGTTTTTCAAACATTAAACTTGACCAGACAATATCTTTGCCTTCAAAACGAAAAATCAATGTTTGGGATGCTGACCTTTCACGTGCCACTTGATGACATGCCAAATGTCCTTTCACGGCAGGTCTTGAGGGGTCAAATGTTTCAGCTAGCTTTATAAGTCGTTCAATGTCCAATTTTCTGAGGTGTTGGTGGAGAATATCAACCTGTAGAACAGCTAGTGGTGGCCGCAGACACATCAGATCCACCAAATCTTCCGCAGACAAACAATGCAAAAATACACCTTGAACAAAAAATAGGAGTAATAATCATAAACTGGGAATGTAAATAATATGAAAAAGATGTTTAATTTCGCTTTATTATCATCATTATCATCAAGTTGTTCTGATGGCAGAGACTATATAGTCATAGACTATATAGGCAACCATGTCACATGATCAGCTCCAAAACACGAGACTTACTTTGTGCAGGACAAAAATCAAATGTGCAGACGTAGTTGGAGATACAAGGCATATGACTTCTCTGACCAAGAGGTTCCCGAAACTAATTTACCAACATCCACCACCTTTTCTTTCATGAACAAATGAATCATGTATCCTATTTTTCTAGAATTTTTTGCACCACGTGGCCATTGATAGCGATTTAAAAAATATAGATCATTATAACATAGATTGCAAATAAATAAATAAAAAGAAGAATTTGATAATTAGCACCTAATAGTCATACTCAGGACACCTTTCTTTTTGGAGAGCTTGCTCCTCACTATGGGAGACAGTGCATTCTAAGCCCTATTGTGAAGGTTGGTAAGTTTTAGTTTTGTAATTCATTGAAATTTACAAGTAGTTTTAGTCACTTCCACAACATTCAATTAAAATTATTAAAACCAAAGTAATAAAATAGATTATTAGTTGAATAAAAATAACTAATTCTTATAGAAAAATGATACAAGATATCTTTAAGTAACCATTAAACCTTTCTTCAAAATCAATACATCAATGGTAAAACAAAGACATCTATATCACCATAAATTATCAAAAACCTCATCTAATTTATCTATCTTTTCATGAGATCAATAACAAACGTGTTTTTAGTTAAAAGATCTATGGTTTTCTTCCAAGAAACAATTTTACAGAGTTCCTTATCATAAATTCACTAAGAAAAATAACTGGCATCATCCTTAGGGATAATTTTATTAAGAAGTCTTGAAGAGAATACATGGGAAAAAGAAGTTACCTTGTCCAATGTGTGCAAGATAAGCGCCAAATCCTTTCTGTACAAGATCCTTCCAGAAGCTGACATCCACATTGTAAATACCACATTGCATCAAAAGTTCAAGACCCTCTACTACAAGACCACGAGCCTAAAATTAGAATTAGTTGTAAAATGAAAAACTCAATTCATTTTTGATAAAGGAGGAAAAGCATTGCAACAAAAACCGGATAAATATTTTACACGTCTGAAAGAGTTTGTAGATATACAGTGGTCATAAGGAGAATTTAAAAAAAAAAAAATCTAACTAGATTTTTTTCAGAAATGTAATTTCTGCATTGTTTGAAATTGATTTACAGCAAAAATTATCTTAATCTCACAAAAATATTTCTTGTAAGGCAATTCAAAATGGCAACAAATCAAACACTGCTCAAAAATTGAATAGAGGTGTGTCATCAAATTTTTGCTGGCTGAAAGATGCAAACCATGTGAAATTTACATAATGTGTGAAGTGTACAGAGAAGCATGGTTTAGTCTAAAAAATGTTTACAATGGGCTAACCATGGGTTTGCCACTCTGAGCCAGAGTCAAAAAAGACAGACAATAGAAAGGAAACCTACTGACTCCAGGCACAGTGGTTAGTAAACAAGGTCATGCTGATAGTTTTCTTGGACATAAAAGGACCCCTCACTATTGATTTTTCTGAAAAACATTCAACTGTAAGTAGTGCTTCCAATTGTCTCTTTCTGGGTTTTACTAGTAAGAGTAATCCCCCCTTGGTTGTACTCTTCAGTTTTCAGTAAGAAAAAAGATGCCAATTGATTTAAAAATTAAAGTACAGTCATTGTACAACGTGTTCCACATTCTATTTTCAATTTTCAGTATTTAAGATAATTATCAAAATTTATTGCATTGTTAACTACAGGTTCCAGCTTTTTTTTACATTGAGAATGGCATACAGAAGACAGCTTCTGGTTTGTTAGTAGATCTCAGATACCCTCAAAACACCCTAATCATTAATAAACATTTCAACTATCTATTTGATATTTATTATTTTCCAGACTAGGAAGGACAGTATTGAATTAACATAATTTTTTTAATTATGTTTTTAAGCATTTTTTTTTTTGACCAGCCAACTGTTGGGATGAAATAAATTCTCTTCTTAGCAGCTAAACAAAGAGTATCAAAGAGCAAAGGATATAAATCCAGGGAGTGTAAAAATGCACTGACAATCTATGGAGGACAGACAAACAAACCTTTCTCAATTATTAATGTAGATGCAATAAGTTATGAAAAGATCATGAAGATTGGTTTGGTTGGGTTTTATGGCATATCAACCATTGTAGGTTATTTAATGCCAAATCCTGTTTATACATATATATATCAAATATACATATAATTTGAAAACCCATTTTGTTGATAACATTCTTTGATAACAAGCTCTTTTTTGCACACAGTGAAATGGTTTCAAGTATTGCAATATAAGTCACAATTTAACATCATACATTTGTTTGAACACATAGTTTGTTCTATTTGACCCATAGATAGGACCCTATCAGGTGCTACCACTCCAGGACAGAGTGGACCTGGGAGCAATGATGCCACTCATTGGTCGTGGGGGGGAGTCTTACCCCTCTGCAGAGAAGCAGTCGGCATATTCTACAGCTCCAGGTGACTGGGTAATATATATCGTGGAAGCTACGGCTGAGTTCATGGAGAGAAAAAAGACTTGGTAAATTTTTACTCATTAACCCATCCTATTTTAGCAAAAACTAAAAATCAGATTCTACTTTTTTTGTGAATACATGTAAACAGCCAGAAACAATACCCCCAATAATTTAGAATTTAGGGAGGAGGATTACTTTGTTATATAGATTTAAACTAAAATGATCACCCACTTCCGGACCAGCAAACATTACTGACGATCAGAGATAGTAGTGAAGGGGAATTGTAAACAATTTTTTTTGAAAATAAAACAAACTGTGTGGTTTATAAAAAAAGACCCCCCCTCCAATATTGTTTCAACTCCTTTTTTTTTTTTATTTAGCGAAAAAAATCCCAACCCCAAATAAGCTTAGTTAACACCTCCACCATCTCCACTCTCTCCACCTGATTTCCTTACAAAAAATGAAAAAAAAAAAATTTGGTCACACGTCCCTTTGCTGCTATCACTGATAGTCAGTAATGCTTGCTAGTCTGGAAGTGGGGGATCATTTTATGTTAAATCTATATAACAAAGTGATCCCCCCCACCCAAATTCTAAAATTTTGGGGTTTTCTACAAAATTTCTTCTTTGCAGATATTTTTTCAGGTTGTTTACATATATTTGCCAAAATAAAGTAGAATCCGATTTTTAGTTTTCGCTAAACTCCGATGGGTTAAAGGATAAAAATTTACCAAATATTTTTTTCTAAATTTAAAAAAACAATAGAACTGACCTTTGCAACTTCTAACAACAGATTTGTCCATCTCCACTCAGCCAAAATCTTTAGTGCTTCAAGTTCGTTGTAAAGAAAGTTTGACTGCAAAAAACCCCTAAAAATAAATAAATAAATATTGCATCAAAATGCTAAATTTTGGAAAAGAATGCAAAATTGATACAAAAATAACTGTGATTTTAAAAACCATCAATTTCAAAATCGTATATCTCAACTTAGAATAAAATTTATCACTCAAAATAAGATTACGTGTAGTTGCTAACAATAAACAAGTCTGTTGAATTCCAGTCGGGTAGAATTTCAAAGTGCTGGAACTGATAAATTATTCTAAGGCTTTTTGAATTGCAGCTTGATTGTTGACATCCTTCTCTTACAAGAAGTTGTCAAAAAACTAGTAAAAGTGATAGTCAATTGGAGAGAGCTCTGATGAGTAAACTGGATGAGGCAGTTTTATAACCCAATTGATTAATTTTCTGCATCTGCATTTTATTAGAGTCAGAAGTGGCAGACACTTTAATCCTTGGCATAGATATTATATGATTCTTCTGAATAAAAAGCAAGATTATTCATAATATATTTTTTTAAAGTTTTTACAATGACGAGTGAGCGTTTTGAAAAGTTCTACTAACACCACACAAGGCACATTTCAAGAAATTCAGTTCATTTTTTTTTTTAATTAATTTTTAAAAATCGTTTTTTTGGGGGGCGGTGAATAGTCTCTACTAATATGGATCTTATAAAAAGGATAAAGCTACAAGGGAAGTTATTAGATTAAAAATATAGAGAAAGTCATGAGTTACCTCCCATAGATTAACGTAATATTTATAAGTTATTGTAGAATGGGAAATTATTAAAACCATAAATAGATTAATTTAAGAACTGAATGTTTAAAATTAATGAGTCATCAATCAATGATTTATATGTCAGTTTAGCAAGGAAAGTTTTTACCGTTCCGATGAATTTGAATAATATTTTTTTAGAAAAAAATGCTTTGTATTCAGCTTCAAAATTAATAAAATTTGAACCAAAGATTAATATTCATACAACAAATAAAAAACAATTTTTTTAATATATATTTTTGATTTTTTTGTTTTTCTTCATCTTCAACAAGTGGATTATTATTTTTTTATTTTAATTTTTTTTATTTTAAATTTGAGTTCAGAAGTGATCAATATTTTTAGAGTAGAGCAGGTTTAAAAATTTTAAGACTTTTAAATGGTAAACTTCCTGTCATTCTAAGTTTCATGTGTCAACATGACCATCAGATTGAGGATCCTCAAACGCATCAAACTCAGAGTAGCAGGAACAGTTGTAATTTTTAAATTTTCGCTCTAATTTCATACATTTAATATTTTTCTGATTTAAATTTCATTTTCTTTTCATCAATTTATACTGTTATAATTTTATATATATCTTGATTTAGTCTAAGCTAGGCTACTAAACATAAATTACAAACATAAGAGTAAAGACTAAATAATCCATTCATCAATGAGAAGGATTCTAATTTATAGTTATCTCCATTAGGTCAAGAACTAGGATAATTGAAAAAAGACAGTAATGGCAAATTATAAAACCCATATAATAACTCAGTTGCAAATTGGACTGGAAATAGTTTTTATTATTATTTGTTAGAGCATTTGAAAGGTAATGTTCAAATAAAAAACTACAATAATGTACTATTTTGGCTGGTTCACAATTATATATATATATATATATATATATACACATACACACATATATAAGATTAGTAAGTGAAGTAAAGTTGGTGACCGTAGTCGAGGGCGACCTGAAGGCTCCCTTTTCCATAGCTACTACACCGAGGTGTAGGAGAGGGTGCTACTCCTTTCCATGGATTATTCCACTTTACCCTTGATCTGTACCTTATAATGCTGAGTGTTAAGCAAAGAGGTATCAAGTACCATTTTTAAAGTCTTTGGTATGACCTGACCTGGGATTGAACCTCAGTCTCTTGGACCATTTGTGAACACTCTAGCCACTAGGCCAATGAGCTGGTTAACATAAGATTAGTAATAAAATCAAAAAACCGAATTGACATGTTTTGCAAAAGATAACTTCTTCAGAAATTCCTCAGAAGAAACTATCCTTATAGCAGAGTATGTCAATTTAATTTCCTATACAGTCTACCTTTTCACATTTAAATTTTTTTTTTGTCATCATACAACGTGTGAAAGCACATGCGATACCCTGTCCTCATCAACCACCAACCAGGGTGATAACAGTTTCGGTAGCTCAAGGCGATACTGCCACTACTGGCACTACCAAGCAGTTTTTGCCACCGGACAGGGTATTTAAAAGAAATATATATCTATATATACGCCAGATCAACTAAAAGCAGACATTACATTGGATGTTTGTTTATCTTCATTTTAGTGCAGTTTGTGAATTAAAAACGCGTTTACTTTCGGCCGTTGATGTCATAGCAACCGTTTCTTGATTTTGCATAATCACACGGGAAAAGTGGTTCCATGTGCATATCATTCATGTTGAAATCCTTTCTATATCCGTCATCTATTCGGTTCATTTTATCTTCAGTTTTATCTTTTTTATGCGTTACTGCACAAGAGCAGTATATGAGAGGAGGCACTCATGGTGTAATGGCAATCTTTGCAGGAAGTGCACTCGGTGATGAGAGTTGAAAGCCTAAACAAGGCTGTTTGCATTTAACAGAGTGCTTAAACCCTTAAAAAAAAGGTATGCATCCAACTATCCTCCCCCACCCACCGGCCTTGGGTAAATAGCAAGACAAACTAAACTCTTTAACTTTAATAAAACAACTCGTTTAGAAGGAAAACTTTGAATTCAAACCAGTTGTACACATCTTAAAAAAATTGATCTTGCGTCACATCCTGCTTGTGAAAAAGAGTTATACATGTGTTATGATGTATATAGCATGATGCTGTAAAAGTCCATACTTTGTAATAGTGTGCGAGTTCATCATTGAATGAAGTTAGTACAGTTCAGAGTAATCAAAGTAAAGTCCCTATGGTGTTCACGTGTTATTTATTATCGCTTGCCATCGGCACCAAAACATGGTGTCAGGAGTGGGATGGGGTAAGCCATTATTCCGAAGTATTAGTATTATCTCCGAGTTATTATATCCAATTTGTGCCGTGTAACCAATCCGAATTCCGTGTTTTGTATGTTCACGTGGTGTCCGAAAAGTAGTTGGATTAGTTTTTTATGATGGAGTTGATGTCCGCACGTTCCTCCTCTGTCATGGGCAGATTTTTTATAATTTTTAGGGATTCCTTGCTAACGATGGAAAGAAAAGTTCCTACCCGGACTTTAGCCAGTTTGGTATCAATGCACGTAGCATCTGCGTAGTTCGTCCATGAGAGTTTAAATAGGGACCAGTTCTCTCTCAAATCGACGTCCATGTCCATTTTTTCCGGTGGTGGGATGGAGTACATAGGGACTTTACTTTGATTACTCTGAACTGTACTAGCTTCATTCAATAATGAACTCACACACTATCACACTATTACAAAGTATGGACTATATTCATCATAACAATGTGTTTAATAACATGTCACTCATTGCGCATTATTGAATGTCAAATCCTGTTTATATATATATATATATATATATATATATATATATATATATATAATGTGTAAGGGAATAGTTTGTAAGTAACTGCATTTTCAAACAAATTATTAGAGTTCATTTGTTTGCACACAGTTAAATGGTTTCAAGTATTTCTATCTAACACTAATAATTCTATTTATCAGGTATTCCTTTGTAATACAAATAATTTGCACACAACTGTATGGTTTCAAATAAGCAATAATAATAACCCTTAATAAATGGCTGAAAAGTTCTATTTGACTCATAAATGAAACCCTAACAGCTACTACCAGGCTCAGAGTAGACCTGAGAGTCATGGCAATGAAGAAGTACTCTACATTTCTCAAAGCTCTAGGTTGAGAGCCTCGCCATCAGATGCAGGTTAGTGTCATAACCATAACACTTGTTTATTTTGGGGGAGGAGGGGGCAAGTGGAGGTCTTACCCCTGTGCCGGAGTGCAGTCAACATATTCTACAGCCCCAGCGGACAGGGTGGCTATGGCCGAGGGGTTAGATGAATACGTACACAGACACACACATATATGTATTATTCAGTCCAGTTAAACCGGAGTTGGGAATAATTCCGTCACGACAATAAAATCACTCAACTATGAACGTTTGAATTTTCCTGAAAAAGAGCTCAATGTAACTGACATCACAGAGCAATAAATCCTTTAAGAAAAAACATAAACTGGTCACATAAGAACTATAAATTTATTTCCATCCTATTATGGCTATTGATATGAATCGATATTGATTCATATCAATACCCATAACAGGATGGAAATAAATTTATAATCCTAATGGGACCAGTTTTTGTTTTTTCTTAAAGGTATATATATATATATATATAGAATTAACTTAAATCGCTAGTCGAAAATCTTCTACTAAAGTTTCACCTTAACGGATCATCAGGAAGTTTCGCCTAAACCATTCTAAGGAGAAATTGCCTTTATTCACCAAAAACCTCCACCTATCCTAAAATTTGCATAAAAAAAAAAAAAAATTAAAAAAAATAAAAAAAATAAAAAAAATATATATATATATATATATATATATATATATATATATATATATATATATATATATATATATATATAATACACATATACAAGCATAATGAGAATTTCAGGAATATATAGATTATTTAGGAATATATGATTAGTAACAGAAAAGTTCTCCACCTAACCAAAAATGGAATAGAATTTTGTTCTTTTACTTTTATTGACTATTTAAAAGAGTTAGAGAAACTTGAGAAACAATGTGACAAATGTGTTGAATATGTTTTATGACTCCTTAGTTAGGCCAAGAACTCTTCATCAACTCTTCATTATAGTAAACATTAGTAACATAATAGTATATATAGGCTTTCAGAGGCATTTGTGGTATAATGGTTACTATCATAGGAATTGGACACAGCGAACTGAATTCAAATCCTGGATCTCCCTCCAGCTATAGGTAAATAGTAAGGCAGACTGGGCGCTTAACTTTGATATGGCAACTGATCTAGAAGGAAGAGGCTGAATTCAAACCTGTTAAATTTTACTTAAAATTGACCTTGTGTCATATCATGCTCAGGCAGAGAGTTTGGTAAATGCATATATAGTCTAAGTCAACCTGGTAAATTAGTAACATAGTGCCTACCTGAATGAAGATATAAGTTCCTTATCTTGCATACCATCTTTCTGAATCTGATAGACAAATCCATGGAATGCAATATCTGAAAGTTGTTTGGCTTCGGGTGTGCTAAGGTCTTGGGTGTTTCTTTTAATGATGTACTGGATGTAAGTCATCATCTCAGAGATACGGCCATAGGATGCAAAAGCAGCCACACGTTTCACATAAGGATACTGAAAAAAAAAGTAAACAGAGCATAGAACATGCTATTTATTCAATTTAAGAACTTATGAATTGTGGAAAATATTCTTATCTGTTTATACGTTATTTTTTTTTCTCATCCATAAAAAATGGAGATAAATCTAAATTTCTGACAGAGGATTTAGTTACTGTTAGATTTTTCTATTTTTATAACAGGCCTATGGGGAGGATTGTTTGAGCAGTACACTAAGTCACAAGATATACCAACATTTTAAATTGAAGATCATTCGACAAAGATAATCTGAAATCTGGATAACATTTCAAATCAACTGATGACAATGAGAATTTCTGGTAAAGCATAAGATATTGAGGTATTGGAGAAATGCATTTTAAAGGAAAGAAGCAGGAAGTATGTATTTACTTAATCCCTCTACCATGAGCAAGATTTTATACAATGCCAACATTAAGCAAAGAAAACCTGGTTTGAATTCAGAGTTTTTCTTCTCCTAGACTGGTCGCTATAAGAAGGTTAGAGAATCCAGTCTGCGCTAATATTTACACATAACTGAGAAGAAAACAAATGGATCCACGCCTTACCTAAGGGCATTTAAATAAAGTGGAATGCAAACAACCTTGTCAACGTTTTGAAGTCAAGTTGCTGATTCCATTTCCTACAACAATAACCCCCATGCAAAGCATACACAAACAAATACACATAAAATAAACACTAATATATACACACATATATATATATATATATATATATATGTTTATATATATGTACTTATATATATGTTTTATATAAATAATATATATATATATATATACACAAACATATATATATATGTAAACATATATATATAATATTGTATATATATATATATATATAACATATATATATATAGGTATATATATATAATATATACATATATCCTCATACTATACTATACACTATATACCTATAACATACACATACACATACATCACTACACACATCACACACACACACACACACACTACACCCCACACACACACTCACACTCAGCACACACTCACACACACAACACACACACTCACACCCACACCACACACCCCACTCACACATACACCACACACACACACCCACACACACACACACACACACACACACCCACACACACACACACACACACACCCCACACACACCACCCCCCACACCCCACACACCACACGTCACACAACCCACAGCACACACACACTCCCTCACACAC
>OY757906.1:50353369-50700869 GCA_963585895.1 Sepioteuthis lessoniana
TGTAGCTTATATATTTTAAGATATTTGCTAATTTTCATAAAATATTTTCTGCTAAAATATTCTATTTATTTATTTATCTCACTGTCAAAATCTAATATAAAGTATTTTCATTATGGAACAACCTCTGAATAAACAACATTGCTTATTAAAAAAAACCAAACGTCCATGTTAATAGAGCAACTAAGCTGTCTACTTTTGTATGAAAAATTTCTTTCCATTGTAGTTTTATTTGTTCTGTTGTTAAATTATCATTTCTTTGTGAAATAAAAGTAATATAACTTTTAGCACTATTCAACACTTTTAAGATTGTGCTTAGCATAATAGTTATTGAGGTAGGGAAAGAAATCAGTTATCTGAGTTCAACCCCTGGATAAGGCTGTTTGCATTTCCCTTTATGATAATGCTTTTGGGAAATCATCTCTTCTCTCCCAGCTAATTAGTAATGTAGACTGGGTTCTTTAGCCCTGTTATGGCAATCAGTCTAGGAGAAGGAAAACAATTCAAACCAGCTTAACTCTGCTTAAAAAATGACTGTAACAAGAGAAATGACTTACTACAGAGTCTGAAGCAAACACAAACATATCTCGTGTGCAAAGTACTGTTAGGAAAGAAACATGGCCATTCTTGGAGGCATGATTTGTAGGACACCTGTCTCATCTCCAGCGAGATAAGAGTTGTGCTCATGCAAATTCTGGCCAGCCAGGACAAGCATAAAAGCAGAAACATCAGCAGTAGCTGTGACTTTGTGGTCACTTTTTGATTGCAACCAGGTGCTGGCCTGACCAAAATTTTTCTTTTTTTTTCCACAAATTATTCTCAAAGACTGGCAGGTCTTAAAAAAGAAACATTTGGAGAGCTCCTCAGGACATTGGGGATCCCATGCTGGTATTACTGCTGGAGAAGTTTTGCCACATGGGATGTCCTGCTGCCCTCGGAGGAGCTGGTGGTGAAGTTGGCCAGGAGTAATATCTCAACCAAGTACTTCCAGCTTCAACTGGAATACAGAGGGCAATGAAAAATATGAGTGGTGGAGGAGGGGGATTCCCTAGCTGTAGATTTAGCTAGGCAGGACCTTGAGCATGAGGCTAGCAAGTGCTACAAAGGGATACGTAGTTAAATATAGTATATTGAATCAATCAAGTCCCCGGAAAAGCACATGCTCCAGTTGAATCATGAGATGTGCAAGGCCTTTCAGGTGCACTTCCATGACCACTTTGCACACTGTCTTGACCTCTCGGTTCAGGACTTTCACAGCTATTTAGCTGACTTCCCCCACCTTTGGGAGGCTGAAGCGGCTAACTGTGAGGGTGTGGTTACTGAATGCGAAGTCCATGATGCATTGAAGCAGGTTGACCTCAACAAATCACCAGGACTAGATGGTTTGCTCTACGAAGTCTACTTGAAGCTGCTACACATGTTTGTACCTATCCTGACAGATATGTTCACCCTTGGTAGCATCACCAAGAGTATGATGACATTGCTGGGAGGACTTAGACGACTATAGGCTTATAACTCTGCTTAACACAGAGTTAAAGATTTTGGCCTGGTTCTTAGTGAATTGTTTGCAGTTTGTCATTAGCAATCTGATCGAACCTGAACAGAACTACGCTGTGAAGGGAAGATTAATTCAAGACAACTTGCACTTGGTGCACAAGGTCCTAGAAGGGTTAAAAGATGGCACCAAAGCCATTTTGACCAATTTGGATCAGTCCAAGGTCTTCAATAGGAGTGATCATTGGTTCTTGGCGAATGTTTTGAAAACTACTGGATTCAAACTGGAGTTCCACAAATGGATTACCATGATGTACCACAACCAGCAGGCAGTGGTGCAGTTGAACAGGAAGCATTCAGAGGCTTTTGCGATTGAGTGATCAGTCCAGCATAGTTGCTACCATCTCCTCTTCTCTATAGCTTCTGTAGGCTTAGGAATAAGAAGGCAAGTCCTGCCCTGCGCAGCATTCTTTTTGCTAGCCCTCTTTCAGCAAAGGTATCCGCATATGCTGATGATATCACTATCTTTGTGTTCTGCCGTTGGACCTAAGAGCTGTGAAGAAGGTGATTGCAAAGTACAAACAGATAGCAGGGGCCAAGATCAACTTTGATAAGAGTGAAGGTTTGCAGGTAGGTGCCTGAGCCTTTCCGCTGGAGTGACAAACCCGTCCGCATCCTCAGGGTGTGGCTCAGGCCCGTAAATGGCAGGGCAGAGGTGTGTGCCGTGTATATCTTCCTCTTGATCCTTTACCATTTGTCTGTGCTTCCTCTGCCTAAAAATCATCAGCTGACACTTCAAGATCCCTCTCCAAATTACTTTGGGGAGGCTAAAGGCAGATGGTCTACAAACAGGCCTGTTGTCAACATCCGAGTAATGGGAATCTAGGTATGCCTGATCTGGAGAACTACTGGTTCGTGGGCTGATCCTTGTCGAAGGACACGGTGTGGAGGTGAAAAGCAAACAACACTTTTCCTCACCTTAAATAAACCCCAAAGCTGAAGGCCAACATAAACCAAGAGGTGAAGCACTGTTTGTCTGCAAAGGATCTCATGGCATTTGCAACCTTCCTGGGTCCAGTGACCTTTTTCAGCCTTGATAGGAACTGTATTGGGAACTATTGGTGGACTCTGCTTCGGATCCTCTCATGAGTTGATGGAGGAAGTTCACTCGCATTAAAATTGGGCAATAGGCCCAGGCTTTTTGAAATTCTCACTCACCTGGCGGCTTGCACAGAACGTGTTGACCCTTTGCAGCTTGAACTACAAAGCAGGCCTGGCAGACATGCCTGATTATCCTCACTGCAGCAGTGACCTAGAAGAAACAGCTGAGTATGCCTTCTATTACTGCAAGCGAGTTCGTCCATTTTGGGATCACGTTGAGAGTGGACAGCCCGCATCAAGCCCAAGCAACTCGTGCTGCTCGACGCTGGTTACATCACAGACAATGTTTTGCCTTAGTTTCAAGGTGAGAAGTGGGTGGTGTTTCTCACAATACTAGCTGTAGCTAGAATGGTGATTTGGATGACACGAAAGAAGGGATTGTATGACGGTGCAAACGTTTCTCATCGAGATCTGATTTTGTTCTTTAGGCATCGGCTTAGGGTTAAAATTAGATCCAATAGAAAACATTTGGACTGCATAACATTCGACAGAAGGTGGGTGCATGCAGCAAGCCTGGTCATATAAAAGGGGCCAATATTGGAGTCATCCTTCCCTCCTCTTTCTACGGGACCCCACCCCTGGTAAGTAGGATTGCTTGTCTCCCTAATTTCCTAGTTAGCAGTATGTTGTGAGTCATTATTTCCGTCATTTAGTTGTTAGCCTCCAAGATCATTTCCCCCCATTCTTGTTGTTCCTCAACCCCCGATCTAGCTCCATTTTTCTGAAGATCTTGGAATTCATAATTATATTCTTATTTCTGTAATCCATATAAAATTCCTGTATCACACTCTACCCTGCATTTCTTTTATCCCATTAGCCTAGTCTGCCTTCCCCACTATGGAAGGTCCTGCTTGTTTTCGGTTCCCTTGGAGACCGGAAAACAGTCAGCCTCCATTTTATAGACGGCGGGGGGCGAAGAGTAACCAAATGGGTGTTTCTTTTGTTCTATTTTTTTCTTTTAGGGTTTTTCTCCCATCCCCATCACATTCATAAATTGTATATATATCATATTTTGTTGATAAAATTCATGCATATTTTCATTCAGGGTTTTCAAGTAGGGATTTCTCTCACAGTAAATGTGGCATTTTGGTGGTTGTGGCGTGCCTGGTGAAGGATGAATAGCCTCCTTGTATTGTATGAATGGGTTGGCATGTGTGGGTAGCTAGGGACCCTTAGTTTCATAGTTTAGCAAGATCACTCCCCTTTCCCTCCCCAGTAAAAGCTGGGGCTACATGCTCCCCAAAAATTGTAATTCCTTATTTACCATTTTTGGAAATAAAGTGACTTTGTGGTGACCGTTCTTGCTGACAGTTGGATGAACATGGTGACACGGCAAGTGAGAGAGACATGACTTGTGTGTCGGTGACTACCCTCTTTGACAGATGAGAAAAGGAGTCCCGAAATCCATTTTCTCCTGCTACTCTGAAGCTACACACGAGATAGAAGGAACTGCTGGCAAGCATCAGGCTTTCATTTCCACAATGACCTCATGTCAGATCATGTCTATGGTGGTGAAAGGGTGGACAAATACTTAATGTTTTATCAGTATGAGAAATAGTTTCCTTTTTTAGAGTAAAAACATAAAATAATCTTGACTGAATATGATTTAAAACCTTTTCAGTGATAAACCTAACCATTCCTGAAATTTTGGTGAAAATCAGGCTAAAAATGCAGTAAAGGCAGGCAGTTATTTGGCTGATTATATTAAGATTTTATAAGATTATCAATTATACAATAGAGTCTCTTTTAATCAAATTTTTTCTTTTCCCAGTCAAGAATTCATGACTTCAAAGAGATTTGCTTGTCTGAGTTAAACTAATTTCTTTCAAGTCTATGTACGGTAAAAAAAGCAAGTTAATTGTTTTTATTGAATAAAATAATCTTTGTCTGTCTTCATTTATTTGTTTGGATTCTGCATAAAATTGTCATCAAAACAACTATTTTCCCTGCCTCAAACAAGTATTAGGTAGCCTATTATAGGTTAGTTTGTTTAGGTTTAGTTTGGTTTTATGGCATATCAACCATTGTAGGTTATTTAATGCCAAATCCATTTTTATAGAAATAATCTGTTCCTTTTTCAAACAATTCAGATTAGCATAATTACACAGTTTAATTGTCAAAAACATTTCTATTTCAAGCTATTCAGTTTATTCAAACAGTTCTAATTCAATCAATTCAGTTTAGTATAAGTACAGATTTTGTTTACACACAGTTAAATATCAAAACAATTCTATATTAAACAATTCAGTTTAGTGTAAATATAGTTTCAATGTCAAAAACAGTTCCATTTCAAACAATTCGATTTAGCATAAGCATGCAATTTAAATGTAAGTACAGTTTAATTGTCAAAAACATTTCTATTTCAAGCTATTCAGTTTAGTCAAACAGTTCTAATTCAAACAATTCAGTTTAGCATAGTATGCTGTTAGTTCTATTTAACCCATAGATAGGACCCTATCAGGTGCTAATATTCCGGGCCAGAGGGGACCTTGGAGCAGTGGCAATGAAGAGGTACTCCACATTCCCCAAAGCTCTAACATTACTGGGACAGTTCTATTTCAAACAATTCAATTTAGCTGAAGTACATTTTTTTGTTTACACAGTTAAATGTCAGACAGTTCTATTTCAAACAATTCAGTTTAGCATAAGTACACATTTGATTTTTATTTGACCCTATCAGGTGCTACAACTCCAGGGTAGAGTGGACGTGGGAGCAATGGCAATAAAGGGGTATTCTGCATTCCCCAAAGCTCCAGCATTACTGGAGCCTCACCATCAGATTGTTTAGTGTCATATCCAGGGCACTCATTGGGGTGTCTTACCCTTCTGCAGAGATGCAGTTGGTGTATTCTGCAGCCCCAGCCAACTGGGCCATATTATAGGTTGGTTGGGTTTTATGGCATATCAACCCTTGAAGGTTATTTAATGGCAAATCCTGTTTATATATGTATATATTAAATACATCACTAACAATTCAATTAGACATCTGTCATTTGTTTACATACAGTTAAATGGTCCAAGAATTTTATTAATAACCATTCAATTTAACATAAGTCATTTGTTTGCACTGTTTAAAATATCAAACAGTTCTATTTGACCCATAGATAGGACCCTATCAGGTGCTACCACACTGGGTCAGAGTGGACCTGAGAATAATGGCAATGAAGAGGTACTCCACATTCCCCATAGCTCCAGGACAGGAGCCTCATCATCAAATTGTTTAGTGGCATATCCAAGACACTTGTGGCAAAGGGAGGGTATTACCCATTTGCAGAGACATAGTTGGCATATTCTAAAACCCTAGCCAACTGAGCTGCAAGAAACAGAGGTGAATACAATAAAACTAGTGATGATTAATAGAGGTGCATTGATCTTCAATGTCTTCCAAAACAGAAAAATCCAGTTTATTTGTTGTCATAGAAGAGTATTTATAAAAAAGTGAGATAGGATGTTTCTGTAACACAAAATTAATCCTGGCCAGGTTTTTAAAACTAAAACTTATTCAATGGTAAGTTCACAGCTATAGAGTCAGAGTTAATACTATTTGGAGGAATTCATAAATATGAGGATTCAAAGAGGGTTAACCAAATGAGTAATACGTGCTGCTAGAGGTGCCCGTGGTGTAATGGTTATCGTCCTAGGAAATGGACATTGTGACATGAGTTCAAATCCTGGACGAGACTGCATTTTACATAGCACTAATACCCTTGGGAAAGGTATGAATCCAATTATTCTCCCTCCAGCTATGGGTAAATAGTAGGGCAGACTAGGTTCTTCAGCCTTGGTGAGGCAACTAGTCTAGGAGAAGGAAAACTCTGAATTCAAACCTGTTAAACTCCGCTTAAAAATTGACCTTGTGTTATATCCTGCCCGAGCGGAGGGGTTGGTAAATATGAATACATGCTGCTAGAGTAAATTGGAATAAAATGATGAGGCTGATGTTGTTAAAGAAATGATGAGGGTATTTTACCTTGGTCTGCATTCATAGACAGCTGCATCTGTAATTACAAGGCAACCATCAAATACTGTGTGTCTGGCAATGTGTATAGAGTGAGGACTGAGATCTGAACAAAGTTCGGCTTCAGAAAGTCCAAGCGAAGCTTCTTGTTTTTCATGCCAATAAAAAGGAAAATTAATTTTCACAATCCCAAGAACTTTTTCTTCACAGGGCAAATCAAACGTTTGTATAATAGCATCTGGATTCAAGGCCTACAAAAGAGAAAGGGAAAATATTAACAAATTCAAATTCAATATATCAAATATTGTTCTGATACTTGAACCTCTTTATATTCTTGAGGTGGTTCATATATTGATTTTGTCATCCACTAAAAGTCTGGATCAAGGTAGATAATGGAATCTATAAACAAAACTGAGACAGAAAAATCAAGTCTGGTGAAATATATCTGAAATGAGGTTCAGATAATTTATAATTGTTTGGTTTATTTGCTTAACAGCCTATTTGATTCTTTCGTAAATGTTGGATTACAATCGTAACAATATTTTCAATGCTCCATTGCATTTTTTCTTTAAATTACACTTTTATTTATCCAGAATCATTTGTTTGCACATAATTACTATATCAAGTATTCTTATTCATAAATATTCAGTGTGTTTGATGTGCAAAAAAAAAACCTTACCTGAATAAGGGACCTGAAATTTATGTCCATTATAAAAGTAATTAGGGTATACCCCTTTTTAGGTGATTTTAGTTTTATTTTCTTTAAGTTGAATTCATGAATTTTTGGTTGAGTTTACCTGTTGAACAGCAAATTAACTCCTTATGGGTTATGTAAAATCAATTAAATTGTAAATGTTTCATTATAGTCATTACTATATTTTCAATGTTCCATTGCATTTATTTTTAAAGTGCACTTCTATTTATCTAGAATCATTTGTTTGCCTAGTCAGCTGGGGCTGTAGAACACACTGGCTGCATCTCTGCAGAGGGGTAAGCATATTTACCAACCCCTCCGCTCGGGCAGGATATAACACAAGGTCAATTTTTAAGCGGAGTTTAACAGGTTTGAATTCAGAGTTTTCCTTCTCCTAGACTAGTTGCCTCACCAAGGCTGAAGAACCTAGTCTGCCCTACTATTTACCCATAGCTGGAGGGAGAATAATTGGATTCATACCTTTCCCAAGGGTATTAGTGCTATGTGAAATGCAATCAGTCAGGTCCAGGATTTGAACTCGTGTTGCCATGTCCATATCCTGCGACGATAACCATTACACCATGGGTAAGCCCCTCCAAATGAGTGTCCTGGATATGACGCTAAACAATCTGATGGTGAAGCTCCAGTAATGTTAGAGCTATGGAGAAAGCGGAGTACCCCTTCATTGCCATTGCTCCCAGGTCCACTCTGGCTCAGAGTGGTAGCACCTGATAGTGTCCTATCTATGGGTCAAAGAGAACTAAACTGTGAACTTATGCTAAACTAAATTGCTTGAAATAGAAATGTTTTGACATTTAAACAGCATACTTATGCTAAACCAAATTGTTTGAAATAGAACTGTTTTTGTATGCTAAACTGAATTGTTTGAAATGGAACTGTTTTTGTATAATAAACTGAATTGTTTAAAATAGAACTGTTTTGACAATTAACTGTGTGTAAACAAAAACTATACTTGGTTATTAGAATTGTTTGACTAAACTGAATAGCTTGAAATAGAAATATTTTAGACAATTAAACTGTGTACTTATGCTAAACTGAATTGTTTGAAATAGAACTGTTTATCTGTATAGAAATGGAATTGGCATTAAATAACCCACAAAGGCTGATATGCCAAGGATCATTTGTTTTCACACAGTTATGATATCAAATATTCCTATCTAACACCAATAATTTGCAAACAATGATATGGTTTCAAGTAACTAATAATAATAAATCTTACAGTCCATAACACCACTGAAGCTATTTTTGAACACAATCCTTTGAGGTTATTGGAAGATAAATAAAACTTTTAGAATAAACTATAGTTTTATTTTCATGTGCAAAAGAATGATTACAAGTTCTACTTCATGATATAATGGGTTTAAACTAGTTGTAAAAACTTACTGAGTAAAACACAAAATAAGCCTCAATAGTGTCAGGGACTGTTAGTAAACAACAATATTTTTAAATGACTATTAATATAAATAATTTGCATTCATATGGAATACTGGCATAATCATTAGAGCATTCGCCAATGGCCCAGGAGACCAAGGTTTAATCCCTGATTGAGTCATACCAAAGACTCAAAAAACGGTCCTTGATGCCTCCTTGCTTAATACACAGCATTATAAGGTACAGATCAAGGGTAAGTAGACCAATCCAGGGAAAGGAGTAGCATCCTCCCCTACATATCGGTGTAGTAGCTATTGAAAAGGGAGCCTTTGAGTCACCCACAAATACGGTTGGCCAACTTATGAGATCAAGTATTTCTATCTAACAGGAATAATTTTGTAAGAGATCTATTTGACCCATAGATGGGACCCTAACAAGTACTACCACTCCAGTTCAGAGTGGATCTGGAAGTAATGACAATGAAGAAGTACTCCAGACTCCTAAAAGCTCCAGAACTAGAACCTCACCACTAGTTGCAGTATAGCGTCATATCAGGCCACTCTTTTCAAGGGTGTCTTACTGCAGTGTAGAGAAAGCATGCTAACAGAGAGAAGATAATTTACAATGAACAGTATTAAAGGAAAGTTAAAGAAAATAGAAAATAAGTAAACTGTCAGCCATGTGCATAAGTCAATAAAGTAATGATTCCAATACTATGTAGCTTTCTTTGCTTAATAAAGTGGACATTGAAGGCATAATCTGGAATCTCTTTGGAGTAGCTAGAACTACTGGAATGGATTGGTCCAGTTTATGTATTAATGGCTATCTCCTGTCACTGTTTCACAAAGAACAGAATTATTGCAGTATTAACAACAGCAAGAATACTGACAGGAAGCTCAATTGTCCGATAATTTTTGGTATTTAAATGACTCTTCTTAAAGTTATAGACAATGCATTCAAATTCCCTAGGTTAATGCAGCTCTTTCCACAGTCTTTCTTCAATTCTCAAAATAGCTGCTCACACATGGCTCCACATAAGGTCAAAAGGAGGTGCCCATGGTGTAATGGTTATCGTCGCAGGATGTGGACACAACGACACGAGTTCAGATCCTGGACGAGCCTGATTACATTTCACATAGCACTAATACCCTTGGGAAAGGTATGAATCCAATTATCTCCCTCCAGCTATGGGTAAATAGTAGGGTAGACTAGGTTCTTCAGCCTTGGTGAGGCGACTAGTCTAGGAGAAGGAAAACTCTGATTTCAAACCTGTTAAACACCGCTTAAAAATTGACCTTGTGTCATATCCTGCCTGAGCGGAGGGGTTGGTAAATAGGATAAGGTCAAAATGCGACATGAAATCAGTTTAATGTGCATCCTGCAGGGCAGATACAAAAATTGGTTAGGTTCCTTTGGCATTAACCTTCATGGGCACTTCAGGCACTATGCAATAAACCCAGCTCTTACCCCTTTTAGGCAAAGGGAGGGTGCTGCTTGAGGGGAAGACCTGGAATTAAGCTATTGTTAATTCCCAACACAACTCTACCAGATAGGTATAGTTGCACAGGCAGGACACTTAATGATTGTCTAATAAAGAACTAAACAAACCAAGCAGCTATCTCGCATTCTTCAATGTTCCTTTCACCTGATTTTACAAGCATCTGATGTTAAAATACTCAAAAAAGATACTTGAGAACTTCATTCTTACCATTGAAAGATTTAATCTCATTTTTAACAGTTAGCAACTTATACCAACAATAGATTAAATAGAAGGGAAGACTAAGCTCTCTAGCCTTGGTGGGTAACCACTCTAAGAGAAGGACAACTCTAAATCCAGAATTAGGAGCTGAAATCCATAAAGCAGTCTAATGCAGTCTTTAAGTCTGTTCTGGTAAATACTGAAATGTTAGATTGCTTGGAGAGTGCTTTTGGTACCATGTAACCTAGTACTACATGCCAATAAATAAGCTAATTATTAGATGATTAAATAGAGAGACAGACCATTGGAAAAATATACCTATTATCAGATAGATCATAAGACAGATAAGTCAAGAATTAAAGAGATAAATAGATGACTGTACAGATAGCTTGAAATTTTTATAAAATGTACAGCATATCTCAGTGTGTTTGTTTGTAGTCAGTGGAATCATGCAGTATGCCACAGGAACTGAAAACTTTACCAAAGGAATAAGGCAACCCAAGTAAAATAGACGTATTACAATTTACTTAAAACTATTCCTAGAGGTCTAAAAGTAGTCCACAAGATTTCTTAAAAAGGAGATTAAAGGTGAGTTTAGTAAGAGTTATGCCCCTTGATAAGATCACTGAATTCTCTTCAACAATGAAAACCTGGAGATACTTTATAAATTAAGTTGTAAAGTTGGCGACCGTTGTCGAGGGCGACCAGAAGGCTCCCTTTTCAATAGCTACTACACCGAGGTGTAGAGGAGGGCGTTACTCCTTTCCCTGGATTGCTCCACTTTACCCTCAATACGTACCTTATATTGCTGAGTGTTAAGCTAAGAGGTATCAAGTACCATTTTTAGTTTTTGGTATGATGAGACCTGGGATTGAACCCAGGTCTCCCAGATTATTGGTGAACACTCTACCCACTGGGCCAATGAACCGGTACTTTATAAATACATCAGAAATGAAGGGATTTTTGTTGTTTTTGTTTTTTTGGGGTGGGGTGAGCTGATATGTGAGAAACGTTCAAGATTATCTTTTTAAAACATTAAACCCAAAATATTCAGTGTCCTGAGTATGATACTAAACTTCATCTGATAGTGAGGCTACAGTTCTGGAGGCCTGGAAAGTCATCCCTTTATTGCCATCACTCTTAGGTTCATTCTTATCCAGAGTTGTAGTATCCATCAGGGTACCATCTATGGGTAAAATAGATCTATTTCAGATGTTTAAAATGATTGTGATTGCAACTATGTTTACCTGTTTAAAATGATTATGAAGGTATTTTTGAATCATATCTAATTGAAGGATTTAATTGTTAAATAGTCTTCAACATGAAATAACCCAATAGGGGTTGACATGCCATAAAAACAACCACCCAACACATTCAAACAACTACAGAACATTTGCCAAGTAGATAAATGAACCCAGCTTTATTTTCTATTACTTTGACACTATAAGCTGCTCTGCCCTTGGGTGCAGATAGGTGCACTAGAGCATATGTGTATAACTATGAGAATGACCATATGAGTTAGTGTTTTTTTATATATATATATATATATAAGCATGGGTAAGCATATTTGTGTGGGTGCATGTATGTATATACATGTAGGGGCAGGCATATCTGTGCAGATATGCATACATATATGTGGGAGTGAACATGCCTATGTGTGTGTACATATAGACGTAGTAGCCAATGGATATATATCTATGTGGGTGGGTGGGTGTGTGATATAAAAAGGATAATAGATGAATTGGAAGTCTGATCAAAAGTTCAGAAACTTGGGAAGCAATAAAATTAAACTTAAAAAGGTTTTGTTTTTAATGTCCCTTATAAACATAGATTTTTGGCACTAAGCAGTCAGAGATCAGTAGATTAGAGTCTGGAAGGTGTAAGTACCTTGACATTATGTCGTCTGTTTTCATGAAGAGCGAGCCCCCCATATATATATATATATATATATATATAACAAGAGATTGAGACATAGGAGTTTTTGATCAGTCAGCCCAAGAAAGGGAAGTTGATCAGTCCAACTCAGGCAGTTGGGGATCACACATTAGCTAAAATTTGTCTGTTCTTTAATTTTTCCCTGTCTCATGGTTTGTACAACTTTGAGCCAAGCTAGCAACAAGTGAACAAGATGGGGTTGAATTATGCAAGAAAATTGCACGGCAGTTATGTCATATTACACACACTTCTTATCTTTGTTTTTGTTTGCTCCACTTTACCCTTGATCCTTACCTTATAAAGCTGAGTATTAAGCAAGGTGGCATCAAGTACCATTTTTGAATCTTTGGTATGACTCGGCCTAGGATTGAACCTTGGTCTCCTGGACCATTGGCAAACACTCTACTCATTAGGCCAAATAATATAACAATAATAAATAATATAACCTTAACAAATATTAAAGAAAACCTAATAAACAATAAATGATATAACCTCGATAAATAATGATATAAACCTAATAAATAAAAAATACTATAACAATAATGAATAATCAATAACATAACATTGCTATATAATAAATAATATAACCTTGATAAATAAATAATATAACCATGATAAATTATCAATAATACAACAATAATAAATAATATAACCTTAACAAATATTAGATAAAACCTTAATAAATAATAAAATAATACTAAATGATAAAACCTTGATAAATAATAAAATAATACTTTAACCATAATAAATAATAAAATAATACTAATATAACCTTAATAAATAATAAAATAATACTAATATAACCTTAATAAATAATAAAACCTGAATAAATAATATAACCTTAATAAATAATAAACCCTTAATACAGTTTTCTTGTAGGTACAGATGATATAACAGTTATCATCATAAGAAAGTAATTCAGCAAGCCAAGTTCAAATCCTGGAGAAAGTTGTTCACATTTCCCTTAATTTTAATGTTCTTGGGAAAGGCATGAATCCATCTCTTCTCCACCGCCCCCAGCTATAAATAGTGGGACAGACTGGGCTCTTTAGCCTTGATAATGCAACAGGTCTAGGAAAAGGAAACACTTGGAATTCAAAACTATGCAAGTGGGGCTTGCAATTCGACCCGATAAAAACCTACTTGTTACTGAAGCCACAATACCTTCACTGATAGAGTTTAGTGGTAGACCAATGCTTGAAAAGGAATTTACAGAATAAAAAATATATAAAATACATTTTTCTACTCTTGTCACTAATCTTTCATATTTATAGTCAAAAGTAATTTTTTTTTTTTTAAATATAAGCTAAAATTAATAAAAGCAAAATAAAAAGGTTTTTAAAAAAAAAACAAATACTTTATTAAAATAATAAGGAAAAAAATGACTAACCTGATCCCTTTCTAGTAAAGTTTCTGCTTTCTGATTGGAGAGAAGGAATAATTTTTTCCCATTCTGCCAAGTGTTGAGGAATATGATCCGATCTGTAAAAACTGTGTTGTGAGCTCCCAATGGCAGTTTGTAAACAAATAAAGGAGAATGCTGAATGGAACAATCGTAGATCTAGCAATAAAAAAATATAGAAAAACTCAAATCAACCATAATGACAACAAAAGTTATTTCTCAATACTTAATTATTTCTACAATTTACGATCTTTCATGCCATCTGCATACTTTTTATACAGTTATGAGATTAGAAATATTAAAAGAACCAATTATAACAATGTACTAAAAATACAATCTAAGATTTCCAGTCAAAATTTAGTTAACCAAGTCTGGTGATTCTCATCCATGTTTTAATTATATACCTCATTCATAATAGCATTTCCATACAAATGATTTCATCCCAAGGAGAGTTAAAATGTATAACAAACTTATCCAGAAGTTTTTTTTTTTCAAATAGCCTTTGACATTGAGCTTTTTAATTCTAAGGTTGATAAGTATTTCTTTGGTCTTTAAACACCTGATTCACTGTCTATCCATACATTCATATGAATATTTGTTATCAAAGCATGTTTTTTACTGTTCATTCATTTCTTAGTAAATACAGTTTTGTTCTCAATGCTTTTTAAAAATATCTTGTATCTTCCTTCATCCCCTACTTCTCAAACATCCTTTTGATACATTGACCACATTTCATCACCATATCATCATACCCTTTCGCTGATTATTGGTCAATTTAGCCTTGTTTTGGATGAATATTAATAGTCCGGGAGACCTGGGTTCAATCCCAGGTCGCGTCATACCAAAGACTTTAAAAATGGTACTTGATACCTCCTTGCTTAACACTCAGCCATATAAGGTAAGTATCAAGGGTAAAGTGGAGCAATTCAGGGAAAGGAGTAGCACCCTTCCCTACACCTCAGTGTAGTAGCTATTGAAAAGGTATCCTTCTGGTCAACCTTGACTAAGGTCACCAACTTTACTTACTTATTAGTCAAATATTCTTAGTCTCTAAAAGTATAAAGATAGATTTCTATTTGCATGAGAAATTATGTGAGATCAAAAAGTATCAAGACTGAAATTTCAAATCTGTTTAAATCTGAAATTTGAATAAAGTTACATGTACAACTGAGCAACTTATATGATAAATGTCGAGTTTTAGATCTCAGTCAAGTAAAATAAAAGTAAAGTTGGTAACCGTAGTCGATAGCTACTACACCAAGGTGTAGGGGAGAGTGCTTCTACTTTACCCTTGATCCTTACCTTATAATACTGAGTGTTAAGCAAGGTGGCATCAAGTACCATTTTTTTGAGTCTTTGGTATGACTCGACCTGGGATTGAACACAGGTCTCCTGGGCTATTGGCGAACACTCTAACCATCATGCCAATGGTTGAAAAAGATTATAAAGCTAGTCTTAATTTTTGAACAGCAGTTTTTGATGAAACACAGTGTAACGTAAATTTGAATTACCTTCACCAAATTCGCACTCACATTTTTAAACCAATCAATAAAGGAAACAATTTAGAACATTCTAGAAAAAAAGGATCAAAACCACATACACAAAATTCGCGCCCACATATTTTTAAACCAATCAAGTATTTTCCCCAAAAAAACATTCATACCCATTTTGATCCACTTATGGGTTATAAAAGAAAGCCATGAACCAATTCTACGCTGCTGACAGAAGAAGCCACACTCCCTTACTGCACCAAAACCTGAGAGGCACCACACCGTCTAGCAAAGACATATTACTCTTTCTTCTTCCACCAAAGACAAAGAAAAGGGAATTTACTACTATAGAAATTAAACATTGTACAAGTGAGCGAAAACAACAACAACCACCACAGTGTGAGTTCCTTTACATATTATTTAATCTGAATAATAAATCTATTTTAAAGTTATTCAGGTTTTGTTTTTGTTTTGTTAGGGAAATTATTTGCGAGGAACACATACTACCTCAAAATTTTATTTTATACATCTGACACATCTCGCAATATCCCCAACAACAGGATTATACAAGTGCAGCACCTTTCATACCCATGAAACCCAGCTATATGCAACTTTTTTCCCTTTACTTAGAATTAATTTAAAGAGTAAAACTTGAAGCTTAAAGGATATTATAATGAAATATGAATACTTACCTGATAGGAACATGTGCGACAACACTGGGCAGCAATCAGTTGACGTCCCTTTGCATACTGAGCAGACAGCTGTACAGAACGGCCAAACTGAGGAAAATAGACTGGCCAAAATAGATCCTGGTAACCAGCTGAACAAAAAAGTGGGACAAAAAAATATAATAATTTTTTTTTAAATAACTGTTACAAACATGATAATAATGTATTTTACACCTGAAACAGATCTTAAGATGTAAATTAGCTAAAATAATAAATGTAAAGGTTTCACAAGATATAAATAACAGATGTAAAGATTAATAACGTGTAAGGATAATCTTTTTCATTTTTGGTTGATTGGTTGGTCATGTTTTATGGCATATCAACCCTTGTAGGTTATTTAATGCCACAATCCTGTTTATACATATATATCAAACATATGTGGTTTGTAAATGAATAGTTTGTAGGTAACACTATTTTTAAATGAGCCAGAGCTGATTTGTTTGCCCACAGTTAAATGGTTTTAACACTAATAGTTTTATTTGAACACAGTTAAATGGTTACGAGTATCACTATGTAATGCAAATACTTTAATTTGATATTAATCATTTGTTTGAACACACACCTAATGGGTAGAGTGTTCACCAATCGTCCAGGAGACCTCTGTTCAATTCCAGGTCACGTCATACCAACAACTTTAAAAATGGTACTTGATACCTCCTTGCTTAACACTCAGCAATATAAGGTACATATCAAGGGTAAAGTGGAGCAATCCTGGGAAAGGAGTAGCGCCCTCCCCTATGCCTCTGTGTAGTAGCTATTGAAAAGGGAGCTTTCTGGTCGCCCTCGACTACGGTCGCTAACTTTACTTACTAAATGTTTTCAGATATAGAAAATAATTACATATTTCTGTTTGATCCAAAATTGGGACTCTAACAAGTACTACCAATCCAGGTCAGAATGGATCTGGAAGTAATGGTAATGAAATGGTACTCAAGACTCCCCAGAGGTCCAGAACTAGAACCTCATTGCCAGATGCAGTTTAGTGTCATACCCAGTACATCCCCTTTGAGGGTCTCTTACCCCAGTGTAGAGAATGCATCCAATGTATTCAAGGTCCTGCTAACAGAATGAAGATGATTTACATCATATGACACTATGGGTTAGGGTTATATGTAGCAAAAAGAATGTTGTATTTTTGTTTGGCGCGTAATTTAATTTGACCGTTAGGGTCAACATATATTTTCACCCAATCAGGATGACTTATCCTATTCAGCCCGGACCATCTTTCCGAGCAGCACCAAAATTGGGGAAAGCCGCCAAAACACTTTCTTTTTCCTCAGAACTCTTCAATAAGAACAGACGTCTTACTGTCTGCTCTTCAATAGCGGCATCATCACACCACCATGAGGAAAAGCCATCTGGTTTATGGACCCCTGGCGTCTATTCTTTTAGACCAAGGGTTCCTAGTTGAATATGAATTAGATGATACTCTATAACAACTTCCTTCCTTCTTTCCATCCTACAAGACTTGCAGCAAACCAGCGTAAACCCTTTATTTCATGCTGCCATTAAAACCTTCATATAAAACCTAACAGCGTCTTCGTTCTTCTCCACCACCTTTATTTTCCATCAACATTTAGCAAGGGGATAACAACCAACCTAATACCAACATAACCAACATAACACCAACATAACCTAATATCTCCATCGCTAAATATATCAGGACACTCAGAGAGTGGGGATTTTAGTCCTCTGCAAAGATGCAGTAGGTATATTCTACAACCCCAGCCAACTGAGCTAAGATCTGAATACTAAGCAACAAAAACTAGTAGCAAAAAAATCATTTTTCTATCTTTTCTGATGTAGCAGTATATACAAAGAAATCAAACGTTTTCAAAAATATATCAATTGCTTTACCTTCAGCAACTTTTTTAAAGATTTTTTTGTAGGGTGGAGTGGAGATGGTCATCAAGGCATGCTGACTGACAGCAAGAATTCCCTTAACTTTCTCTCACCATGTCTCTATTGGTCATTGCTCTCAGCAAGTCCTCTAGATGGCATCCAGTGTCTGCATAGAAGTGATGAATATAGGTTTTTGCTGGTTGGCTAATACTTATGAGTCCAGATATAGGAGTGCATAGGAGAATGTCACTTATGAGTTCATCCTTATATTTCTAGCAGTGCTTAGAATGTCTTGCCAATCTTACTTGAATGGTTTGTAAGATAGGAGGTAAGTAGCCATGAAGCTGCCAATTTGTACTGCATCTAGGATTCATTCAAAACAGCTTGCAGCATTCATGTGAAGTTCCCAAACTTTATCCAAACATTTCATTAAAGTCCAAAGGGTGCAACCATACACTGGTACTGTCACGACTACAGCTCGAAAAAATTCCTGCTAGTATATTAAGGTTAAATCATAACAGAAATTGTTGTTGGCTGACCATAGTTGAGGGTGAACCGAAGGCTCCCTTTTTAATAGTTACTACACTGATGTTTAGGGAATGGTGCTACATTTTCCCTGGATTGCTCCACTTACACTTGATTTGTACCTTATAATGCTGAGTGTCAAGCAAGGCGGCATCAAGTACCATTTTTTGAGTCTTTGGTATGACTCAAACTGCGATTGAACCCCAGTCGCCCGGACCATTGGTAAATACTCTAACCATCATGCCAAACAGAAATAGTCTACTTCTTTAAAAAAAAAAAAGAAAAAAAAAAAGATGTTATATTTACGTGCCTGCCTGATCAATGATGCTAACAATATCCTGTAATTGGTCTTCTTTACTTGACTTTCCTGCGGCAAGATGAATATCTTCGGACCATTCTGACCGATTATTCTTCTCTAACAGCAACTTCCACTGAGAACCTTTTTTTGAAGTCACCTAATAAGAAAAATAAAAAATGAAAAGATAAAAAAAAAAAAATTAGGGAATTTAATTCAAGACATAAACAAATAATAAAAGAAAGAAAGAAAAGTTTTGGTTGCGGATTAACACAGCAGTGTATCTCCTACTGTCATTCATTACCTATAATATTGTAGGGATACAATAAATAATTATCTCCTTTAGAAAAGTGGTGTGTCTGTTAAGGTGTCATGTGTCAAATGAAAGTACAGAAACCTATTCTCAACCTCCACTTACCTCTGTTCTTTAAACTGTAGAGACATTGTCTCTGAACCTGCTAGGGAACAGCAAAGTCACATGGCTATATTAACGTCAATTACATAAGTAAGCCTTTCTCCATTTTTGTAACCCTTATAGAAACTGCTTCTTCATAAAATAAGTGTATAATTCTACATAATGCTATCTGCATGCGTATTATATATATAAAATATTATAAATATATATATATAATATTAGAGTTTCTTGTATGTGTAATTAAGTTTATTTTGTCTTTCCTCTCATTTTGCTCAGTGTTAGTATATCACGAATATACTAATGCTATTATTGGTCCTTAGAGAGTGGGGACTCTACTAAATATCTTCTCTACTACTAAATGTATCATTACAAATAAAATCATTGATTGTTTGCTTGTCTTTATGCATCTTATAGATAACCAAACAAAGAGGACCTTAGGGACTGAAAATTAGTCAATGACATGGTAATTTGACTTGAAAATGAATACAAAATAGGTACTTTCAAACTCAATGGTCAAAAGTGGGTACTAAAGGTTAATTTATGGTCAAAACTTTTTTTACACTTTGTCAGAATACTGTTTGCTCTATTAATATTAGATAGTGTTCAAAGGCCTTGCAAAAACAACGATCTTGAATGCTGATTTTCAAAGCAGGCAAGCCAGCCCACTTGGAAAACTGATACAACACAATCTCTTTACCTTAATTTTTTTCAATATGGCCTTGTGCCAGCCTAACATATATTTAATAAATACTTCTTCAGTCTCATAATAGTTGTTACATTTGCATATAAATTTTATACACTAAATGTATCAACTATTATGAAACAGGTATAATCTATTTATCTTGATAGATATCTATCAAGGCAGAGATAGAAATTCCCAATAATGAGAAAAGTGGCAATGTTTTTGCTATAGAAAGTAAAAATGAAAAAAAACAATAAAAGGGGTATAAATTGGATACAACAATGATACCCTTGAAAGAGGTTAAGTTATCTTTGTAAGATTGAAGCCCAAAATTCATCATTTCAAAATAAGGTATGTTCAGAAAGCATCCAGCTATTGATTTGATAACCTAGAAGTGATCCCAATACCATCAGGTGCAGGTTGAGGAAGACATCAAGAATAAAGTTGGAGAGAAACAAAATGTCCTGTACTAGAAACCAACCGAACATTGATAAAGGCCGCACATGCTGAAGAGAAAGACCGAGATAGAAATCTGCAGAGAAAGCAAATGATGCAAGATACCCAGGAAAGAATGACTCAAAGATATAGAACAGAGAACAATTAGAATTAACAATGAGCAGAATTTTCTTATCCTCTTCTTTGGACAAATGACCAGAAGATTCACAATTCATAATAATAAAATGATAAAATTTTCACAGTTGTTTTGAAGACTTTATATCACTATTTTCTGTCCCACCACCATGTGATCACCAGTTACACAGGCTTGGTTTGGTTTCTTTTCTAATATCAACCATGATGGGTGATTTAATGCTAAAGTCATCCCTGTAGAAGAACAGTAACAGTACTATTTAACCCATAGCTGGGCAGTTAGACAGGATGAGCACTCCTCGTATTCATGTTCCATTGTGGACAACATAACTTGTGAAATAGTTGAATGTGCTAGATATAAACAGGCAACAAATCAGAGAGGATTTTACTATGCATGCATAAACACTCACCTATTGGGTTACTCAGTCAGCAGTAAAATGCCACTGAGTGAACTTTTGTATTGTGACTGTAACATTCAAAGTAAATACAAATCAAGTTTTGCCTATGGAAACTGAGAATGATTAAGAATTCTTTGGAGAGAATGATTCAAGTATTATTAAGTATCATTAATATTAACAAGTCCTTGATATTTATTATCATTTACAGCAGGGCTCCTCAAAATGATCTCTATAGATCCCAGAAAGTAAATAAAATTTCCTTATAAACCTGTGTGAGAGAATAAAATTTTGGCAGGATGAAATAAAAGCATAGGGGTTCACAGAAAGTGAATTTGCTAGTTCATATTTATAAATTCTTTTATATCAAGAGAATGAAAATCACTGTATCATGTAGACTAGTTACCAAAAATCATACTCCTAGCAAAATCCCTGATTGCGTGTGATGGCTACAAATGATGTGTTATTAACGTGCAACCTATTCAAAACATACCGGTTATTTAAGTAAAAAAACAATCTTGATATGATGCCATTAAACCTTTTTTTATATGCAACATAATATTTGTGATCCCCTCAGTGCCCACCAAACCTATCCTTCCCAGTGAAAAATAATTAAAGAGTTGAAGATGTTTTCCTTCATAGTTTACTGATTTCATTTTCTTGTGTAAATAGTATTAAACACAGTAAATTAGTTGTTTTGTAAATTAACATTCAATTAATTTATTTGAGGGTGAATGGAAATTAGATTTGGTTACAATAAGTAAAAAGTTTGAGAAGCCCTGGTTTAAAATGTAAAAATTATTATATTCTGCTATCAGAACCCATAGAAATTTCACAGGTTCAGCTTGCTAAATATAGTTACAAGATATAACAAGTTATGATATATATTATTATATTCATGTACGAAAGGAAATCCGAAAAGAAATCAATTCTTTTCAAAAACAAATTTAATGCATTATCTACAACTGACTAAGATTTGTCTCCAGCAAAATAAATTTCTCCATTGTTGATAGATCATTTCCAGAATTTTTCCCAGTTCTAAAATGCATTCTGGAAATTCTTTTGAAAGAGTGCAGGTTTCATAGCATATTTTCTTTTATTTCTTTTAAATCTTTATATTTTCTTTTTATCACCTGAAATCAAAGACTTTCAAAGTGAATTTCAGGTTTAGAAACATAAAACATTAAAAAAAAATCTGCAGGGACTAATTCCCGATAACAGACTGACTGGAGAACAAGAGTTGTATTGAACTTTGCTAAAACTTTATCATTATCCACTGACACAGAAGGGCACCCAGATTTGGGATCATCTTGGGTGAATCTTTTTCCTAAGTTGAAACACTGGTTCAACTCATAATTTTGTGCACAACTCAGATAGTGTTTTTGATGTTGATCTGATTTAACATTCAAAACTAAATCGTAAATTTTTGCCAAATTTGAAAAAGACTTTCACACAAATCTTCTTTGTTCAACTTTGGTAAAAAAACAAACAACATATCAACTATATGTTCACTCTTGCACATGCAGCTCCAAAATAAACAGAGTGATGCAGTTTATATATATATATATATATATATATATATATATATAAACCAAGGTTTCTTCTATGCAACATTTCAGTTATGAACACTCTAAAAAAATCTCATTGAAGAGTTATTTTAAAAGGTCAATTTCTTTTTGGATCCACTTCACATGTACACACACACACACACACACACACACACACACCTGATGTGGCTAACAGGTGGTTATAAAGACAGTTAAACATTCCTTTACAATGAATGCTTAGGTGGTAAGTATCGTTTTCATCAGGATATTTAGATGTTGTTATTTCCAGCAGGATATCTAGATGCTAAGTGTTATTTAGATGAGAATATTTAGGTAGTAAGTATTATTTCCATCAAGATATCTACTTGGTAAGTGTTATTCTCATCAGGATATGTAGATGGTAAATGTTGTTTCTATCAAAATATTAAAAGGATAAGTGTTATTCCCATGAAAATATTCAGGTGTTAAGTGTTGTTTCTATCAGGATATTTTGGTGGTAAGAGTTTTCCATCAGAGTTATATTATGCAAAACACTGGAAACATTGTCTTGATTATTTCCAAATAGTTTACAGTTCCAGATTTTTTACAGATTATTTTTACATATTATTTTCATTTTACCAATTCATATCAAGAAATTATCGGGACATTTCAGGGTTTATTTTTTGGTAATTTCAAACAGAATTCCACACAGCAATCCTTCCTTGTTCAACTTAAGTGAGGAAAAATGACAAGTGCATGTGTTCACTTTTGTAAATGTTGTTCAAATACTAACCAATGTGGTGTGATGCAGTTTTTTAATACAAAAGTTCAAGGTCACTAGAACACTTGTCAGTTATAAGCATGTGTTTGTTTTGTTCTTTTTAATGGCATATCAACCTTCTTGGGTTATTATGCCAAATCCATCCTTCTAAAAGAATGGTAGTGGTACTATTTAACCCAAAGCTGGGAGGATAAGGGGGTTCCTACCTTTCCCAAGTGTATTTGTCCGAAAGTGAACATAATAGTGCGATAGGAATTTGAACTAGCTTACTACGATCCCGCAGTCTATTGCTTTAACCATAACACCACAAGGACACCCCCTATAAGCATGTGAAAACATCTCACGAGCCTAATGTTTAAAAAGTTTGGGGTTTTTTTAACAAACATTGTATAATGCATATTTACATCAATATTCATTAATATACTGACAGAAAATAAAATTGCAACATCTTGAATATTTTTCAATATACTCAAGATTAACATATAAATAATATAGGTATATTATAATAAATGATCATATATGGTTCAAATAGTTAAAAAATAAGAGTGTATCAACAGAATTCAGAATCTTTTTACAGTCAAGTTAAAAACACCAGTTTCCATCACATCAGATGTTTTAAAAGTTTGGTTTCTTTTTGGACAAACAGTATAATGCATATATTAATATATAGTGATTTACTAACAGAAAATATGTATTATGTATTGACAGTGATATAATGCATATATCAATATGTATTAATATACTGACAGAAAATAGAAATAGCAACACTGAATATATTTCAATTTACTCGATATTAAACATATAAACAATATAGCTATAACACATCACTCAATAAGTCCTGGGCCTGACATATAGATGGCGCCACTAATAAAAAAAAAAATCCAAATGATTTTTATGTGTCAAAATTTGAGCCTAATCAAATTATTAGTTTACAAATTACAGTTATTTAAGTCACCGGGGTTCAATCCCAGGTAGAGTCATAAAAAAAATGGTACTTGATGCCACCTTGCTTAATACTCAGCATTATAAGGTAAGGATCAAGGGTAAAGTGGAGCAATCCAGGGAATGGAGTAACGCACCCCCCCTACACCTCGGTATAGTAGCTATTGAAAAGGGAGTCTTCGAGTCACCCTCAAGTAAGGTCGCCGACTTTTCTTTAACTTACTGTTGCAAATTTCCAAAACAATGGAAAAATCTGAATTTCGTGTGTTGATAGAGCATTGCTTTCTGATGGAAAATAAATACTGTTCAAGCAAAGCAATGGCTTGATAATGGTTAAGAGGTAGTATGCTGACTTTAAATATGGTTGTACAGATACAAATGATGCTGAATGCTCAGATGGCCCAAATTCGGCAGTTGTCCCAGAAAAAAACAAAATATTCCACGAACTCGTTTTGGCCAATAGTAAATTGAAGTTGTGTGAAATAGCAGAGGAATTGAAGATATCAGAAGGCAGTGTATTCACCATTTTGCATGAACATTTGTCAATGAGAGAGCTGTGTTCAAAGTGGGTGTTGCGTTTGCTCACAATCAATAAAAAAAACAATGCGTTGACGATTCAGAGCGTTGTTTGCAACTGTTTTAACGCAACAAAAATGAGTTTTTGCGTAAATATGTGATAATGGATGGAACATGGAACCACCACATCAGTCTGGTGTCAAATCAGCAGTCAGCTGAATGGACAGCAGCAGGTGAAAGCCATCCAAAGTAACCAAAGACGCAAACATCAGCAGGCAAGGTTTTGGCCTCCATATTTTGGGATGCACAAGGTATTTTGTTCATAGATTACCTTGAGAAAGGAAGAAACATCAATAGCAAATATTATATAGCATTATTGGTGCATTTGAAGGAAGAAATCGCCAAAAAATGACCAAATATGAAGAAGAAAAAAGTGCTCTTTCACCAAGACAATGCATCGTGTTACAAGTCGATCGCAACAATGACAAAACTACATGAATTGCACTTCAAATTGCTTCTGTACCCACTCCATTCTCCAGATCTGGCCCCCAGCAACTACTGGCTGTTTACAGACCTCAAAAGAATGCTCTAGGGTAGGAGATTTTACTCTAATGAAGAAGTGATATAGGAAACTGAGGCATATTTTGAGGCCAAAGACAAATCATTCTACAAAAAAGGCATCAAATTGTTAGAGAAGTGTTGAAATCAGTGTATCACCTTAGAAAGAGACTATGTTGATGAATAAAATCGAATTTTGCCAAAAAGTTGTTTTATTAATTAGGCTTATTGAGTGATGTGTTATTTCAATAAATGATTATATATATACAGTTTAGTATGTAATCAAGTTCCAAAATAAGGAGCATATCAACAGAACTCAGATCTCTTTTACAGTCAAGCTAAAAACACCAGTTTCCCTCAGATCAAAGTTAAGCAATGATAAACCTGTTCAGTACACAGACAGGTAACTCTAAGAAACTTGAAGCCCGTGTGTCAGACTAAGCCATGCTTAATAAATAACAACAGTACTCAGACCCACACAGTACCCAGGTCAAAATTGGCATCAGTCTTCAGGGCATTGCAATTTCATTTTCCATCAGTATATTTAGTGAAAAAGAAATTTTAGTAAATAAACTTTTACATACCAAGAGGTAGGTAAGTAACTGCTGATCATCATAAACAAGGTCAAACTTAACCACATATGACTGGATACTTGTACTGGTCAGCAAATGCTTTGAGAACAGGTCAACAAAAAATATCTCACCTAACTGAAATATAAAAACACAGAAAAGTTATTATCAATTTCAGGTGATAGAAAATTCATCAATTACAATATAAATTATGTACATTCAGCTTTCCACCATAAAGGCGGCTTTCAACAGCCAATTAAGTTCAATACAGACTCGCTCAAAGGCTGCCTTCAGCAGCTATTAAGTTCAATGTTAAATTACATCCTATTTATAGAAATTTATAATATTCATTTATTATTAACTGCAAATAAATAAATCAGGAAACATAATCTATAATTAGCATTTACAGATATTTCCCTTAAGAAATTTTAATGATCTAAACAAGTGCAAATAAAAACACCACACTATTATTATTAAATGACAAATTGGATTAGAAATTACTTTATTCTCTAAGAGCATTGAAACAGAACTGCATCAATAACACATGCTGTTTTTACTGTACTACACTAACATACACACAAAAAGTAGATCTTTATAATATAGATAGTTAAAAATCACAGCCATTGTTATTTACTGAACTTAGCTTAGCATGGCATTAGGCCAGAATAGAACTTCCAATGAGAATTGAATTTACTAACAATGATCTGCAAGTCTAGCTTGTTAACCATAATATCATACAAGGCAACCAAACTGCATTACAGTAATTAATTTAACTTGAAAATTATCAAGATTTCTACAAATCATGATATAACAAAACATTAATTTCTCAAATATTACACCTATCACAAGTTATTACCAGTGAAAAGATTCATGCATATATTTGAATTTCTGAGATGATTCTTAAAAAAAAATAAACTGAATAACTTTATATAAATAGAATTTATCTTAATTATAATTCTGTCATTTTCAAGTCTTTCTAATCCATTAAAAAATTTACCTTTTTCCCCCCCCCTCTCAGATAAACCAAACTTAAAACTCCAATCATCTAAACTTAAGCATTCCTTCTTTGTCTCCCTTTTCTTCATTTTTTAACCCACCTCCAACACTGAATTTCAATACTAGGCAACAATGCATAAGTTTATCTATGCTGTATCTTTTTTAACCCTTCTAATTGTTTTCTTTTTTATCATACAACTTTAAACCACCCACTCACTATTTCTTTCTTTCTTTCTTTCTTTCACTAACTCATTTTTCAGTATTTCTGTGACCCAATTTTAGACTGTTCTTCATTGCTATCCATCCTTTCATATTTTTCTTAGCTCTCTTAACATATTCCACATTATCCCATGCAGAAATGGTTTTTTTTTTAGGTTTTTTTTAGAAAATTCAAAAATTCAAATGAAGTGAGGGTAACAGATTATATATTATGAAAATAATCCCTACATGGCCAAGAGCGAGTCTACACAGGTTTTACCAAATGGCTCCTGAGGATCACACAGGAGAAGCGGGTTAGGATAAAATACATTTCATTGATTGAAAAGACCCTTCATCTGTACAAAAATTAGCATAAACAAAAAAACAAAAAAAACACTTTTTCAAGAAACTAACAAAAAAATTTATTTCCCTTTTTCTATGATGAGTAATTTTTATCAATCCTATGTCTGCAAATATTACATATTTCAGATCTTATATATATATATATATATATATATATATATATATTGTAACAGTGTTGGTTGTCACCATCTCACTTTGTGTGTTTGTGGCAGACCAAATGCAGCATAATTTGGAGAGTGCTCAATATCTGTGATAAAGCTATCATATAATAATAATAATAATAAATAAATATATATTAGTTTATATATTATTTCAAGAAAAATCCAATATTTGGTCACATTAGGATAATAAATTTATTTCCATCCTGTTAAGAGCACTGATATGAATCAAAGGCTCTAAAATAATTTTTAACAGGACTTCATTAAATCCAATAGGAAAATAAAATAATTTACATTGCAACCAGATAGGAGGGATAGTCAAAGGAAGGAAACAGAGGGAGGAATAGTAAAAGGAAGGAAGGAGAGGAAAAAACAAAATCCATTTCAGCTATGTATAGCCTTTACCCATGTAAGGCTTGTTCCAGTCCCTTCTCATTTCTTGTTAAGACAACTACAAAACCAAAAAAATTAACACTTTAGCAATTACAGTGATACAAATCCACATTTCAACTATTTCTAACAAAAATTATCAATTTTTCTTTGAAAGGTACCAAAACCCCTGCTGTTAATAGTAAGATTTCTTTGACCATGTTAAAATATTTATACCAATTTTATAAATTATAGTTAAATATTCTCTTTGACTATCTATTCAAATTTACTACAGTAGTTTAAATTTATTTCTATGCCTACATCTAGCTATTAAATCACATCTGATTTAATAGGTTACCGGGATCAGGATACAACATAATTTGTATCTTTTCTTCTAGACACAAATTACATCTACCATCAAAGTAGCTCAGAGTATTAGACCATTGAATTTCTGGGGTTAAACCCTTATTTTTCAATTTCAAAAATTATTTTAGTACCTTTGATTCATATCAAAGCTCTTAACAGGATGGAAATAAATCTATTATCCTAATGTGACTGAATATTGTTTTTTTCTTGAAATAATATTATATACTCTGCGAATTTATTTACATTGAGCTCTCTACCAGGAATACTTAAATATTCAAAAGTTGAATGATTTATTTGTCCTGACAGAATTGTTCCCTGCTCCGGATTTACTGGATTGAAGAATACCTATTAGTTTTATATATATTTAATAGCATGGAAGCTTGTCTGCAAGCACAGGTTTCATGATGTCTTATAAATGACAATTATCAGATTCTCTGCCTGAGGAGTGTCGTTTATAAGACGTCATGAAATCTGTGCTTGCAGACAAGGTTCCATGCTATTAAATATATATAAAAAACTGATATATATTTACTTATTATATATATATATATATATATATATATATATTACACACACATAGATTTTTTTCAAAAATAAAAACAAAGCTTTCCAAATGAAAAAAACGTTTTGGGTTTAATATATTTTCCATTTTACAATTCAGGGTACCATTACAACTTTTACAATTCAGGGTACCATTACAACTTTTATGTTATAACAGAAATCTGACTCAACAGATAAACATGCAATCATACACAGAAAATTATATAAGATCATTTTTTAGATGCTTGTATGTGTCTGATGATCATAAGAAATAAAATTAGATCCCTCCAATTTTCTCACTTCTTGTCAATTATTCATCACCCCTAAGATTCATGATAAAATATTTAAAACCATTACACATTTTTTGTTTTTTGACATATATTCATTTATATATCCATTGTTTTGGTTTAGTTTCTTGGTTTATTGGCATATCAATCTTTGTGAGTCATTTGATGCCAAAGTAATCCTTGTAGAACACCAGCATTGATACTATTTAACTCATAGCTGGGGAGATAAAGGGGATCATTACCTTTACCAATGGTATCAATCCAAAAGTGAATGTAATAGTTTGAATTTGCTTACTTCAAGGCCACAGTCCAGTACTTTAGTCATTATTCCATGGAGACTCAGCTTACATTTTGTTTCTTTGGGTTTCATAGCATATCAACCTTTGTAGGTTATTTAATGCCAAATCAATTTTTATACAAATAAACAGTTCTATTTCAAATAATTCAGTTTAGCATAAGTACACAGTTTAAGTGTCAAAAACATTTCTATTTCAAGCTATTCAGTTTAGACAAACAGTTCTATTTCAAGCAATTCAGTATAGCATAAGTACAGTTTCAATGTCAAAAACAGTTCTATTTCAAACAATTCAGGTTGGCATACAAAAACAGTTCCATTTCAAACAATTCAGTTTAGCATAAATACACAATTTAAATGTCAAAGACAGTTCTTATTCAAGCGATTCAGATTAGCATAAGTCTGCAGTTCAGTTCTATTTGACCCATAGATAGGATCCTATCAGGAGCTACCACTCAAGCCCAGAGTGGACCTGGGAGCAATGGCAATGAAGGGGTACTTCACATTCTCCAAAGCTCCAGCATTACTGGAACCTTAACATCAGATTGTCTAGTGTCATATCCAGGACACTTACATATCCATCAAGTGACTTCTATATATCGTGACTAGAAGGGTCACCTGGCATTGCACAAGAGGAAGGAATAACACTAAATATAGCAGTATAGTAAGAAATGTGTTCTATGATATACTTTTTACAAAAACAATTTATTTATTCATTTTGTTTATTTTTACTTACAAATTGAAATAGAGTTTTGATTCATTATTAAATGAACAAAACGTAAATGAGAAATATATTGATTATTATAGTGTTTTAACACATACATAATAGCAACAGCAGCCTGGAGACATAAAAGACAAAAGGTAATTACTTCCCTTATCTACCAAAGAATTCTGTTGTTAACAACTAGGTGGCATTGTCAAACCTATATTTAAGAAAGGAACACAAAAGTCAAAGTCTCTTCTTCCTTACAGCATGCCTTGATGACAACATGACACAGGTTTAGTTTGGTTTCTTTGTTTAATGGCATATAAACCTTTGTGGGTTATTTAATGTCAAAGCCATCATTGTAGGACAGTAGTGGCACTATTCAACCTATATCTGTGAAGATAAGGTAATTCATATTTTCCTAAGGGTAATTGTCTGAAAGTAAATGCAATAATGGGACAAGAGTTTGAACTTGCTAACAACAATGTCGCAACTCAGCAGGCTAGCCACTATACCATATAGACTACCCCTCATATCTGTGGTTCCACAAAACAGAGGCTTTTCACCCCAACAAACTTTGTGTCATAATGAATACAATACCACAGAACAATGCACTTATTGAATAAGCAAGTCTTCACACAAAATTTGTATTTCTCTTACATGTATATACAATAAAGACTTTTTAACCAATGCTAAGGACATTTCTTAACACACACACTTTATGTACAAGTTTGTATTTCAGTGTTATAATTGAATTCATTTTATTAAGTTGGCTCAGGCAATAAAATATGTAGTTAATTCATCGTGAATTGTTCTCACTTATTCTGTATAAAGTAAAGTAAAGCTGGCAACCATTGTTGAAGGTGACCTGATGGCTCTCTTTTCAATAGCTACTACACCAAGGTGTAGGGGAGTGCACTACTCCTTTCCCTGGATTGATCCACTTTACCCTTGATCCTTACCTTATAATGCTGAATGTTAAGGAAGGTAGCATCAAGTACCATTTTTTGAGTTTTTGGTATGACTCAACCTGGGATTGAACCCCGGTATCCTGGACCATTGGCGAACACTCTACTCATTAGGCCAATGTACTTATTCAAATGAAGTGACCCTCACTTCATTTGAATTTTGGAATTAACAGATGATATATATATATATATATATATATATATAGACACAAAGGTTTTTCTAAATTAAAAACAAAGCTTTCCAAATAAAAAGGTGTTTTGGGTTTAATGGATTTTTTATTTTACAATTCAGTATAAGTTTTCTTTGTAAGAAAAGATGTGACTTTTCAAAATCTTTTTAATGATTTCAATTCTGAGGACTTTATAAGAAATATAAAAATTTTCCCTGTGAAGAAATGTTTAAAGGTCTTAATTTGATTTCAGAAGATGAAAGACAATTGTAGTGGTTTGTGAAAGATCTGAAAATTATCCAAGTTGGGATACATAAAAAGTACCCATAAATCATCTAATCAACCCAAAACCAATTTTGCTTTCATTGCTAGACAAATCTAGGTGAAAATTTTATGCAAACCTAGGTAAAAAATTTTATACTAAAATGTCCCATTATTCCAATAATTTAGTTACAATTAAACAGATATTTTATATCATAATAGACATTCTCTCAATTATAAAAAAGTTAGGCACTTTCAGAATCAACCTTGAACTTAAAAGCAACACTTACATGGTGACAATTAGCTGGTTATTGTAGCAAATCCTTGCAAATGATTTAATTTCTCAATAGATGTTCCTCAGTTGGAGCCAGACATAAGCTAGGCTTAGGAATAATCTTGAAACATTGAGTCTAATGAGAAAATTAATGAAATTGTTGTTGGGTTTTTTTTGCTATAACCTATAGTGTTACACTAAAAACTTATTGCAAAGTTTATTTTGAACATTAAATATTTTCTTAATGTGTATATTGTGTGGAGTGATGTCATCAGTTAGAGTAGTTTCAATGAAAATCACCAGGTGGCAGCCATATTGAAATATATGTGGAACATTGAGTGATCCCTGTATGTCACCACGAAATAGACAGCAATATTGAACTATGATAGTTGTAATAAAGCAAAGGTGAGAAATTACTTTTTAATAGTTTTGATGAAATGCTGAACTGAATAATAGTCATGTACAAGTTACTATTAAAATCGAAGAAAACCTTTTTGAAAAATGAACACAAAAAATGTCTGTTATACGTGATTATCTGATATTTGTTTTTAGCCAGAATTTAAAGCAACAGATTTCGAGTAAGTTATAAAATATCAACTTACTGATGTGCCAATAACAGCAACTTCAATCCCAGTGAATGTGTGCCACCAGCATAGTGCTGAAGGAAAGCCTGACAAAAAAAATGGAAGTCAATAATATATACAATCTAAATGTTTTACTGTTACATATTTCTACACCTTAAAAACCAAAGTAAAGCTCAGAATTAATGGGAATGAAGAAATTGTATTAATTTCATTACAAAGAGGTACTAAAAAGTTCTCAGCCCAACCAAGGGAATGACCACATATTATTCTATAAACTCATGCCACAGTTCAACATACTTGGCAGATCATTTCTTATGCTTCTTTAACTCTTCTCATTTTTTTTTACATTAACGAATAAATAAATAAGTAAATAAATAAAAGGTTATTTATATCTTAGGTGAGTCAAGAACTTTTCAGTACTACATTGTACATATAAGATTTTCTAAAGTATAGTTAATGATAGCACTAAGATCCTTCATTATCATTTCTTGGCCTTTAGACCTGGGAAGCACATAAAATAGTTAACAGCTAGAGTTCCAGAGGGCCTAACCAGCACCTTCCTATACAACCAAAAGGGGTAAGAGCTTAGATTACTGCCTGGTGCGTGAGGCCAATAGAAATAAGCAGTTTTTAAAACCACCCGATGAAAAGCTTGCTTCTTATGGAGCACTCCCACATTGAACCAATCTTGTGTCACATTCTGATTTGTTGGAGAGGTCAGATAAACACTTAGGTCCTTCATAGACAAAATGTTTACATTTCTCAGTGCATATAAAACAGGAGTGGTCAAATTTTAGTCCATGAAACCTTTAATTTGTGGTTCAGTTGGCTGAACTCTTTTTCTCAGTACAGTTTATATAAAAGATAAGAAAAAGATTTCAAATCTTATGATTATCTACTGAGTATAAACAGCAGCAACACAAGATAAAAACAAGTTTATTATTTAGTCAGTAAAATATACTTAATTTAAATCAGGATATAAGATTTAATTGAGTAAAATAATCAAAATTTTGACAACATTTGGCCTATATGTTACTTTGTAATAACTTTCAAGAAACTAAACATATCAGGTGGCCCATATATACCCCTGAGAGAGAATTAAAATTTTGGCAGGGTGAACAAAAGTATAGAGTTCCACGGGAGGTGAATGTACTAGTTTGCATTTATGAATCCCTTTATGATAAGAGAACAAAAATCATTGGGTCACATAGACTAGTTGCTAAATATGATACACCGAGCAGAATACCTGATTGGGTGTGATAACCACAAGTGTTGTGTCATTCACATATATGATACACCTAGCAGAATACCTGATTGGGTGTGATAACCACAAGTGTTGTGTCATTCACGTATATGATACACCTAGCAGAATACCTGATTGGGTGTGATAGCCACAAGTGTTGTGTCATTCACATATATGATACACCTAGCAGAATACCTGATTGGGTGTGATAACCACAAGTGTTGTGTCGTCCACATATATGATACACCTAGCAGAATACCTGATTGGGTGTGATAACCACAAGTGTTGTGTCATTCACATATATGATACACCTAGCAGAATACCTGATTGGGTGTGATAGCCACAAGTGTTGTGTCATTCACGTATATGATACACCTAGCAGAATACCTGATAGGGTGTGATAACCACAAGCGTTGTGTCATTCACATACCTGTTTGAAACACATGGGTCATTTAAATGAATAAACAATATCGAAGTTGAAAGTGCAAATTCAAACACCTTTCTTAAAGAATCTATTGAAATGACTTTTGATTTTGAAGCAAAGTCTATGTACACATTTAAAGGAACTGGATGAACGAAAAAAAAACAGTAGCAAAATATCCTAAGCTTTATGAAACTGTTCAACAGTAAAGTTTGGGTTTAGCCATGTACATTATTTACTAAGCAAACAGAGAAGAACTTGGAACATAGAACATGGTGATTTGGAGCTCCAACTCACAAACCTACAACCTAATATTCATAATTTCCTCAGCTCTTCAAACCCATCCTTCCCATTTAAAAATAATTCAAGAATAAAAGGTGAATTTACATTTATAGTTTACTGATTGGACCCCTTCACATGGATGAGCTAAGGCAGGATGACCAGCTAGAACCTACATACAACAGCTCTGTGCCGACACAGGATGTAGCCTTGAGGACCTACCAGAGGCAATAGACGATAGAGAAGGGTGGCAGGAGAGGGTCAGGGATATCCGTGCTGATGGCGCGGCATCATGATGATGAGGAGGATTCTTTTCTCATGTAAATTGTATTAAACACTGTTAAATTAGTTATGTTTTTGTAATTCAATGTTCAATTGATTTATTAGGGAATAAATAGAAATTAAATTTGGTTAAAAGGAGTGCATCAAGTAAAATGTTTGTGAAGACCTGATCTAGATGAATAAATATTATTGCATACATATAGTTTTTATACCTATATAAACATGTTTAAAATTATATATGTAAAAATAAAAAACATGAATGTAAATTCTATTTGTCTTGCAGATCTCAAACATCTGAAGATTATGCATATGACTCTTATATTAAGCAAGTTTGTACTATTTATAGTCATTTTATTACTTTCTTCTCTCTGATCATACATATGACAAGACCTGAAGAATGGAATAACTAAATCATGTTAACACCATAAAGAATATTAAATATTTAATTATCCAAATGATTCCAGGTATCTTAATGACACTTCTGAAAGGTATCAACAATAAATAAACATCAATCAGTATATCAATATATATCAGCATATATATATATATATATGAAGGGAAAAAAAGACAATCCAAAGAAAAAAGGCTTTATAACTTTTCAATATTTTTCTTAGAATTATTCTAAGTTAGAAACAGAGTCAATAATAGATTTGCATAAGCAATATGTTTAACTGTTATAGGAAGCCATTTGCAATGTTAAATTAATTAAAAGTATAAAATAAAAAGTTTTTTAAATACCTTTAGCTTTTTTAAACTTTATGTGCGTTGCATCATCAACTTTCCACAACTGATTGACCTTTGACTCTGGGTCCTTAAAAAAAAAAAAAAAAAAAAAAAAAAGGTTACTGTATTTGACAGCATATAAGACGCACCCCAATTTCAGCAGGGCAAATCAAGAAAAAAAAAAAAAACGCTAATATCAAATGTGATGAAATTAACATAATGAATATTATCAATGATAACACTTTTAATCTGCATAACAGCCTTTTAAATAATGACAATAGGTATATGAAAGTTACTCTAAATTTTAAGCTAATAGGAGTTGCCAGGTAGCTAATTTTGGCCAACTATCACAAATTTTAAACCTACATAAGGCATATAAGACATAGGGGAATTTTAAAAGTGCGCCTTATATGCCATCAAATATGGTAATTTTAATTTTGTTGAATTAACTACTTAATAACAATAAAAATGATTAATCTATATCATTTTTATTTCAGTTTCCTCCTTTCCTTCTCACTCAACTTTAATATTTATCTGCTGACTAAAAAACAAAAAAATTCTGAATGACTTTCTTTTTTTGTTTTGTTTGGTTTGTTTAACAACAGATCAATTCCTTATGGATTATTTACTGCCAAGATTGGATTCATTTCAAAATGTTTGATTGCAATCACAATCAAAATTATATTTTCAATGTTCAATAGCATTTTTTTAGATTGCACTTTTTTCTTTTTTTTATTTGTCCATAATAATTTGTTTGCATACAGTCATGGTTTCATGTATTTCAATCAAATACAAACAATTTTCAAACAGATCTATTTGGCCCATAGATTAGACCCTAACAGATACTACCACTCCAGGTTTGGTTGCTTTGTTTAATGGCATATCAATCTTTGAGGGTTATTTAATGCCAAAATCATTCTTGTAAAAATGTTATATAACATTTGACATGGATTTTCGGTTTGTTCCTAGTGACCCTGTGTGCTTTGACAAGCTGTCATGTTGTGAGTAGTAAACAGGGGGATGGCAACATGTCGGGGCAGTCAGGTCCTACAGGTGTGTAACCAGAAGGAGGCCACGTGATAACTACACGATCAGATATAGACAGAGACCAGAGAATCAGGAGTCAAGCCAGGGGTAGGCAGCCGATCAGAGGTGTCTTGGACGTCTCTGATGATATGGCTTGGAAGGGGGTGTAAGTGTTGGCACCCTATGGCTTCCGGAAGAAGATATGGGGCAAGAAGAAGTCCCCGCTCTGAGTATATGTCTCTCCATCTATCTCCCAAACTAACAACAAACTATTGGCCCCTTTTGAGAATAAAATGAGAGATATATTTTTATAAAGAAGTGTTTCATTCATTCATTATGTTTGATTACTTTACCACAAAAGAACAACAGTGGTACTATCTAACCTATAGCTGGGGGATAAAGTGGGTTTTCATACTTTTCCCAAGGGTATTAGTCTGAAAGTGAATGTAATATCACAACTGGATTTTGAACTTGTTTACTACGATGTCACAATCCATCACATACTATGCTACAAGAACTACCCCCAGAGTGTGTGCGTGTATATATATATATATATATATACATATATACATATATTTCATTAAATAGTAAAGAATGAAAACATGCTTAAATTAACAACTACTGCTAACTAGACACACACACAGTGTGAGTGTGTGTGTATAGTTGGGCAGCAGGCTTTCATTTAAGCATGTTTGATTAAATAATAAAGACACATTTTGTCTATATAATTTTATTAAGATCCTTTCAAGTTTCCTGATAAGTGTCTTGGTTTCAGGTTGGAATTGGTGAATGAATTTACCAAAATAGTAATAGCCATGACATATAAGATCCATAAGATTGATCGTTCTATAATGAAAGATTATGTGCTTAATGTAAATACATTGGCTAAAATGCTTTTTTCTTTAAATACTATACTCATAACAATGTTGATTGCAACTATAGCTTTACACAAGAAATGATCTGTAGGCAATGATGGTGAATATGACCATCACAGAGTTTTCAGGCAGGACATGGTCTTCTGTACTATAGACCAGAATATATAAATTCAAAATTTAAAAGAAACAAAAAAAATTGAGACAGCATTCATTAATCAGGGAAAATAGAATAGGTATTTGTTTACATGTTTGTATTTTAAACCACTTTAGATTTCTTATCTAACAGTTTTTCTGGGTAAAGAAAAGTCACTTTATGTCAAATTGAAGTTACAAATATGGTATATAATAGTGCCACCAAAAGACCTTTCAAAGAAAGATTTTACAACGGTAAAACATTTCAAAATAAAACATTATTCAAACAGCACAGTATTATCAAAATATATTTTAGAAAAGAAAGATAAAAATGGAGAAATCCAAGAATTCAAATGAAAATTTTTAAAAAGGCATATGCATGCAATGCAAGATCTAAAACTTATAATTTCTGTTTGGATGGAAAATACAGAATAGTGATGCTTCTCTACCTAAAGTATCAACCAAGAAATCTGAAATGGTCGCAAAATGCAAACATGAAAACAAATACTTTTTATGCAATCTACTTCCCAATTAATGAACATTTACTGATTTTTTTTCATACCTAACTTGTAAATTCTAGTATATGATACAGAAGACCATATACAACATGAACACTATGAAAATCATATCCAAATTCATTGCCTGAAGATTGCATCCTACATGAAACTATTGTTGCAAAGTTTTTTAGAGATATTTTTTAAAAACTGCTGTATATACAATGCATATTTAGGCAGCAGCTATTCATTCAAAAATAGTTGTTTTTCAAACAACAGACAAATATTGTTCAATCAACATTCTCTAGGGACTAAATTATATAGAACTGTACAACATTCTTATTAAATAACATTACAATTCTTCCTGCTTCTAAACACATAACACCAATTACTAATATTCTTGATGATGACCACATTTGTAAAAAAAAAAAACTTTGGACAATTTTTATATAACCAGTTTATGTCCCATTAGTTGTCATTGCTTTTTAAAGTTCTGATTTTCCAATGACCAAAAAAAACAGTCATGGAAAACAGGTTATGACTTTGGTTTCTGGACAGAAACATTTCAGCTACTTTATACAGTTACACAAAAAAGAAAAAGATTCAGTTTAGCTAATCTGATGGGCATAAAGTAAGTATCTAGTTTAGCATCATACCAAGATTATAAATCAAACTTTTCACAAAAACTTCCAAATTTTTGAAATTTTCAAAAATTAATTTACTCCAAGGTCCCATTTGTAAAATTTAGTGACCATGGAGCTTGCTATCCTTCAATTACATAACACCAGATGGAAAGCGAACAAAAACATTTAGTGAATCATAATAGGATGAAGTTTGAAGTAATACTGAAAAAAACAAATTTATTTTAAACATTGATGAGTTATTCAAAAGAAATATCATAAGTTTTAGAACTAATGTTTCATAACCAATAAAATAAACACTGTAAAAAAATTTTTTAAATATCTTCCAAAAATTTAAAAAAATTTACTCACCATTAGAGCTAGAGCTGGGACAATAAACATGTCCACTTGTGTGGTGATCACCAACAGCCATGTGGCAGAAGGATCAAAACAACTAGCTACAATAGGTCGATCTTCAAGCCATGGCAACAGTTTCATTTCTGACCGTTGACCATGGACACTCCAACGTATCAGAACATGACCTGCAATCAAATAGAAACTTTTACAAAGTTTGAAAACAAAATGAGTTTCTTGCCAAGTTCTGAAAAAAAGGAATTAAATCAACTTATATGGATTACATTATGCCTGACTTTATTATGCAAGTTTCATTAACTTCCATAATAAAATTGATATTATCGAACTGATATTGGTAATATTTTCAGGATAATAGTTATCATCATAGGAAATGGACTTAGCAAGCCAAGTTCAAATCTTGGATGAGGCAGTTTGTATTTTACTTCCTGCTAATACCCTTGATAAAGGCATGAATCCATCTCCTCTCACTCCAATTATAGATAAATAGTAAGTCTAGAAGAATGAAAACTCAGAAACCAGCTATACTTTGCTTAAAAATTGACTTTGTGATGCATCCTGTTATGGCAAAAGTGTTGGATAAATGCACCCACCCAAGCTGAAACACTGCTACATAATCTGGAATGAGCCACTGCAGGCATTGGCCTCCATGTCAATACACACAAGACGGAATATATGTGCTTTAATCAAAGAGGCGACATCTCCACACTAAATGGTAGCTCTCTAAAACTAGTTGACAAGTTCACCTACCTAGGGAGCAGTGTCTCAACAACCGAGACAGGCATCGACACGTGACTAGCAAAGGCATGGACAGCTATCGATAGGCTATCAGTCATATGGAAGTCAGATCTGACCAATAAAATGAAGCACAGTTTCTTCCAAGCAGCGGTCATGTTTATACTGCTAAATGGATGCACTAAACGGACGCTAACAAAACATATGGAGAAAAAGCTTGACGGCAACTACACAAGAATGCTGCCAGCAATATTGAACAAGTCCTGGAGACAGCACCCCACAAAGCAGCAGCTGTACGGCCACCTACCACTCATCACAAAAAATATCAAAATTTGAAGAAACAGACATGCAGGAGACTGCTGGAAAAGTAGGGACAAGCTCATAAGTGATGTGCTCCTGTGGACCCCTTCACATGGACGTGTAAAGGCAAGACAACCAGCTCAAACCTACATACAGCAGCACTGTGCTGATATGGGATGTATCTTTGAGGACCTACCAAAAGCAATGTATGATATGGAGGGGTAGCGAGAGAGGATTAGGGATATCAGTGCTGATAGAGCAACATGATGATATTGTGTAAGTTTCAGCTTATAACATCTATTCTAATAAAAAAAAAATATTGACAATAACTTGTTTTGTGGGAGTCAGGTTTTATGCAAAGGAAATTAGTTATATGACAGATATAGATATATAAATAATACCATCATTTTTTATGAATACAATGCTAGTTTATAAGCAAATCCAAAAGATATAGGTCACAGAAACATATTTGGGTAACATACGAGGGTGAGTCAAAGAGTAAGACCTTTGTCTTTATTACAGAAATAATTACCAACATAGGAACATGTATCATACATCAAAATGAAGCTGGTCCTTTGTTGATCACATTCCTACTTCTTAACATAGTTACCATTTCTCTCAATAGCAATGTTCCAACTTCAAATGTGAACATGTTCTTTAAGCCACTTTATCACTACAGTTTTTACTTCCTCATCACTGGCATAATGTTTGCCTCTTAAACCCTCTTTCATAGAAGCCAAAGAGATGATAATCTGAAAGCACTAAATCTTGCCCGTCAATAATGTCCTCCTTCTGCACGACAATGCCCAACCACACACAAGCATCAGGACAAGGGAGACAACCACTTCATTTAGGTGGACAACTTTACTGCATCCTCTATACTCACCAGATTTTTGTATGGTGTTTTCCATTCTCATATATTGACAGACAAGTTTTCATCTTTCTGAAAAGGCTGGAGAACCTAGTCTACCCTACTATTCATCCATTGCTAAAGAGAGAAGAGATGGATTCAAGTATTTCCAAAGGACATAAGCACAAAGCAAAATACAAACAGCCCCATCAAGAATTTAAATTTGGCTTGCCAAGTCCATTTCCTATAATCATGACTATAATGCCATTCATGCTTCCTAGTTCATCCAAGAAGGAGGAAGAGTCCCACAGTGTATTGGCTAATGTGCTAGACTGTAACATCATAGCAAACAAGTTCAAATTCTAGCAATGCTATTACATTCACTTTCAGACTAATACCCTTGGGGAAGGTATGAATTTCCAACTATGGGTTAAATATTACCTCTATTGTTCTTCAACAATTAACCCAAAATGGTTGATATGGCATTAAACAAAGAAACTAAACCAAACCTGTTTCATCCAATGTAGATCTACATTCATCACAAAAAAATTACTGCTAAGAAATCAATTTTCATCAACTTTTACATCTAAATTACATATTTCTCTTTGTGATTTTTACTTGAAGGTAGCAGTTTGGTTGTTTTCATGCCTTTAATATTTTACATCTTTTCTCTTGCTCACAATACCAGGTTTGTCAAATGTTTTCTTGCTTATTACCCATTTAATTTTTTTTTCAAGTCTCTTTTTGTGACATTCTTGAAGGGAGTTCATTTTCTTGTCCTTATCTTGCCAATATTTTCAAATTTCTCTATTGATTGTTCTGCAATTACTTTTCCACTTTTTCACCAACAAATGGATACCAGATAATAGCCAAAGAGGAGGTTGTCAGAGAGTATTTGGTTAAAACTTTGTGACTATAATAATATCTATAAACCTAGAATGAATATAGTTTGAATAAATCAATAGATAAAAAAAAGTTTATGTTGAACAACCTGTCACAATTTGCTCAGGAAAGTAATTGTAATAAATTCAAACATAAGATTCCAGTCAGTTGCTTGCACCACAGAGAGAGTCCTACCACCTTTTTATAGACAAATTACAATGGTGGAACTGATACTTCTGTTTTCTTTACACAATAATAGAATTGATACTTCTGGTTCTGTAAAACTCAAGAAACAAATCATAATTCAATTTAATATTGATTTTTTATTATAAATTGGTCTTTACATTTAAAAAGTCCCTCACAAATGTATTCATGTTGAAGGTTTGTGAGCTTCTGTAACATAATGCTGAATTTCCTGAGCCATGTTTTGGTTTGGTTTTATGGCATATCAACCATTGTAAGTTATTTAATGCCAAACCTTGTTTATTCATATATATATATATATATGTAAATATATGATTTGTAAACATTTTTGTAACATTTTTAAGTGAGTCTGAGCTCTTTTTTTTGCACAGTTAAATAGTTTCAAGTATTTCTATCAAATATGAATAATTTTATTTATTATTAATCATTTGTTTGCTCAAAGTTACATGGATATACATATGATGTGTAAGTATATAGTTTGTTGCTAATTTCATTTTTAAATGAGTTAGAACTAATTTGTTTGCACACTAGAATTGTTATCGTTTCTACACAGTTAAAGGGTTTCAATTATTGCTATCAAACACTATTAATTTTTTTCAACAGTCAAGTGGTTCCAATTATTCTTATATAATATCAATAATTCAATTTAGGCACACAGTTAAAGAGTTTCAAGTATTGCTATTTAACACTAATAATTCTATTACATTACTCATTCATTTGCACACAGCTAAATGATACCAAGTATTGTTTTGTATGACTAACAATTCATTTAGATAGTCATTTGTTTACTCACAACTATATAGAACTGTTTAGTTCTATTTCTAACAATTCGATTTAGCATAAGTCATTTGTTTGCATACAGTTTAAATGTCAAACAGTTCTATTTGATCCATAGATAGTACCCTAGCAGGTTGGAAGCAATGACAGTCAAGGGGTACTCCACATTCCCCAAAGCTCCAAGACTGGAGTCTCACCATCAGCTGGTTCAATGTCATATCCAGGACACTTTTTGGAGGAGTCTTACCCCTCTGCAGAGATGCAGTCAATGCATTCTACAGGTCCAGCCAACTAGACTAATGCCTTGTGTGACAAGAGTCAAATTCCAAATATTGCACTATATGCAAATATATTTGAAATACATATATCATAGCCCATTGGTTATTCAAATCAAAATTCTTGGTTGAAATAATACCGAGTCATCTATGTAATCAGCCAACAGAATTTTTCACTGCAACCAGAAGTGAACCCCAATATCAACAATAATAACATTGCCAGGTTCAACAGTGAGAGGAATTTTCCAGCACCAACACAGAGGCTATTTTCAAGATAATTTAATCCAGTAGACTGTCTCAAAGATAGTTTCTGTCTGTTGAGCAGAACGGATTGTATTTGTAAGCTTCTCTTAATGGTATAATGGTTTATTTCATTATTACACACAATTTAAGAGAGGCTTCCTGTTCACAGTCAACAACTTGTGATTGGATACACAATCCTTCTCTGCTATATAAAAGTAGTCACTGACACCAAACGGAAGCAATAGGAATAATTTAAGCTCCTTTCACTGGTACCAGCACAGACCCCAAACAGACGCCTCTCTTTTCAGCCAAAGCAGAAAACACCATGGTCAAATAATCAGCCAATGCCAGGAATCCAGCCAATCACAGCCGTAGTCTCAAAACAGCCCTTTTAAAGTTTATAAGTCTTGCTTTCAATCTTTTACAGGTACTACAAAGATGATGCCAGATATCATGAGTACTCAGAACTAAAAACCAGTTCACAAGATAACGACACTGCTCAGGCTAACATCAACTATACCCTCCAGTAACCAGCGACTCAACAGCAGAGACATCAATCATGTAACTTCAGCAACAAGACATGCCCAACTCTCTGACCATCTCCAAATACCTGGCCATTCAGCTACACCTATGATCTGCCCAGAGCATCAAGGCTCAATCCTGATCTTCTAGACTTGCTGTCACCAAGAACTACTAGACAGCCAATTTTATGTTTTTGATACCAACAGGAACTGCATTCGACATCACAAACTTTCAACACCTCAGAGACTACATAGACCATATGATGCATATTGATTTTTCACAGAGTCATCAATCAAGAATTTCTCTATGCAGGATGCACCTGTGTAAACATATTCACAACTAGAATACAAGCAATATGTGGGTATAAGCAGATCATATGTGTTGACAACTAGAAACATGTAGGCATTGTGAAATCATATATACAGATACCCACAGCAGTAATGGTCAGTCTCAGATACATGGTTGGGCAGACAAGAAGTCTGGAAAGTGCCTGCAAGTGTCCAGAGGGGTGCAGTAGTCTCCTGGCCAAGAAGCAGAACAAGTGCTAAATGGGACCCAGAGTATGAAAGCACAACATGGGTTAAGAAAAGTTCAATATAGCAGTAGCCAGAGTCCTCCATCAGTCCTTCTTCTCCCTGTCACTGTTTCTCATACACATACAGTAGTTTCAACCCCTTTCAAGAAATAAAGTTGTGAGAGCTGTATTTTTGTAAAGGAATATGTTATGCTCCTTCATTCATCACGTTATACAACACATATTCAGCCACAGCGATTCTGCACACACTCCAATTCTTTGTGTACGATTTGCCAAATAAAAATTTTAGCTTTTAAACCTAAACAATCAAGCCATCGAACTCTTTGCCAAGTCTTTGACAACATCACTCTCCTCTTAATAAAAGTTTGTGGCACTGATATCTTTATCCATCACTACAACATATACCACAATTCAATTATTGGTATACCCCTGCAGAAAAGTTCATTATTTTGATACCAAATTTGACTATTTTTACCATCTTTCAGAATAGGTTCTGTTTGCTGCTCCATTATTTCCACAGAGAAGTTTCTCATTATTTCGACACCAAATTTTATGAATTTTGCCATATTTTTCTTTCAGATTGTTACCATGGAAGTTCTAGAAGAAATTACTTATGATTCAGACTCAGAATCATGTGAAATTAGTTAATATGAAGTCAATTTTGGTTATGATGACTCAGATACAAATGATACACATGCTGCCATACATATTGCAGACAATAACATTTCTATTGATTATCATAAAAATTTATGGTGATTTAAAGATCTTAGAATAATTTCTGGGTTTTTTTTTAACAGTTGTTTTTTTTTTTTGCTGGAAAAAACAGGATTGGGCATGACCAAAGATTGGAAAAGGAAGTACTGAAAGGATTCAGAGACTTTTCAGAAAATAGAAAATCATAAAATCAATAAGAAATCTGACGCTTTTTAATAAGTAGTTCCTTTCCAAAAACTTGAGGTATTAATCATCAAAACACAAAGAAAAGAAAATGTAGCCTCCACTGGAACATCTTTCAATGTTCCCTTTTAATCTCCAAATTTTAAATGGGATATTATCAAGGTAGAAAGGAAAGTAATAAAAAAATATATATAAAGACAAGTTTTTGGACAGAAAACAGAATAAATTATTCAGTTATATTGATTTGCAAGAGTGTTTTTTTTGTTTTTTTTCTGTATTTGGGATATAAAAAAAATGGGTGAAAATCGATCAATATTTCCAGGACATCCATTAAAAGAGCAAAACAAATAAAATGGCAAAAAAAAAAAAAAAATACAATTAATAGGACAAAAAAAAGCAAAAACCCAAGAATATGATTAAAGGCAAAATTGTACATTGCAGTTTTTTCTTTTACTTCTCGCAATGAGGATTTGAGGGGGAAGGTGTTATTTAATTATATACATTATTTCTTTGGCTTTTTATTTATTTATTTATTTAATTACTCGTGAAAATACAACTGTGATCATTCATCATAATTATATATTTTGACTCATGTTTTCTCCCATTTTTTTTTTCCAGCTGCTCTTTTATTGCAATTCACTTTGTGTCACCATTCTACAACAGCGCAGATACAGCACAGATCAGTGTGAACTGCTACAAAAAAAAACAACTAAAATAATTAATATGAAAAAAAAAATCCTAACAATAAAAGAAACTACCAGTATTGTTTCATTTTTCACTCTATTGTTAAAATTCTCTCTCTCTATATATATATATATATATATATAAAACTAAAATTCTTATTACACAAGGCTCAGTCAATATATAAAGTGAATTTTGCTTTAAGAGTTGGAAATATAAAGTTCTGTTTACAGTTGGACCTTTTTCAAAGAAATTAATAAGGATAGGTCCTTTTATGCCCCAGAAGACTGTCAGCATGACCTTCTTTACTGACTGCTGTGCTTAATCATTTTCTTTACCAAAGAGTCAGTGTGTTTCCACTCCACAAACTGTCTTTGACTCAGGTTCATAATGGGAAACCTATGTTTGGCCTTTTTGTAAGCATGCTTCTCCATACACATCACACATTTTTCAAAAAATTTCACATGATTTTCACTTCTCAGCCAGCAAAAATCTGATGACGGACCTCTGTTCAAGCCTGCTATTTTGAATAGTCTCAAAACATATTTTTGTGTGATTAAAACAAATTTTGCTATAAACCAATTCCAAACAATGCAGAGTTTACATTTCTGGAAGAAAAAATCTGAAAAAAAATTTATTTAGCTTTTTTTCAAAAAACTCCATTTAGTTATTGAATGATCTTTGTGTGTGCGTGTGTGTGTGTGTACACACATAACCGCAACACAGTGAATATTTGCACGAAGGTAATACTCTAAAAAACCCTTTATATCATCAAGTATACATACATAACTGCAAAACAGTGAATATTTGTACGAGGGCAATACTCTTAAAAAACCCAAGCATAGAGAATAAAGTAATCTTGAGTCCAATTTGCAACTGAATGATAATTTTGTGAAGTTTGTATTCACACAGAACATCATTTTGTAATCATCCATATTCTCAGTGTAACAGAGAAAAGTATGAAAGGCAAATTAGAATCTTTCACTTTTTACTAAATAGAAGCATTGATATCATCATGCAAAACAGATATCAATCATTCAATTTTTCCTTCTATTGTTAGAATTGACCCCTTCACATGGACGAGCAAAGATAGGATGACTAGCTAGAACCTATATACAACAGCTCTGTTCCATTACAGGAGCGATGGATGATAGAGACGGGTGGTGAGAGAGGGTCAAGGAGATCAGTGCCAGCAGCACAACATGATGATGATATATATATATATATATATATATATAAAAACCAAAGTTCTCATTATAAATGAGGAACAGCACAAAAGTTCATAGGCTAACCAAGATACCCTCACAGAATGTGAATAAATGATGTTTATAGTCCCCTTTCCAGTTCACACACTCATGCCATCAGTGTTGTAATGGTTGAATCCTACTGATCAAAAAAGTCATCAATAACAGATATGATATCATCATATGAACTTTTCAGCCCACCCTCATCTATATATATATATATATGTGTGTGTGTGTGTGTGTGCATATTACCATAACCAAACAAAAATAGCACAACTCAGCAAAATTTGTCTAGCATGGAGAATGAAAAAAATTTCCAGTCCAATTTGCAAAAGAACGGTAATTTTGTGTGATTTGTATTTGCACAAAACATCATTTTCTAATTATTCAAATTCAAGAAGTAACAGAGAAAATTATTAGATGCTAATTAGAATCCTTCACTCCTTCCTAAATAAAAGCATTAATATCACCATGGATAGCTGTTACAATGGGAACCCCAAAAGTTAATGGCTCATCTATATAAATAACTGAGAAGTGTTTGTTTAGTCGTCCTCTTTAATAAGTTATAGAAATATCCAACTATCCTAAATAATTGGTTTGGTTTGATTTCTTTGTGTTATGGCATATCAACTGTCATTGGTTATTTAATACCAAAACCATCCTCATAGAAGAACAGCAGTAATACTATTTAACCCATAGCTGGAGTGATAAGGAGTTCATGCCTTTCTCAAGGGTATTAGTCCAAAAGTGAACATAATAGTGCAACTGGAGTTTGAACTCACTCACTACAATGTCACAGTTTGGCACATTAGCCAATATGCCACAAGGGCACTCCCCCAGATGTAAATTATGTTGAATTCCTAAAATAAGAGGATAGTTAAAATGACAAACTATCTTTTAACAATTCTAAACACTGTAATTAGAAATTTCTAGGTCCTGGTGACAACACCCCACAAGACACCAACTGTACGGCCACCTGCCTCCTATCACGAAAACTATTCAAGTTAGACGAACCAGGCATGCAGGACACTGCTGAAGAAGCAGAGACGAACTCATAAGTGATGTACTCTTATGGACCCCCACACATGGCCGTGCAAAAGCAGGACGACCAGCATGAACATACACTCAGCAACTATGTGAGGATACGGGATGCTGTCCAGAAGACCTGCCTGAGGTGATGAATGATAGGGAAAAGTGGCGGAAGAGAGGGTCAGGGATATTTGTGTTACCAGCACGACATGATGATGATGATGATGATGAGTTCATGAATATTCTTAGTATATTCTTGACTCACAAAAGGATGCATATTTCAACAAGGTCACAAATATGTGCACCTAATGAGAATTAAACTCTTTACAATCATAATGGTCCACAAATTAGCCCTCAAACCATTGATACAGTATGGCTTCCTTTATTACAAAAACATTTCTAACATTAACTAATCTTGAATTAATCTAGAAGGAATGGTGTCCAAACAGTTAAAAATACAAAGAATGAAATCAGTGAAAAGAGTATAAACTCTGTGTTCATGCAACAGTAATGCTCTTCATAAGGGCATAAATCTACTTCTCCCTTCAACTATGAGCAAATCTGTCCTTGTACCATACTAAGTTAAGCTCAGTAAATATCAAGTGTTTTGTTATTGACAATAGGGATACTTGTTGATTAAAAGGACTGATAAATGCTATGTATTCATTAGATCTGCTTATATTTTGACCTTAGAAAGCACATGATTTATCTTCACAATAAGACTAGTCCCATGATTTAACAATGAAAACAAAGCCTACAGTTTAGGAGGTGAAGGAAAATATAACCTGTGCTACCGAACAGTTTTGCTCAAGGCTGATAATCATAATGGCTTTATACAGACAATTCATTTCTTTCGTGAGAAAGATATGTTAACATAAGAGAAGGTTCATATTTGCTTGTCCGTTTATTTGAGAAAAAAAGTTTTATTAGAAACTTTTCACAATACAAATGTTGATATCATAAATGCCTGCACAGATGGGTGGATTTTTAGAACCACTTTTCTTTAGCAACTCAAATTTAACTTGCTCTCTGTTCAAAAAGTACAAGAATAATACTTTATACATTTTTCACTCAGTGTAGAACTCAGATTTGGACAATTTGTATATCTAAAACAAAGCAATCTACTCAGTAAGTTTCATTTGGACAGGTGAATATTAATCCTTCTGTTGGCAGGGTCGAGAATATGCTAACTGCATCCCCTACAAAGGAGTAAGACCTACATCTAGAACTCTGTAGTGTGGTTTCATGTATTCATCACCATTACTCAGAAGGAGGTGTGCTTAGCAAAACATTGCCCAGTTGATTGGGGCTGTAGAATGCACCGACTGCACCTCTACACAGGGGTAAGACCTCCCCACCAACAAGTGTCCTGTTTATGACACTAAGCAATCTGATGGTGAGGTTCCAGTGATGCTGGAACTTTGGGGAATGCAGAGCACCCATTCATTGCCATTGCTCCCAGGTCCACTCTGGCTTGGAATGGTAGCACCTGATAGAGTCCTATCTATGGGTTAAATAGAGCTAAATAAAACTGCATACTTATACTAAACTGAATTGTTTGAATTAGAACTGTTTGACTAAACTGAATAACTTAAAATAGAAATGTTTTTGACAATTAAACTGTACTTACATTTAAACAGCATACTTATGCTAAACCGAATTGTTTGAAATGGAACTGTTTTTGACATTGAAACTGTACTTACACTAAACTGAATTTTTATATATAGAACTGTTTTGACATTTAACTGTGTGTAAACAAAATATGCCCTTATACTAAACTGAATTAGCTGAATCTGAACTGTTTGAATAAACTGAATAGCTTGAGATAGAAATGTTTTTGACAATTAAACTGTGTACTCATGCTAAACTGAATTGTTTGAAATAGGTTGGTTGTTTGGGTTTATGGCATATCAACCCTTGTAGATTATTTAACGCCAAATTCTGTCTATATATATACATATTCAACCAAAGATTTCTAAATGAATACTTAGATAGGTAAAATTTTCTATAAGCAGGATTTCATTTGTTTTCACAAGATTAACCAGTTTTGATTCGTCATATTTTAGGTACAACTCTGTCTCTCTTAAGAAGGACAGAACGTCATCTATTTTGACATTCTCAAACAAATCGGTAAAACTATTTACTTTGAAAAATCACTTTCTGATAACAGTGAAAGCTCTGCATTCTATAAAAATGTGTTTAACCATGCAAGTTGTCTGACAGGTCGAACACTGTGGTTGTGGTTCCTGTTTCAGAATGAAAGAGTGAGTAAGCCTTGTATGACCAATTCATAAGTTTGGCGTTAAATAACCTACAAAGATTGATATGCCATAAAAACCAACCAACCAACCTTAGTATAACAGTTATAATCATAGAAATTGGATTGGCAAACCAAGTTCAAAACCTGGATGAGGCTGTTTGCATTTCGATTCCCAGTAATGTTCTAAAGAAAGGCATGAATCTATTTGTTCTTCCCCAGTTATGGGTAAATAGTAGAGCAGACTGGGTTCTTTAGCCTTAGTGTGGTAACCATTCAAGGAGAAGGAAAACTGAATTTAAACCAGCTTTATTCCACTTAAAAATTGACCTTGAATCATGTCCTACTAATGGTGGAGCAGTTGGGCAAATACATACATAATAAAGTAATAACATTTGGACATCTAGAGTGCTGTCTTTAAAAAATTATGAAGCTAGAAATGATACTTTTTGAATTAAACGTTTTTGATGAAACCCAGAATTGTACAATTGTAACCCATATCCAACAGAACTGAAAATTCTTCTAAATATTCTTGATAAGATTTGAGGACATCAAAAGAAATGTGACACTGTAGTTTCAAATCATATCAAAAGAAGTGTTTCAGAGGGACTTCAACCAATATAAAACTCACTGGAATAATAGTGTGGAATGCCAAGGGGACTATTTTGAAGAAAACTAACATTTTATTCAGTGTTCATTTATGTCTTGGTAAATGCAGCTTCAGACCCAATACTTTTTGAACTATCCTATCATTTCTGTCTCTGTCTCTGTCTCTCTCTCTCTCTATATATATATATATTGGTCGACCATAGTCAAGAGTGACCCAAAGGCTCCCTTTTTAATAGATACTATAGCAAGGTGTAGGAGAGGGTGCTACTCCTTTCCCTGGATTGCTCCACTTTACCCTTGATACATACCTTATATTGCTGAGTGTTAAGCAAGGGTGTATCAGGTACTATTTTTTGAGTCTTTGATATGACTCGACCTGGGACTGAAACCTGGTTGCCCAGTCCATTAGCGAATACTCTAACCATTACACAAATGGGCCATTTGCAAATGGTCAGTGAGACTAGGATTCAATCCCTAGTTGAGTTATACCAAAGACTCAAAAATATGGTACTAGATACCTCCTTGCTTAACAATCATCTTTATAAGGTACAGATCAAGGGTAAGTGCATCAATCCAGAGAAAGGAGTAGCACACTCCCCTCCACCTTGGTGTAGTAGCTATTGAAAAGGGAGCCTTCAAGTTGCTATCAACTCCAATCAAGTAACTTACTATATATATATATATATAATTAAGAATATTGTTAGCTATATCTCCAAATAAAGACTGTTCAATATCAGTGATAGAGCATATGTACATCTAATTTTGAACAGACAGCATCAACAGTGCTTGGTAACAATCATCAAACTATTGGTCTGTTTACACTATCCAAACACATCTATCTTTCAATATATATATATATATATATATATATATATATATATATATATATATATATATATATATTTATATCTTTTGAAACTCATTATTTGTGAGTTTGCTATCAATAATTAAATACCATTCATTTTTTTAATTTTATAGCCAATTACAGTAAAACTGCAGACAACCTACTGAAAAATCTAAACAAATCCCAAAAATGTCTAAAATTTTGAAAAATTGAAAAAAGTCTGAAATTAAGATTTGAAAAAAAATTTAAAATTCAAAAAATGTCAAAAAAAAAATCTAAAGTTAATTTTTTTTTTAATCTAAAATTTTTTCAGATCTTTAAAAAAAATTTTAAATATATTAGTTTATAATTTACTATCATAAATATATGTACTGTAAATGTATTACATCATATACTGTACATGTACTGAATTACCTCTCTCTCTCTCTCTCTCTCTCTTGTTGATATGTTCATTTTGAACTTGTAAAACATACTGTTACAGTACAATATGGCCAACTGCACTAAGAATGGAGGATAAAGATATATGTTGTTTTGGGAGTTTTTTGCTTTTGTTTTTCAAAAAAAAAAATTTGCAGTGATCTTTCACTCCTTATCACCAAAAATGTAGACAGCTGGCTGTAATTCTCTATATAAATAAAATCTGTCTATAAAAATCTGACTAACTCAGTTTGAATGTCAGCCAAGTAACAATCCAAAACAAAATAAAGCTTTCAATCATAAAAAAAAAAAAAACCTTAAACACAAGCAACAAATTTTGATTCATTTATATTTGTTGAGGTTATTCAATATCATTCATCAGAATTATCTTTTTTTCTTTCTAGTGGGAAAATTATTTTTAAAAAAAAACAAAAAAACTTAGAGTTATTCCCCTTTAAAGCTGTGAAACACTTCTTAAGAAATGACTAATTATTTTATGATGAATCATATTAATCTAACCATATGATTAATATCACACTGTTGGTGAGGCCAGCTATATGCCCCAGATTACAACACCTCCACTCCAAAAAAGGGATGTCCAGGGCATGCCACTAAACTGTAACCGGTGGTGAGGCTCCAGTACTGGAGTTTGGGAGAGTGTGGGGTCACCACTAAGTTGACATAACTTTCAGGTTCACAAGTAGTACCTGTTAATGACCCATCTATGGTTCAAATAGATCCGTCTGTGATAATGTTTAAAATGATTGTAAAATATATGAATTCGTTGGCTCTTAAAACATTGATATTGCAACTAAGTATGAAATGTTGACTTGTTTAAATTGATCATGAAGATACCTTTTATACTGTATATCATTATTGTTAAATTATTCAATTTCAATTATTTGTATTATTGTTAATCAATTGTGAAACTTACTTCAACATAAAATAGCTCAATAAGGATTGAGATGCCTTAAAACCAACCAACCACACAATTGATAATCATTTTTAGTCATTTTTCACCAACTTAATTCCAAAGTTTCACTATCTTAAACTTTGATTGATGAGTACTTGTTTAAAGGTCATCTTTGGCAGACATTAAATTTCATGTCAGAACACATTTTTTAAAAGTTATATTATAAGTAAATAAAAGGAAGTACTCTATAATTAGTATTTGATAGTTATATCCCTTGAGAAGTTATAATGATCATAGTGAGCAGAAGCACAGGCCCTCACAACATTACTAATTTGCACATTGGATTGGAAATTGCTTTATTCTATAAGTTAGAGTATTTTAATGTTGTTGTGCTAACAAAAATATTCCTACCATGTGCCATTCCGGATGGGTTATGGCAACACTCAAACAAAAATTAGATGCTGTAATATATAAATGAATTTAAAATAATACATATAAATATAATATATAAACAAAGAATAAATATTCTAGTGAGTTTTTACATTGGTCAAAGCATCTCTGAAACTCCTCTTTTAACATGATGTGAAGCTGTACCAATATATATTTCTTTTAATGTACACAAAGTTCTAAAATAAAAAAAACAGCTTTGCTGTCAAAAAAAATAATCATAAACGTCAAGCATTGTTTTAGGGCCGAACCAATAACCAAGGCAACCCAGCAGCACCTTACAATACTATTGAGCTGTTGGTTTTCCATCCCATTGTGAAAATGACAGATGAAAATGCAGTGACATGATGTAATTATTTGCAGTATTCATAACTTTTCAGTCAATATATGAGTCCGACAATAAACAATTAATTCAATGACACAAAATTTTAATTAAATGATAAGTCCTGACATCAAGATACTAAACAAGAAAAAAAACACACACACATACCAAGTCAAAATTTGGAATCCTATCTAATGAATTTTTATTACAACACTCCTTTTGTAGGCTACAAATCAAGAAAGATGCAAAAAAATGCACCATTTGTATTTATTGGTGTCTTTTTACAGAGAAGCTTCACTTTTTCAAATAAAGATAATTAATACTTAACTGAAGTATCCATATATGCTAAGGATGAAGTCAAGAGCTAGATTAAAATCTTTACAATCTTTGTTGTCAATTTAAGATTTACACTAAACTGTTACAAATAATAATTATCATAAAAGATAATTTAAACATTTTTGTCAGGATTGTTAGATCTAAACAAACACAAACATGATGTAATTCTTTTGAATCTCCAGTTTGAAGGACTACCTATAAACTTAATTAATATTCAATTAGACGTGAATAACTAATTTACTTTTTAAAAAATTGTTTAAATAACTTGTTAATTTTTTCCTTTTGAGGTTTAGAAATTTAATTATTTTGTCAAATGAGTCCCATTTTACAGCAATATGTCTATTGTTAGAGACTCTCTAAATACATGTCTCCTTTTATTTATTTATTTTCATATATCATTCAACTTACATAATTGGCTCAAAACACCAAGTATCCTTTATACAGAATGTTGAATAACCCAGTACAAAATCGAATAGAAATGAAGCACACAATTTAGAGCCAGTGGCACAATTTTTTGTGGACAAATATTTGCTTACAACTATGCCTAAAGCAAATCTGACTTGATAGGAAATCAGATAAATCCCTACAACTATGCCTAAAAACACACAAAGAATATTTTTTCTCACTGACAAATTACCCATGGCAAACTGTAGCCCTCAAACCCTGTTTATATGTATCTACCAAACCACTGCAATACATTGTCAATTTTTTTTAAGCAGTTTAACAGGTTTGAATTCAGAGTTTTCCTTCTCATAGACCAATTGCCATATTAAAGAGTCTAGTCTGCCCAACTATTTACTCATAGCTAAGAGGGAGAATAGATACATAACTTCCTTTCCGAAGAGTAATAGTGCTATGTGATATGCAAACTACCTTGTCCAGTATTTGAACCCAGCTCACCCGTCTCCATTTCCTACATTGATAGCCATTACAAGGTTTTAAAATATAATTCAAGACCAGAATCTTTTCTCTTATATTACTAATGTGTCTTTAAAAAATTAGTCTCACTAAATGTTTCTTTCATAAATTGACTCTTTGTCAATATTTTCTAAAGATCGTGTTTTTGTAAATCTATTCTCTTTCAACATGCTCTCAGTCTATTAATTGTAATTAGATATATATTTTCATCAAAATGAATATCTGCCTTTCATTTAAGTCTGATTCATGTGATTTTTTTTCAATTCAACATATAACTCATATTAAATTAGCTTCAAACAAAGAACAATGAAAATTTACAATTGTTATATATATATATATATATATGAGACTAAACAGTTGTATATGGAGATAAATATTCTGAAAGGTGGTCTTACCCTTACCTAACAGTTGTACAAAAATCAAATGCAACCCAAAAGGCCATGTTCTGAATCCCTTTGCATTAGAAACAACATGATACTTCCAATTATGAATAATACAATAAACTTCTCTTGTGGAATTCTTTTTTTGTTTTGTTTTTTTATTTATCCCATGAATTATCATTTTAATAAAAGTTATAGAATATAGACTAATCATTTCAGGAGGCAGCAAAATGCACATGTTATCCAGTGAGTATCAATACCAGAAGAGAGTGTTCTCTTCTTTTTGGCACTGAAAGCTAAACTTTCAGTGGAATTGGAATATCTTATTTTAGTATTTTATTATTTGATCTATTTTTATATTTCATGTTTTGTCTTTATTTTTATATTTTATTATAAACTTTATTCATTCATTAATCTTCAAAATACAGAAATTGTTTAGTTGAAGGCAAGTACAGGAAACATCTTTGCTGAATGTATGAAAAATGTGTACAAGTGGGTTTGATAAGTAAGAATTTTCCAGGAAAATGATGGCAAGTATTCAATGAGAATATTTTTATAGTTTTTTCCTCTACAATGCTTTTAAATCACAAATAACAAAACTGATATATAAATGTGAATAACATTTCCTAAAGTATATATATATATATATATATATATTATTTTTAATTACCTCTTGATCCTTTATTTGTTATCATGGAGAAGGTTTCAGTCTGGCAAGAGCCAGTTCTTCCAGATGGATTCAATGAATGTAGGACCAGACAAAAATCTGATCACTGTACCAGAAGGGTTTCGCATTCTTGAGATAGAAATGCCAATACAACAGTTACTCAAAAGGATGTTCAATAGTAAAACCTGCAGAGTATCTATCAATTCTTAGATTAGTATCTAGCTGACATAGATCAATACAAACAAATTAAACTAAAATAAATTTAAAACTATTACCTTTGGTTTTTTAAACAACTTTTGTCAAATCTTTTATCTTAATTTGAAAGATTCTCTCACTCTTTGTGTCTTAATTTTGAGTTTAAATTCTTTCGAAACAGCTAAGAATTCAGATCAACAGCAAAAATTGTTTCATCTAAAATCATCTTCCTTAAACTTTAATAAATAAATATACTTAACATATATATATATATATATATATATATATATATATATATATATATATATATATATACTCTTTCTCTCATTATCATTGTTTAATTATGATAAATGCATGATACTATCCAATAATACATGATTTCTAAATAGTCCACAGACACCAGCCTAAATATTTGATATTAATGATTTTTTTAACTCATTGGTGTATGGTTCACTGCAACGAAATGTTGTTAAAAGGCACATTACAGTAAACATAAAATTCTAGAAGTTAACTAACTACAAGTTTCATCTGCCTTTCTTAGTTAATTGTTATTTTTTATCTAAACAAGTCACCGCCCTCAAATACAAACAGATCTAAAAAAAAATTTTTTTAAATTAAGATCAGCAGTTTTTGGTTTTTTAAGAACCCAAATGATTTTTTTAAATTCAAATATATATTTGTGATATTTACAGATCACTATATGGTGAAAAAAACGGTTAGAAACAGCATCACCATCATTATTCCCTCCTAGGTTTGAACCAAAGCCAATTCAATTAAAAAAAAGTAACTGAATGTGCCACACATTCAATTCGAGGCTGCTATACTTCCGAGCAAATAAAGAAACCAAAATATAGTGATATAAGCAAAAAGAAAAAAAATCATAAATATATTGTATGCATTTGTCCAGACTTTTTCTTGATTTTTTTCGTTGTTGTTTTTTTTTTATCATTATTATTAAATGAAGAGATCCGAAAAAATAAAGTCAATCGTAAAAAAGAAAGGAGAATTGTATTGTAAATAAACTAAAAATTGTGCAATGTTCGAGGTTATGTAATACAATATATGACAACGTGTGATGAGTAAAAAGGTTCAGTTCGCCCGATTTGTCGAAAATTTTGCTGTGTAAAAGGAAGAAAATTCTAGTCAACACGATAAAGAAAAACATCGTAGTGAAAGTCAAACACGCTTTTAAAAAGGAAATAATGAGAAAGATTTTTTACATTTGAGGGTTTTGTATAATAATTATCTGGGGTCGTACACATGGAGCCTGGTGGTAGAAAAGCAAGATGGCATTTTAAGGACCATTTTCATGTTCGGATTTAAGAAAAAGAATTAAATTTATAATTTAAAAAAATAGAATGGGATTTTGAATGAATAATTTATTAAAGGAGATAAAAACATCAACTCATTGTTTTTATTTATTAACTCAATTTATTATTTTTACTACAACTACCATTTGGTTGAATTGTAATGAAAGTGAAAGCTAAAAGTAGGGTATGTTTGTGAAGGAAAGCAATTGTTGGGTTCTGTAGGGAAAAAATGATACGATTTAAAAAAAAACAGAAATCTATAAAATAAATAAAGAAAGAAAGAAAAATAAAGCTCAAACACAAACAAAAGGAAAAAATAAAAATGTGAGAGTATTTTAAAATAAATATACGGGTCTTCACTTAAAGTTTCATTGTTGTCAGAATTATTGACTGCGAGAGGAAAATACTACTACTAGATATTGAAAAACGATACTATGCCACAAAGGTAATTCTGATGATAGAGACATGCACAACGTTTTCTGGTAGTAGATGACTCGACATGTGTACAATTATTACAAATAATAATAATAAAAACAATATAAATGGGGGAAAACACTTGAGAGAGTCATTGTCAGTAAGCACGGTAGCAGCTGCTACCATCAGTAAATGAATGAATGAAACGATCATTACTACTACAACTGCTACGAATCTTGTTTTTCGCTCTCAAACCATGTTGTGTAAAAAAAGAAAAAAGATTTGTATTTTAAATGATTAACAATCATAATTATAAAACGTTAGGCACTAAAGAAAGAGTGTTTAATCCTCATCGTTGAATAATAATAATTATCATTATGAAGATGATAAAGAATTGGAAATCTAACTTCTTTAATCAATGCTACTAGTACTTTTACTACAAATTAAATTTAATCCCACTACTCTAGAATTTAAATTTATGGAGGTTTCATTTAAGTTTGTTTTTTATGCAGTTTTTTGAAGGGCGGGGGTTGAGCGGTTGTTTTTCAAAAGAAAAGTTTTGCTGATTGCTTCCCTTAAAAAAATGAATAAAATAAAATATAAATAAAATGTAAATATAAAGTAAAAATGAATATAAAATGGAAAACGAATGAAAATATTCTTGTGTTATGGTGATCTAAAAGAAACGATGTATAAATGTATTGTGGTTTTAAAGGTTTCATCTTGTTAGTCGCATGCTTTATTTATTCTTATCAAACAGATAGCTTTTTATTTAAAAAGAAAAAAAGCATAGTTTGTTAATAATCTACAAACAACAAAATTATCAGTAGTAGTATTATAGTATACTAAGTATACTATACTACACTTTACTTGCTTAGTGACCAATCCTTATTGCTGATGCTAAGTAAAGTCCATATGATTGTTTTTATTTAAGAGGTCTCCAAAAAGACGATGATCAAAATGAAGAGGATTAAACAATAAATTAGTAATTTAAAAAAAAACGAAAGAAGCGTGGATTAATGCAACGATCTTAAAAGAAAAATAGGAAGATTTGTGGGGTTCGTTTAGATAGAATACGGTTTGTACTGTCAACAATTTAAAGAAGGCGTGTGAATGTGTATTTATTTATTTATTATTCATGTGCAGTGAAGTTGTTTTTTGTTGTTGTTAAGTGGGGGGGGCTTGTTTGTTTTTGTTTAGTTTTGTTTTAATAATAAATAAAAACCCAATGTGCTTACCATTGGAACAGATGAGGGCAAGTAAACTTGTATCCCCAACCTGACGCCAAGCAAACTGGACGATATACGGGTGCCTCTCGGCTAATGATTCTGTATCCTGCTGGACAGAGAGAAGCCTCACCAAGTCAAATAACGGGTACATGTTGTTGGTGTGCCCCTTCTGTCGGGGTGGTTGACGATTTCCAAGACGTCTCCCTGTTGCTCCCTTTTCTTTGCGATATTTTTTCTTCTCCCTGTTGGCCTCTTTCCCGTGTCGGTTTTCAAATGTGCGTGTGTATTTGCACCACGCTTTCTCCCCCCTCAGAAAAAAGTGGGGGAGGAGTGATTTAAACTAAAAAAAAAAAAAGTACACCTCTCTCTCTCTCTCTCTCTCTCTCTCTCACCGACACCAACACCGCCCAACCTCCAAACACGCCACAACTTTAAAATCTAACACAAGCATTCATAAATAAATATACAAACATAATATTTATGTTTATATGTACACACACACACAGGAAACCACATGCACGCACCACGGGCACTTGCTGGGAGGGGTGTCTGGCTGGGTGGCTAGCGGAGTGTCAGGCCTCCATCCCAGACAAACACCATCGTCATCACCGACTCATCATTTCTCTATTCAGTCGTAGTCGTTGTCGTATAACACGGAAGTCGGAAGTTCACAGCACCTCCTCCTCCTCCTCCGCCTTTTTTGAAACGATCTCCTCCTCACCACTGCTACTGCTACTACTATTCTTCCTCAGACTTTCAGAGTAGACTTCTGCTACATACATTTTTGACTACTGCATACTACTAAAGTACAAAAACAACACGTACTCACGCAGAAATGGTGTGGCTCATCGTCTTTTAGTAGTCGTAGTAGTTATCGATATACCAGTTTGGAAGATGAAGTAGCTTTTCTTTCCATATATAGTCTACTTTATCCTAAAGTATTGTTTACATTTATTTATTTATTTATTTATCTATTTATTTATATTGCAAGTACAACACAGTCAAGCCTAAAAGCCATATGGGGCGGACGTGAGTAGGTTGGTGTTGCTTTAATTTTACAATTAAGGAAAGTCGTACTTGTCTTCCTTGAAAACCAACAGATGAATTCCTGGCTTTAAGGTACTAGTCCGAAGAGATGGTCCCAAGTGGAATGTGGTGACGTATGTGCTGTCGTCCCACTGTTTTTTTTTCTCTTTCCTTTAAGAACTTAGTTTATCAAAGATGATGAATAACCAAAAAAATATTATTTCACTTTAAAACGGGTAATCTATCTTACGGGCGTTCAAAACAACAAACAATTGAAGTTGTGTTGTTTGCCAGAATGGCCCAACTATGAAAATTTCCCAATATTTCTACAGTAATCTACAGTATATATATATATATATATATATATATATATATATATATATATATATATATATATATATGCCATCCTGGTAAGGGTAAATTTTACAAATTTGTTTGATTTTTTTACTATTAAGTTAAATCTCGAAATTACATCATCAACTAACTACAGTTTGATCATTGGCCATATTTCTTTCATTATTTAATCACTAAGAAGTTTGGTGAGATATGGTATAATTCTAGAATTTGACTGTAACTGTGTTGTAAAAAAAGGGACCAAATGACTGAAACTTACACTTACTCAGTGAATGTAAGTATTATATATATATATATATATATATATATATATATATTGTAAATTACCAAAGAATTGATATAAAGTCAAAGTAAGCTATTTTGCACATGCATCAAAGTTGTTACTACAATAATGAATTGTAAACTGTAAGGTGTACATTTAACATAGAGAAATGTGCAACACTATATTCTCAAATGCATCCCTGTGTGCAGCAACTATATTCCTGGTTGAAACCATTAGTTCATTTAAATGTCATGGTAACAGAGAAGAATGCATTCCCAACACAGCCTTGTTTTGTTTTATTTTTTTGTTTTTGTTTTGTATTTGTTTTTGTTTTGTTGTTATTGTTGTTGGTTTTTTTTTAGTTTTTCAGTATGAGCATGTGTTTAATTATGAGATTTTCTTATATTTCTAGGGAAAAGAAATTTATATCAAGCTTTTATTTATTTTACTTCAATATTGATATAGAATAAAATACATCTCTCTGTGAGGTCATATTCTACTTGGAACCATCTCTTTAGATAAGTACCAGCTTTACTTTGGCTTAGAATACCAACTGCTAGCACCAGTGAAAAATACACTACCGAGAACCAGGCTATAATTTTAGGCTGGTCTGGCACAAGGCTACAAGCGAGGAGCACCCAGTGAATATCAAATTCATTTCATTCATCATCCCTGGAGATGACATCATTTATCATCACACAGCAAGAGGTGGTCAAGAAATTTACAAAGCTTACCCAAGTTTGGCATAAGGACACAATTATAGAGTACTCTGTTAGAACCAAGCTACCAAAAATTGACAGTAGCAATGGTCAACATTAATAGTCTAACATACTATCTCTGTCCCATAATAGTCATTACATTCACATATAGATTTCATACACTAAATGTAATAACTATTATGGGACAGATATTTTTGTTTTTTATGGTTGGAGTGATTCTGCCAATTGTTTATTTATCTTGTTTTTAGAATCAATACATTTGTTGTTTGATTTCCAATGATGAAAACTGATATTTATTCTTACTTCATTCTTTATTCGCTTCTTCATTATGGATTCTACATATATCCGATAGGAGTTCTTATTTTGACTACAAATTATTCTCGATTCTTTGTCAATACAAGCATCCTGGCCTGGGACAAAAATTGATTTCCAACTCATACTGATAAAACAAAAGATTGGTTGAAAAAATGACAACCATATACCTTTCTTCTGAATCACAATCCCTATAAAGAATACCATATAATAATATTTACTAAATTCAGCTTGGTTTGGCACAAGGCCAAAATTTTGGAGCACTCAGTATCAACTTCATTACTCAAGTAATGTTTTGCAATTAAGCTTACTAATTTTTGTTTAACAGTGAATATTTACAAAGGCTGACTTAGTCTGGCTCAAGGTTACAAGTTTGGAAAACTCAGTAAGGATCAACCTATCAATAAAGACTAAATGTAGTTATGTGGTATATTTTAACCTAACTGTGAGTTAAAAGATTGGTAAATCTTTTGTCACTTTAGTGTTTTTATCACTGTTGGAAATCAATTTTTGTCCCAGCCTAGGATGCTCGTATTGACAAAGAATTGAGAATAATTTGTATCCAAAATAAGAATTCCTGTTCAAAGTCTCTATCAGATATATGAAGAATCCATAATGAAGTAGAGAATGCAGTAACAATAAATATCAGTTTTCATCATTGGAAATAAATAGATAAAATGATACAAAATTGGTTAAGTCATTGCATATGTTTAATTCAAAAGAAAGTATAAATACATGTCAGTATTTAATGTACACCTTGCCGTGGAACAGTGGTTAATGCTCACAGACCACTACTATTGTTTAATGTTACTATACTTATCTGAAATATACCACTCCAGGAAAAATTATGGAATTAACACTCAGAAAATAGTCACTTGGGTTTTTTTTTATTTAGATGTAAATAAACTAAGAACAGATAAGACAAAAAACATTTATTTAATTGTTGAACATTTTGACTTTATAAAATGTTCCTTAAACAAACTAGTTTAAACAATCTAAATTAATGGTATGATTTTTTAAAAGCCATATGGAGAAAAATATTATGAAACAAACAAGTATTGCTAGAAAAATTACAGAATTCATTGGCAAAAAAAAAATAGAATTAAAACTTAGTTGCACTTCCTCAAGCAACATTGAGTTATTCTATAATATTTTTCTGTGTATGGCTTAGGAAAAAAATAGAATTAGTACTTTGTTGCCCCTCCTCAAACAACATTGGGTTATTCTGTAATATTTTCACATGTATGGGTTGGAAAAAAAATAGAATTAATACTTTGTTGGTATTCCTCAAGCAACATAGATTTATTCCATAATATTTTTCAGTGTCTGTTCTGGAAAAAATTGAATAAATACTTTGTTGCGCCTCCTCAAGCAACATTGCCTTATTCTATAATATTTTCCTGTGTATAGCTTGGAAAAAATTATACCATTAATTTAAATAATTTAATCTTATTTGTTAAAAGAGTATTTTATGAAGCCAGAATGTTTAGCTAATAAATAAAAAATGTTTTATCTTATCTGTTATTCGTTTATTTACAGCTAAATAAAAAAATAAGTGAGCATCTTTTATGTGTGCTAATTCCATAATTTTTTTCCGGGGTACTATACAAATAAAACAATCTGTTGTGGTTCAATGTGGTCCCACTTTACATATCTGGTCAAATCTTGTATAGTGTCATGACAAGAGAAATATGCAGTAAAACTGCACACTACAAGAAATACAGTTTAAGTAAGGTCTCTTTTAGGCTGCAACCAACAATATCACTTAACCAAAACATGCACACACAAAACTTACACAGACCCCTAGTCTGGACCAAAGAGGGTTGCTTCAGTTATATGCCTGCAGCTATTTAACCATTTTACCAACAGAAGACCCACATGTCAACCACCAGTGTGATGGAGTGACCTTATAAGAATTACCTCTGCTAACAACTGAAAAACTGACAAAAGATAAGACAAAATAGAGGTTTTGTGTGGATAAATGTGTACAAGGAATTATTGGGGATTTGTGTAAATAATAATAATAATAATAATACCGGCTCATTGATCTAGTGGGTAGAGTGTTCACCAATGGTCAGGGAGACAAGGGTTCAATCCCAGGTTGTGTCATACCAAAGACTTTAAAAATCGTACTTGATACCTCCTTGCTTATCACTCAGTAATATAAGGTACATATCAATGGTAAATTGGAGCAATCCTGAGAAAGAAGTAGCGCCCTCTTCTACATTTCGGTGTAGTAGCTATTGAAAAGGGAGCCTTCTGGTCGCCCTCGACTACGGTCACCAACTTATACTTATTGAAATGAGTAAGAGTGTCAAAGTGTAAACTAGGAAAGCAAGAAAAATTAAAAGAAAAAATATGAAATAATATCAATTGATAAGACCCCAATAATAAAAGAAAAACTGAAGCAAAAAATTCAATTAAAGTCCCTGTGTATCCGAAGATAGGAAAAACGAACAAAATTCTTTACACAACAAAATATTTCAAGATGAAAAAAATTCAATTGAAAAAATAGGAAAACAGACAATAAATGTAAAAGAAGTCCTCATGATTGAAGAATTGAAATCATTTTTGAGTAATATACAGAATTATAAGAAGTTATATAAGAAAAAAGCAAAGTTTACTAAAAATATTAAAGACACTTATAAAAATAATGAACCACCAATGTACAAAGATATTACAACAGGTGAGATTAGCACCCATAAATAGAAGTCACCTGGAATAGATAAAATGACAAACTTTTAACTCCACCACCTATCCTCCACATATCAACTAAAGACAAAACTTATTTTAGAAATCATTAAAGAACCTGAAAAAATGCCTTATTGATTCACAGAAGAAGTAACATATCTACAACCAAAAACAAAAGACTCAATAAACACAAAAACAAAAGACTCAAAAAACACAAAAACAACCAACCAATCACAGGCTTTCGCACAAAATATAAAATGATAGCATTGATTCTAAAAGAGAGAATAGCCAACTTCAGAGAATGTAAGGACATCTTCTTTTTAGTGTCTTGTTTATGACATTAAACATCTGATGGTGAGGTTCCAGTAATACTAGAGCTTTGGGGAATGTGGAGTACCCCTTCATTACCATCACTTCCTGGTCCACTCTGGCTTGGAGTGGTAGCACCTGATAAGGGTCCTATCTATGGGTTGAACAGAACTAAACTGTGGTTTAGTTTGTTGTGTTTTGTATTTAAACTGCATATTTATGCTAAACTGAATTGTTTAAAATAGAACTGTTATGACATCTAAACTGTATACTTATGCTAAACTGAATTATCTGAAATAAAAATGTTTTGACATTAACTCTTAGTATTGCCCAGTTGGCTGGGGCTGTAGAATATAACAATTGCATCTCTGCAGAAGAGTAAGACCCCCCACACACACACACACACAACAAGTGTCCTGGATATGACACTAAACAATCTGATGGTGAGGGTCCAGTAATGCTAGGGCTTTGGGGAATGTGGAGCACCTCTTCATTGCCCTTGTTCCCGCGTCCACTCTGGCCCGGGGTGGTAGCAACTGATAGGGCTCTATCCATGGGTTAAATAGAGCTAAACTGCATACTTATGTTAAACTGAATTGTTTGAATTAGAACTGTTTAACTAAACTGAATAGCTGAAAAAGAAATGTTTTTTACAATTAAACTGTGCACTTAGATTTAAACTGCATACTTATGCTAAACTGAATTGCTTGAAATTGAACTGATTTTGACATTGAAACTGTATTTACACTAAACTGAATTGTTATATATAGAACTGTTTTGACATTTAACTGTGTGTAAACAAAATCTATACTTATACTAAACTGAATTGGTTGAATTAGAACTGTTTGATTAAACTGAATAACTTGAAATAGAAATGTTTTTGACAATTAAACTGTGTACTCATGCTAAACTGAATTGTTTGTTATAGAACTGATTATTTGTATAAAATAGATTTAAATAGAACTAAACTGCGAACTTATACTGAACTGATTTGTTTGAATTAGAACTGTTTGACTAAACTGAATAGCTTGAAATAGAAATATTTTGACAATTAAGCTGTGCACTTATTCTAAACTAAACATCTTGAAATAGAACTGTTTTGACATCAAAACTACATACTTAAGCTAAACTGAATTGTTTGAAATAGAACTGTTTGACTTAACTGAATTGCTTGAAATAAAAATGTTTTTGACAATTAAACTGTGTACTAATGCTGAACTGAATTATTTGAAATAGAAGTGGCAATTTGCATAAAAAAATTGATTTGGCATTAGATAACCTACAAAGGTTGATATGCCATAAATCCCAACTAACCAACCAAATCTCTGCAGAGGAGTAAGACTCCTCCAATGAGTGTCCTGATTATGACATTAAATCATCTGATGGTGAGGCGCCAGTCTTGGAGCTTTGGAGAATGTGGAGTACTCCTTCATTGTCATTGCTTTCAGGTCCACTCTGACCCAGAGTGGTAGCACCTTATAGGGTCCTATCTATGAGTCAAATAGATCTGTTTGACTTTTAAACTGTGCACAAACAAATGACTTATGTGAAACTGTTACTGTTACAAAGCAATACTTGAAACAATTTAACTGTGTGAGAAAAAAATTAGTTTAGCTCATTTAAAAATATTATCTACAAGATGTGTTCACAAATCATATATTTGATATGAATAAATAGGATTTGGCATTAAATAACCTACAATGGTTGATATGCCATAAAACCCAACCCGACCAAGAATATAATGAAAGAAGCAAAGCTCAAAGATTAAATCAATTTAAAACACCAGGGAACAAAAAACCCTTTATGCATGATATGCATAAGAATTTGAAATGCTAATATAGATATAATAAAGACTAATTAATGGTTGAAAAGTGCTAGACTGAGTTGTTTGGTTTGGTTTGGTTTTATGGCATATCAACCATTGTAGGTTAATAATGCCAAATCCATATTTATACATATAAACAGTTCTATTTCAAACAATTCAGTTTAACATAAGTACACAGTTTAGTTCTATATGACCCATATATAGGACCTTATTAGGTGCAACCACTCTAGGCCAGAATTGACCTGGGAGCTATGGCAATGGAGGAGTACTTCACATTCCCTAAAGCTCCAGCATTACTGAAACCTCATCATCAAATTGTTTAGTGTCATATCCAGGACACCTGTGGTGAGATGCAGTCAGTGTATTCTATTACCCCAGGCAACTGGACAATCTGGACTGAAGGCAGAGACAGAGGGGTTAATAATAACAGCACAAGACCAGTGCCTACCAACCAGAAACTATTAGGCAAACATTATAAAAAACAAATCAAACTCAACATGTATATTGTGTGAACAAAACTGAATCAAATGACTGCTTAGTGTTCAGCTGCCTAATCCTAACACTAATAAAATGTAAATAAAGGCATGATAAAACAGGATATTATGTTCATTGAAAAGTATGTAAATACTATGGAATATTGGGTTGTGAAAAATGGCATAAATACCAACCAGAATCAATAACAGAAGCAAAAGGGGCTACTATTCTCAGGGATTTTGCTATCCAACCTAATAGAAAAATAAAGATCAATAAACCAGATACTGTGGTTAAGGACTATAAAAGAAAAATTCTAATTGATAAGTCCATGCCAACAGATAATAACAAATCAGTCAAAAATAAAATAAAATAAGTAAATACGAAGATCTGGAAATTGAAAGTGAGAAAATGTGGAGTAAAAGGTGGAGCCATGGGTATGATCAAAAAAAGAGACAGTTGAACACATTAACAAGATACATGGCAGTTCCATTTTATATGAAATACAAAAAGTTGCACAGTGGAACTTCTCATCTCCTTAGGAGAGTACTATCAATATGACTGAAAAATATCACCCAAAGAAGGCAGCAAAAAACATAAATAGATCAAATACATATGTAGTGGAAGGGAAATTTCATATTTTGGTTTAGCGCACAATTTAATTCGACACTTAATTTCACCCAATCAGGATGACCTATCCTATTCAGCCCGGACTTTTCATTTCCGGGCAGCAAATTGGATAAGCTGCCAAACCCAGTCTCTTTAGCTGGACAACGCCGCCCAGTGCAGACGTCTCACTGCGGCTCTAGAATAGCAGCAGCAACAGCATGGACACACGAGGGAACCCATCTAATTTATGGATTCCTTGCAGTTGAATATAAATTAGATACATTCCATGCCTCACACAGGCACAACTTTATGTCACTCTATAATTGGCGATGTCAACGCGATGCTTTTATTCCGCAAACGACACCTAGCTCTCAATTCACCTCTGGGCCACTTTAATGGAGACAATGCATACTCTCCTCCCCAAAAATACCAGACACACGAAACTACACGGTGACTCTAAAGTTCAATCCCTCACACGTCCGACGACACACGCTGCCATCTCAACCTTCTCAACTTCTCATAACTCAATTTCGTCTCAATACTCACAACCTTTCCACGAGTCTTGCAGCACCAAAAGCAAACCTAATATTCCATGCTGCAAATAAAACCTATTCCTAAAAACACCTTTCGATCTTCGGCATCTTATCTTCCTCATTCTACCTTTATTTACCCTTAAAACTTAGCGAGGGGACTAACAACACTTAGCAAGGAAACAACTCAACATAAACACACACACACATGTTACAACCATTCCTTGCCCAAAAACAAACCAACTTTCCTTCTCGCTAATATCACTCCTACAAAAATCTACGGCTAAACATATAACCACTATCTTTCTCCACCTTAGGTCTTGGGTAAATATTTGGTGGAGGATTGTGAGAAACTGAAAATAAAACTGAAAATTTAGAAAAATAAACAATAATGATAATAAACTGCATTTATTCTAAGAGCAGCACAAAATAACGTCATAAGGACCAATTATGTTAAAGCAAAAATCACTAATATACAACAGAATAGCAAGTGTAGGTTATGCAGAGAAATAGATTAAATGATTAATTTCATTGTATGTGAACGCAGCAAACTGGCACAGAAGGAGTACAAGACTAGGCATGACTGGGTTGGTAAGGTGATCCCCTAGGAACTGTGCAAAAACACAACCCAGCAGTCAAGCAGGTCAGTTGGCCCGCTCTCACTAAGCAGGCAAATTAGCACATGGATGGATGCTTGATTGAGCCCTACTGAAACCAACCAACAATGGCCCTTTTAAACCAACAACCTTAAATAACAAGAAACATATACAAAAAAAATGAACAGGATATTCACACTAACATGCAGATAAGTGTTTATTGTAATTATTACTTTGTCCCTTTTTAACAACTGACCGCTAAAGGAATATGAGGGTTTTTTTCACCCCTAACATATAAAAGTGTTTAAAAATTTTTTTGCATTGTCTATTATTTCTTGCAACCCATACAGAGAGTCATTAAAATTCCCTCATTTTGCTAAAAAATAGTTCTTGCAAAACTGATCACCTAATCTTGGCCAGAAGACGAAACCTAATGTTGATTAACAAAAAATAAAAGAACTTATCGCACAGAGTGAAAATAAAAGAAAACAAAAAGATAAAAAAATACTTGGATCTTACCAGGGAACTGAAAAAACTGTGGAACATGAGGGTGGACTTGGAATGGTCCCTGATGCCTTAGAAAAAAGACTAGAAGAACAGGAAATCAGAGGAAGAAATGAGTTCATTTAAATCACAGCAAGGTTGAAATCAGCTAAATACTCAGAAGAATCCAAAAGACTTAATAAGACTTGCTGTCACTGAGACTCTAGAAAAAGGCCACTAACTAATGCTGGTGGGAAAAATTCACCAGAAGTAAAATAATAATAATAATAATACGCTGTTCCGGTGAACCAATAAGTGAAAATAAAAGGAAGCAAAAAGATGTACAAAAACCTGAATTTTGCAAGAGAGCTGAAAAAGTTTTGAGGGTGACAGTGATACCAATTGCTATTGGAGCCTTTGGAATGGTGCCTAAAGGCTTGGAAAAGTGACTGAGAGAATTGGAGATCAGAGGAAGAATGAAGACTATTGAGACCACAGCATTGTTAAGCCCAGCTTGAATAATTAGTAGAGTCCTGGAGACTTAAGAAGACTTTCTATCTCTCAGACTTCAATGAAAAACCACCAGTTAAAACTGATGTGAAAAATTTGCAAATAGTAAAATAATAAAAGCAGTAGTTCTCAAACTGTGTTTTGAGACATAATAAAAAAAAGTTATTATTAATAGAATACTGAATCATATGACGACAAATACCTGGCAATACTGAAACTGACTTTTCAAACAGAGTGAGATTTTTCATTAATAATAATGTAATTTTAATTTTATTCATTAAAAAATCTGTTATTAGTGATAAGAATTAAAATTTTAGGCACATTGAATCATACCAAAGACTCAAAAAATGGTACTTGATTCTGCCTTGCTTAACACTCAGCATTATAAGGTACATATCAAGAGTAAAGTGGAGCAATCCAGGGAAAGGAGTAGCAACCTCCCCTACACCTCGGTGTTGTAGCTATTGAAAAAGGAGCCTTCAGGTCACTCTCTACTAAGGTCGCCAACTTATTTTAATTTGACTTTTTCATTATTTTTCTTTCTTTTCTAAATCTATATTTTTATTCTTATTATTGATTAATATTTTTTTTCTAATGATGTCTCATAACCTATTATAAAAAGGGATATTTTAGAATTCAGTGTTTTTATAAAATAATTCGTTCAAAATATAATTGTTTTTAAATGTTTGAATGTTAAAGCTGTGGACTGGCCCCACTACCAACACAAATACTCACAGGAATAAAAATATTAATGGTCGGTTATGCTTGTGGGCTCCAGGGCAACTGCTCAGCATACTCATGTGTTAAGACAACTTTAGCTGTTTAAAATAAATTTTCATTGGTGTGTTCTAGTAACAAGTAACAAATTGTTCAATCACTAATGTGATAATATACATTTTTAAGACACCCTTACAACTTCTGTATATTCCTGCTATTGATTTTGCTGATTACCTGCGGTCCCCAGACCACAGTTTGAGAACCCTGACCTAGAATATACCAACTGAATCCTCTACAACAGGTAAGAGACCCTACCCAAACCAAATGATATCCTGGTTAGTAGTGAAGTTATAGAGTTTTGGGGAGTGTATAGTCACCCTACACTCACGTTCACTCTGATCTAGCATGACTGTTTGTATTAGGGTCCCTTATATATCAAACAGATTGGTTTGAGGTAATGAAGTGTTTACCTGTTTAAAATGATTGTGAAAATTTATTTTTGTATATAACTGAAGACCATAATTGTTTGAATGACTGAATAACCTAAGAAGGGTTAATATGCCAAAAAACCAGCAAGTTAACCAACCACAAAAATATAGAAACATGGAGTAATATCGTTACAACAAATTTCTCATAATTCAATTGTGAGTCCAGGTTGATAATGCATTGCATAAAGCTTTGTTTTCAGCTTCAGAATTGATAGAATTTTAGCCAAATTAAACTAAATATTATTCAATATAAATACAAAAAACTGACAAATAATTTTTCAATATTTGTTAGATAAAATTATTTGAAGTCAATTTTGTCAATTTGAAGTTGTATATGTGTGAAGTGGGATAAAAAAGTAATGAGTTGTGATCAAAAAGTAAGGAGATGTAATGAAAAGCAATGAGGAGTGATCAAAAAGTAAGGAGATGTGATCAAAAAGCAATGACAAATGATTTTTCCATATTCAATACATAAAATTATCTGTTGTCAGTTTTGTCAATTAGAAGTTGTATAAATGTCAAGTGGGATCAAAAGGTAATGAGGAGTGATCAAAAAGTAAGGAGATGTTATCCAAAAGTGAAGAGATGTGATGAAAAAGTAAGGAAAAGTGACCAAAAATCAATAAGTGGTGATCAAAAAGTAATGAGATGTGATCAGAAAGTAAGGGGATGAAATCATAGAGTAAGGAGATGTGATCAAAAAGTAAGGAGATGTGATAAAAAGAAGTTAGGGGATGAGATCAAAATGCATTGAAGTGTGATCAAAAATAATGAGGTGTAATCAAAAAGTTAGGTGATGTGATGAAAGAGTCAAGAGGTGTGATCAAAATGTGGGGAGGTATGATCAATAAGTAATGAAGTTTGAAAAAAAAGTAAGGACATGTGAGGAAAAAATTATGAGGCATGATGAAATAGTAAAGAAGGTGTAAACAAAAAGTAGGAGGGTGTAATCAAAAGGTAAGGAAATATGATCTTAAAGAAAGGAGATATGATAAAAATTAATGAGGTGTTATCAAGAAGTTTGAAGGTGTAATAAAAAATTAAGGAGATGTGATGAAAAAATAAGTAGATGTTATTGAAAATCAATGTAATGTCATTAAATAGTAAGAAGATGTGATAGAAAAGTTATAAAGTGTGATCAAAAAGTAAGATGTGATCAAAGAGTCAGGAGGAATGATTAAAAAGGAGATGAGATCAAAAAGTAATGAGGTGTTATCAAACAGTAAGGGGATGTGATCAAAAAGTAAGAAAATGGGATCAAAATGTAAGGAGAAGTTCTGAAAAAGTAAAGAGATATGATGAAAAAGTATGGAGATGCAAACAAATAGTAAAGAGATGTGTTCAAAAATTAAAGACATGTGATCAAAAAGTAATGAGGTGTGATCAAAAAGTTAGAAGGTGTAATCAAAAAGTTATAGGATACACTTTTTTTTTTAGTCTTAAAATAAGCAATAAAGACATACTTAAGAACATTCCAGAAATTATGGATCAAAACCGCATTAGCATTTAAGTTACATTTTTATATTTTTCAACCAATCAGCTAAAAACATAGAATAGAACATTCTAGAAAAATAGGGCCGGAAGTCAACTAACAGAAAATATTTAGGCTCGAAAATAAAATAGTAAAATACAAATCTGATTGGTCAATAAATGTCTACGCGCCAAAATTTTAGGACGATTCTTTGATCCACTATTACAGTATAAATAACTAACACACATTTAGGGAGTCAAGTACATTCACACAGCCATTCACTAAGACTAAACCACAAGCCACTAAGCCAGTAAAGCAGTAGCCGATACTATGTCCGACAAATTCCTTTCCTTCCTCAACTAAAGTTCATGACCAAGCTACAGATGGCCACGAATCACGTTCAAAGGAAAAAACCGACAAACTTTCTTTCATCAACGCGACACGCTGTCGCCACAATCATAAAACCCTATATGAACTTAATGTAAGTAAGAACGACTGATTTACGGACTCCGTTAACATACACACACCTTTAAACAAATTTATTTTCTTCTTGCCAAACTTTATTTTCCAAAAGGCCATTTACACATCATGTATTTTATTTGTTTTCATATTCTGTTATATGCATATTAAATTGTTTGTTGTTTAATGTTTGTTGTGTTCTATTCCATTTCTTTCACGCGATTGTAAAGTTTTGTGTTGTATTTGTGGAGGAAATAATATTGGCAGCAATACCTGTAAAGTACGGGCACACATCTACTGAAATAACCAAACCAAAATACATACAAACCCCACAAAGTAAAAAAGTGTGTGTAATCAAAATGAAGATATCTGAGTGTTTCAGAGTCCAACAATGGTGTCACTTCTCTAGGAAAAACAAAACGAAGATATCTGTTTCTCTCAGCCTGTATCTTTTACTTCTTCGTCGTCTACTCCTCTGTCTCCGTTGTCGACATCGTTGTTGACTTGCACGTTGCAGTTTCGTAAATCGCTGAAATCGCACTGCCCCCGAAATAGTCACCTCTCATGTTTTATATCTTTTCCCGGTCGGACATTTGTATGAGAAGTGCGTCAAATTACCCGTATGTTTTAGACACTATGGTCTGTTATCCGCCCACTTTTCACTTTGCACCTTTGAACCCGGATGAACACACGCCCCCTTGATCTTCAGATCACAAATTTCAGTCGGGCTCTCTTGGGAACGACATTTGTGTGTACGAAATTGTCACGTTTTGCGCAGTGGGAGGGCGACACAAGCGTGCACTCTTTTGTGTCGAGGGGAAGGCTTCCACACTTATCTTGCGCCCCCTCATTTCGATTGCACACAGTGCAACTCGGAGCGGACCTTTTCTGCTGAGTACTCCTCCTGAGCGGGGCGACAGGAGCGTCACTCTCTGATAAACTTTTATCTGTTGAGGGATCATCTGTATTTGGTCTGGTGGCGTTTAAAATGTCGTCCAGCGGGGTAGGTCCCAATACAGCTGGTATTTCGTTCTCCGCCGGCTGATCGACACTTGCACATCGTGCAACTTCGGGTAGGCCTCTTCTGCCGAGCGTTCCTCCTAAGCGGGGCGATAGGAACGTCATCCTCAGACGAACTTGGATCTGTCGAGGAGATGTTGCGGAGCCGATAAGCATAACGACCCCGCAAATGTTTAAGTTTAATGCATGCGAGTAATGACAGACAAAGACAATGATGGAAACAAAGGCGAGGTTTACACATTCAACAAAGATGACTATTTATTGTCGTGTTTATAAGCGCGTGTGTAAAGTCCGTGGCAGTTGTTTTTGTCTTCAGCTAGATAGGTGATATCGGTAGCTGGTATGGTCGGGTCAAAGAGAAGCGGCTAGATGATCGCTGCTGGTAGCTGAGGTCGGTCGAGTCGTTGAATGCAGCTGGACGATCGTTGCGGGAAGCTGAGGTCGGTCGAGGGCTTGAATGCAGCTGGACGATCGTTACGGGAAGTTGAGGTCGGTCGAGTCGTTGAATGCAGCGGGACGATCGTTACGGGAAGTTGAGGTCGGTCAAGTCGTTGAATGCAGCTGGACGATCGTCGCGGTTAGAAGTTGGTGTTGGCAGCTTGGTCGCGTGGAATCGAGCGAGCGTGGTGACTAAGACCTAGCCGTGTCTTAGCATTGCGGACCAAGTGAACGGACGGGGTAACCGTGGCTAAGGTTTGCCGGGCCTTAGCACATACGAAGTCGAGCGAGCGAATCGGTGAAGCTAGGGTTTTTGTTGTGTCCCTAGCTGTGCGGACGTGTGGTTTTGCCGTGTCAAAGCGGTGCGGTCGTATCGATGACGGTAGCTATGGCTTTGCCGTGTCAAAGATGTGCGGACGTATCGGAGACGGTAGTTGTGCCTTTTTCTGCGCCAAAGCTGTGCGGACGGTCGGGATGGTAGCTATGACTGTGCCGCGCCAAAGCTGTGCAGATGTATCGGCACGGTAGCTAAGGCTTTTCGGTGCCAAATCTCTGCATTATCGAGCGAACAGGCCATGAGGCCGCGGTTAAGATTGGCGTTATCTTAGCGCTGCGCAGATAGCGAAGCAGTAGCTAAAGGCTAACCCATGCCTTTAGTGCTGTGCAGCCAAACAGACGAGCGGAACTGATCAAATAGTTAAGACCTCTTCGTGTTTGCCTCCGGGCCGTCTACTTCGACTGGTCGTTAAGGACCGTCAGAGATGCTCCAACCCGCAGAAGGTGACCACTAATGGACCTTAAAAGGACCTTTTGTGCATATCAATGAGATGGAAAGGCGAATGCAACCACAAGTGGGATTCAACCTTGACGCAAGGCGATTCGTTGGAAAAAAAAGGAACATGCCGGTGTGTAAGGCGAATGCAACCACAAGATGTAGGATTCAGCCTTACGGAGCCCGCTCTGAGAGCAGCTCCTGAGAGCGTCGTGGGGACCTCTTAATCTTTCGCCGCCGAAGTCTTGTTTATATTAAGGGAACTAATTCCACTCTGCTGCACCACGTAAATAGAAAGTTCTTCTATAAAAAAATGGACGTAGAAAATAAGTCCTTCTTTAGCCTGATATCGGCTAGTGAAGATAATTAATTCCATTTTTATAGAGTTATTTCTGGCAGAAGTGTTTTGTAAATGTTGTTAAATGTTATTTATTTCATTTTCTTAGCTGTAACGACAGGTTAGGGTCGAAAAGGGCTTCGTCATTTCCGGTCGTACCTGGATGTAATTTTTCTAGAGCGAACGAGTAATCCGATCTGTTTATGTTTGTGAGCTAGTTGCGACAGAGTCATCCGCCTCCGTTTTGGTGGTGTCCAGCGGAGTAGGCCCTAGCGTAATCAGTATTCCACCCTCCGCTGATTGATTTTCGCAGTCTGTTTCACTTTCGGATGGCAGGATCGGCCCCTGAAAAGGACGTAAGTCTTTTATATGACACGGAACTCCATTGACCTCGATTGAGTGATGACTGACCACACCAGTTACTCGCTCGTGCTTGAATTTGGTTGTACACCGACTCCCCGGAGGTTTTATCCAGATTATATCACCCACAACGTATGGCCTACGCTTTTCCTCGTTGTCAGGTACTTGTAGTGCATGGATCCCTTTTTCTTGAACTCGGTATCTGTAAATGGCGTTACGTGGCCTCTGAAATGGTGCACTCTTTCCTAGCTGCAATTTTCTTAATGCTGCGATGACTTCTCACTGCGATGCTGATGGTACGTATGCACACCGCAGCCGCAGCCGGACCCCCACCCCATTCTTACAAGAACTTTTTGACCTGTTGGCTACAGAAGGCGGGGTCATTGTTGGCTAATATCTCCTCCGGTGCACCTCGTTCGAAGAAGATTTACGGTAGTTGGCTGGATGAGTCCTGCCGTACAATAAGCCTCCAAACTGCAAAACGTGTAAGCCTACAGTCGATAAGGATGAGGAAGTGATTGCCGCCGTAGTGGGTGATATCCATTCCTACTCTTTGCCACGCATTACTTGCTCCTAGCTGACCTTTCTTCAATTACACCGGTGCCGGGTCAATCGATTGGCACGCATCGCACCTTTTCACAACCATTCTCACATTCGCTTTGTCTACAGCGGGGTTGACCATTCTAGCAAAGTAGAGCGTCCATTTGATTCCAGGATGCTCACACTGTCGGTGAATGCTCATGATCTGCTCAGAATCTAGGCTGTGCGCGATGGCGGCACACGGTTGTTGCAGAGGCTCAGATCCTTTCCGAGCACTGGTTAGCCACCGTTGCGGAACCCGAGTCAGTGCATCTTCTTTATCCATGACCGATCTAATCAGTGCTACGTCTACAACCAAGTTGTATTCCTTGATGGTTTCGGCCAATGTGGCTAGCCGTCTCCGTATCAACATTTCACTTGATGCCTTGGTGGTCAGTCGAGCCTTTCCGGTCAGTTATCTACCGATGCGTACACTCTAAGTCTATGATGGTGTGAAGCACCCTGGCTTGCCACAGAAGTACCAAGTTAACTCCCTTTAAAGTGGCGTCAAGTTCAGACAGGTTTATGTCTTACATCATTTTTCGGCCGAAGCCAACAAGCATCTTCCACGATGGGCACCGTTAGCCGCTGACGTGTAGTCCGAGCATTTTTGCCCCATTTTGGAGGGGCTCTAGCTCCTAGCATGTCAACCCGAAATGCTCAAAGTGTTTTTGACCGCCTGGGAAGACAGAATACGTTCATTGACGAAGACGTCATCAATGTAGGATGATGTTGCCTTTTGAACGTTCTCATTCTGCACTCTGAACGCATTCGTGATTGCTGTCATAATGTTAGGAGCCACGTTGAGACCAAATCCCAGTCGGGAAATGCAGTATCTGGTCCTCTTGATTTCCACGGTCTGAAATGGCCACAGTGATCTTTCAACATGTATTTGTAAGTAGGCTCGACGCAGGTCTAACACCGCGACATCCGACTCCTGCTTCCCCCACTCCCTCAATTTGTGCGCACAAACGTCTGCCGTATATGCGTCAACGTACTCATTAAGTTCACGATAATCCATGGCAGGACGAACCTTTTGTTTGTTCTCCTGCACAATCGCCATTAGCGGTATCAGGCCTTTAGGAGGTCCAAGTTTGTCCTCCGGGTACGGAATCAACCAGCCGTTCTGAATCCAAGCCTGCAACTCCTGCTCATATTCACCTTGGAGTTTTAAGGGTGGGGTATTCTGAGGGCCTGTTTTTTTTTTCAGAGATACAAGCGGCTAGTTACAAGACCATTTCCATGATACGGTCCATATACGCTTGCCCTCGTCATATTCGGCGTAAAAGTCGGGCTCATCAAGGGTGATAGCAACACAGATCGGTGTTCTATGCTGGTGCCAGACATGGCTATTCCACCCAGTTGTGTTATCGTGTCCAACCCAAGCAGCAGGTCATATCAAGCAGTTCCCTACCTACAACCAGAGTTCGTACAGGGACTGGGGTCCCATTGCCAATACCAATTCAGACCACACTTTCTTCACAACATATAAACGAACTGCTGCCAACAGTCAATACGGGAACCTCCTTTCTTTCCTACGTCTAAGAACATAACTTGCGCACTAGGTTTTGTGTGCAGCCAGTGTCCACGAGCTCTGTTCACTTCTTCCCGTTAATACGCACGTTCACCGTATTCGTTTCCCGGACACTCCTGGACTATGTGTCCTCGCTTTTTGCACCTATAGCACAGGACTGGTATTTAAGGTGTGGTCCCCGCTTTCTGTATGGTTTTATACCGAAGAAGGCAGTCTTGGCCCAGGTGATTGGGCCCATCACATTTATAGCAGGTTGTCGGTGAGTCAGTCTCCTTTGTCTGACACTGCGATGGTCGTGCAGCCGCTGCTTGTTCCACAGTCATGGGGCTCGTCGTCAGAATCGCCTGTGCTCGTGCTAGCACTTCCGAAATTTCCATGTGGTTTACCTGGGACGAGTAATTTCTCAACACTCTTAGGCATCTCTGCAATAAATGCACACGTCAGGTCTTTTTCCGACATTCCTCTAAACAGGACTGAGAGTCTCCGTAATTCAACAGCTACTTCCGGATGTAACTTGTGCGCCATGAACTCTTTCCTAGCCGAGACCGAGTCAAAGGCAAATGCAGTGTACAAAGCACTTTTAATACAAGTGAAGTTCCTTCTCTTGTCTTTGCTTAATTGTTGATACACGCTTCCAGAGAGACGCATTGGAACTACTTATTTTATGCACTTTACGCCACTGAGTAGACAAATTAACTCTGCCTTCTCAATCTGTTCTTGCACGGATAGGTCAGAATCTTTGCCGTCGAAAAGTGGTATTAGCTTCGAGTCGAAGTTTAACGACATTGCCGAAATAGCTAGTAATCAAAATGAAGATATTTGAGTGCGCCAGAGTCCAACAATGGTGTCACTTTTCTAGGCGAAACAAAACGAAGATATCTGTTTCTCTCTGCCTGTGTCTATTACTTTTTCGTCGTCATCTTCTCCTCTCTCGTCTCCGTTGTCGTCGTCGTTATTGACTTGCACGTTGCAGTTTCGTAAATCGCCGAAATCGCACTGCCCCCGAAATAGTCGCCTCTCATGTTTTATATCTTTTCCCGGTCGGACATTTGCATGAGAAGTGCGTCAAATTACCCGTATGTTTTAGACACGATGGTCTGTTATCCGCCCACTTTTCAAAACTTGGCTCCTTTGAATCCGGATGAACACAGTGTAATCAAGGGCACGTCCTATGCGGACACCCCGGAGCCTGTTCTGGACTTCGGTCCGGAGCATGGCTCTGCAAAAGGAACAATGGCAGACTTGGGGCCTTTTAGGCACCTAGTTTCGACTAGGCTACCCTCGGGTGGGTGAGCTGCAGTTTTTGTCTCCTTTGTAACCCATGTATGGCACTAGACCTCGAGTCTAGTTTAAGCCGTAAACTGGCATACGTGCCCGGACCCACATTTGGGTTCGTGAAACTGCTTGCCACATCAGGCTCACATTGCACCAAGTGAGCCAATGAGCAGCATAGACAAGCAGGGTTCGAGTCTCGGCTCCTTCCCGACCTCCCCCTCCCTTTATCCCCACTTTACTCGGCCTTCGGGCTTTTGACCTTGTGTCAAGTCGTGTCTGGTGGGAGGCAGCGACAAATATTGAACACAGTGTAATCAAAAAGTAAGGAAATATGATCAAAAAACCAATCTAGTGTAATTAAAAATTAATGAGATGTGATAAAAAAGTAATGAAGTGTGATGAAAAAAATAAGGAGGGGTAATCCAAATATAAGGAGGTGTGATCTAAATATAAGAAGGTGCTATCAAAAAGTAAGATGTGTTAAAAAAAATGTAATGAGGAGTGATCAAAAAGTGAGGACAAGTGACCAAAAAGTCTAGTGTTGTGATCAAAAGGTTGGGAGATGTGATCAAAAAGTAATGAGGTGTGATGAAATAGCAATAAAGTGTTATCAAAAAGAAGGGAGATGTGAGCAAAAAGTTCAGAGATGTGATGAAAAGTGGGGTAATGGAAGAATAAGGAGAAGTGAACAAAAAGCAAAAAAGTGTGATCAAAAAGTAAGGAGGGGCTATCAAAAATTAAGATGTGATCAAAAAGTAAGGAGGGGCTATCAAAAATTAAGATGTGATCAAAAAGTAAGGAGGTGCTATCAAAAATTAAGATGTGATCAAAAAGTAAGGAGGGGCTATCAAAAATTAAGATGTGATCAAAAAGTAAGGAGGTGCTATCAAAAATTAAGATGTGATCAAAAAGTAAGGAGGGGCTATCAAAAATTAAGATGTGATCAAAAAGTAAGGAGGTGCTATCAAAAATTAAGATGTGATCAAAAAGTAAGGAGGGGCTATCAAAAATTAAGATGTGATCAAAAAGTAAGGAGGGGCTATCAAAAATTAAGATGTGATCAAAAAGTAAGGAGGGGCTATCAAAAATTAAGATGTGATCAAAAAGTAAGGAGGTGCTATCAAAAATTAAGATGTGATCAAAAAGTAAGGAGGGGCTATCAAAAATTAAGATGTGATCAAAAAGTAAGGAGGGGCTATCAAAAATTAAGATGTGATCAAAAAGTAAGGAGGGGCTATCAAAAATTAAGATGTGATCAAAAAGTAAGGAGGGGCTATCAAAAATTAAGATGTGATCAAAAAGTAAGGAGGTGCTATCAAAAATTAAGATGTGATCAAAAAGTAAGGAGGGGCTATCAAAAATTAAGATGTGATCAAAAAGTAAGGAGGGGCTATCAAAAATTAAGATGTGATCAAAAAGTAAGGAGGGGCTATCAAAAATTAAGATGTGATCAAAAAGTAAGGAGGGGCTATCAAAAATTAAGATGTGATCAAAATATTAGGAGGTGTTATCAAAAATTAAGATGTGATCAAAAAGTAAGGAGGGGCTATCAAAAATTAAGATGTGATCAAAATATTAGGAGGTGTTATCAAAAAGTAAGATGTGGTAAAAAAGTAGGGAGGAGTAATCAAAAAGTGAGGATATGTAATCAAAAATCAAGAGTTGTGATTAGAAAGTAAGAAAATGTGAGGAAAAAGCAATGAGGTGTAATGAAAAAGTAATGAGGATTTATCAGAAGGTATGGAGATGTGATCAAAAAGTAAGGAAATGTGATCAAAATTAAGTAGATGTGATCACAAAAGCAATGAGGTATGATCGAAAATTAATGAGGTGTGATGAAAAAGTAAGGAGATAGGATCAAAAAGTAAGGAGATGAGAACAAAACGTAAGGAAATGTATTTCAAAATGTTAGAGGATGGAAAGAAAATGTAATGAGGTGTGATGGAAAAGTAATGAGGTGTTATCAAAAAAGAAAAAAGATGTAATCAAAAAGGAATGAGGTGTGATCAAAAAGTAATTAGGTATGACCAAAAAGTAAGGGGGCGGGTAATCAAAAAGTAATGATGAAGGATTAAAAAGTAAAGAGATGTGGTCACAAAGTATAGAGGTGTTACAAAATGTACTGAGATGTTATCAAAAAGTAAAGATGTATGATCGAAAAGTAAGGATATGTGATGAAAAAGTAAGTTGGTGCAATCAAAATTAAGGAGATGTAATCAAAATGTAAGAAGTTGTTATCAATAAGTAATGATGTGTGATCAAAAAATGATAAGGTCTGACTAAATGTAATGAGATGTGATAAAAATAATGAGACATGATCAAACTCTAAGGAGGTGTAATCAAAAAGTAAGGTGATTGATCAAAAAGTAAGGAGGTGTGATGAATAAGTAATGATGTGTTATCAAAAATAAGATGTTATAAAAATGTAAGGAGATGAGATCAAAAAGTAAGATGTTATCAAAAATTAATGTGTAATCAAAGATTAAGAAGTTGAGATTAAAGATTAAGTGATGTGATCAAAAAGTCATGAGGTGTTGTAAAAAGTAATTATGTGTGATCAAAAAGTATAAGGGTGTTATTAAAAAGTAAGAAGATAAGATCAAATAGTAATGAGATGTGATGAAATAGTAAGGAGATGTGATCAAAATGTGTGATGAAAAAGGAGTTGAGATCAAGAAGTAATGAAGAATAATCAAAATGTAAGGAGATTTGATCAACAAGTAAGAAGGTGTGATCAAAAAGTAAGAAGTTGTGATCAAAAAGTAAGTGATGTGATAAAAAAATAATGACGTGTTCTAATAAAGTAAGGATATGTAATCAAAAAGTAATTAGGTGTGATAAAAAAGTAATGGGGTGTAATTAAAAAGTAAGAAGATAAGATCAAAAAGTAAGGAAATTTTATCAAAAAGTAAAGTGGAGTGATCAAATAGTAATGAGATGTGATGAAATAGTAAGGAGATGAGATCAAGAAGTAATGAAGAATAATCAAAATGTAAGGAGATTTCATCAACAAGTAAGAAGATGTGATCAAAAAGTAATATGTAATCAAAAAATAAGAAGTTGTGATCAAAAAGTAAGTGATGTGATCAAAAGATAATGACGCGTTCTAATAAAGTAAGGATATGTAATCAAAAAGTAATTATGTGTGATAAAAAAGTAATGGGGTGTAATCAAAAAGTAAGATGTGATCAAAAAGTAAGGAGATATTATTAACAAGTAAGGAAGGGTGATCAAAAAGTAAGATGTGATCAAATAATAAGGAGTTGTGATCAAAATGTAAGAAGATGTTATGAAAAAGTATTGAGGTGTGATTAAAAAGTAAATGTGTGTAATCAAAATTTAAGTAGATGTGATTAAAAAGTAAGTGGTGTGATCAAAAGTAAGGAAGTGTAAGAAAAAGGTGTGATGAAAAAGTAATGAGGTGTTATTGAAAAGTAAGGAAGTGTGATCAAAAAGTAAGTGATATACAAAAAATAAAGAGGTATTATCAAGTAGTAAGGAGGTGTGATCAAAATGTAAGGAGATGTGATGAAATAGTAAGGAGTTGTGATAAAAAGTAATGAGGAGTTATCAATATGTAAAGAGGTGTGATGAAAAAGTAAGGAGATGTGATCAAGAAGTCATAAGGAGTAATCAAAAAGTTAGAAGATGTGATAAAAAAATAAGGAGATCAAAGCTTTGAAATGTTTTAATTTTAAAATTCCAATGAAGACAAGTACATAGTTAGGAAACTTGTATAATTAATAATTAATAATGCTATTTTAATAGCATGCCAACCCATCAAGGGTTAAAAGTAAGGGAATTGCATTCATTGTATGTTCATAATTAAATTTTTGTAGAGTTGTTTCTTAAGAGGATTTTTTTGCTTGCAATCCTATCAATTACACATAATTTTCAAACAGATCTATTAGACCCACCGATAGAACCAAGAGGTATAACCACTCCAGGTCAGAGTGAACTTAGATGTGATGGCAATAGCAATAAATAGGTACTCCATACTCTCCAGAGCTCTAGAACAGGAGCCTCACCATCAGATGCAGTTTAGTATCATACCCAGGTCTCTTTTTTTTTAGGAGGGGAGGTTCTTATCTGTCTATAGGAGATAGAGTCAGTCTTACTGCCAGGGGCATTTACATGATAAAGTACAGAGTGTTTTACAATTGCTGAAACAAAGCAGTGACTTCTCAGTTCTTCCTTGTTGACTTTATTCTTTTTCTCTTTTCTGATTATTTCAGGAAAATAGTTAATATTTAACCAAATATAGCAACATCTAGCCTTAGATAATGAACCAGAAGATCTTTTGTGTGAAGAGGCATATTACAAAACTTTTTCAAGATTATTCAAGCAAGATACAGAAGGAAGTTGAATTTTAATGTATTTCCAAACAGGAGTCAGATTTTCAACATCTAACAAGGCAACCCTCATACCATTGCTGCATTGAAAGCAGCCATCACTGAGAAGATTCAAGCAATCACTCAACAGGAATGGCTACTCATTATCAACTTTTCACACTGCATTCAACAGTGTCTTCAACTGAACAGCAGATATCTAGAGCATGAACTCTAAAACTCATCTTGACATTTTTGGTTCCTATTTAAGACTAAATGGTTGGAGATCCTAAAATGTTATCCTTTTACTTTTTAATAAATGTAATGTTTCTTATCATTTGTACCCAATCATTTTGTTTTAAAAATTGTGAAACCCCCTATAAAAGCCAAGTTACCATACCAAGGGCAATAACCCTAGTATGCCATATTATTTCCACTATTTCAAGAAAGGAGATGAGATGGACTTGCAAGAGTATTTGGTTTGGTTTGTTTGGTTTTATGGCATATCAACCTTTTTAGGTTATTTAACGCCAAATCCATTTTTATGTAAATAATCTGTTCTATTGAAAATAGTTCAGTTTAGCATAAGTACACAGTTTAATTGTCAAAAACATTTCCATTTCTAACTATTCAAGCAGTTATATGTAACAATTCAGTTAAGTGTAAATACAGTTTTAATGTCGAAAAACAGTTCTATTTCAAATAATTCAGTTAAGCATAAGCACGCAGTTTAAGTGTAAGTACGGTTTAATTGTCAAAAACGTTTCTATTTCAAGCTATTCAGTTTACTCTATTCATTTTAGCATAAGTATGCTGTTAGTTCTATTTAACCCATAGATAGGGCCCTATCAGGTGCTACCACTCCGGGCCAGAGTGGACCTGGGAGCGATGGCAATGAAGGGGTACTCCGCATTCCCCAAAGCTCCAGTATTGCTGGAACCTCACCATCAGATTGTTTAGTGTCATATCCAGGACACTCATTGGGGGGGGGTCTTACCCCTCTGCAGAGAAGCAGTTGGTGTATTCTACAGCCCCAGCCAACTGGGCAATGCAAGAGTATTAGCACGAAATGAAATGCAAACAGCCCCATCCAAGAATTAAACCCAGCTTGTCGAGTCCATTCCTGACAGCAATTACACCATGCACATTTGCTGGTACCATGTAAACTACTAAAAAGTTACGTAACTATGAAACGTACTAAAATCTTAATTCAGTTTCTTTGTTTTTAATGGCATACCAACCTTCATGGGTTATTTAATGACAAAGGCATCCTTGTAGAAGAATAACAGTGATATGATTTAATCCATAAATGGAGGAATAAGAGTGTTAATACCTTTCTTAAGGGTATTAGTTCAAAAGTGAACTCAAACTCACTGACTTTGAGGCAGTTGTCCAGGACTTTAGACATGGGAATTTCTCACCTCAAACAATGATAAATTAAAATCTTTTTAAAACAAACTGATAATAAACAGATTCTGATGATGAATGTAACCAAAAAATAAAATGATGTCCTTCAAATCGTCTAATCAAATTTGCAGTACAGATCTCTTCAATTTTGAATTTGGTTCTATTCTAAATATCTCATTCTAAGTTGGTCAAACAACTCCAATATTAAATTGTGATGGTAACATCATTTAATACCATTAAATCTTAAATGAAAATATTTTAAATCATTTCTTTGTCTTTCAGAATAAAAGAAAACATAAACTGCAATAGAAATAGTAGATGCTTGTGATGTAATGGTTATTTTCAAAGGAAATGAATACAGTGTCCTGAGTTCAAAGTCCTGGATGAGGCTGTTTGCATTTCACATATTTCTAATATCTGTGGGAAAGGTATAAATCCAATTATTCTCCTTCTTGATATGGATAAATAGTTGGGTAGACTGAGTTCTTTAACCTTATCATGGCAACTGGTCTAAGTAAAAGGAAAACTCTGAATTCAGACCCATTAAACTCCACAAAAAATTGATCTTTTGTCACATCCTGCTGGTATGGAGTGGTTGGTTAATATATAAACAACGATAGAAAGGTTTTTATCAACACATAGTAAACAGTCTTATAAATGCATATAAATGATCTTTTGGGGAAGTACTCTTGGCATAGTCTTATAAATGCATATGAATGATCTTTTGGGGAAGTACCCTTGGCATAGTCTTATAAATGTATATGAATGCTCTTTAGGGGAAGTATCCTTGGCATAGTCTTATAAATTTATATGAATGCTCTTTAGGGGAAGTACCCTTAGCATAGTCTTATAAATGCATACAAATGTTCTTTAGGGGAAGTGCCCTTGGCATAATCTTATAAATACATATAAATGGTCTTCAAAGGAAGTACCCTTGGCATAGTGGTTAATGGGCTGGATTGTGACATCATAGTAAGTGAATTACATTCACTTTTGGGCTAATACCCTTGGGAAAGGTATGAACTTTTTTATCCATCCCCCAACAAGCCATGGGTTAGTAAAACTGTTCTATAAGGATGATTTTGGTATTAAATAACCCACGAGTTTTTGTTTCACAAACGTCGTTATTTGCACAATTAATAAGGCCTGGAATCCCCGGTGTGTATACAAAGTGACCATGTATCCATCATCATTTTCCCTCCCCATCAATATAACATCCTATTTGGTCATTGCAAGACAGGCATGTAAGTCAGGGAAACCTGTGTATGTCATTATTCAGTGACTATGTAGTCAGACGTTAAAATATGCTTAATTGATTGGGCAAGTATGGCTATTTATAGAGGTAAGATTAATTTTGGTATAAATTCACACGCATGAGACACTCAATGAGGAACAAATTCACTTCTCGGTTGTGATCATCAAAGATATATTATTATTTACTTCCGACGTGGTGGTTATATACAGACCAAATACGAGGTGAGGCAAGGGAAGTTATTCTAAAGTCCCTTATCGGAGTACCTTCCCTTAGATAAATAATTGCAGTGTAAATGGGACGTGATGCAAGAGAATTTATTTTATACGAGGACAATTCTGCCTCCAATTATTTGTGATCCATAATGTCCACTAGAAGTTGTTGTTGTTATTATTATTACAACAACAATAACAACAACAATAATAATAATCATGATAAAAAAAAAAGTACATTCTACTTTTTATAGTCCATATAAGTCGCAATTGCATAAAATAAGTTTTGTTAAATATTTGCATATTTTTGAAATACAACAAATTAAATACAGATAATCTTTTATTACAATAAACAAAATTCATTGAAGTAGGAATATACACGTGAATAGATCTAAATCCTTTTGTGTCTTGGATATGATGCTAAACAGCATTTGGTTGTGTGGCTCCAGTTCTGGAGCTCTGAAGTTATCCTCTTGTTGTCATCACTCTGAAGTACACTCTAAGTGGCAGCACTTATTAGGGCCCCATCAATAGATTTTTTAGATAATGTTTAGAATGATTGTAAACTTCATAATAACTTTCAGGCAAAATCCAAGAATTTGTTCATCTTTTTGCATTCTTTTATTTTCAATGAATAGTCTGCTTGAAGGGCAAAAGTTCCAGAGAATTTTTTGCATCTCATTTTCTAGGACAGATTCTGGTTTGTGCATATACCATTTTTATGTGTGCAAATTATTTGTACTAGAAATAGTGACTGGCAGCTATGATCATTCACAAACTTATTTTTTCCTCACTGAGTAGCACTGATTTTCTGATATGTAAATGATGTTCAAACAGCAGAGGATATATTTAGGCTCAAGAAGCTCATGGCTCAAAAGGTTAAAGATGAATAGTTACTAGAAAATATATAATTGCTTGAAAATAAAAAAAGAAAGATTTTGGCAATAAATAACTCAAAGGTTAACATGCCATAAAACTAACCAACCAATCAAATTTTTTCATAGCATTTACTATATATATTCATAAGAGTAAAATAAAGTGGTAACTTTATGATTACTGATTTTTTAGCATAATCCTTGATGCTAATGCTGATGAACCAATTTTTTTAAAATCCTGCTCCAATGTTGTCTATGATAGATAAAGAACACTGAAACTATTACTTGTTTCTAAACTATATGGATCTCTCTGATCTTCCACCTGGCCAGTTTTGACATAGAATCATTTTATTGTGGGATGAAGCAAGCACAATTCAAGACTCATGCATGACCATCACACAAAATGCTTGATCTTCTCAGCATTCCCCTATTTGGGCTACTTCAGGTACCAATGATGCTTGGCAGATATTTATTTATTAATCCAAAGTCCCGAGTCAGATTGGACATAGAGTCATTTTATTGCAAGCAGCCATACACAAATCAAAACTCATTTGTGGCCATTTGTATCAATATTTTTATTTTTTTTACTTGGCTCATGTACATTGACAAGAAAGTTTTGAATCCACAAAGAATTACATTCTTTCCCAAATTGAAAATTAATTTCACCAGTAAGATTTGAGGATGTGGAGAACATCAAAAAATGCTTGGCTCCATTGGCATTCCTCATTTTGGGATACCTCAGGTGTCCAGCAATAAACTCAGCCCTGCTAAGCATGTATTGACTGAGTGGAAAGCCAGGGCAGTGCAAATGAAGGTAGGTATGTAAGAATACCAATTCTTGTGTTGAAAGATATTACTCTTAAAATTAACTCTTATGTGACAGGAAGATTATGTGGATTTTGATAATGCATGAAGTAAAATTAGTTTGGACTATTGAAATATAACTGTGATTTCCTAATATATCATTTTATTCTTGTGGCCCTCTGCAATTTTGCCTGGCTATTAGTTGACATGTAATAAAACCAACCAACAAACAAGTCTGATATATCACACGATATATATATTTACCCAACCTCTTCACCATGGCCAGGATGTGACATAAGGTCAATTTTTAAATAGAATACAGCTGGTTTCAATTCAGAGCTTTCCTTCTAGACTGGTCGCCTAACCAAGGCTAAAGAACCCAGTTTGCCTTATGTGATGAGGAAATATGACACCCTCATTTGCCGGGTTATGGGGAAAGGAGGTGTGACACGCTAGCTATCAGATGATGATAGTAGTAAGCAGAATAGTGGAAGTGGGAGGGCTGTTTCTCTTCAACCCTCTCTATTAGTACATGCTGACATGGGCATGAGAAAACCTCACTCTCAATTAGCTATGTAAGTGTCAGCGAAGAAGCAGAACTGCGACCATGATTGGTACTGAGGAATAAACTGCCAAAAAGCCAAAACGTGGTAAATTTTCAAACAACGGAAACTAAGCAGATGCCGTTTATTCGTCAAAGGATGAAGACACATAAGCAGTTGCTGTTTATTCACCGAAGGGTGAAAACACATAATGAGTTGCCATTTATTCGTCGAAGGATGAAGACACATTGAAAAACTAAGAACCTAATTTGGGATATGGAAGAAACCCAAATTCCAAAGTCATGTCACGCAGAGAACACTGAGAGAAAAGAAAAAGCTTATCCTTTGAATGAACTCAAACTCCGAGGTATGGTGAGCCTCGTTAAACGAATACCCAAAGAAAAGACTGGTCCATGAGGAAAGAGACAATATCTAATCTTGGTCTAATCTGAAATAAGACATGTATCCTTCTACCAATGTGTTATGGAAACCCAATAACAAGAGGAAAAAGAGAAAAGAATAAACTCCACAGAATCCCAAGTAAGTGAACATACAATTTAAGTACATTCAAATTTATCTTGCTGCATTCATGCTGACATGAATAAAAGACAAATTACAGGAGGAAAGAATAGCTCAGATAAGATTGCGGAGAAAAGAGGGAATATTTCCACAATGATAAACTTGAGATTTAGAGCACGAGCTCTACCATTAAATCCCAAAGTCCAAAGGAAAGCGGAATGTGTCTACCATGGACCAACTATATTCTCACCTTCCGCCATTAACAGATATTAAATGGGAGACCTTGTCCGGGATATGAATATTTTAATGGAGGCTCTTCCGAGATACAGAAAGACTCTCACACTCCTGACTTTTACCGAAATTGTTTTTTTTTCTTTCCTTTGTTTCTTTCTTATATTCAATAAAAGAATATTGTTATTAATCTTGTTAGTCCAAACATAGCAGTTCAGAGTCCTTTTTTTAGTTGCAGAAGCATTGTATTTGTCGAAGACCTTGTATTTGAGGGGGAAAGCTCACCAGTTAGCTGTGTTGACTTTTAATAATTCACCTATAACCCACGTGGTGGCTTTAAAATGTGGTTCACCTAAGGAGTTAGTGATATCTGTGACATTAAATAGTGTCGGCAAACCACAGCAAATGTCTGTGCCCTGCGTTAACTGGTGGATTTAGCGGGAATGAACAGCACCCTGCAAGCCCACTGGGCACATGGCAGCATAACACTTACTATTTACCCATAGCTAGGTGTAGAACAGACTCATGCTTTTCCCAAGAGCATTAACATGAAAAGAAATATAAACAGTCTTGCTCAGTATTTGAATTCAGGAAATAAGTGCTGAGGCATCTTATTAAATTTAATACCTTGTGTCAAGAACAGCATAAATTTTAGACTGAGAATTTAAGTTGACTGAAGGAAACAAGTATTAGGAATTTACACAGGATTCTATAAGCACAAAAGACCAATCTGAAAAATAGTAATTTCACATTGAACATCAATGCCATATTATTTTCAGCCTGTTAGTACATTGTAATGGCATCCTTTCAATATTTTTAAATGCAGCTTTTCTCACAGTCTCAATTAGAGCTTGCTATGTTGCCCAGAGTTTCATCTTTAATGTGAGTTTTACAAGCTGTTAGTTTGGCTTTGCCACTCAGTATGAGACAGTCCAATTACTGAACAATAAATCTAGCTGGGCCATCAATATAAACAGCCTGTGAATTCATTATTGTGATTGCTCACAATAATCTTGATATAATCACTAATAAAAACAAGTAAAGATAGATGTAATCTCTGGGTTTTCTTCCCATCAACATCAACACTGACCCTTATCAAAGAAGCAATGCATATTGGAAAATTATTTTCAAAGATGAACAAAGAACAATAAGACAGATATAGTCTTGTTTTGATATCTATGGATGTATTTATCAAACTCTGTTGATAAGGGCAGCATGAGACAAGGTCATTTTTTCCCAAGAGCATTAACATGAAAAGAAATGTAAACAGTCTCACCCAGTATTTGAACTCAAGAAACAGTGTAAGCAAGAGTACAACTGGTTTGAATTCAGAGTTTTCCTTCTTCTAAATAGGTTGCTTTGACAAAACTAAAGAACACAGTCTGCTTTACTATTTATCTATAACTGGAGGGGGGAAAAAGATGGATTCATGCCTTTACCAAAGGAATCAGAGGGAAGTTAGATGCAAACAGCCTCGTCTAGGATTTTAAGTCAAGTTACCAATTTTATTTCCTGTGACAATAACTGTGTACCTAGTTTTAATATCTTGAGTGCAAGAGAGCAAATTATTTTTACTTTAATAATTTGTTTTAATTTATATATCCTCATATTTTAAGCACATACCATAAAGATCAATATATTATGTTTTTAAATGGTTTTTTCTAATTGAATTTTGTAGAACAGTGTCTTGACTTTTCAAGTGAATTTTATGCTCATGCTCTCAGATCAATTCCTTAAAGTTATCATCTCATCAGATAATTCAAATCTTGCATCACTGATACTTGGCTCATGTACATTGACAAGAAAGTTTTGAATGCACAAAGAATTACATTCTTTCCTAAATTGAAAATTAATCTCATCATTAAGATTTGAGGATGTGGAGAACATCAAAAGAAATATAATAGTGCAGCTTCATCCCATATCAAAAAAGGAATTCCAGAGGTGGTTTGATGAATGGAAAATTCATTATGTTGTAATGCCAAAGGGACAATTTTAAAGAAAATTAATGATTAATTCATTGTTCATTTCTGTCTTGGTAACTACAGCTTTAGTTTCCATATTTTTGAACCCATTTGTAACAGAGATCAGTGTAGACAACAGAATCAGTGATCAAAATGCAAATCCTAGACAAGAATGAGTTCACTTCTTGTTATGCCCTTGAGAAAAGCATGAAACCATCTTTTCTCCTTGCTCAGCTATGGATGAATCGTTGGACTGACTTTTGTCATGCCAGCAGTCTAGGAGAAGGATAACTCAAAATTCAAACAATTTGTACTCCACTTAAAGATTGACCTTGTATTATATCCTGCTTGTAGTAGAAGGGTTGGGTAATTATATTCTTTTGAATCCACTTCATATATTCCAGAAAACCTATTTCCAGGGAATTGGACAGTTTTTTGCTTATTTATTTAATATCATATCAACTCTTCATGGGTTATTTAACGCCAAAATTTTATTCATTTGTTGGTTGGTTGGTTGGGGTTTATGGCATCTCAATGCTGTAGGTTATTTAATGTGAAATCCACTTTATATATATATATATATATATATATTAGATATATGATTTGTAAATGAATTGTTAATTGATAAAATCTTAAACAAGCCAGAGCTCTTTTGTTTGCACACAGTTAAATGATTTCATGTATTGCTATCTAACACTAATAATTCTATATAATATTAATCATTTGTTAGCAGACAGTGAAGTGGTTTCAAGTATTACTATTTAACATAATTCGTTCATTTGCACAGAATCAAATGATTCTAAATATGTAATATCAATAAATCAATTTTTGCACACAGTTAAATGGTTACAAACATTCCTATCTAACAAGAATAATTCTATTTAGTGTTAATCATTTGTTTGCACACACATTTAAGCATATGCAAACAAATGATTAACACTAACAATTCAGTATAACATCAGTCATTTTGCACACAGTTAAATAGTTAAACAATTCTATTTGATCCATAGATGGGACTCTACAGGTACTACCACTACAGGTCATGGTGGACATGGCAGTAATGGCAATGAAGGGGTGCTCCAGATTTCCCCAAGCTTCAGGACTGGAGCCTCATCATCAGATAGCTTAGTGTCATATCTAGGACACTCACTTACTCCACTATAAAGATGCAATCAGCATATTCTACCACCTCAGCCAACTCAGCAGATTCATTTTAAAAATTTGTTTATCATATTTACCAACCCTCCGCTCGGGCAGGATATGACACAAGGTCAATTTTTTAAGCGGAGTTTAACAGGTTTGAATTCAAAGTTTTCCTTCTCCTAGCTTAGTTGCTTCAGCAAAGCTGAAGAACCTAGTCTTCCCTGCTATTCAACCATAGCTGGAGGGAGAATAAGTGGATTCATACCTTTCCCAAGGGTTTAGTGCTATGTGAAATGCAATCAGACACGTCCAGGATTTGAACTCATGTCACTGTGTCCATTTCCTGTGATGATAACCATTATACCATGGGCACCTCCACTTAAAATGTTTGTTTATAATCATAACTATTCATATTTTCAATGTTCTATTGCAATCTTTTTTTTTAATTGCACTTATTTACCTATAATCACTTAAAACATCAAATATTCCCGTTTAATACAAATAATTCACAGTTATATGGTTTCAAGAAATATATATAATACTTATAAATTTGAAACATATATATTTGACCCATAGATGGACCGTAACAAGTACTACCACTCCAGGTCAGAGTGGAATTTGGAGTAATGGCAATGAAGAGATACACTACACTCCCCAAATCTCCAGAACTGGAACCTTACAATCAGATGTAGTTTTGTGTCATTATCAGATCACACCCAATTTTTTGGAGGGGGTGGGGAGAGGAGTCTAACTCATTTGCAGGAATACCTGTGTATTCAAAGCCCTGCTAATAAGGCTGGATACAACAGAAGATCAATTTTTCTATGAAGACTCTCACAAAGTCATGGTCAGTGCCAAAAATAGCTCAGCTCTGTCTGCACTCCCTTTTATTGACCAATAACTGAGAGAACAGATGGATTCATGTCTTTCCCTATGTCATTAGCCTGAAGGGAAATGGAAACTGCATCATCCAGGATTTGAACTCGGGTTGCCAATTGCACTTCCTACGGTAATAACAACGATGGTAAGTACACCTATTCAAATATAGCACAAGTTCAGTTTAATGCAGGTTACCCAACAAAGGGCTTGCTTCCTGTAGGACACTCAGTACAAATAAGACTTCTACAAATGTAAGGAAATAGGAATATCGGTGATCATGCTTTTTTTTTTGTGGGGGGAAGGGTCCTTGGGATATTTTATGGGGACCGTTTTTTGTACTTTTAATATGACTTGTCAAAATCCTGGTAGAAATTTTGTTAAGGAACTGGTGATCCTGTTTCACTGAACAGCAGTAGCCCCTTGGGGTCACGTGGCGTCCATTATAAAAAGGAGCTCCACTGGAGATTCTCCCTCTATTTCCACTCATACCACTGTTAGCAACAGGTCCTTTCGTAGCAGCCCTTGACGGCATACGTATTTGGTACCTTTCACCAGCCGGGACCCAAGAGCGACGAACGCACGTGCTGAGTTAAAAGGAACAGGACACACAGACAGTTAAGTTCCAGCAGGAATCTTATCTGCAAACCTTCAAACATCTTACCTTCACACACCAAACCTTACCTACCAAACCTTCACAAAACCTTACAACCTTACAACCTTCACATAACAAACCTAACCATACTTTATCTTAAACCTTTACCTTATAACTTTACCTTATAACAACGTTGCAACTAAACCTTACAAACCCCTTCCAGCTATCGGACTCTTGAACTCTTTTGTGAACTCTTACATATTCGTTGTTTGTTCCATGTGGTGTAAAACCCTGTTTGTTGTTGTTGTTGTTGTATATAAATTTTGTTGCACGTAAAAGTCGTTCGTCTTCCTTTCTTCAAAAGCTGTCACCAATTCCCTACTGCTGTTGAAGTACGATTTATTCTTTTACAAAACGTAGGAATAGACCGGGCTTTTCGGGGCTTATATAAAAGAATCCCCATATACTCTAAGAAACAATTTTGTGTCCTCACTTCAAACAGAAAAATAAGTGGCTTTCAAAGTAAAACTTTGCTGACTTGAATTTTTTTAGTAATATTTCTTGCACAAAATAAATTCATTTTAGTTTTTTAATCTCTAAATTTGATACCCACTCATCTTCGTTTTTTTTTTTTACTTCCTACCAGTGGTGAGTATAATTTCTCGACCGTTCACCGTAATTTTTAACGTCTGAACATTTTGACCTGTGGGCTCATTGCTGTTAGTTGGATGTTTCTGAAGATTTCCTCTGACCACAGACACTACTGGCTCCTTTGGTTGATCAATCTCACTTTGGGACGAGGGTCCCTTAAATGTCCTACTTCTGTATCTCAGAATGTTGCTACGAAAATTTCTCCCAGAGTTATCACCTTCGTTTGGCAGCCCGAACGCCTTGGTATCCTCGGTCATGTCATGTTCCGCTCCGCATGGTCTGATGTCACAGCACCCTGAGTTTTGTTTCCGACCCTGAAGGACAGGTGCCTGAATTAAGCTCTCTTCAATAAGGCAAGTGTAAAGCAACGTTAATAACTTATTGAAAAAGGCTAGAATGAAAAAATACACTAAAAGGTCACACGTGAAGAATGTCATTAAATACTGGTCGTACTGTGGGTGTTCTTTATCAGTCGACCATTGTTTGGTATCAAGAAAAAAGTTAGCATAAAAATATCGCTGTTGCCATATTAAAATTTAAGAAGGGGACATTTTTTCGTCCAAATTTAATGGAGGCAAAAATTTCTGAATTATAAATAAAAAATATACAAACATTTTCGGTAAGGTGTTACCTAGTAACAATCGTAAAAGGCGTGTTGATATTCCTAGTGTTATTCTTATTTACAAGTGGTCACGTGATATTACATGCCATTCTTTTTTTCGATTTATGTTTTTTATTCATAAGGAATTCATTTTCGTCCGACGGCTTCGGTGACGTCATAAGCGTCTACTTACGTCATATTTTACTTCTGTGAAAATATTTCAATTGATCAAGGTTCAAGGATAGCTGGTCATTCCCATTTCGGCTCCCTTGATGGTTTCGTTGAGACTGGTGTGGCGGGGAAATCGACTCGTTAACGCTGGAAATGCCTTTTATAGGACGTCTCATATGTAGACGTTTTAGCTCTTACTGACATCGGTCATGATTTTACGCTCTACAACCAACAAAACCAATGAAGCCAAGCGTGTAAAATACACGCTGGTCTCATAAATCGTCGGAGGATGTCACTGACGTAGTTGCCAACGTTGGCAAGTACGTCAGTGACATTCTCTGGTGATTTATGCTTTGGGTCAGTGGCATTCCCACCAGGACAATGCACCAGTCCACAACTCCATCCTTGTCACAGACTATTTGACCAAGATGGGCATCAAGACAGTTCCTCACTCTCCCTATAGTCCTGATCTTGCACCCTGTGACTTTTGGCTATTTCCCTAAGCTCAGAGGCTGTCGTTATAAGACAATTGAGGAGATGAAAGAGGCTGTGACGAAGGTCATAGACACGCTCACGCAAGAGGACTTCCGTGGAGCCTTCCAGAAGTTGTTGGAACGGCACAACAAGTGCATTGCAGCCGGAGGAGATTACTCCGAAGGGGACTAGAGTTTCATGTGTGTACTATCAATAAAAGTGCCCATACGAAAAAAGTCTGGAAACTTATCATATGCTCCTCGTATTAAGTACCATTTTTAATCTTTGGTATGATGCGACCTGGGAATGAATCCAACCCATAAAGGTTAATATTCCATTAAACAAAGTAACCAAACGAAGCTATAAATCATTAAAGTTGTGAAACCAAGGATGTTTGAGACATATATCCGCCCTGTCGTCGAGGCTTACATATGCTGACTGTATCCTCTTCAAAGAAATACCCCACAAAAGAGGTGTCTTGAGTTTGCCGCTAAAGTTTATCTGATAGTAAAGTTTCTTTTCTGAAGAGCTTGGGTTTCATTTTTTGGAAACATTGCCATTACTCTCAAATTCACTTTGACCCAGAGAGTAGTATTCTTTAGAGTACATTTATTGGTCAAATAGATCCTTTAAAAATGATTTGTAAGTTTTAAAATGATTTGTAAGTTTGATTCGCATTCGACAGAACTATGTTAAAAACCTCTAAAAAAAAAACTGCACATAAAATGTAAATATAAACATACAATGAACGTGATTCCTTGACCTTTAGGCATAAAATATCTCTTGAATTGATATGCCGTTAAAATCAATCTATCAATTGATAAAGTCAGGAAGATTCAATGATGGCCGGTAAATCCCACTTTGGCCAGGGCCTCCTTGTTTGAGACTGGTGTGACGGGGAAACCGACCCCTTAACGCAAGAAACGAAATGTATAAAATAAAATGTGTGAAATATGCTGGTCTCACAAATCACTACATTTTTCAAGCCGATAATATTTGAGACTATTTGCTGCCATGGTGAGGAAATCGACAATCTCATTCGAAAGATGGTTCTTGTATCACACATTCGTATCATTTTGGACTCTCGTGAGACGGGTTTTCTGTGCCAGGAAATGTCCTGGGATATGGTCTGGGATAATTCAGCTACTATCACCAAAATCTAGAGTGGTCTAATGGAGAAATTGCACGCATCGTTTTATTAAAGGAAAAAGAGAAAAATGATAACAAATAGAAATGACTTAAATTAAAAATTAAAAAAACAAATAAAATTAAACAAAACTTTCCTACTATTTAATGAAACTCTAATTTGAGAATTTCATTGCTGAATGGTTATCTTTCGATGGCTTTTTTATTCTCTTCTATAGAAGCCACTCTTATAGAGGAGCAGCAGTAGTTCCCCGATCGAACTAACGATCCTGAGCGTTAAGTCGTCAAACTCACGTCCAGGACCTATTTAGGTATTGAGTTTGGACATCACTGGGTTTATTCAAATACCTTTACGTACATCATGCTACTTCCCATGTGTATGTAAAAAAAGGGGGGAGGCAATTGTCACGTGATATCCCACTGGGAGGAGGGAGATAAGATTAATACTATCCTCCCGTTGAATTAGCAGTATCTAGCAGTCAAAAAAGTGACTGTTAAGGAAGAATGTAGGTCACAGAGGGGATAAACAGATGTTGGTACTTAGTGACCTCAGGTCGCCGGACACCGGAATGGGAGAGAGAGAATCCAAATGATTGGCTGGGACCCCAAAACGGAAGTGGGGACCCCTTCCCCTTAGCGGAAGTAAATAGTAAGAAATTTAGTTTTTGAGCAGGGTTCGTAGCGGGCAGACGAACCATAGCCATTTTACTCCGGGTGGAAGACAACAGAATTACTGAGACACGAAGGACCCCAGGTTCTTCAAGCCAGTGTAAAAAAAATAGAACAAAGTCTATTAGCCCGTGAAAGAAGAAAGATTCTCCAGTGGAACCCCGTCGAAAAAAATAAGATAAGTAACTTTGGGGCCATTTTCCTTTATACCCAAATTTCGTTTACCACTCTCTCTCTCTCTCTCAATTTGAAGAAAGACAAAAGTCAAGAAAAGACATTTATATTCGTGGACTGTCCAATTATTATATGTTTTGACACCTTGAAAGGTGTATATAACTGTAGTAAAGGAATTCATGTATTTTTATGTTACCATGTGGTCTATGTTGTTATTTCATGCTTCTTTTCAGCTTCTATTCGCCTTATGTTATCTTGCTTAGAATTGTCCTATTAATTCCTAAAATATCACACGGGAAACCGGAGTTGCCGACTACTACAATATTAATATTATTACGACTAAGACCTAGAGGCCCGTATTCTTCTGTTATCTAAGGGAAAGAAGTTTAGCGGCCTGGTGTGTGTGTGATAGTGTGAAATTTGGAACCCCTTTGCCAGCGGCGGTCAGTCTGGCTCTAAATTGATCCCTCACGTAATATGCCAGTTCTTATATGCCTGAGAGAAAAACTCTGAACGAGGACTTATTCCATAGGGGATCAAGTACCAACCTGCCCCGTCTTCACACGTGCGAAAATAAAGTCCCGTTTTGGGGATTTTAGTCAATTTGCCGTCACACAATTTTAATTTAAGTTTTCTTAAGTTTTAACTTAGTTAAAGTCCAAGATTAAGGTACTTTTGTCAGACTTTCACTGGTACTGAATTTTTTTTTTTTTTTTGCAGTATTGGGACATTTTCCTAGGCTTTTTAGTTTTTCTTCTATACTACCGTTGGGAGCCGAGGAGGCTTTAGGAATTATAGAGCTTTTACAAATGACAATTTTTTTTGTGTGGTAGCATTGGGAGTTTTAGGCTTTTACTTTTTCTTCTAAACTACTATTAGGGCTTTAAGAATTTTAAACTTTTAGAAAAGATTCAAAAACGTTTTGCCGTGTTCGCTGACATTTGGACAGAGTCATATATTCAATTTGGGTTTATAGTAAGCGTGTCTTTACATTTAAAACGCACAGTTTAAGCAATATTTTACAAACAAAAATACAGCATAACATTTTGTAAGTCCTAGCGGCAACACCCCACAAGACACCAACTGTACGGCCACCTGCCTCCTATCACGAAAATTATTCAAGTTAGACGAACCAGACATGCAGGACACTGCTGGAGAAGCAGGGACGAACTCATAAGAGATGTACTCTTATGGACCCCCACACATGGCCGTGCAAAAGCAGGACGACCAGCACGAACATACATTTAGCAGCTATGTGAGGATACGGGATGTTGTCCTGAAGACCTGCCTAGGGCGATGAATGATAGGGAGGAGTGGCGAGAGAGGGTCAGGGATATCCGTGCTACCAGCACGACATGATGATGATTGCTGAATACACTGAAAAAGGGTTAATGCACAAATTATCTAGTATAGGATTGATAAAATAAGAAATTTTTGTAAATTATGTAAATTTGAATCTTCTTGTGTTAGAAAGAAAAGAAAGCGGAACTCGAGGTTGTCTTTTTGTTGACTGGATTTTGTGTTCCGTGTGTTGATTGGTCGTTTCAAAATATGCGACGATTGACTTGCCCAACTTGTTCTCTGTGCTTGTGATGCTTGGTATTGAAGAAGTTTGGCGGCCGTAGTCGAGGACTACCCGAAAGCTCCCTTTTCAATAACTACTACACCGAGGTGTAGGGGAGGGTGCTACTTCTTTCCCTGGATTGCTCCACTTTACCTTTGAAATGTACCTTATAATGCTGAGTGTTAAGCAAGGAGGTATCATATACCATTTTTTGGGGTCTATGGTATGACTCAACCGGAGATTGAACCCCAATCTCCCGAGCCATTGGCAAACACTCTACCACTAGGCCATTGACACGAAACTGATCTTTTCGGGACCAGCACTAATAACTATGTATATTTGAACAACTTGTCTTTATTGAAGCCCGTTTTCCGTTGCTAGAATACAACAGCGTATATTTTTTGTAAAAGTATGACTCTTTTCGAGTTGTTCAAATCCTTTGAGCGGATTATTGTATGCTAAATGTCGGCCAGTATCCAAAGAACAATTATTTCCAAAATTGTTTAATACTCTTCGAGAGGATTATTTTATGTCATGATTTCGGTCCGATCCATGAGGAAAATCGTTTCCACAAATATGTTAATTATATCTACTATTTATTTTCATACAAAAGTCATGAACTTTTACAAGGGAAAAACGACAGTTGATTCATTCGTTATTTTCAAGTTGTAACAGAGAAAGAGTTTATTTTGTACTGTTTGGTCAAACTAGACCAACATGCTTTTAAGAAATTTACCAAGTTTGGTATCGTTAGACAAACGAAGGCCTGTTGTGATTTGCTTCTAGTGACTGCTGCAATGTATTCGGCTTCGGGAACAAAAATTGCTTCAGGGCAATGTTTTTACCAAGGTTCAACACGAGGAGAGCGATTCCTCTGAAAACTCATTTCTTTCTTTCGGAGAAAAAGACGAAGAAGAACAACAACACCAACCACCACCACTACCACCACCGAACGGAAACCTTGAACTTTTATGAATATCCTGGACTCTTCAAAAAATATAGAAAGATAATTTTTTATCTTTGAACTTTGAGGACTCAAAAAAAAAAAAAAAAACTCGTAGAAGTTCTGAGAGGAAAAAGATTTCTTTTCAATGAGAGAAATTGTCTCTAGTTATATAGAAATAAGTACTTTTACTAATTTTATTATTTATTCGTTTATCTATTTTGTGATCTGTTGTTACTTTTAAGTCAGTTGGCTTCTCGCAAAAGGACATTTTTGCAGCTCGCTCAAATCATTGTAAAAATAAATTCTTATAAGATCTAAGTTGTCTACAATTGTAAAAATGAATTTTTATAAGATCCAAGTCTGTTATATATTTATACATATGTTCCAACTGTATTTTGCTTTAATTCCCCCATAAAGAATTTACACTCCTATATTTTAAAATGGCTATTATGCCACTTGTTCCCGAAACAAAGATGGCGGACGTCGGTAAACTAATCAGTCTCGGAAACCTATTGGCCAGGAAAACCCCGTGGTTAGTACTCACAACAATGTCTGCAAATTCAGTTTTGTCCTGCGTTTTTTGGGGCTTACTGTTGCGGAGCCGATAAGCATGTCGACCCCGCAATTGATTTAAGTTTAATGCGTGCGAGTAATGACAGCCAAAGACAATGAAGGTATTGGGTTGTGAGGATAACACTATATTTTTTAAGGCAACAAATGAATTACGAAACTATTCTTTATACAACACACAACAACGAAAGTTTTTATTTGCAGCTTTGAGGCGGTTTGCTCTTGGTGCTGCAAGACTCGTGGTATTTAGGCTTGTTGGTTTTGGAGACGCGATAGCTTAGCCGGATGTTGAGATGGCAGCGTGTCGTTGGACGTGTGAGGGAAGTATTCAAGGTCACCGTGTAGTTTTGTGTGTCTGGTAATTGGGGAGAGTAGGCGTTATCTCCATTAATGTGGACCAGAGGTGAAATGGGAGCTAGTGTGTCGAGAGCGAAGTGGCGCTCAGATCGACATAGTAAATTTTGGGGTGACATAAAATGTGCCTGTGCAAAGCATGTTGAATGTATCTAATTCATATTCAACTGGGATTCCTTAATCTAAAATATATTAGACGCAAAGAATCCATAAATTAGATGGTTCCCTCGTTGAGTGTCCATGTTGCTGCTGCTAGGGTTAAAGCCACAGTGAGATGTCCACACTGGTGGCTTGTTTAGCTAAAAAGCATCGCTAAGCAGGGGCGACCAGAGACACGTCTGTTCTGGTCGCCGTCTCAAGCTGAAGAGAGTGTGCTTGGCCGCTCACCCGTTTTGCTAGCCGGAAATGAAGGTCCGGGCTGAATAGGATGTCATCCTGATTGGGTGAAATTCAGTGTTGAATTAAATTGCGCGCCAAAACAAAATACGAGATTTTCCTCTTCTCTACAAAGGGAACAAAGGCGAGATAACAGATACAACAAAAGTGACGATTTATTGCCGGAATTACAAACGTGTATGTAAAGTCCGTGGCGGTTGTATTTGGGTCTTCAGCTAAATGGGTGATGTCGATAGCTGGTATGGTCGAGTCGTAGGATTCAGCAGAATGATCGTTGCGGGAAGCTGAGGTCGGTCGAGTCGTTGAATGCAGCTGGAAGATCGTTGCGGGAAGCTGAGGTCGGTCCAGTCGTTGAATGCAGCTGGATGATCGTTGCGGGTAGCTGAGGTCGGTCGTGGCTGGTAAATCGATATCCCGGTTTTGACAGTACGTTGGCTTAACCAGGGGTGTGTCGATCTGGTTGCTAGCCAGTACAGCGAGTCGTACGTGGGCTAGATGTTGCAATGCTTGGGCAGTCCGTAACAGCGAGTCGTTACGTGGACTGCATGCTACATTGTGGGAGCGTCGAGGTCGAAATCGGTGTTGGCAGCTTGGTCGTGTAGAGTCGAGCGAGTTGGTGACTAAGTGTCTTAGTACTACGGACCAAGTGAATGGACGGGGGAACCGAGGCTAAGGTTTGCCAGGCCTTAACATATACGAAGTCGAGCGAGCGGATCGGTGAAGCTAGGGCTTTGTCGCGCCCCTAGTTGTGCGGGCGTATCATTTACGGTAGCTATGGTTTTGCCGTGCCAAAGCCGTGCGAACGAGTCGGGACGGTAGCTATGGCTGTGTCGCGCCAGAGCTGTGCGGACGTATCGGACGGTAGCTAAGCCTGTGTCACACTCAAGCTGTGCGGACGTATTGTTGACGGTAGCTATGGCTTTGTCGTGCTCCATAGCTGTGCGGACGGTCGGGACGGTAGCTAAAGCTGTGTCGCACCAAAGCTGTACGGACGTATCGAGACGATTGCTAAGGCTTTACGCACCAAAGCTCTGCACTGTCGAGCGAACAGGCCAAGATACCGAGGCTAAGATTGGCGTTATCTTAGCGCTGCGCAGATAGTGAAGCGGTAGCTAAATGCTAACCCGGGCCTTTGGCGCTGCGCAGCCAAACGGACGAGCGGAACCGAGCAAAGGTTAAGACCGGCTGGTCTTCGGATCCCTCTTCGTGTTTGCCTCCAGGCCGTCTATTTCGACTGGTCGTTAAGGTCCGTCAGAGATACTCCAACCCGCAGAAGGAGCCCTCTTATGGAAAAAAATGGGTGAATCTGGCACTAGAAGTGGCGGTGAGGTGAATGCAACCACGATAACATAGGATTCGACCTCGTGGGGCGGAGTGGTCCCTGAGAGCGTCCTTTTTCATATGAAAGAAAGTCAACGCCACTTCTACCGCGCCACGTAAATAGAAAGTTCTTCTATAAAAAATGGACCTAGAAAATAAGTCCTTCTTTAGCCTGATATAGGCTACCAAAGATAATTAATTCCATTTTTATAGAATTATTTCTGGCAGAAGTGTTTTGCAAATGTTGATAAATGTTAATTTATCCCTTTCTTAGCTGTAACGACCGGTTAGGGTCGAAAAAGGTCTTTGTCATTTCCGGCCGTACCCGGGTGTATTTTTTCTAGGGCGAACGAGTAATCCGATCTGTTTATGTTTGTAGGCAGGTCGCGGCACTACTACATGACAAGGATTGTCTATAAATACTCTCATCTTCCAACACTCAGCCTCTTTTACATTTTCACTAACAGGGTTAACACACTCTTTCACATTTTCAACACACTCTTTCCAGTGTGACTTCCAGAGAGAACACTCTCACTCTCTCCATTTCGACTAACAGAGTCAACACACTCTTCCTCTTTTTACATTTGACTTCCAGCAGTCAACCGCCATGAAAATGTATACTCCATGCAACTATTCTCTTCCTTGTTAGACTTTTTCGGTGAGACTTTTTCCAGCCTCGAACACAGAAATTTCGTCAAACCACAGAAAGAAACAAACAGTAAAAATACTTAGTCAACACGCATAGGACACTTTTGTTACTTAGTCTTTATTTTGTAGTATTAATGTTAGTTACACGCATAAAGAGAGGAATATCTAACGAACAGTATTATAACACTAATGTTTTGAAATGTTTCATTGCATTTATTGTTGATATATAAATTTGAATTTGTTTGTACCACTTTGTTTTATATGTTCTTTTTGTACGGGTCGTTTCACACATTTTTATTTGTTCACCTTTTCCAAATGTAAAACCAAACTTAAATGGTGGGGGAAATAATAAATAAACACCAACAACATACCACTACAAATTGGAGATTAACATATCCACTAAACAATAACAGTTACCCCTACACCCTCATCACTTTTCCAAATAGTTGACTTCGTGGTAACGTCCTTTAGGTTAATTTATGGCTTTAGCCGTTATAAAATGGACACACTATGAACAAAACATGTCATGAAGAGAAAAAGACATTTTTTTGTATTGATTCTAAGCCTTTTAAGGCCTAGAATTGGTTCGTGGCTGAGGACGCCCAAGAAAAAAAAAACATGAGGAAAGCCTCGAGGCCAATCTGAAATGGGTAGGTCAATACCCCAAGAATCTTGAAACTGCTGTCTCTGACAGAGGCGTCTGGTACCCAGAACAAGGAAGTCTACGTTCAACTTCGAGTCTATTGGTATGCTTGGTATAAGGGAAGATATTTACGCATCTCCACTCTACAAGGACCAATATTAGCATTAGTATATCCGTGATATACTAACGTAAACAAATGGAAAGAAAGACAAAATATACTCAATTACACAGACAATACATTTAACCTTTTATATACATAATCTATATGTTGGTGGTATTTTAAGGAAAGAATTCATGAACGTCATCAAAGGGTTCCCCATAGTGTAATAGCTGAAGTGCTGGACTGCGGCCTCGAAGTAAGCGAGTTCGAACTCCAAGCACAGGATTACGTTCACTTTCGGATTAATACCCTTGGGAAAAGTATGAACCCCCTTATCCCCCCCCCAGCTACGGGTTAAATATCATTACTACTGTTTTCCTACAACGATAGCTATAGCATTAAATAGACCACAAAGGTTGAAATGCCATTAAACAAAGTAACCTAACCAAAGTTTTCCATGGTAGAATTATGCTCATATTTTTCGATGACCAAGTAGTATGTAAAAGGGGGATGCAATCATAAAGAAATGTTTGAGGGAATAAAATTTGTTATGAAGAGAGTGGCACTAAAGCAGAGTTTAGTATTTAACTGGATAATGTTTTTAGGGGGTTTTAGTGTGCAATATTATACGGTAAGTTCAAACAGTAAGCTCCGCAGCTTTCTAGTTCGAATACTGGTTCGAAAAGATAACACAGACAATAAAGTTTTTAAAAGAGAATTTTATACAAAAGAAACAAGAAAGAAAGGGATAGAAAAGATAAATTGTTGTAAATTTTAGAGCAATTTGCTGGAACTTATCTGAGAGAGTGTCTGGGAGACAAAGTTCTTGGAATTTGAGTATTTTTCAATTCTTTTTTTGTTTTGTCGAAATGTTTCAGAGTTCATTAAATTGCGAGTCTTCTTTAATGTTCTTTTCAGCAGAATTCTCGGTTGAATTTTCTTTCAGTAGTTTAACTTGGTATAATTTCAGTAGTCGACTTTTATTTAATTTACTTTTATTTCTTGAGAAGCTCCATTCAAGAAGCGAGTGACGAAACCTTTCTGCTGGCTTAAGTTTTTCGTGTCATCAGTTTGGTCCCTGAATTCATACTGAGGGTTCAGTAGTAGTTCTCGACAAAAAGAGGGCGGTAGCTTTTTGGTGCCGTATTTTCGGGAATTACTTCTCCCTTTTCCACTCTGGCCAAATCAAGTGCCGCACGTAGTCAGCTTGATTTTTTTTTCTTAGAAATAAATTTTTATAATCAGCTTATTCTAAGCCTCCGCTGACAGAGCAGTAAAAAGAGAAAGAGAAAATATTGTATTCACATAAATGGTTACTGCGACTATTTCGTAGTCGGTAACGGAAGAAAACTTATTTTTCAATTATTCATTATTTACTGTGTAAATAATTCGTTGACATCTTATTGATAAAGGAATACGCCGACTATTGCCCAACGAGAGGAGTAAGACACTCCCAAAAGGCGGTGTCTTGTGGTTTGGTTTCTTTATTTAATGGGATATCAACCTTTGTAGGTTATTTAATTCCAAAACCATCATTCTAGAAGAACAGTAGTGGTACAACTTAACCCCTAGCTGGGTGGATAAGGGGGTTCATACCTTTCCCAAGGGTATTAGTCCAAAAGTGAACGTAATAGAGCGACTGGAGTTCGAACTCGCTTACTACGATTCCGCGGCCCATCGCATTAACCATCACACCACGAGGTTCAAAAATACGTAAAACCTTACTCATATATTAATGCAAGTATATATTGGATTACAAAAGTTTTTTATTTTTATTTAATCATAACATTTTAATGTTTTGCGTTTTAGGATAAACAATAAAATTATAGTATCTTTTGGGAACTCCCCTTGACGTGTTGGATTGCGACATTGTTTTAAGCGACTTCAAATTCGTAGGATGGCATATAAACCTTTGTAGGTTATTTAAAGCCAAATCCGTCTTTGTAGAACAGTAGTGGTACTATTTAACCCATAGCTGGGAGGATAAGTGGTTCTTTCCCAAGGGTATTTGTCCGAAAGTCAACATAATAGCGCGACTGGAGTTCGAATTCGCTTACTACGATTCCTCAGTCCATCGCTTTTTACCATTTCACTACGAGAACACTCCCAAAAGGTGGTGTCTCGAGTAAAATTTCTCCTAAAAGGCAGAGTCTTGGGTATGACACTAAACTACATCCAATTCTAGTTTGGGGGATTGTCGTATCACCCCTTCAATGCCATTACTCCTTCGTGCAGTTGGCTGGGGTTGTAGAATACACCGACTGCATCTCTGCTGAGGGGTAAGGCACCCCCAAACAAGAGTCCTAGATATGACATTAAACCACCTGATGGTGAAGCAATAATAATTCTGGAATGCCGAGTACCCCTTCATTGCCATCGCTTCCAGGTCCGCGCTAGCCCGGAATGGTAGCACCTGATTGGGTTCTATCAAATATAACCGTTCGACTTTTAAACTGTGCCAACAAATGAAAATAGTAAATAGAATTCTTCATGTTAGATAGAAATACTTGAAACCATTTAACAGTGTGCGACAAAAAGAGCTCAGGCGATTACCAACAAAATGTGTTTGCAGATTATATATATTCAATATATAAGTTTCAAGAGGATTTGGCATTACATAACGGACAATGGTTGATATGCCATAAAACCCGAACAAACTAAGCCATTACTCACAGGTTCACTCTGACTAGAAGTGGTTGTACCTGTTAGTGTCATATAGGGATCCAATAAATGTTTGAAAATTATTAGTATTACATAGAAATACTTGAATGCGTATAACTGTAAATTATTTATATTCAAATAGTTACTTGAAGTTCTAATTAATAATCATTAGTAATTAGAAACTATAATTGTTTACAAATGATTCTTATCATTTAGTTACTTGAAACTATAATTGTTTACAAATGATTATCATTTAGTTAACTGAAACTATAAATGTTTACTAACCATTATTATCATTTAGTTACTTGAAGCTATTATTTACAAATGATTTTTATCATTAGTAATTTGAAATAATAAAATTGCTTTAAAAAAAAACTTTACAAGGTTTGACAGGGGATAAAATCAACCAACCAACCAATCAACTGAAATCTTACGCTACGGTCAGTTTTTCAACTAGTATGCATATATCAGTGAGACCTTTTTTTTTCGGGATGATTAAAAAAATATTCAGATTATAAATTTTTGGGAGACCCTGTAATTATGAAGTTTCGTGAGTTAGGACCAGGAAAAATGGGACGTCTTGATAGATAAGCAAATGAATTTATCTTGTCTTGCTGCTAAATTTATGTATGTGTGTATGCACGCATGTGTATTAGATATATGTCTGTATAGGAAGATACATTTAATAGTTTGATTATCTTATCTTCATTTTTTTTCTTCTTTTCTCTTCTTCGAACAAGAGTGTATTTAATCATTTTGCTCATTCACAATTCCCATCCCGTCGTCTTGTCACACTTTGCATTTGACCTACGATATCAGCTTATCTAGGTCCTTCCATCACATTGCATCTATTAGAAGCTCGCAACTGTGTCGTGCCGGGTCAGATCATGTTAATTTATCGTCTCCTATAAATTGCACATTTGGGAAAACTGTTCAACCGCCACCGTATCCGCAAAAGACATAGACTCTCTTAAAAGATCTCATCTTCTAAGAAATCAAAATTCAGCAATGGATTGTCAAGGCTACCTACATATAAGTAAAAAGTAAAGTTGGCAACCACAGTCGAGGGTAACCCGAAGGCTCCCTTTTCGATAGCTACTACACCAAGGTGTAGGGGAGTGCGCTGCTCCTTTCCCAGGATTGACCCACTTTACCCTTGATCCGTACCTTATAATGCTGAGTGATAAGCAAGGAGGAATCAAGTACCATTTTTTGAGTCTTTGGTATGACGACCTGGGATTGAACCCAGGTCTCCCAGGCCATTGACGAACACTCTAATCATTATACCAATGTACCAATCTTACATATAAATGTGGCAAACGATCACGATATCCACTTCACTCAGTGGAGTAATGGAAACAACGCCACAAAAATCGCAGTACTACAAAAGAACCAGTAACTACTCAGAACTTCCTCTGCAGTCGCATAGTTCTCATTAGCCAACAGTTTGCCTGTATTAGTCGAAGAGTGCCTAAATAGATCTTTGTTCGTGAAGCCATGCCGAGATCTTATGATGACATCTCGCTATCCTGCTTCAAAGCACACATTCATGAATATACTTATGTGTGTGTACAAGTTATGCTGATCAAATATGATGTTCTATATACTGCAAAAATTGTCGTTGTGTTTGTAAGGCCCGGCAAAAGGGTCATCCAGATTTAAAACATCATAAGTTTGTGACAGAAACTTATTTTTTAAAATAGTTATTAATCCCACTTTGTGATGACATCGCACAGTTTGCTCGCTAATTAAATCTTGGAATACACCGACCGTATCCACGGCCGAGGATTGGGTTGGTTTGGTTTGATTTTATGTCATATCAACTGTTGTTGGTTAATTTATGCAAAATCATGTTTTTACATATATATTAAATATATGATTTGGGGATACATTTTGTAAATACACATACTTAAATGCGGTAGCATCTGATCTATGGGTCAAATAGAACTGTTTAGAATTTAAACTGTGTACTTATGCTAAACTGAATTGTTCGAAATAGAACTGTTGGATCATTTAACCGAGTTTAAAGAAATGACTGATGTTCAATTGAATTGTTAGTGTTAAATAGCAATACTTTAACTGTTTGCAAACAAATGATTAATAGCAAATAGTATAATTCGTATTAGATAGAAATAAGAGAAACCTTTTAACTACGTGCAAAAAAATGAGCTCATGGTCTTTTAAAGATGTTATCTACAAAATGTGTTTAAAAATCATATATTTACATGTATAAAATGAGTTTGGCATTAGATATAACCGACGGTGGTTGATATGCCATAAAACCAAACCAAATAAATCAAGTCTTTATCGTAGGTCATGAACTGACGAAACTGAAAGATTTTATTCGTCATGAAATCGAAGCAATACCAGAAGCAATGACGAGACGAGTATTACAGAATTTGGTGATGTTAAGGAGTGTATAGCTCACCAAAGCATGGGTTTTGACGATATAATATCTAAAAGTGATAAAAATAACAAAACAAAATGGCAAATATTATTCTTTCTTATAGTAAACTTAGATTTTGAATAGGATCTGTGTTCTCTTTTTTATCTATGTTCCAAACCCTAAAGATCAATCTGCCAGACTATATATATATATATATATATATATATATATATATATATATATATATATATAGTTTGCTTTCTTTGTTTAATGGTACATCTAACTCCATGGATTATTTAATACCGAAGCTAGAGAAATAAGGTTTTCATATCTTTTCCTGAACGTGAACGTAATAGCTTAATAGGAATTCAAACTCGCTTACTACGATATCGCCGTCTAGCACGTTAACCGCTACATAACGTGTAGTCCCCCCCCCTCTCTCTCTCTCTATCTATCTATCTAAAATTAAAAAATGGACCACAATTTTCATTTGCCATCCATTACACAAATTTTTCCCATTCGCTGTGGTTATATGATCTTCAGATGGAATGCAATTCCCTGATTCTATGTTGTTTCATGTTCTTACTCAGACTGTCGTGGGGGAAGTGAGGGTGGATACACATGGTCACGAGATGATGTAATAGTTGTCTCTTTCAATTTCTCCTTTCACCCTTCAAACCCCCACCAATTCTATCTCAGTTATTTCTGGTACCATATTTGTGCTGATTTATGCAAATTAGTCTGAAAAAAAGAGACAATAAACAAATGCTTATATTTTGAAATAAGCTTCATTCTTTGGTAACCTTCAGTAATACTCATTTGTGAAGCAATTTTCAATTTTGTCTCTTGTATTTGGGTCGAAAAATACTATTTTCGGTGTGCTTCGCAGTGACTACCAGTAGCATTTATACCCTTGTATTTTAGTTTCTTTTTTTAAAGAAAGACGAGTAAGATTTAAAAGGTAAGTTCAACTGTTTCTTTTCAAATATTTATTTTTAATTCAAATTAATTTAATACCTTTAAATTCTAATTTATAAACTGCTAAATAAGCACTTTTTTCTTTTTAAACTACATGTCTGTAATGTTATCATACATAAAACTTTTACAATTCAAGTAAACAATTGGTTTATTCACTAAAAAGCTTTTAGAAATATAGGAAAAATGTACATTTTGTAATTAAAATATCTTTTAATTATAACTTAATATTAAATTAAAGATAATTATTTCATTGAGTTTTCTTAATTGTACATTTAAAACCATGTGTAATACAATGGCCGAGGGATTTCGTTTTATATATCTTGCCTTTGGGTTTAGTTAGGCTGAGAACCTTTCGGCTCAGTGCATGGGTTAGTTAGGTGCAAACATGAGCGCAGGTGTTCACGCGCATGCGGAGCGGACGTGTCATTCAGAGATGTCACTATAAAAATCCCAGATTGTGGATGTGACCAGGGATGTGAGTGACGTCACGCACCGGAAGCGTGAGCTGAGATTTGAGAAATGTCAGAGAGTTGAATTCTATCGTCCGAAGAAGACGGGTGGCATTCGGAGCTCGCCGAGGCCTTGCGGCAGGTGTCACACGTGATGGGGGGCGGGGCAGATGGAAAAGTCAGCATAGAAAGATTGTGCCTCTCTCCTTATGTCGAAAAACCTTTAAACTCAAACGTAATAAAAAGATTCGTACCTGAACTAAGAAGTCGTAAGTGTTTTTTTGTGTTTCAGGATTCATTGGGCACCCCATTCATTTGGCCTTGTGCCACATCGAAGCAAAGAGCTTTGTAAATTACTATATGTGAGTTTTGAACATTCTATGTACATTTCACACGTATTCATGTATGGCTATGTAACACATGTTAACGTGCTTATTTTCCTTATCAAAATTAAATACAAAAAATAAACTATTGCAGATACGATTTTCTATACTTAAAAAGTTGAGAGTCTAGTCTCCCGCAATATTAATTTTTGGCGGGAAACCGAAGCACACTTTAATGATGATGGATGAAAATGTCTTGTCATTAATTTTGATCTACTACTTGGCGGTAGATACCGTAGAAAGTGATAGAGTTATCACTGCAAGTTACTAATTTCATGAAAAAAACTTCTTAAAAGTATTTTAAAATTTTAATAACATTTTTTAATTTACATCACCTCCAGTTTGATAAAACCGTCCGCTTTCGGTGAAATTGAATCTTTAGAATTTATCAAAAATGAATTAGATATGAAATGTTATTTTGTTCTTAATACTGATAATTATGAAGTTTCCATCTTTAATATAAAACCAAAATTTAACCTTAGATAATAACTTTAATTAAAAGAAGAAAATTTTGTCAGTAAATGAAATAGTCGCGATGAAAATCAATTAAAATTAAAGGGAAAAATATACGAGTCAGACAAATATGATGGCTGGCAAGGGTAATAAGTTTAGTGTTTATGGTTGGTTTCCATATCACTATAAGTTAATTTGTAGTACAAAATAAATAATGAAACTTCTTTGAAACACAACAACGAAAGGTTTATTCTTATAGCAGAAGTAAACTTGAGTCAGAGTGAGAATAGGGTCTTTTTGGTACCGCAGGTCGTATATTGGTTCTTGAGTGGGTAGAAGGTATTCACTGTAGCAGGTAGCTCGTGTGGCAGGCCGCAGGGTTGGTTCGTTTGTGTAGCTGGTAGAAAATAGCCGCGTATCTTCAGTGAAGATCTTCCATGCTGGAATGTCCGTAGGAGAGGACGAGAGAGAGGTCTTTCTTCACTGCTGGCCGAGTGCTCTCTGGCTGTAGCGACTTCCAAAAAGGGCTAGAAGAAAATGTTATTGAGGAGGTAGATGGTATCAATGCGCTCTGCCCGCTGATCGGTCAGTGTGTAGCCGAATCGCTTGGCGGGGGCATTGATTCGCAAGAGAAAATAGATCTGTGACTACTACATAAGTGAATAAAACTCCTCAATATTACTTGTACAAAGATACATAATTAATCCTATCTTAAATCTTGACATTTAAAATGTATTTTACACCCAAAATTCATTATCGGTAAAGGCTGTATAAATAAATAATAAATATCTTAATACACGAACCAGGCGAAATGACATGCACAAGTGCTCTTGAATGATAATGGCAATTGCTGGGATTTTTTACAAATGTCTATATTTGTCCCGATTGACATTTACAACGACCGGAAAATATAGGCCTCCCAAATTCGCTCTTGACTTTAGTAACTATTGGCTGAAGTATCAGTCCACACTGGTTAAGAGATCAAAATTTGGATCACAGTTGGTTACAATGACAGTCAAACGGTCAAATATTATTGAAAGTTTGTGTTGTTTTAGTTAGAGTCAAATTGTTTAAAACTTATTGAAAACTGAATTTTTTTTTCAATCAAAATAACTTAGTTCTAAATAAGGAATAATAAGTAAGTAAAGTCGGCGACCATAGTCGAGGGCGACCCGAACGCTCTCTTATCAATAGCTGCTATACAAAGGTGTAGAAGAGGGCGCAACTCCATTCCCTGGATTGCTTCTCTTTACCCTTGATCCTTACCTTATAATGGTGAGTGTAAAGCAAGGCGGCATCAACTATCATCTTTTGAGTCTTTGATATGACTCAACCTGGGATTGAACCCCGGTGTCCCGGACCATAAGCGATTATTCTATATTTCCAGCTTGAAGAATTACCAATAAACCTAATGAGTAATCTTTGATTAAACGAGCATAATTACCTTAGACAAATAATTCCTTTTTTTTCTTTTCTCTCTCATTTGAAGTTTGGAAGTTTAAATAGTTATTTTTATTGAATAAATCTTGCTGTGAAATGGCTTCTCGCTGATTATTGCTAATTATAAGAGACTTCTTTTTAATGAGTTCGCCTTTTCTGTGAGGAAAAATATTTTTACACAAGAAATTTTTCTCGGATTCAATGAAAATGCAATTTGGTGGTTGTATATCAAACTGTTAAGCCATCTACAGAGGACTGTAGAGGGGACATGTAATTTGGTAAATATGTTTGGTCCCCCATTTTGTAGTAGTATGGTTTATATTTGTTTAGTAAGTCGTATATATGTAATTTGTTTTTATATGTGGTTGCGTGTTCTCTCAAGTCGGAAGGTCACCAATTTGTTGGGGTGACTTAATTTGGTTGATATGGAACTCTCCAATTTTGTAGTGGTATGTTATTTTTGTTTTGTGGTAAGTTGTTGGTGTTTATGTTTGGAAAAAGGCAAAGGATATGTTAACGATATCAAAGATGTGAAACGGCGCGGACAAAAATAACATTCAAGACAAAGTGGTACAAACAAATTCAAATTCATATTTCAACAATACATACAATTAAATATTTCAAAACATTAGTGTTCTAATATTGTTCGACATATATTCCTCTGTGTGTTTGTGTGTGTGTAATTAACACTAATACTACAAAAAACGACTAAATAACAAAAGTGTCCTATGCGCGTTGATTAAGTATTTTCTATAGCATCTTAATAGTGTATATTAGGAGGAACGTGTCTTCTCCCATGTTGTTTGTTTGTTTGTTTGTTTCTTTCTTTCTTTCGGTGGTTTGACGAAATTTCTGTCGTTTTTGAAGTTGGAAAAAATCTCACCGAAATGGTGTAACAAGTCAGAGAATTTTTGCATGGCGTATACATTTTTGTGGCGGTTGACTACGGTTAGTTGAAATCAGAGAGTGATAGTGTTCTCTGTGGAAGTCACACTGGAGAGAGTGTGTTGCCCCGGTAAGTGAAAATGTGAAAATAGAAAGAGTGTTGGAAGACGAAGTATTTATAGAGAATTCTTGTCATGGAATAGGCTCCAAAAACGCGGGACGAAATTGGAACTGTGGACGTAGTTTTAGGCACTAACCACGTGGTTCTCCTGGCCCATGGGTTCCTGAGACTGATTGCTTACGTTCGTCCGGCATCTTTGTTTTTGGAACAAGTGGCATAACGTCCATTTTGAATTATAGGAGTGTAAGTCCTATAGGACTGAAAAAAAAAGTTAATTGAAACCACAAGAGAGAAACTGAATCTCTTCTAATAGCAGCACAAGACAACGCCATAAGGACCAATTATATTAAAATGAAAATCAATAATACACAACAGAATATCAAGTGTATAACTTACACTTGCTATTATGTTGTGTATTATTGTACAGAAAGAGATGAAACAGTTAATCACGTAAGAAGCAGATGCAGCAATCTAACATAAAAGGAGTACAAGACTAAGATGATCCACTGGGAATTGTGCAGATTAAAATTTGACCATACTGCTAAATAATATATGCACAAACCAGAATCCATCCAAGCGAATGAGATGTATAAGATTATCTGGGAATTTGGGATAATACTGGATCATCTTTTCCTGGCCAGAAGACCAGGCCTAGTGGTAATTAACAAGAAAAAAAGAACTTACAGTTTCGTGGATTTTGCTGTTTTGGTGGACCACTGACTGAAAGTAAAAGAAAGCAAAAAGATAAACGATTACCTTGACCTTGCCAGAGAACAAAAAAACTTGTGAAACATGAGGGGAATAGGGATAACAATTGTAGTTGGTGCGCTCAGAACGGAGACAAGATTTGTGAAACTGAAAACCAGAAAAAAAGAAACAAGACTTTCCAGATTATAGTATTGTTGAGATCAACTAGAATGCCCAGAAAAACCATGGAGATATGATGAGACTTGGTATCTCTTAGACTCCAGTGAATGACCACCAGCTGATGCTGATACGAAAAAATCACTAGGAGTAAAATAATAATGTGACAAAATTATCCCCTCTACCCCAAAATTCATGTTGGATTATACAGAAAACTTATTAAATCCTTGCTGTAAATATAAATAAATAAATAAACTAAAGAGGAGCATAGCCGTTAAACATTCAACCCAAAAAGTTTTATGTGAAAAATGTTTAAATATCAAACCTTAACCTATAAAGGAATTGAATTACCAGAAAATCCGGCAAACACCTATGCACGACATACGGAAACACTGGACAGCTGTTCGACCTCATTAGGTGTCATCAACAGTATATACCGTGATCTTCACCGCTGGTGATCGAACCAGCGACCACAGAGCCGAAACTCTACAACTGAGCCACAGTCCATATCGCACACAAATGACGCTATATCAACTAGTCATGATAATTGCGTGGCCAATTGACCTGAATGTATCTTGCAAGTTACATCTGTACTCTTTGCAGTGGACGCGGTCACATCTAGGGCCATATTTTCCCAAGAGGATTAGAAATACGCATCTGCGTAATTATCATGACCTCAAAGGCAAGGATATAGATCTACATTTTTCTTTTTTTTTTCTAGATCTTAACCTATAACTTTAAAATTCCAATACAAAGAAACAGTATCAGTACAAATAAGGATGTAAAATTAACCAACTACCGGATTAAAATAAAAAGGATAGGTGATTTTTTAGTAAAAACTTACTCATTTTAAAGGCATATATATATATATTAGCCCACTGAATGTTGTTCTTCCTTGAAAGAAATACCATGTAACATCTGTGACTGGCGCACAAATAATAATCAATCCATGGATCTGATGTAGCCACAATATACTACCCATTAGAAATGTCAAATATAAGTACAAATAAACGTGGGAATAAGACGACAGATTTCAGTATCACAGTTGGTAAGTGCTCCCTTAAGAGCCAACATGAGGAACCCTGTCGTTGTCCTGCAAAAGTTGGCTGTTCTAATTTCTACGAAACGCTCGAAAAAATTGACTAAAGAAGACAATGAAAATGTAATCTACTGTTACTTTAAAAGCAAGCCTACAAAAAGAGGTTATGGAAACAAATGATTGAAATTTGGGAAGAATCCAATAAATGTAATACAAGCCAAAGACTTTCTGGCCAAGCAAGGATAGTCAAAAGAAAGGCTGTGTTTCTGACCTCGAGATATAAAAAATAAACTTTTTCGATTTGCCATCCACTGACTTCGAACAGTTAGCAATCCACTGCAGCTTTTGTGTTTCGAGTGACCACTCCACCCAGTTTGCCAGTCTTAGAATACGCTGACGTTATCCCTTTCAAAGTGTTAAAACGCCTCCTACTACCAGAAAAAAAAAGGGTTGTTCTGAGTATGACACTAAACTGTAACTGATGATGAGGCTCCAGTTCTGGAAATCTGGGGAATGTGGAGTATCCATTGCCATTAGTCTCAGGTCTACTCTGACCCGGAGTGGCAGTATATATGGGGGGGTCATGTGTGAACATCTTCAAGTATTCAATATTTGACGAGAAGAAGACAAGAGAGCATGTAACATTAACAATATTCATTTTTGAACCAACCGAGGTATAAGAGTGAATTCAAAATGTGGAGTGAGTCATAGTATGTCAACGAAGAGCTCAGTTTGAGCGATGGGTACGCGGGCAGATGCTTCGAAAGGCCAAAGAGAAGGTTTATTCGTAGACAGAGAGACGGAGAGACAGAGACAGAGAGATGGGGAAAATGAGAGAGCGTCTATATTGTCGTAGTTCTAATTCTCCTTTTGTTGTCGTCAGTTGCTGAGGAGGATTCGACCGTTTTCAAATGTTATCCAATTGACGACAACTGATGTTACAGGCATTATTGGCAAACGGAAATCTCAAGGCTACTCGTAACTGCTGGTCTGCTGCTAGGAAAATGTCCCTAGTCGAAAAATATCGTAGACTCTAGACTCTTAGTTATTGAATGTCGAGATATTTATCCATACCACCCACCTGGTAAGATTTGACACAAAGTCATTTTAATGTGGGGAGCCATTCACGAATCGAGACTCATGTGCAGCCGTCACAAAAAAGCTTTATCCTGTCGGCATTCCTCTTTTGGGGTGCCTCATACGCCAAGCAATGAACTTAGCCTGGCAAAGCAGGTATAACCTGGGAGGCACGGCCCCTTGAGACCAAGCGATCAATTTCGCTCATGCCGAATATCGACTAGCGATTTAATCTCTGCTGCTTGTATTGATACAATTAATGAGTCGATGAATGAATATGCCACAATAACGCCAAAGACGGCACCAACTGAGCGACGCCGTTAAAAACGAGCAGACGTGGACATGATTAGTCGAAAAATTAATTGAAACGTCACATGACGCACTGGCAATTATGTCGGCGTGTTATATGGCGGTTTGATGATAAAGTATTTTTGGGTGTGTTCCGAAGGATATATCGGCAGAAACGCTGTGAGTATAACAATAAAAATGAGGGCAATAGTCTGAATATTCTAAGTAATAACAACTATAAATTATTTGTATTAAGAATAGTTACTTGAAACTATAAATATTTACTAAGGACTATTATAAGTTACTTGAAACGATATCAGTGTGTGCAATCAAATTTCTATTGTTTACTAGAAATAATTACTTGATGCTATATAACTATTCGTATTAGATAGGAATACTTAAAACCATGCAACTGTGCGCAAATTATTTTTATTAGATAAGAATACTTGATATCATATAACTGTGTGTAAAGCAAACTCTTAAGAAATAACTACACAAAAAACGTAAGCATGAATGTACAATGAACTCAATCCCTTAACCTCTTGGCATAAAATAACTCTAGACAGGTTGACATGCTGTTCAAATCAATCGGTCAATTAATCAAACCAACTGACTTTTTCCTAACATGAGAGATTTCCAGTTCAAGTTGCTCCTGCTTATTCTTGTTAAGTCTAACTTCAAGTTTTTCCCGTCGATTCCTTTCATTTTGACTGTGAGCTCTAGTACTACTTTTTAAGCTCAAAACACCATGCACATTCGATCAAGTACCATGACTGCCTTACCTCTGACCGACGTTAAAAAAAGTATATATATTTCAACGAAAGCAAACAAGTAAAAATGCCAGAACAACGTCTTTTAAATGTAATTAGAATTCAACATCTGCGCATTCACTTTTTCTATGCGGTATTCTCTTGGCAAGGCAGACGCTTATGTGTTCTTTTGTCGGAAGTAAACCGTCAGCCAGAAAAGTATAAAATAAGTTTAAGAAAATGTCAGACTGATTGAAAGAGATGAAAAAGAGGAAGAGTTAAGAATGTTTCTGTGTTTATAATTGACGGGTTCCAATTTAAAATGAATTAATCAAGCACGAACACGTTGATGGACACCTATCATGAATGTTATGACTCTTGTAGTTTTAAGTGTAAATTTATCAAAGCTGCCATTTTTTTTCTTACGCCAAACTTTCCTAAGTTATGATTATTAGAATAAAAGAATTTGGATGCTTCAAAGGATGAAAAGAAAGTAATTTCGAATAAAGATCAAAGAAATTATAAAGAAAGAGATGGTATAAGACAAATTTTAAAGAAAAAAAGAATAAGTGAATGAATGAAATAGAAAAAAGAAAGATGGAATAAAACAATTAAAAAAATAAAATGAAGAAAGAAAGAGTGAAAAAATTGGTATAAAAACAAATTTAAGGAAAAAGAAAGAAAGAAAGAAAGAAAGAAAGAAAGAAGAGGTGGCATAGGCAAAAAACTAACGAAAATGAGTTTTATAGCGAAACTGACTACAGAAATATGATATTGGGTCACCGTATTTTAAGACTTCGTTAAAGTTATCTGAACATGATTAACTCTTTTTTCCTTTTTTTTTAAACAAAGATGCTTGAATTGGAAAGATTTAATGTCAGAAACTATATGTATCTGTGATTTTCGTGTATAGTGTTGTTCGCAGAAACACACACACACACACACACACACACACACACACACACACACACACACACACACACACACACACACACACATATAGTACTCACTAACAATTTCTTATAAAAAAAAATTGATCTAAACCAAAGATACCAGAAGTTTCTAATTTTTTAGAAGAATATTATTCAAGCAAAACGGGTGTTTTTAGTTATTATTGATAACCCAAATCTACCGCATTGAAACTCTGAAACCAAAAATAAATTTGCATGAATATATATAATGGATGCATTTATTTTTTGACAGGTACACCTGGTTTTGTACGAAATCCCTCTTACAAAAAATAAATAGAGTTTGAAAAGCGACAGTAATCTGAATATACTAAGAACCAAAACATACGAATTTGGGTATTCGTGTCAAGATTGATTAGTGGCCCGGATTGTTGGCATACTTAGAGAAATGACTTTATAATTTGAAATAGAAAATGTAAATTAGTTGTGAAGACAAGCAGACGATTGTTTGAAAATATTAATATAACGAAAATGTTAATAAAAGAATATATTTTTTGCTGGGTTCTCGTATTTAATGACAGATAAATAATAGTCCATGTTAAAAGCTCGGTAAGGGTAACCTGAAGCTGGACGTTTTTTTTTTAATCTAATTTTTGCGATACAGGTATCATTGGGGAACTATTAAACATTGGGTAAACGGGCTAAAGCTGCTGTGTTTACCAAATATGGTCATTTTTTGAATAAGCGTTCACAAGCTTTATTTCAAATATTATTCTTTTTCCATTTTCTTCAATGATATAACACGACAATGACAAGTTGATGGGTGGTAAGTCAATTAAAAAATGTTAATAGACCAGGAAAATTTTATTTAGCACAGTGGGATAATCTTTTCGGGGATCTATTAAAGAATCAACTCGGAAGCCAAGTTGGTTGGTCTAATTTTGACGCACATTAGGAATATCTTCTTAGATATACACGGCTGCTTGTTTAACTATTGCTGTTTTGTCTTTAACCACTGTGATTGAATTCTATCCTGCTGTACTAATAACTGCTTCCGGTGTTTTACCATAAATTTTCATAGACATTAACAAATCACCAAATTCTTTGACAAACATTTTCTTTCGTTTCTTTCGAAAGATTCTTTCCTGTTCGAGTCCAAAACTAAAAGCTCATGAGGTACTGTCATTGACACAGCTTTGTAGCAATTAAGAATTACATCGTTGATAAATAATCTGCCTCATAATTGCCTGGAGTTATCTTTCCTTTGTCATCATGCATAACGTTTGTTTCTTATGATTTACCGCTGGTAGATTCTATGTTATATTGTTTGTGGATCATAAGTTCCTTTGCAGAAAGATCAACCCCACGTATTTCAGTAATATCGTGGTCATTCTTCATTTCTACCTCGTTTTTCTATCTTTTGCTCTGCATTGGTGGTCGTAATTGTATATTGAAGGTAGATCTTTTTTCTATATAGTTTTTCTAACTTTGTTGAATACGAAACAAAACTTTGGGAAATTTCCCGTGGTTGAGAACAATGCTTCATTATTAAGTATTTATTTAGATCCTCTTTATAGTACTTCAGATTTACGATTCCGATCACTTGAAATAATCGGTGTATTTTTTTATTACATGGTTCAAAATGTACTCTGTGTTTATTCACATCAAGGCCATGATCAGGGATCGACAGACACCAATGATTCTGTCTAATTGCGACTAGCCAAATTCTCTTAGCTTTCAGTAACTTTTTCTATTGGTTTTCAGATAGATCCTTCAGATTTGACTATTCTACACTTTTCTTATCTATATGGATCTCAGATTCCGTATTGAAAGTCCAAGATGCATTGATATTTCAGTCTGTTTTTTGGGTTTTATGGCATATCAAGCTTTGTAGGTTATTTAATGCCAAATCCATTTTTATACAAATAAACAGTTCTATTTCAAACAATTCAGTTTAGCATAAGTACGCAGTTTAGTTCTATTTGACCCATAGATAGGGCCCTATCAGATGCTACCACTCCGGACCAGAGTGAACCCGAGAGGGATCGCAGTGAAGAGGTAGTCTGCATTCCCCAAAGCTCCAGCATCATAGGAACCTCACCATCAGATTGTTTAGTGTCATATCCAGGATACTCAGCGAAGGGGTCTTACTTCTCTGCAGTGAGTGTATTCTACATCCCCAAGATATTTCAGTATTCGGTATCCAAATTCCTTTGATTAGATATCTGTCAATACTGAAAATATTTGTGTAGTTTGTCTTCTAAAGGGCAAATATCAAATCGGATAATATATCCGTTGCCAACATCAAGTTATCAAATACCAGGTCATAATTCCTCATCCATCAGGAATCTAAAAGTAACAAAACCAAATTAAAAGTAACACTCGAATAAAAAAAAAAATTGAAGCAAGATCGACAAGGCTTCGGTTATTGTTGCATATATAAACAGTTCGCAGAAAAAAACTATAAAACAATTATATAAGATTGCTACATGAATAGTAAATTTGCAGTTGGTGAATCCAATGAGGATGTAATGGTCCCTTAAAGGGATACCTCCTCTTTACTATTTAAATCGAATTTAAGATTTTATATTTCAATTACTCTTTAATCATTTTAATTTATAAGTATACGTATGTAAAATACGCACATAATAGGTTTTTACATAACTGTGTTATACAATTGAAGATACCGGAAAAGGAATATTTGAATTAGTGCATGAGTACATCCCTTCAAAAAACGCCGTAAGTTTGGCCGTTTTAACAAAACGTTTTGCATTCCCCAGTGATTCATGCATCAAAAGTTTAGTTTCGGGTTAACTTTATTGCGCTTTTAACCTGGATTATAAGAACAATGGACTAGCCGTGAAATTACTCGATCTGGAGAGTTAAGCAGTTGAGAATTTGGACCTCACTCTGGTGTCACTTTGGGATTGCCTAGTAGCGGCAGTGAGAGAGGGTTGACCAATGAGAATGTGGAGAAGACAGCCATGCACCAAACAGGAAAATCCTGATTTATAGAAACATATAAGAATACATTCTAAAGTGGTAGTGAGAAGAATCTGACCAATGAGGATGCAAAGGTGTCAGCCATGGAACAATCAGGGAAAGCTCTACTGGAGAGGAAATAAAACTCATAAAAATAGCGACGTGGGGACGCTCAAGTTGGTTGTTTCAGTTTGAGCTGGGTGTTCGTAGATCAGCCGGAAGGACTCAATTCAGACCAGTTAACTTGTGCCTGACTAAGTCTTTTCCAACCAACTTATGACGGTGAAGACAGAAGGAAAACAAAGTAACTTGAAATACAAAAATCCTTTTAGTGGGGATAAAATAAATGATTATCTCCCTTAACTAGTTTGCATGTCCGGTGGGGGGGCTTAGAGGTCATGTCAGTTCCCAAAACCAATTTTTTAGCATTTTTTTTTACCTCTCGTCTTTGAACAGTTGAGACGTTGTCTGTTACTCTTGCCAGGGGACCGTAAAGTCACAATGCTATCTTACCCTTTGCAAGTAAGCCTTTTCCTATGTTGTATCCCTTCTTCATATTGCTTGTCGATAGAACAATATGTGTATAGTTTTAGTAATTGGAACATGTTTGTATATTCATTCATTTTAGTTCTTCTTGTAGTCATATTGTGCATATAAAATGCTAAATATAAAATCTTATGTTTTTTTGTATTTAAAAATGAGTTTATCTTGTCTTTTCTTCTTTTTTTAATTTATCAGAGATATACAAATACGAATATTTGTCCTTGGAAAGTGGAGGATTCGACTAAAATATCTTCCCCACAACCAAGCATCCAATAATATAAAGAGCCGAGGAATTTTACCACCGTTACGATTCCAACTTTATTGAAAGACATTAGAAATTAGACAACACAGTGTCAGGCCTCGAAGAATTGTAGCGTTGTAGACGAGAGAAGAATTAACTCAGTCTGTAATCCCAAGCTAGAATAAATGCCTTTTATTATTGCTATCATTGTCCAGCACAAACACAGACACCACGAAATTATCATTCAATTGCAAACTGTACAGGAAATTAAATCATTCGTTTTAAGTTTAAACATTATTAGTGTATTGCTATAATTAAAATCTCGCAAGCATTTGCAGTTTTTCTTGGTTAAGTATATAAAAACATTAGAATTTCATATATATATATATATATATATATATATATATATATATATATATATATATATATATATATTAGATTGCGTGGATGTGTGTCAAATCGCGTGTTCTAGTTACCACGTAGATAGATTTCTGAGATGATTTTTTCCTCCTTAACACACACACAAACACACAGAGAATATGAGAGAGGAGGCCATAATATGAACAAATGGAAATTATTAGAGCTTCCCGCGGTTTTCAGATATAGGTCATTTTTTGTTTGTTTTTCTTATAGCAAGAAATATAAGAAGAGGTCGAAAGTGATGATAGAACAACTCAAATGTATCGTATTTCTAGAACTGGCGATGAAGTAACGAAAAATAACAGATATTATGAAACGAAGAAAGAAGTATAAAAAGCAGGCTAAATTAATGTCACTTTTCTAAATCTCTAAACTAAAAGAGTCTCGTTATTTTTTAAACAAAAAAAATCAGAGGAATCTGAATTTTAAAAAATTGAATTAAATTAGATTAAATTAGAAATAAACAAAACTTTTCAGTATTTACTTTATCAGGAAGATGAAATTTGCCTTCCTATCCAGAACTATATTGGAAGGAACAAATTCTGGTAACTTCAACCAAGCTAGAAAGGTCAATGGGTTGGTTGGTTGGTTTTTGCAGTACGTCAATCCTTGTTAGATTACTTAATGCCGAATTCATTTTTTTTGCAAGCAGTTATGTTTTTTAGCAACGAATGAGGATGATCATAAGTTTTAAAAAATTATAGCTTCAAGTAACTATTATTAATACAAATAATTTAGTCAGTTATATAGTTTCAAGTATTCTTATCTAATACTAATAATCTGCGCTCAATTATATGGTTTCGAGTATCCCTATATAAAAAAAATTAATTTGTGCACATATGGTTGCATATATTTCAAGCAGTCATATAACTTCAAGTAACTAATAATAATCCTTTGTAAACAATTGTAGCGTCAATTAACTACTTCTAATGCAAATATTTGCCAGATAGTTTGATGGTTTCAAGTTTTGTTATATAATAATAATTTATTATTTTGCATAGAAAAGAGTCCCATGCTAATAATGAGAAGCGGAAAACGATAAATGACGGAAGGAATAGAACTACCAAATCAAGAAAATATCAGAACGCTCGGAGAAAAGGAAACTTACAAGTACTTAGGAGTATTGAAAGCTGACACCATCAGACAAGTGGAGACGAAAGAAAAAAATAAAAAGACTATCTCAGGAGAACGAGAAAACTACTTGAAACCAAACTATAGAGCAGAAATCTCATTAAAGGAATAAACACTTGGGCTGTTCTCCTCGTAAGATACTCGGGACCATTCCTAGAGTGTACTATTGAAGAACTTCAACAAATGAACCAGAAAACAAGAAAACTAATGACGATGCATAAGGTCTTACATCTCAGAGATGACTATATGTGTCAAGAAAAGGAGGGAAAGGAATCACCAGTGTTCAAGATACTATCGATACGACGACTTGAAGACAGCATAAAAAAAGAGCAAAGAAAGACTAATTACAGCGACCAGAAACAACATAGGCAATACAAGGATCAACAGAACAACTATAACTAGAAAACAAAAATGAGAAGAAAAAAACTGTATGGATATTTCAAGCTACAAACAAGTGAAATCTCACACCAGAAGATTTGGACATGGCTAATAAAGAGAAGCATTAAGAGAGAAACTGAATTTTTAAAAATGAGTAGTAAAGTTAGCGACCTTAGTTGACGTCGAAGGTTTCCTTTTCAATAGCTACTACACCGAGGTGTAGGGGAGGGTGCTACTCCTTTCTCTGGATTGTTCCACATTACCCTTGGTCCTTACCTTATAATGCTGAATGTTAAGCAAGGCGACATCAAGTACCATTTTTTGAGTCTTTAGTAAGACACGACCTGGGATTGAACCCCGGTGTCTCAAACCATTAGCGAACACTTAACTCATTTGGCCAATGGCCCGGTTAAATGATTCCATAACTGTTCCATTAGGATGGCTTTGGCATTAAATAAACCACGAAGGTTGATATGCCATTTAACAAAGAAACCAAACCCTTTTAATCTTCTCTAAAGTTTATCTATATAAGGTACCCGGCCATAGTTAAATGCCACAAACATATGTTACCCGTGGGTGTTGAATTTAGGGTAACCAAAGGGTAGATAAAAAGTGTGTTAAAAACAAATAAACATATTTTTCCCTAACCCATTGAAAAAAGGGTTCGGTGAAGCAAATCCTGTTGAGTGGAACTGTCTTTTCAAGCCAAAATTTTAGACCTAGCCTATCTTTAACTCAAACTCTTTAATATGTTCATTCAACTAAACTAACCCTGATTAGGGTAAATGCATGACAGGCACTATTTCTAAAACTCCTTGTCTCTAACTCCTTGCCATAATTGTCCGACATCTTTTACTGGAAACTGAAAAATAGCCCAGAAAAATGATTTATAATCATCCATTTTTTTTTCGGATAAAAACATCTGGCAAAGTACGTTCGGATTTAACCCACAATTCCAAAGATTTTTTTCTATTTTGTGATTTCGATGAAACAGCCGCTACTTTACGAAAAGTTATCCATTTTAGTTATTTTCTTGAAAATAACTGTCACCACATGAAAAATTATCATATTTCAAAATCGATTGCAAAGGAAATAATCAGTATTTGGCAAGCAGTGAGCTCTAATAATTTTCCTTTTTATGGTAAATAATATGGTGATATTTTTGTTGATATTTGTCATGTATGTTAGATCTGTTATTAGATATATGCAAATTTTAAAATTTCAGGTTTCCATTGAAGAAGGGGAATATTCAAAAGATCAGTGAAAAAACATGACCAAAAGGTAGTTTCCAACGTGAACCTATTGACAAGGATGCTGTCAAAAAATTCTAAAAAGTGCAGTTGACACGGAAAGATTAGACAGACAGAGTGATTGATTTTTTACTTGTTGCCTCTAGGTTCGATATTTTTCCACAGAAGAAACAACCGATGACAGTTTTGATACTGGGAGACAATCTACATTTTTTAAGTCTCTAGATATTAAATGGAACTTCCAAACTTTGCTTCTGTTTTGCTAATGCCTTGCTATTTGGCTAAAACATATAGACATTCTTCATCCAAGCATTAATCTAAAAGATGTTATTATTGATAAATAAAAAAAAAACAGATAGGGATGAGGCAAGAGTGAAAATAACTAGCCATCAAAAGCATGTCAAGAATTATGAAAATCTAATTTGTATTGGTGTTTATTGCAGAATTGATAAGACCACTTTGCTATACAAGGAGGTTACAGAGGAAAATGGTTAAAAAAATTTTTAAAAAGCAAAGGACCCGAGCACTAATTGACTTTGACCAGAGAAATGGACAGTGAAATTAGATATCTCCTCCATAGAGTTATTCCTAACATTAGTATAACTAGTGTTGTTCCAGAAGCGGATGTTACAGCTGTTTTAGAAGAATTCAACAGTGTAAACAGTGTCCAAACAGTTCTTGCGGACAATACCAGTACAAACATTGGCTGTGAAGCAGGGCTTTTTGCAGCTCTGGAGAAAAAATTTAAAAGTATTAGCATTGTTCACTTCATCAAAAGGAACTTTCACTGAGAGCTGTATTTAAGTCCATTGATAGAACTACTAGAAGCTCTACTACTTTTAATGGTCCTCAAAGGAAACTTTTTGGAAATGATTACCAGGATTTTCCCAAGGTAGGATTTCCCATTATCAGTATCCCTCTGGATAATTTTTATCTCACTACAGAGACGATGAATGATTTAAGCGGTGACCTTTGACTACTTTTAGAATATTCTGTAAGAATTTCGTCAAGGAAAGTGAAACCTAGAATTTCTGTATGGAAAATTGGGTCTTTGATACAAGCAAGATGGCTGACTTTAGCCGTCAGGTTTATGTGCTTGTGGACCATAGGTGCTTATCCATTAGAACTCTATGATAAATTGCTCAGCCTCGTAAAATTCATAGTTGAAGAATATGCAGTTAATTAGTTTGAAATTAAAAGGGACAGTAAATTTCATAGCCAACGACTATATATCTTCAATATGATCCAGAAAATAAAACAACCGTCGACCGAAATGAAGAAATGATGCATTAAAGAATTTATAACGTAATGCTTTGCTTTACTTCCGGGAAATATTCTTCAATATTGGAATCAGATGAATTAGAGGCAAGGAAAGATGGTATGAAAAAATATTGTCCATCATGTAAGCAAACATTTATTCATACTTGACTAATTATGTCAATTTAGAAGAATAATTGTAAAAGTTTCTTTTATATCACAAACATATAAGCAAGTATGGGTAAATTTTCCAATAACTTTTTTTCAGAAGTAGCCAGTTACTAAAAAGAGATTTAAAAGATTAGATACAGGAACTTTGAAACTACTCACTGGTAAAAATTGACTAACTTCTCACAAAGTGGAGTTAGGGAACCTGCACTTGAAGAAGATTTTTCAGATAATGAATAACTGGATTCTTTAATGAATAAAAAGATATTGGAGTTTCCAATTTTACCTGAACATTCACAAGGTGTGGTAAGAGCAGTAAAATTAACCAGTGAAGCTTCTCTAACTGTATATAGACAAGAAGCAAGACACAAACACATTATTATAAAATTAATGTGCTATCAAATAAGACCTGCATTTAATTCAACGGGAAAATATACTGAAAAATTCAGTTATATTATGGTATAATATTTTATAATGCAGTGTGATGTTCAATGAACAATGCAAATTAAAAACTGTTTGTCCTATAATTTGTGTTCAGCGGTATTATGATGTAATTCACTTTTATTAATGTTTTTTTTTAATTATGTCTCAACAAACGGTGTAAAAAACTTATTCAGTAATTATTAGCCTTTTTGGTAATCTTTTGCAATTTTTACTGTTATCGTTTATTGAATATAGTAAAAAAAAAATGGTATATTTTGCAAGTGGTGAATCATTCTTAAAATTCTGGTTTAAACATATTTTCCGTTTATTGTATGTAATTCAATGAATATTAATTTTATCTGTATTCATAATTGAAATAGTAAAATTATTAAGTCACCTTGTAAGTAAAAATCAGCAAAAACCCTAGTATTTCCTCCTTTTTTGCAGATGATTTTTAAAACTAAACGCTTAAAAATTAGTAAAAACTAGGAATCTAATTTTTGGTGTCAGTTCTTTTCAAATCAAACGCCAGATTTTGCACTGAGTTCAATGTTGATTTTAAAAAGGTGACAAATCAACCAGATCTAACGTTACAGTTGTTGTCTGATTTTGATGTTATAAGAGTTGTTTTGGGTTTGTTTTTGGTCTCTACAATCACGTCCTTTTACTGCTACTAATTGCCGAAGTTGTCTGATACTTTTCTTTGGGTAGTCACCTTTATATATTCTATTTGAATAGCACCAGACGATAGTTTCTGCATTATCGGCTTGGCTAATGAAAATTGATTCATCACTAGATATTAATTTCATACAATTGCCCTCACGCCATAAATTGTTTCTCTTTAGCTCGTTATAACCATATTTTCTTCTGTTTGTGTATTAGTGCTGGTTTTCATCGAACTTTTCTTTATGAAAATCCCATTTCATTCAGTTGATTTCTTACTGTTCTATCACAAATATTAACTCTTGTTTCGAGCCATTTGTTTTTCATTTTTGCCGTGTATTTTCTATTTTCAAAGCATAGCGCTTTGGATTTCTTATCTTGGCGCTTTGGTATCTTTTGTGATCAACCAAAATGTTTTCCTTTTTTACTCACCTCATTTCTTTTAGATTTGCACCAAATTTCAAACACAGCTGATTGGTAATATCTAACTTCTTTCGTCACACTTCACTGTTGATAGCTTTCTTGAATGAGTTTTAAGATCTTTTGCATTGTCTCAAATTGACAGTTCTTTTGTTGGAGCTGTTTCTTTTCAATTAGGTATGCCCAACTGCTTCTTGAGATCTGCAAGAACTGCCTTCTAACTAATTTGCATATACACTGCTGGAGAAGCAAGGACGAACTCATCAGTGATGTACTCCTATGGACCCCCGCATATGGCCAAGCAAAAGCAGGACGACCAGCTCGAACATACATACAGCAGCTATGTGAGGATACGGGATGTAGCCCTGAAGACCTGCCAGAAGCGATGAATGATAGGGAGAAGTGGCGACAGAGGATCAGGAATATCCGTGCTAGCGGCACGACATGATGATGATGATGATGATGATGAGGCTTCAGCTGGTATTTGTTATAGGAATGCGAGTTACAAGATCATTCCATAATTCTTTCATCAAAATTGAGTTATTCTATGTTTTCCTCTGCATGGTATGTGGAAATATATATCGATAATTTAATCTATTTTGTTTAAGGAATACTTTATGGCGCCAGAATATTTCATCGTTAAAGAAAAAATGTTTTGTGTCTTATATGTTATAAGTTTATTTACTGCTAAATAAAAAAAACCCTAAGTGAACGTCCTCTAAGGGTGCTAATTCCATAATTTTTATCTGGAGTAGTTAATGTGTTATGTATTATATATCATGGTTATATGTCTTATATATGATTATTAGCAGTAATGTGCTATATTGTTCTTTTGGACATTGCTCTTCCCTAAACATACTCAGCTTGTCCTGGGTATGACACTAAACTCTATCTGAAGGTGAGGTCCCAGTTCTGGAAAACTAGGGAGTGTGGAGAACTCCTTCATTGCCATTACTCACAGTTCCACTCTGACCAGGAATGGTGATAACAGTTAGGGACTCATCTCAAGGTGAAATAGATCTATCTGATTAGAAATAATTCGTATTCGGTAGGACCGTGTTAAAAAACCGTCTGAAGAAACAACTACACAAAAAATGTAAATGTGAACGTGCAACAAACGTGATTGCCTAATCTCTTGGCATAAAATAACCCCAAACGAGTTGATATGCCATTAAAAATAATCACTCAATCAATGAACCTAGCAAGCCTGTCGTTAAGGTGTTGTATCTTAAAAGTTGGAAGGTACAGAATGCACATTTTTTTAGCCTTAAAATAATCAACCCAAAAAACATAGATAAGAACATTCTAGAAAATTCGGATCAAAATTGCATTAACATTGAAGTTACACTTTTATATTTTTCAACGAATCAGCGAAAAACACAAAATAAGACCATTCTAGAAAACCCGGTCTCAGAAACTAATTAACAGAAAAAATATTTAGGCTCCGAAATAAATAAGTAATTATACGACTCTGATTGGTCAAGAAATGTCTGCGCGCTTGAATTTTAGGACCCACAATAAACCTTAACAAAATCCTATTTTTGATCCACTTTAGTTCCCCAAAAAGTATAAATAACGAATAATTTAATTAAGGCATTCCACAACCAGACAGAGAGAGGAAAGGATGCACAGGACACAGAGCGAAGAAACATGCGACGTTCTTTTGCCGATTACCGGAACGCGACACGTTGTTGTCAAAGATCATAAAAAACGCACTTGTGGACTTAAGAAAACAAAAGGCCCATACTTACGGTCCCTCACATATATATACACACACATACACATGTAAGTAAAGTCAATTTTTTATCCTCTTTACTTCGGCCAACTATAGATACATTGATTCAATCGACTTTCCCAACATGTACACACGCACACACGGGCGAACAAATCATATTCTTATTGAACTGGCTATAGCTGTATTTTCTACATACACACACGCACATAAAATGAACATTGTATTTTAATTATTCTTATCCTGTTTGTTATGATCATTAAATTGCTTGTTTCTTAATGTTGTTGTCACATTCCATTTGTTTACGTGCTTGTAAAATTTGTGTTGTATTTGTGGAAACGAAACTTAAAAGTAACTCCCGTAAATAACGGAAGGTACTTAGTCAACCACAGAGGCTTCAAAAAAAGATGTTTTATGATATTCCAGATGTGGACTTCATTATGCTACAGAGATGTGTTCCATTCATTCGTTTTTAACTTTAATTCTTTTATCAGATTAAACCGTTAATGTATGCGAAGATCCCTTCTTCGAACATTGATTATGAAAATGAGAAATAAAACCAAGAAATGTAATCCGTTTAAGATAGAATTTAGTCAATGTTTACCGATTACGAAAATGAGAAGCCAGGGTTGGCCAATTCTTCAATAATGATACAATAAAAAATTATTAAACGAAGGTGTAAAAATGTGTGAGAGTTGCTATTCTATAGTGACAAATTTCTATTCCGTTTTACGAATTCGACTGAATAATGTGTAGGAGTTGCTATTCTATAGTGACAAATTTCTATTCCGTTTTGCGAATTCGACTGAAAATGTGTAGGAGTTGCTATTCTGTAGTGACTAATTTCTATTCTGTTTTACAAATTCTACTACGAGATCAGTTTGGTTTCTGTTTAATGGCATATCATCCTTCGTGGGTTATCTAATGCCAAAGCCATCCTGGCAGAACAACAGTAGTGGCGCTAGTAGGGGTATAAAGCAGTCCGAAAGTGAATGAAATAGTGCGACTGGAGTTCGAACTAGTTTACATCGATAGTTACTTCGAAGTTAAAGGTTTTGGAAGTACGTTTAATACGTAGGGACACCCCAACCCCACTACAAAATTGTCCAAGTTAAAATTTTCAGTTTGTTTATGTGAATAAGATCAGGACGATTATATATATATATATATAATACTTTGACCCGGTTTAATTCTACTTACTTAATTTCCCCACTTTTTTTTCTGAAAGAGGAAAGTCCTGTTATGTAAGATAAACCATTGTTTATATTATACGCAGCAAGAAGAGAAGAATAAATGACTTCCAGGAATTCCTGCTATATAGATTTTTCTTTTCGTGCATAAAGTAGGTTAGAAAGATTAATTTTATTCAGGCTGGGGAAGTCATCTAAAAATTGCAACGTATAAGGATTATCTAACTTCTTCCTTGATTTACATATACTAAACATACCACAATAGTGCCGTATGCGGTGTACCTGTTAATAAACTAGACTCCTTATATCGACTGACAAAGTAGTGATTTCGAACCTAAGTAGGTTTACCCAGTCGGCTGGGGTTGTAGAATACACCGACTGCATGTCTGCAGAAAGGTAAGTCTTCCTCCGCAACGAGTGTCCTAGATATGACACTAAACAATCTGATGGTGAGGCTCCAGTAATGCTGTGCTTTGGTGAATGCGGAGCACCCCGTCATTGCCATCGCTCCCAGGTCCACTCTGTCCCGGAGTGGTAGCACCTGATAGGGTCCTATCTATAGGTTAAATACAACTAAACCGTGATTTCGAGAGTTTACTATTTTTGACATTTAAACTGCGTATTTATGCTAAACTGAATTGCTTAAAATAGAACTGTCTTGACATCTAAACGGCGTACTTATGCTAAACTGAATTATCAGAAATAAAACTGTTTTTACATTTAATTCTGTGTATTGCTCAGTCGGCTGGGGCTGTAGAATACACTGACTGCACCTCTGCAGAGGGGTAAAATCTCTTCCCCAACGAGTGTCCTGGATATGACACCAAACAATCTAATGGTGAGGTTACAGTGATGCTGGAGCTTTGGTGAATGCAGAGCACCTCTTCATTGCTATTGCTCCCAGGTCCACTCTGGCCTGGAGTTGTAGCACTTGATAGGGCCCTATCTATGGGTCAAATAGAACTAAACTGCGTACTTATGCTAAACTGAATAACTTGAAATAGAACTGTTTTGACATCTAAATTGCGTACTTATGCAAAACTGAATTGTTTGAAATAGAACTGATTATTTGTATGAAAATGGATTTTGCATTAATTAACCTACAAAGCTTGATATGCCATAAAACTCAACAAACCAACCAACCTAACAAGGTTCCCCATACTTGCACCCTTGTACTAAATCTATGATTTACTCAATCTAAGGGCACCTCATATAGTATAATGGTTAGCAAGGTCATCTTGCAGATCAATAATTACTGAATAGTGAGTTTGAGCCTAACTAGGAGCACTATATTTGCACCCTTGTGCAAAATCTAAGCTTTTCTTAATTTTTTTTATGGGCACCTTGTACATAGTACCGCAAGTAAGCTAACCTACTGGGCAATTTTTAATTATGGCAACGATTTTGGTACAAAGGTAGACTAATATATCATGAAGGAATTTGATGGTGAAGCCATTGCTCAACTGCCTCCTGGCTACCGTGGCGGCTGTTTTCAAAAATAGTCGCCAGCAGACATCCAAATGATACACAGAAGTTAAATAAAGTTTGATTTTGAAGGTTTCAGTGAATGATTATTGAATATTTTGAATCAAGACAAACCAAATAATTCTTCGTCACGTTTTGAGAGATTCTGCTGATATTAATTAACATATTTAGACTAATTGCCAATGAACAGGTGACAAGAAAGTCCATGGTCAGGCATCAAATGCTGACACTCCTTCTAAATAACCGCGATTCGTTTAAGTTGCGGAAATGTTATTTGACATTCGTCTGCTGTCTGTCATATTGACATACATTCATGGCTATTCATGGACATTGTCCACGTAAATTAAGAAACCAATTAATAAATTTATTAACACAATTATACTAATTACATTAATAATATAACAACAAAAACAAAAACAAATTGTGATAATTATGGTGGCTTGTTCTCATTAGATCAGGGCTGAGCAAGTCAAATGTTATACTGTGGTCAAGTGATACTACAACACTTAATTATTATGTTAATTGACACATTAATTACTAAATGCAATATCCAGATAAGTTCACTGTTTTACAGTACCTGTATACAGTCTGGAACTGTTCAGAATTATTATCTTAATCTTGCGAGTTCAGTTCTTGAGAGCACTCTCAGTCACAAGCACACAGTGGTGTGCATTCCAGACTGGACTTTTTTGCACTTACACTTCTTGATGTAGCCCTTCTAGCGTTTACAGAAGACAAACTCACGGCTGACCTTGGATACCTCGAGCGGTGTTTTCCAGAGAGGTTCAAACATATTGCTGGTCATGATCCAACCCCAATCGGTTGGTAATAGCAATATTGATACAGGCACTTGGGCCTGACCCCCAGATATGTCCACTCTGGTTTATTATTGCTTGTTGAACGTCCAACTTTATGGCTGCCATTGTCAATGGGGTCAGCTTGAAATTGCTCTTATTTTGCAAATATTTTGAGGCGTGCCATGGTTGCGGTATTTGTTCTGTCATAAAGCAGGATGATAAATATTTCGATAGAGTGCATGGCATATTCAGCAATATGATACGGTGAAGTGGAAAGATCGGTGAGTTTCTGGGTCAATTAATGTACAGTTGATTACACTGCCCATGTTGTCCTCTAGCTATTTTCAGCGAAGCAGGAGTGTGTGATTGCCCGTCAGTGTTTGTGGGCTCATGGAATGTCAAGAACCAGAAAGCCTAGCCCGAGCCGAAGGATACTTATATCTAGGCTTTCTTCTCCAGGATACGTGCCAGAGCCATTGCCAGGACAACATCAGTCTCAACAGTGCGAATGAGGATCTTCTTATAGCTATTGTCAGCAGTATCTAGGTGCAGTGGCTTGCTCAAGACATCATCTTCTTCAGCTATGACCAGCTCATTGTCTGCAAGCTGGAATGAGTCGTGGAGGGCACCTCGGTGGAAGCTAAACAGCTCTGTCTTGTCCTTGTCGACTCTTAGGAAGCTGTCACAAATACCTGTTGTGCATATTCATTGAAGATTTTTGCTGGCTTTAGCATCTGGATGATGACCGCTCTACTGAGCACAATGAAGCTGGTTGGATGAACCTCAGACTCAAGCAGACAAAGGCTTTCAAGACAAGCGAATGCCACCAGTTTTCAAGTTAGAAGAATTCCATAATCTTCTCGTCCGGTTCTGACACCCAATGTACAAACGAGAAAACAGATCCACGTCATTCTTGTGGAATTTCATCTGCAGCTTGCTTTTCCCGAAGGTTTCGAAGCAGCTAGTTTCTGTGGATGGCATCATCTATGGATTTCGTTCTCTCCACCAGGCGTTCTCTGACAAAGTTGTCAAACTGCAGCTGACCCACTTCCTGTGCATGACGGAGGGTGTCTACAACTCCAGGTGGTGCGGTCTTCTTGGCGTCGAGTATCAGTAGATTTTGACTCTCCTCTTCAAATGGATTCCGATATCTCCCATCACGTTGATCATCGACTGTACATCTTTCAGGAAAGCAGTTTGCATAGTTGCTGAATGGTCATGGTGCTTTGTCTGTTGTGGTCTGTTCCTCGGGTCAGTTTAATCGTGGAACCGTTCGATGAGTCTGGCAATCTCTGCTCGAGCCACCATCCACCGTCGTAGAGCGCCGTCCAGCCTACTGAACCTCCGTCTCCTTTCATGATCGTATTGTTCTGCTCGTGGTTCTGATCAACAAGAATGGCAGAGAACTGCTTGTTCATCTTCTGGACAGTGAAGTTCCCAGCAAGAAATTCCAGGGTTATTTCAGGTTGTGTTATCAGCAGTTCTACTATCTCCCGCAGATGCACAGTAGTCCAACGTCGGTAGTTGGATTATCCAGGGTATGAAACCACACTGCTTGGCGCACGTACACCAGAACTGTTGCTGATTGGGCAGAAGTAGACTGAACTGCTTCTGTGCCACAAGGCTCAACGTGTTTGAAGCTCTTCGATATTGTTCTGGGAATAGAAAATGACAAAGTTGTATAAAAGAACACACAGAATCCAAATGAATTCAGAAATGGGTCATTGAGAGATGTTTGTCATGATTGTTATGCTAATTTATGAATGATTCTATAAATAGATTATAAGATAAAATTCTAAAAATACACGGGCACCTTTCTTTGTTGTTAAGTGCTACTCTTCATCAGCAACAGCACACAACATTGGAGATTCAAAACAATCATTTTTTCATCATCTTTACTCAGTAAGTCTCATTCACCTAAGGAAAAGTCATCTTCGGCAGCACATGGCGACCATTCTGGAAAACAGCTGTCGGGAGGTAATTTAACCATGTCTTCACATCGAAATTGTTCATTATACATTGCTCTACCTCTATGCCAAAATTTGTGATTTTTTTCAAAAAAATACATGATAGAGTTGAATATCCTAGGTAGACTATCCTACTAATAGGGTCCTGGTTAGCAAGATGGTTTCGCAGACCAACTATTACTGAATACTGTGTTCGATCCTAATTAGGTACCCCATTACTAGTGGCCTTGTGCTAAATCTAAAATCCAGTTTGTATGTGAATAACAGAAATAAGACGGTGTTCTGTTGTCCGAATAATTCTTTGAATGAAACAGTGTTGTAATCTTTTTCTAGAAGTGGAAAACGACTGAGTTATCATTCAGACAATGTGTTTTGCTAGAGACGTAGATACAAAACAAATTTGCCCATGTATTTGAGGAACATAAAGATCTTTTTAGTTTCATCATACTCATCACAGAAAGAACAGGACAGAAATATAGAATAGATTCATGCAGACATTAACGCGTATGAGATGTGTCAAAATAAATATAAACTAAATTAACAATGAATAAAGCAGAAAAGTGGAAAAGGTAATAAAGTTGGCGAATTTAGTCGAGAGCGATCTGAAGGCTCCTTTTTCAATAGCTACTACACCGAGGTGTAGGAGAGGGTGCTACTCCTTTCCATGGATTTGCTCCACTTACCCTTGACCCCCATCTTATAATGCTGTGTTCAGCAAGGAGGCATAAAGTAACATTTTTTGACTCTTTGGTATGGCTCGTCCTAGGACTGAACCTCGATCTCCCGGGCCATTGGCGAACGCTCTATCTGCCAGACCAATGGAAGCCCCACTTAGAATATCACGAACTTATAATGGGGGCTGTAGAATACACCGACTGCATCTCTGCAGTGTCTTAGATATGATACTAAACAATCTTATGGTGAGGCTCCAGTAACGCTGGAGCTTTAGCATATGCGGCGGACCCTTTCATTGTCATCGCTCCCGGGTCCACTCTGACCCGGGGTGGTAGCACCTGATAGTGTCCTATCTATGGGTCAAATAGAACTGTTAGACATTTAAGCTAAATTTATGCAAAACTGAATTGTTTGAGATAGAACTGTTTTTACATTTAACTGAGTGTAAACTAAAACCGTGTACTTATGCTAAATTGAATTGTTTGAAATAGAACTGTTTGATCATTTAAATGTGTGAAAACAAATGACTGATGCTTCATTGAATTGTTAGTAATACATAGCAATATATGAAAACATTTAACTGTGGACAAACAAATGATTAATAAAAATAGAATTATTTGTATTAGATAGAAATGAATGAAACCCTTCAACCGTGTGACAAGAATGAGCTCAGACTCGTTTAAAAATGTTATCAACAAAACGTGTTTAGAAATCACATATTTAATATATATGTATATAAAGGATTTTGGCTGTAAATGAATAACAATAAGTTTATATACCATAAAACCAAATCAAACCAAGTTATAAAAAGAAATATGTTGCACATAACATTGCGAAATTAGACGACTACTTTTTTTGCGGCTAAATAATACCAGCAAAGGCGCCTTGCAATACTCGGAAGTAAAAATGAGACAAAATGGTTGGTTGATTGATTGGTTTTAAGGTTAGGTTTGTAAATGCCGAAAACAATGTTTTGCAAGCAATTGTATGGTTTCAATTATGTGGCTTCAAGTAAGTGATAAGAATTATTGTTTGTAAACAATCATAGTTTTAATTAGGCATCCTTAATACGAATAATTTGGATACAATTATATAGTTTCAGGTAATCCTATCTAATACCAATAATCTACAAATAGATCTATTTGACTCTTAGATGGTACCCTTACAGTTACTACCACTCTGGGTCAGAGTAGATTTGAGAGTGATGGCAAAAAGGTGTGATTATACCTTCCCCAGAGCAACAGAAATGGAGCCTTTCCACAGGATTCAGGTTAATGTTAAACCCAGGTCACTAACAAAATATTTTCAGGAATAATTCTGATATATATATATATATATATATATATATATATATATATATATATATATATGATATCCAGTCAGCGTCCAAAGACAATGGGTGTGGATTATTCTTTTATATAATATATGAGGAATATCATATAAGTGTATGTGAGTGCTTGATGTATGGCTATTGTTAATCCCTTATTCCTTCGCAGGGATATTACAAAATTCACATTCAGAACGTATATAGTGTAATCGGATAGAAACTCAAACCTGGTTAAGTTGTCATGATAAATTTATTTCGGCAGAGAAATTACAATACTCTCTGTCTCGTCAGATGACTTTTTACATACTTTTCTCGAAGTTGCAGAACAGCAAATGTGGAGTTACAGTTCATATTTAAAAAAAAAAAGAAAAGAAAAAAATTCTAGTTCACAGGCGAGGGTAGAGGGGGTCAAAATATTAGGTGTTAGAAGCATCAAGAAACAGGAGTGGAGCTTCTCTGTAGGTCAACCCATCCTAATTTACGCACTTGTCGGTGTTCGCGTAGCAGGTGTGATTTTCTAAACAATCTACAATCGGGGAACGAATGACTATCTCCATATATATTTTACATTTACTCCTAATATATGTGTTAATCATCTCTGCAGTTCTAGATATTCCTCTTACTTTAATTAGGATCAAGATAATTAAATAAGATAAAGGTAAAGAACTTTTTATCGTAGCTATCAAGTACCTTTAATTGACCCTAAAAATGGTTAAGTGGAATTAACTACTTCAGAGTCAAAGGCCTTAATTTTTTAATTAATATCCGCCGTTCATCGGATCATCATCTATGTTTAAATTTCCCCGCCCTGATGATATCCACTACTGAATTGATCGTTATTAATTTCTAAGAAACCCTTATCATTGTCCTTGCAATTACATAGGGATCGCTGTTTCAGAGGCTTTCAGTTAGAATAATTTGAATTTTCCTCTATGTCTACATTTAAACACGAGCTCATTTCTTTCGTTCAACAGTAGTCTTCGATTTCTGAAATTGATAATACTAATTTTCAAATCTTTACATAAGTTACATCTACCGTTGAAGCTATTCGTGGTAGAAGAGTGCCTAATTATCTTCCACTTAATTTGCGGAGACAGCCCCTGATCTTTAAGGCCCCAAAATATTTTGATAGGGCAGTCTGGTTTCTAAGTCGTGGATTGGAGAAAGAATGCCTATGATTATACCATTTTTGCTTCCAATTTCCATCGGAGATGTCTGTATTGGCACTCTCTCTCTCTCTCTCTCTCTCTCTCTCTCTCTCTCTCTCTCTCTCTCTCTCTGTCTTTTCTATGTTCCATAGGAAAAATGCATGTCTGGTTTACGATATTTCTCGAATAGCAACGTCCGCCCAAAAGGCGTTCTTCTTTACTCCTACAGTTACAAGACACAACGTCTGGACTCATATCGTTTACAATTAGTTCATTTAGTAGCCTCCTATGATGGTTGTTTAAAATATTTTCCATATTCTTGGTGCAAGAGTAGCTAATTTTTACTGCATTCCTATTAAAAATCTTACTCAGTGGATTATCTCAAAGTGTTTATCCAGGAGGTGTTGGAAGTATTTACCTATATTAATGTTAGTAAGCTTAAAAAGGCGGATTAAACCAGACAAACTTTCTATTTCTATTCTTTCCCCGTCTTTTTGAGTGACTATTATTATTATTATTATTAATCACACCTACCTTGATGAGTGCGCGGGTCCCACCATTATTACACTTATCCCTAGAGCCGAGGTCCACTAGGGTTAAATATTCCAGTCTGCCTTGGAATCCGCTGTTCTTGAGGGCGTCGTCATATATACCTTTGCTATCCTCAAGAATTCTTTTACATGAGGATAGCCTATTAATCATTTGGTTCATAACATTAGGGATCTGCCTCAGTACCGATCTTGGGTGATTCGAGGAAATATTTATGTACCTGGGGGCAGACACCACCAAGTAACAGCAGACTGCACCAGTTTGAAAATGACCTATTCGGTCTAATTCAAAAAATTGAATTCAAAAACTCAAAAAATGCATCCCAGGCGAAAATGATAGAAGACATAGAACGCATTAAGAAATCGAAGATATGGGTTAGAACTGATAAATCTAATAACATATATCAGGTCAGCCCATGTGAATATGAGCAAATTCTTAATAATAAGATAATAATAAAGTTTAGTACGGAGTTTTTTCTTGAGTTTGTTAAAGTCATAGTGTGACATATTGACCCTCGACCGAGCCGTCAATCAAGAGATACACCTGTGTAAATAAGCGGAAGAACAGCGAAACAGGTGCATCCAGTCGAAGATATCGGAATATCACCTTGATCTGTGGATGTGGTTGAATTCGGTGAAGGTGGCAGATGCGTACGCCCACGGGAAGCTGGTGGGTGTCAGACAAAAATATAACCAGGTGCCACAGACGACTTGAGGCAGTTCGAGTTCCAGTTGCAGTTAGAGTCAGTTGGGGACAAGATGCCGAATTGAGAGCCAGCGGCAGACGGAGGGCTTTGGGCCCTCAGTGACCCACGGTTGAGCAGCTCAGCCAGAATGCGAAAGAAGTGCTGCTATGGTCAGAAGAACTTTGGGTCAATATGTAGCAGTCTGTCCTCGTCTCCAATTCACCTCTCACACACAAGAAACATCCGCTTTCGAGAATAGTGTGAGAGGTATATTTTTTATAAAGAAGTGTGTTCGTTTGTTCATTGAAGTCGTCATTATTGTTGACTATGTTTCCGCGTATATGTATTCCGCGTATGCAGCTATACAACAATAGAAATGTATTGTATATATATATATATATATGTGTGTGTGTGTGTGTAGCAAGATTCTGCTATATACAAGCGTGTGGTTGCAAGAAAATAAGACTAACGAGAATATTTAGTTTATTTCGTTTATTGAATAAATAAAATAAACAAGCGGATGAAATATCTGGCCGGCTGGCGGGCGGGGTGTCTATTCGGCGACAAGCGGTTGCTTTGATCTGATTGGACGGTGTTGTCGGATGACGTTCTCGGGACGGCTAGCGATTCAACTGAGAATTTTCTGGGGATTTTCGATAGACTATGCGAGGAGCCTATGCGCAGAGCCTATGCGCAGAAGCCATGATTGTATCAGTTTGACACTGGCCGTTGTTGGGTCAACATCCGTTAGCTATTATTTTCTTTTACAGTGTTGATGTCTGAGGGTCTGTGTTTTGTGTGTTTTAGTAGTTAGGTGTGTGATGAGTTAAGTGGATGAATCAGAAGAGATTTGATATATTTTACTATAACAATTCTATAAATAGATATATGAACATAGTTTAAGTAAACGACAAAAAGTATCTTAATTTTGGAGAAAAATCCTGAACAATTTCTGAGAGCCTCTTTATTGATAATATTTCTTGCTTTTTGAGAATTAATTTTTATTTATTGCGGACTTTTTATCCTCATCTTGGCAGTTTTTGTGTTGTTTCTTCTTTCACTACGTTTCGGCCAAATTTCATCTCTGGCCTTCTTCAGGTGATTTACCGCGACCTCGGATAGGAATGCTGAGTCTTGTAACCGTATCCCCAGTAATTACTGCCTTCCATAGTTGTTGTCTATCACACCACGTTTTTGACCAAGTAAACCTCTGGCCGGCTTGGGTAGAATTTGAAACCGCTGTCTTCTGACAATGCTCACCTGGAACCGTAGAGACTCAACGCTTCTATCCGCTGCGCTACGGGCCCCGAAGATTAAGAAGCCTCATCTCAAAATGATTCCAATTAAAGACAATTCTTGCTTTTTTTATAGGTAATTTCTCGTGGCGTAATGGTGTACATGTTAGACCACAACTGCTTTTTCTAGAAGGGGAGCTTTGATATCAAATAATTCATTAAATAAAGAAACAGAACCAATAAAGTTATAACTATTTACATTTTCAACGTTCCATTGCAAACTATTTTTTGATCGCACTGTTAATTGACCGTAATAATATATTTTGTTTTTGCGCAATAATTTCGTAGGTAATACAAACAATTTATCCACAATTATGTGGTTTTAAGTAACTATCTAATAATAATCATTTGTTTGCACACAGTTAAACGGTTTTAAGTATACCCATCGAAAACTAATAATTTGCCGACAATTATGTGGTTGTGGATGTTTAATGAGCAACACTACAACATTTTAGATTTCAGAATATATTGCGATAAATATCTTATCAAAAACTTCTATCGTACCAATTATAATGATGGCACAGTCGGCTGGGGCTACAGAATACACCGACTGTTTCTTTGCAGAGAGGGAAGAGTGTCCTTGATATAACACTAAACAATCTGATCGTGAGGCTCCAGTAATGCTGGATCTTTGGGGAATGCAGTGTACCTCTTCATTGCCATCACTCCCGGAGCAACTCTGTCCCGGAATGGTTGCACCTGATCGTGTTCTATCTATGGGTCAAATAGAATTGCTAAACATTTAAACTGCGTACTTATGTTAAACTGAATAGTTTGAAATAGGACTTTTTGGAAATTTAAACTGTGTACTTATACTAAACTGAATTATTTGAAATAGAAGTGTTTATATGTATGAAAATGGATTTAGCATTAAATAACTGACAGTGGTTGATAGGCCTTAAAACCAAACCAAACCAAACCAAAACCCATTATGATTACGTCACATTGATTTCTTTCTTTTCTTTTTCTTTTTTACTGTGTAAACTATGGGGCATAGAAGAAAGGTTGTTATTTATTTGTCGTGTGGGTCGTCGGTGTCGGTGAATTATTGGGTTCTGTTTGGACGATTTTGAGCTTTGTATCTGACTCCTTTTTCTTCTTACTCCATGAACTTGTCATGGTCTTTTGTCTGTTGGAAGCTGCAAGAGAATTAAGGGAAGAGACAAGGATACTTTTATACTCGAACTTTATTTTGAGGTTCAACGACTATTTTGTGGTGTGAAATATTTTCCTGAAGCAGCCAAAATAGTCGCGTCTCTCAGACAAGATATTGAAATATATTAGAGTCATTTTCAGTGAGTTATACGTTTTAAATTGTGTCCAGTAAGTGTGTTACTGTCGGGAGAGACTGCGTGCCGCTAAGCCGTGACGCAGCGGACATGTGCTCTTCCCCACCAGCAGTAGAGAGGAATAGGTCCTTCCAGTTGAAGTCGTCACTGCTCACTGAAAAGAAATTTCCCCTTGGTGCCAAAAAGCCCATCTCTCCAGGCATGCACAGATTTCGCTTCCTGTTAGACGCCTCTTGGGAAACTGCTTCTTTTGAATCTATTTATTTATTTTTATTTATTCTTTTTGATCCCTACAAAACAACTTCTCAAACATAAATATCTATTTTGAGGCACAAATCTCTCTCCTTCTCTCTCTCTCTCTCTCTCTTATACACACATACACACATACATCCACACTTATACACATACACACACATACGTGTGTGAGTTTATATGTGGCCTGCACGTGTCCATGTGTGTGTGCGTTTATTTATACACCTTCATCAGATACTACGAATTTTTAAAAAATGAAAATGCAAATTATTTCCAAATTACATATATATATTACAGATAACGTGAGAAAATCTGCTTACATGAAAATATTTTTCGTTACCAATTAAGAAAAAAAGATTGCATATTATATAATGAATTACATACACTTACATAGACCTCTGTGTGTGTGTGTGTCTGTGTGTGTGTGTGTGTCTGTGTGTGTGTGTGTGTGTGTGTGTGTGTCTGTGTGTTTCTTATCCCAAGTTTGTGATTTCTTTTTATATTATTTTTTTGGTATTTTGAAACATTTTTCCGAGAAATTTTTTTTTATTAGTTCCAGATTAAGATTGAATTAGGATATGATTTTTTACCCACTCTGTATATATAATTGTGCCACAACCATTGAGTGCTTTCACCCCTACCATAAGATTTTTTCCTCAGGACCCTAATAGGTCGCGCTAAATACTATTTAATCTGTAAAAGGAACTGGGTTATCATTTTTATGTGAGAGGAAATAAAAATCAAGCTGACAATTGCGATTTTCGTCTTCGCAAAATACGTGCGTAGCTTTTTGCATTTTTTTTTTTTTTTTTTGTATTTGTTACAATTTGTCCAACTTTTTTCTTTCTCATTTTTCTATTCTCTTCGACTTACTGTCTGTTTATACAAGCAACCTGCGATTCTAATCTTTTTTTCTTTATTTGGAATCCACTTCATACTCATTGGCCTAATGAGTAGAGTGTTCGCCAATGGTTCAGGAGATCAGGGTTCAATATCTGGTCGAGTCATACCAAAGACTCAAAAAATGGTACTGGATACTGCCTTGCTTAATAAGGTAAGGAGAAAGAGCAAAGTGGAGCAATCCTGAGGAAAGAGTAGCGCCCTCCCCTATACCTCGGTGTAGTAGCTATTAAAAAGGGAACCTTCGAGTCACTCTCGACTAAGGTCGCTAACTTTACTTACTTTTCATCCTCAATTTTCTTGTTCTATTACTTAAGTCATTTCTTCGTAGTTTGTGGGAGTTAATAAAGATAAGTAAAACGAAAATAAAACAAAATTTAAAATAGGTACAGAAAATGCGAACACTCCCAGAAGCCTTTGACAGGAAAAGGGGCAACACATGCACAAAGAAGGATCTCTCTCGGCAACTGGTGGAAAGTGCCATGCTTCCGTCTCTAGACGACGCGTTGGCTAACCTTTCCACTAGTAGCAGCCGTCTCTTTTACCAACGACCCACGACTAAAACACCAAATAACGGACGTCAGAATCACAATTAAGACACAATATAACGGACTTAACTACAATTGAAAACACCAGATTTAGACATATTTCCCAAAAGTATCTAACACGCTGTTAACACTTTAAATACCAAATTTGGATATATATACCCAAGAACGACTAACGCATTTTAACACCTTGACTGGGAGACGCAACCATTTCATTTATATTGAAGAATTTCCTCGCCCACTGAATAGTTGTTGAACCCAGAAATAAAGGCAAAATATAAAAGATATCTTGGCCTCCTATCTTCTCTTCCTGTCTTCTTTCATATAATTCCTTTGCAGCTTTCATGTCCAGTAACTTAAACAAGCAAGATAACTTGGAGTAAGAATAAAATAATCCAGAATGGAGTCAGATACCCAACAACACAAATTACCTTGAAACCCCATAAGTTTTAACGAAATACCAATATGTGACAAAAATGTCAAAAACTTGTGTAAAAGTTAATTTTAACGTCAAAATTTTTGTTATGAGAATAATTGCAGAAAATTTTTTTCTTCATTTTTTTGTTTATTTATTATCATTATTATTTTTTTTTTTTTTTTTTTTACAATTTATAATGTATTGCACGAATTTCCTTTTTCAGGTGAAAATTATCCACTTTGTAAAAATTCACAAAAGATTTGCTGATAATTTGATTTTGTTGAATTTCCCAGGATTCCTTCATTTATGAATGAATTTATTAATGAAAAATAAATTTTGTTAGTAAAATTGTTTGAAAAAATAATTTTTTAAAAAATAAACTTATTTCACTCTTAGAAATCTCTGTATATTTTTTACATTTATCGTGACCGTTCCGGTTAACATAAACATAAAATCCCCTGTTTAGAAAAAAACGCTGAGTCACTTGTGACGTCAGACAACAGCAAAACATTGTAGATACGTCATGAGAGGACTTCCGTAACTAACACACGATCATCTAGCTTCTGCAACCAATAAATACATTTCTAGACCTGTGTTACGCCGCCATGTGCCCCTCGGGCTTGCAGGGTGCCATTCGCACCGGACAAGTCCACCAGTTAAAGCAGGGCCCACATGTGTACTGTGGTTTACCAAACGCTATTTAATGTTACAGATATCACCAACTCCCTAGCTGAACCACATTTTAAAGCCACTAGGTGACTTCAAGGTGAATTATTAAAATTCAACACAGTTAACTGGCTAGCTTTCCTCCTCAAATACAAGGTCTTCAACAAATACAATACTTCCACAACAAAAAAGGACTCTGAACTGCCGTGTTTGGGTTAACAAGATTAATAATATTCTTTTATTGAATGAAAGAAAGAAGCAAAGAAAAAAACAATCCAGGTAAAAGTCAGGAGCGAGAAAGTCTTTCTTCTAAATGGTGGAAGGTGAGAATATAGTTCGTCAGCGGTTGACACGTTCCGCTTTCCTTCAGACTTTGGGATTCAATGGTAGAGCTCGTGCTCCGAATCTCAAGTTTATCATTGGGGGAATATTCCCTCTTTTTTTCTCCTCTGCCTTGTCAGGGCTATTCTTTCCTCCCGTAATTTGTGTTTATTCACGTCAGCATAAATGCAGCAAGATAAATTTGAATATACTTAAAATGTATATTCACTTACTTAGAATTCTGAGGAGTCTATTATCTTCTCTTTTTCCTCTCGTTATTGGGTTTCCATAACACGTTGGTAAAAGGATACTCGTCTTATTTCAGATAAGAATAAGATGAATTATTGTCCCTTTCCTCGTGGACAAGTCTTTTCTTTGAGTATTTGTTTAACGAGGCTCACCATACTTCGGAGTCCGAGTTCATTTAAAGGAGAAGCTTTTTCTTTTCTCTCAGTGTTCTCTGCGCGGCATGACTTTGGGTTCTTCCATATCCCAAATTATATCTTCCCTTTCAACGAACAAAAGGCTCATGTGTCTTCACCCTTCGACGAATAAACGGCAACTGCTTAGTTTCCATAGTTTGAAAAATTACCACGTATTGGCTTTTCGGCTGTTTATTACTCAGTACGAATCATGGGCGCAGGTCTGCTTCTCTCCGCCGACGCACACATGGCCAATAGAGTTTGGGGTTCTCCCATGCCCATGTTACCTTGTATTAATAGAGAGGGTTGAAGAGAGACGGCCTCTCTTTCCACTGCTTATTCTTGCTTGCTACTATAGTCGGCCGACGGCCGACGGCCGGAAGACCGCACCTCCTTCCCTCACAACTCGGCGAATGTATGGGGGTGTCATATTTCCTCGTCATACCTACGACAGGCTAGCTGCGCTCACCAATTCAGACTACATCCTGGTCCCTGTGTGGACCAATTTTTATTGTTATCGATTCGCCGAATAACTCTTGGCTTTTCGAATTAATCCTCTTGTCTTTGTCTTTTTTGCCTAGTTGGTTGTCAATCACTTATTTTTCAAAAGTTTGTTGGATCAACGTATTTATCTGTCCTGCAGCACATTAAGGAAATTTAATATTTCTATTCGATAAGTAACCAGAGAAATGAACAGACATTTTGGTTTTGTTTCGTTGTAGTTTTTTTATTTTGTTTTGTTTTCGTTTTGTTTTTTTTTTTCTGTTTTTTTTTTAAACTTAAACCAGAGACTCAGACTCCAGTGAAAAACCATCAGCTAACGCTGGTGGTGTAAAAAACTTTTAAAAGAGTAAAATAATTATAAAATTGATTTTTAAATATTTCATTTAGACCAAATGCAAGAAGCAACACAAAAGGTATTTTTTCTTATTCATACATGTAACTTGACTTTCGATTGGAATTGAAATTTGTAGGGCCCTCAAAAATGAACAAGCCCGAGCAATTACAAGCCAATGACGTGTTTACCAATGATGTGGAAGATCCTTACTGCACAAATAAGAGGAAATTCATCACTCGCTCGAAAGTCAAGGTCTATTTCATGAGGAATAAAAAATGTCGCAAGGAAACTAGAATAACAAATGAAATACTATATATAGATTAAAACATAGTAAAGGAGGTAAAAAAATGAATCTAACACAAATGATTATAAAACCGATCGATTTGACTCATAGATTGAAACCTAACAAGTACTACCACTTTAGGTCAGAGTGGACGTGGAAGTAATGGCAATGAAGGAGCATCCCTCACTCCTCTGAGCTCCATAGCGCCCATTACGCATTTAGAAATATAATCTTAACATAAAATTTAAAAGCATGACTTACCTACTCTGAATACACATCAATTTATCAGTAAGATTTTAAAGATGTTTCTTGCATACGTACGATTAATTTTCTAAATGTCTCTACTAAGATGGCGCTGATAAGACCATTTTAGAAGACTGTCGTGCAGATACATTTAATGAGATTGTTATTCAACATTCAAACACAGTTACAAAAATTCTAAACTAGGATATATTTAAAAATATCAATAGATTACTCAAATTCTCATTATATATATATATATATATATATAAAGTTCATTCAATATCGGTGAAAAAGCATACGTTAAGGATAGTGTAGACACAGAGCCAACAGCTCTCGATGACTGACATTTTCTTGCTTATGTTATCGTCATTTGGTCCTAAGCGCCGCTGACTTTATATCTATGCTATCCGAATGTAATTTACGAAGCTCTTTGCTTCGATGTGGCACAAGGCCGATTGAATGGGGCACCCAATGAGACTCGAACTCACTCTTGCAGGTTTGCTAGTCAAGCTTGCTAACCATTACACTACCTATCCGAATATTCGGATAGCATAGATATAAAGTCAGCGGCGCTTAGGACCAAATGACGATAACATAAGCAAGAAAATGTCATATATATATATTCGGGGAATAAAATTTTATCAAGCTTACAAAGAGAACAAATTTATTCATGTTAAAAGATAAAATTGAGCAACTAACCGTTTTCGGTCCTACCTGTTCACAGTTAAACTAGGACAACGATTTCTGCGAGGAAATATTTTCCTTCATTTTTCCGAGATGGTAGAAAAATATTATAACACGGAAAAAAAATAGTCTCTCACAACGATGTAAATTTAAAAACAAATTCAAGAAAAAAAAGAATATAAAATAAAAATAAAAATTTTCCACTATTCTGGCAAACAATTTAAGTAACTTAAAAGATTTAATCAAAACTAACAAACGTTCCTAGCATTGATTGTGACAAAAGAATAACTCCAATATAGTTGAAAATTTTAAAACTCTATCAATAAACAAAATTAACCGAGTAACTTATGTTATTCATTTTATGAACAACTAGGGTTTCTTAAAGTGATCCACATAGACCTATGGAAGCGAATAAAATTTTGACAGGGGGAATAAAAACATTGCTTCATGGCATATCAACCTTCGTGTGCTATTTAATGCCAAAGCCATCCTTTGAGAATAGCAATGATACTATTTAATCCATAGCTGAGAGGAGGAGGTTTGGTATTTTTCCCGAGGGAATTAGTCTGAAAAGTAAGTGTAATAGCGCAAGTGGAGGTCAAACTCGCTTATCTTGGTGGTGTGGGAAGGGGTTGCTGTCCAGCACTTTAGCCATTAAGCAATAGGAACTCTAATAAATTACGACTTTGCATTTCTTCTTTTTTTTTTTTAATCAGAGAAGAACAAAAATCGATAGATCAAATTAACTAGTTACTGTGCAGTTAGAATATATCAATTTCGATGCATACATATGAGGTGTGTGTGTGTGTGTGTGTGTGATTAAATAAGACGGACACTTCGATTCTCCATGTTTCATAAGTGATCCGTGCAAATCTTTATACATGTCGTTTGATATCTGGATCGCAGGAATTCAAAAAGGCGTCATATATCTTACATCTATCTGGCACAATGGCCAACTGAATGTGATGGCCATTAGTGATGTGTCGGTCACATACGACCCGTTCAAAACATACGGGTCATTGAAATGAAGGGATGAAATTGAAGTAGTAAGTACAAATTTAATGCAAATCTAGTCAACTTTCTTAAAGAAGAATTTGTTGAAGAGGGTCAGGGATATCCGCGCTGGCGGCGCGACATGATGATGATGATGATGATGATGATGATGATACATTTAAAGTAATTGGATTTGTGGGTGTTAGAAAAGATATGAAAATGAAATGAATAAAATAAGATAAATTTAAAAAGATGTTGCAGTTCCTAGAAGCCCTCTGACAGGAAGCAAGAACAGCGCACGCCTAAAGAAAGGGGCTTCCGGGCACTAAAGAGAAATTCTCTTAGTTAAACAGAGACCACTCAGAAAGACCCTCTCCTCTCCTGCTACTGGTGGGGAATGAATACGTGTCTGCTAAGCCACTGCCTAGTGACACGCTACTTCTTTCATCCATATCAGCTTTTGCTGAACATATCTACTAGATTCATAACAGACCTTCAAACTCACGATTCACCAAAATGATTCTCCTGTTAGTAGCCTTCTCTGCTAATCTACCTTACTAAAACACCTACTGGACATAATCTCAGACTTTAAACTCATAACTCACCAAAAATTACTTATATATTTCAGTGCCTAATCTGAAAACGTAACCAGTTCTATTGGTTCAAGAAAACTCTTCTTACTACGGAATAGTCATTAAAAACCCTAAAATAAAGTTGGAATTAAAAGGTATCTTCGTCTCTGTTCTTCCTTCCTTCCTTAAATTCTCTTGCAGCCTTCCACGGACAAAGAAGCCGACAAGTTAATGGGGCTGTAAAAACAAAGGAATCAGATACTTAAACCCAAAATCAACGACCATAGGCCAACAACGACGACGACGACGACTACCAACGAAACAAATAACTAACAAACTTTCTTATTCTTCAGATTAACGAAAAACAGTAGCAAAAGATCCCAAGCTTTGCGTGATTCTTGAGCCCATTGTACTAACTTTTCCAAGTTCATATGTAGTAGAACCTGGGTTTTGTCATGTGACTTATTTACTAGATAAACAGAGAAGATTGCGGTGATTTGTGGTTCAACTTCACAAACCTACAATCTACTATTCGTTATCTCCTCAGTGCCCATCAAACCCATTCTTCTCATTATAATATAATTAAAGAATTAAAGGTGCGTCTGCATTTATAGAGTACTGGTTCTTCTGTCGTATAAATTGTATCAGATGTCAGTAAATTAATAATGTTTTGTGATTTAACATTCAATCAATTTATAAAGATTGATATGCCATTAAAAAGAAAACAAATCAAATCACACCAATTGATTTATTTGGCGGCGAATGGAAATTAAATTCATGTAAAAAGTATCGAAAAGTCCTAAATAAGACTGCCCCGTTGACTGGGGCTGTGGAATACACCGACTACAGCTCTGCAGATGAGTAAGACCTCCAACGAGTGTCCTGGATATAACACTAAAAAATCGTAAGGCTACAGAAATGCTGGAGCTTTGGGGAGTGCTGAGTACCACTTCATTGCTATAGCCCCCAGTTCCACTCTGGTCCGGAGTGGTAGCACTTGAAAGAAAACTGTGTGCAAACAAAAGACTTATGGTAAATTGACTTGTTTGAAATAAAACTGTTTGATCATTTAACTGTGTTTAAACGAATGACTGATGTTTTATCGAATTGTTAGTGTTAAATATCAATACTTGAAACCATTTAACTGTGTGCAAACAAATCAGCTCAGACTCTTTTAAAAATGTTATCTACAAAATGTATTTAGAAATCATATATTTGATAAATGTGTATGAAGAGGATTTAACATTATGCCATAAAACCAAACCAAACCAAACCTAAACTAGATGAATAGCGAACCTGTTTTGTAGCAGTTGTCAGTGCAAGGAAGATTAAGAAATAACGGATGATGATCTTTATTGATAGCGTACTGAAATCTTACAGGAAATTGACTGAACAGACGAAGAATCGAGAACGCTCAAGCTACAGCATAACTAAGATCAACTAAAATACTTAAAAGATCTGAGGAAACTTGCAGTCGCTCAGAATTGAGTGAAAAACTACCAGCTAGAGTTGGTGTAAAAAAAACTCACAATGAACAAAAGGATAAAGCTAAAGAACATGAAGATGACTATGAAACGAATCATAGTCGGGGTTTTTGGAACAACACACAAAAAACCTGTAAAAGAGATTGGAGGAACAGGAGATCTGAGGAAAAACTGAGACTGTCAAGAACACAACACTGCTAAGATCAGTTAGTACACTTAGAAGTGTCCTAGTATGCTTAAAGACTTGCTGTCACTTGGACTTCAGTGAAGACCACAAGTAAGTACTAAACTGCAAGGAATAAAATAATAATGATGGAATACTAAGTTGAAATAAAAGTCTTTTAATTGGTTCATATCTAATAATCAGTTACAAATTAAAACAAAATTAATGTTTCCTTCATTTTTGATGTCAAGTGGGCAACTTACATTTCGTATCTGCTTTTCTAATCACTATGCTACATTTATAAACGAAAACCTTTTGTAATCTAACTTTTTTTTAAATGCCAAAACACGTTCTGCGAACGTTTATCAATTTATTATCAAGTGATTATTATCTGATACCCCAAATTTTCCTCTTTCTGAATAAGATCTCTCTATGTCTCTTTTCAGTTTTGTTTACCTATTTGTTTTGTTTATAAAAACGTAATAGTTTGTTTATCTTTATATAGAGAGGTTCAAGAATTAGAAATTTTTATAAGTTCTATTTGACCCATAAATGGGACCTCAAAGTTCTAGGACATGAGCGTCACCATCAGATGAAATTTAGGGCCATACTCAGGACATTAGTTCTCTTTGACCCATAGATGAGAACCTAACAGTTACTACCACTCCAGGTCAGAGTGGACCAAGAAGTAATGGCAATGAAAGGGTACTCCACATTCCCTAAAGCTCCTTTACTGGAGCCTCACCATCAGATGGTTTAGTGCCATATCCAGGACACTGGTGGTAGAGGCTTACTCTTCTACAGAGTTGAGAGTCTATGTATTCTTCAGCTTCAGTCGACTGGGCTTGTGTTTTTTAATTTCATCTACATAGATTTCAAAAGATTATATATTTTAATCAGAGAAGTCATTTTAGCATCTAAATTATACTAAGAGTGTATTTTATAAAAAAAAGATTGGAAGGTGTCTAACAAACATTCATGAACATATATATATATATATATATATATATATATATGAAGAGAGAGACAGAGACAGAGACGGAGAGAGAGAGAGAGAGAGAGAGAGAGAGAGAGAGAGAGAGAAATCCGATGGTATATAAACATTAAAATATGAAAAAAATAAAATATTCAGTGGTTATAGATTATATATAAGTAATGTATATCATATATGATATATATAAATACTTCCTCAGAATACTTTTATTTTAATATATATATATATATATATATATATATATATATATATATATATATATGTGTGTGTGTGTGTGTGTGTGTGTGTGTTCGTGTTCTCACTGAGGAGCGAATAAGTAACTTGAGTTTCATTTCCATGAATAAAAACCTTTTGAAGAAAATGAAGGTAGAGCGTGATGCCAACGCTTTTTACATCAATGTGATCGATGAATTTTCCACTAAGAAGTGAACAACTGAACTGATATGCAAATAAATTTTAATAACTTATTATAAGTTGATTATATTATTTTCTCTCGTAACAAGTAGAAGTTATCATCGTCACCAGGAGGTGACTTGGAAACAAGAGGGACATCAAATCTAGTGGAGATGGGTATCAAGTCTGAAGCAGGACTTGTTGGTAGAAGAGTGTTTTATTGCATTAGAAAATACGCATCACGTTTGCTAATGATGGTGCAAATAATTTTTGGGGGCGCAGATTTAGGCTTTCCTTTTCCCTGTTCATCTTGGCGATTAGCCTGCATAATAGACTGCATGCCCTGGTTTCCAAGTTGACTTTCGCCATTGATATATAGATAGTCAAATTGGCCGACCGTTGTCGAGAGCGACTCTAAGGGTCCCTTTTCAAAAGCTACTACACCAAGGTGTAGAGGAGGGCGTTACTCCTTTCCCTGGATTGCTCCACTTACCGTTGATCCGTACCTTATAATGCTGAGTGCTAAGCAAGGAAGTATCAAGTACCCTTTTTTTGAGTCTTTGGTGTGATTCTATCTGGAATTGAACCCCGGTCTCCCAGGAAAGATATTTTTTTATAAATTAAAAAAGTGCTCGAATACTGACAAGTGGAGCAGGATAAAGATTAACTCACCTCCTCAGAACAGTTTTATTACAATTAATTTCATGTATTTTTACAAAAAAGTACACAATCAGATAAGATATATATATATATATATAATTTCAAGAAAAAAACAATATTCAGTCACTTTAGTATAATAAATTTATTTCCATCCTGTTAAGAGCATTTGATTCATATCAATGCTCTTAACAGGATGAAAATAAATTTATTATCCTAAAGAGACCGAATATTTTTTTTTTCTGGAAATAATATTTGCTCTGTGAAATTATTTACATTGACCTCTTTGCCAGGAATATTTAAATATTCGAATTTTGAACAATTTATTTGTCCTGACGGAATTGCTCCCAACTCTGGATTTACTGAATTGAAGAATACCTTATATATATATATATATATATATATATATATAATGCTCTGCTATTCAACTGCATCGAACCTGAAATTGAGGAAATTCTTTGGAAGAATCAAAAGGGTTTTCAGAAAAAGCAATCTACAACTCCACAGATTCTAACAATTCGTCGAGGCGACACTCTTATTTATAGATTTCTCTAGGACATTTGATACACAGAAGAAAGATGGAACAAATACTTCTGGCGTATGGTATCCCCAAAGATACTGTCGCAGCGATAATGATGCACTATAAAAATACGAAAGTAAAAGTTCTCTCACCGGATGGAGACACGGACTTTTTGACATTGTTGCCGGAGTTCTGCGTGGGAATACATTAGCCCGAGAACTGTTCCTTATTTGCCTAGAATACGTACTTCGAACGTCGATAGATCTAATGAAAGAAAATGGTTTTATACTAAAAAAAAAGGCAAGAAGCAGACGATAATCCGCTCATACGGATGTAGACTACACAGATGACATAGCGCTCTGGCAAATACACCTACCCGAGCTGAAACCATGCAGCATAGTCTGGAGCAGGCAATAGGTAGCACTGGCCTCTATGGGAATGCAGGCAAAACCGAGTACGTGTGTTTTAATCAAAAAGACATCTCCACTCTAAATGGTGATTCTCTGAAATTACTGAACTAGTTCCCCTACCTAGGAGCAGCGACTCGTCTCCTGAAAGTGACATCAATATGTGCCTTGCGAAAGCAAGGACTACTATTGAGTGATTAACGATCATATGGAAGTCAAACTCACTCGATAAAATAAAACGGATTTTTTTCCATGCAGCAGTCGTGTCAATTCTACTATATGGATGTACCACATGGACGCTGACTAAGCACAGAGAGAAAAAGCTTGGAGGGAATTACACAAGAATGCTACAAGTTATATTGAACTAATCCGGGAAGCCACATTCAATAAAAACAGCAGCTGTACGGCCACCAACCTCCCATCTCTAAAACCGTACAAATAACACGAACGAGACATGCGGCACACTGCTGGAGAAATGAGAACACACTTATAAGCGACGTTCTCCTATGGACCCCTTCACGCGGATGAGCAAATGTTGGACAACCAAATATCTACTATAGCTCGGTACGGATACAGGATATAGTCTAGAAGACCTGCCGGAAGTGATGGAGATGAATGGGGAGAGAGAGAATCTGGGAAATGTGTGCTCGCAGCAAGACATGATATATATATACTCATGTGTGTTCTAAAAGTATTGAGACTGAAACAGTATTTACCAAGACAGAAATGAATAATGAAACGCATCTGCGCTTGTAAGTCAGGTAGAATTCGTCACACGTTTTAGTTTGCTTTAGTTTCTTTGTTAAATAGCATTTTAACCTTCATGGGTTATTTAACGTCAAAGTCATGGTTTTTGAAGAATAACAGTGATACTATTTAACCCATAACAGGAAAGATAAGAGGGTTCTATACCTTTCTCAAGGGTATTGGCACAGAAGTGAATGTAATAGCACGACTGGTTTGTTTGTTTGTTATTTAATGGCATATCAACATTCTCAGGTTATTAATTGCAAAATCCATCCTTTTTGAAGGACAGTAGTGGTACTATTTAACCCATAGATGGGAGGATAAGGGAGTTCATGCCTTTCCCAAGGATATTTGTCCTAAAGTGAACGTAAGAGTGCGACTGGCGTTCGAACTTGCGTGCTATGATTCCACAGCCCTGCGCTTTCACCATTGCACCACGGGGACACTCCCAGCGCGACTGGAGTTCGAACTCGCTTACTTCGAGGGTGCAGTCCAGCCATTACGCCAACATGTTTTATAATAATACAATTGATAGTAGGATTTTCTCAGCAGGTTCCGAGCATTTAATCAAACAGCAGTATGCAATCCAATATCACACCATATAACAATAAACCGTAGGTTATACAAAAACAACGTCAGTAACTAATGAATCACAAGAAAAAATGTACATTATACTACATCTGCATAGTTTGATTTGATTTGGTTTGTTTTGGGGGTAATTTGTTTAATAGCATATCAACTCTTTATAGGTTACTTAATGCCGAAATTTGTTTGCCCAGTTGGGTGGGGCTGTAAAATACACCGACTGCATCTCAGCAGATGGATAAGACCCCCCCCCCCACAACGAGTGTCTTGGATATGACACTAAACAATCTGATGGTGAGGCTCCAGTAATGCTGGAATTTTTGGGAATGTGGAGTACCCCTTTATTGTCATCGTTTCTAGATCAACTCTGGTCCGGAGTGGTTGCAGCTGATAGTGTCCTATCAATGGGTCAAATAGAACTAAACTGCGTACTTATGCTAAACTGAATCATTTGAAATAAAACTGTTTTCAAATAGAACTAAACTGTGTACTTAGGCTAAACTGAATTGTTTAAAATGAAACTGTTTTGACATTTAACTGTTTGTAAATGAAAACTATATTTATACTAAAATAAATTGTTTGAAATTTAATTTGGCGTTAAATGACCCGAGAAAAGTTGATACGCTGTAAAACCAACCAACCAACCAACCGAAATTTGTTTCATTTGTAAATCATTGTAATAACTATATTTTTAATGTTACATTGCATATTTTTAATTGCCTTTTTTTTATTTGTCTTTAATCCTTTGTTTGCATAAAGTTATATCGAGTATTCCTATTTAATACAAGTAATTTACACACTTGTATGGGTTCAAGTTTTTATAAAACTAATATTCCATACCTGATCATATGGTTTCACGTAACTATTCCAATTCAATTATCATTTTTTTGCGAACAGATATAATGTCTCAAGCATTCCTATCCGATACAAATAATTTTTAAGGTTTGGTTTGGTTTCTTTGTTTAATGGCATATCAACCTTTGTAGGTTATTTAATGCCAAAGCCATCCTTCTAGAAAAACAGTAGTGGTACTATTTAACCCATAGCTGGGAGGATAAAGGGGTTCATACCTTTCCCAAGAGTATTTGCTTGAAAGTGAATGTAATAGCGCGACTGGAATACGAACTCGCTTAGTACGATTCCGCTGTCCATCCCGTTAACCATTACTCCACCAGGACACCTCCATAATTTTTAAACAGATCTGTTGGACGCAAAGATAAGACTCTAAAAGTTACTATCACTCCGGATCTATGTTGATCTGGGAATAATGAAAATGAAGAGATAGTCCACACTTTCCAATGCTCTGAAACTGTAGCGTCACCATCAGCTGCAGTTTAATGTCATAACCAGGACACTTATAGCTGTTTATAGCTCTTTTAACTCGCCTGCCGACACCTCTTTATTTTTCTTAACATTTTACCTGTTTTTCGTTAATTTGGTGAATTGTTTGCCGACAAGGTCATGTGACGATATCAGACATAATTTTTATAAACGTTTCTTGTTTAGAGAGTTGCATCTGACAGAATCATTATCTGTCCGGAAAATGGAATGGGAATGCTAATTCCAGCTAAGGTTGTTCTCTTTGTATTAATGCCTTTCAGAAACCTGTGTAGATATTTTTCTTGTTCAGCACGCGTTTGCAGACGTATATATATATATATATATATATATATAAGTCAGTTTGCCGACCGTAGTCGAGGGCAACCCGAATGCTCGCTTTTTAATAGCTACTACGCCGAGGTGTAGGGGAGGGCACTACTCATTTCCCCTGAATTGCTCAACTTTGCCTTGATCCGTATCTTATAATGCAGAGTGTTAAGTAGCATTTTTTTGAGTCTTTGGTATGACTCGACCAAGGATTGAACCCCGGTTTCCCGGCGAACACTCTAACCATTATACCAATGAGGACCCGTTGGGTTCCTGTGGTCTATCAAGATATCGATGCTTCAAATTTAGAAAGGAATAAAGTATTTTAAGTACAAGTTTTAGATATCACTGTTTTACCAAGAATTTTACCAATATATATATATATATATATATATATATATATGCAAATTTCATTAAACATAATAGACATTTTATGTCTACATATTTTCTTCTGGATCCGTTCGAATTCCCGTATTACTTTCATCGTATTCGGGGGGAATTGATTTATGTATTGCCCATAGTTGTATGTATCCCAAGTACTTTCTGCCCGACTTTGGGCCATCATCAGGGGAGGATCTATTACAAAAGTGGTGTAACTTTTGTTTTAGCATATTACTACTGTGTAAGGGCGTCTTTGCCGTTGTAGATTATGGCGTTTGCTTTTGAATGGAATTATATAATTAGTGCCAGTAGCTAAAGACATTAGCACTGGTTTAAAAATTAATTCTATTAAGTGTTGGTTGCATGTTTCTAATATGTAGTGCTTCGAGAATCTAAAGTTTTTGTTTATTATTTTGATGTTCTAATATTGTTGTATTGTCGGTGAGAATTTTCCGTAGTTGTGTTGTTGGGCATGAATTTTTTTTTAAATGCTGAGCTATTGAACTTAGAGAAGTGCATTGTAAGTCTCCTCGACAGGTTTGGTTTGGTTTCTTTTGTTTAATGGCATATCAACTCTTTTTAGGTTATTTAATGCCAAAGCCATTCTCCTAGAAGAATAGTAATGGTGCTATTTAACCCATAGCTGAGAGGATAAGGGGGTTCATACCTTTCCCAAGGGTATTTGCCCGATCCTCGACAGGGTAGTTGAGGTTAAACCAACATATATATTATTATTATCAGAGATACAATCTCCTAAAGGACATTTAAATTTATATATAACGTTGTTTTTTTGCAAAACCCCAATCGAGGGAGAGGAATTATTTCTAATGACTAAATTCGAGGTTTTAAACTTATTATAATATATAATAAGTTTTATTTTTTTATTAGGATCAGTGGGGAGTATGTTTTTGTGAATCAATGTTTTCAATATTTTTTCATCGGATTTATAATTGTAGTGCATTTGGTTACGATAAAAAGGTTTGAAATGCACTTGTTGTACCGTTCCAACAACTTCTGGAATGCCCCATGGAAGTCCTCTTGTGTGAGCGTGTCTATGACCTTCGTCACAGCCTCTTTCATCTCCTCTATTGTCTCATAACGACAGCCTCTAAGCTTAGGGAATAAGTAAAAGTCACAGGGAGCAAGGTCTGGGCTATAGGGAGGCCGAGGAACTGTCTTGATGCCCATTTTCGTCAAATAGTCTGTGACAAGGATGGAGTTGTGGACTGGTGTATTGTCCTGGTAGAAATGCCACTGACTCGATTTGAAGAGTGCTGGCCTCTTTCGACGGAATCTCTTCCTGAATTCCCTTAAAACCTCAACATAGTAACCCCAACCCTAACTCTTTTGCCAATGAACTCTGGTGTATTGACTTCCTTACTCCTCCCACACCTCTCATCAACCCTCAGAGACTCCCTGCCTTCCTTGAATCTCTTATGCCACTCAAGAACTGATGCTGGATTCAGGCAAGATGGTCAAAAAGCAGTCTGACCTATTCCATACGTTTCTGTGGCATTTTTTTCCAAGTTTAAAACAGAATTTTATTGTATATCGTTGCATTTTTGAAATTCACCAGCTGTAACAATCAGGCTTTAGTAGGGTGTATTCCAATTGCTGCTGTAGCTGTTCATTTGAACCTGAAATCATAAAAATTGGTCAGTCATCTCATAAGATGTATAGCAATAACATACTGAATTGTCAAGAGTCTACGACAATTTTAAATGCCCATAGGAAAAAAATCTGGAAATTTATCGTATGCACCTCATATATATATATATATATATATATATATATATATGTATATGTATATATATGAATCAAGTAGAAAAACAGAATAATCCAAATTAGATGAATTTATTTTGATGAAAAGCCAATGTTAAACGTTTCGGTTTTAATAAACGTGCATTCAGCGTTCTTAATTTAAAATTTAAATTAAGAACGCTAAATGCACGTTTATATCTTTTTCGTTATATACATTTCTTTGCTCCCGTTATCTTGACAAGCATCCATCACTGTGAGAACAATTCTCATGATATCAAAGTCCAGATGAAGGTTATTAAAACCGAAACGTTTAAAGTTGGCTTTACATCTAAATTAATTCATCTAATTTGGATTATTCTGTCTTTCTACTTTATTCATACTGTCGGATTCAGATCCATATTTACTTCCATACAGGAAAAACAAATACAAAATACATTCTTACACGACATCTAATTTGGATGACTTCAAAACGATGTGCAAATATAAAAACTTACCTATCTCTGCTTATTTCTATAAAAACAGGAGAATTTTCTGGTCTCTTTAAAAAAAATCCAAAGTTTTCTAATATATATATATATATATATATATATATAACTCTTTAAAAAAATAAATAAATAACTTTCACAAAATCTTTGTAGAGTAAGAAAGCTCCCCACAGCACAACCAAAAATAAAAGCTGTGGTTTCGGAGCTTTAGTTTCGAACCCAGTGGCAAAATTTACTCCTTTATGCATTCTTAAATGCTTATGATTAAATTTCCTGGTTCAATGTGTGTGTGTGTGTGTGTGTGTGTGTGTGTGTGTGTTGAAAAGATAGATTTGTAGTGAATCTGACAGTATAAAAAAAATATGTGGAAAGTTGGATAAATCAAACAATTAACTCAAATTTAGATGTGTGATATTTCGTTCGGCTTTATTACCTCTTCACGAACTTCTTCAAAAAAAGAGACTGTTTTCTGAGTTTTTTTATTTAAAAGCATGCGAGGAGAGTGAAGGAGGTATAGTTGTTGCAGGAAAAGTTGGGAGAGATTTAAAGTCAAATGCATCAGTTTTCATTAAAAAATGTTTGTTTTGAAAGTAAAGATAAATTTTAGGGAGTTGATAAGAAAGAAGTGGGGAAGGGTTTGTGTGAAAGGGGTTTGGCATGACTTGTTTCACGGAAGAGATATTGACTATAATGTGATGTCACAGAAAATTGTCTATATTGTGGTGTCTGGTTGTAATTGGAGTGAGGAAGGGCTAAGAGGCAAATGATTTGGAAAAACAAAACGTAAACATTCTCAAAATTATGGTGGTACAGAGTGAAAAATGTTTTTTTCTCTCCTTTCGGTTTTCTATTTTATTTTATTTTCGTACAGTATGATGTTTGCCAGGTATGGTGGGATTTGATAAAAACCTGGACGTTGTTTTATATGGTTTGTGGTTTTATGACTGCAGGTTCTAGTAGTCTTCGGGGTGTTTTGCAGTGTATGGGTTTGATTAGGGTGACTTGGGAAAAATCGAATGTGTGTTTGAACTCTAACATGTTGGAGAAAAGGGCGTTTCGATCGTCATTTGTTTTAATTGATCGTTTGTGTTCGTAAATTCTTTTCTCTAGATTGCGTTAAGTTTCGCCGATGTAATATTTGTGGCAATCTTTGCAAGGGATGGAGTATATGTCTGCGTAAGAGGTGGTTTCGTTGTTTATCCGTTTTGTGATGTTTGTGAAGTTTTTAATGGTTTGTGATGTGGTTTGTATGATTGGTATTCCTAACTTGATTAGTTTGTGGTAGAGCGTTATGTTATGTATGTTTGTGGGTAGAGAGATCGGTCTATGGGTGATGGGGATTGTGGGGTTGGTTTTCTTTGGTTTATTTGATGAGTGTATCTTAAGAGCTTTTTACAAGTATTTAATATGAAAATTTTTTGGTATTTTAGGCTTTTGAGTGAATGTTTGATGTATTCAAATTCTTTATTAAGGTATTGTGGGCTACATAATTTGAGTGATCTTAGGTAAAAGCCTATTATAAGGCCTGTTTTGATTTTGTTGTAGTGGGAGTAGAAATGTATATAGTCATTTTTGTTTGTGGGTTTGCGGTAGACTTTAAAAGTTAAGCTATCTTGAGATTTAATTATTAAGATGTCCAGGAAGGGTATGGTGTTATTAGATTCTTTTTCATAGGTGAAATTGATGGAGGGTTCAACATTATTTAATTTTTCTGCGATCTCTTCAATTTTGATGTTTTGGGGTAGGAAAATAAGTATATCATCGATATATCTGACATATGTGGTGTTGCTTGGAAGTTTGTATGTAAAAGAGCTGGAATCAAAAAATTCGAGAAATAGACCGGCTAATATTCCGCTGAGTGGATTTCCCAGGGGAGGGGGCATATTTTTGTTTGTAGAATTTGTTGTTAAATTTAAAGTAGGTCATGTTTGTTATGTGTTCGCAGATGTTGACTAGGGTGTTTATGGGTTGTGATGAGTCAAATTTAATTTTTATTAAGAAGATTGAGGCATTTTTGATGGGCATGTTTTTGAAGAGAGAAGTTATGTCTGAGAGGCTGATTGTGCCGAGTAGGTAGGCTGATATTTTAGCTATGGCGCGAGCTATTTTGTGAGTGGCGCTACTGATGCTAGAGATAATGGGTCGTGCAGAGTGTCGGATTTGTGGATTTTGGGTAAGCCATATAATGTTGGGATTGTATGGTGGTGTTCGATGTCCAGGCTTTTTGTTTCTTCATGAGTTTTTTGAAAAGTTTGTTGAAGGAGGTAATATTTTTGTTGATGGTTGTTAGGTTATATATCTCATAAGTGTTCCTGTCTTAAAAAAAGTCATGCCAAACCCCTTTTCACACAAATACTTCCCCACATTTCTCTTATCGACTCCCTAAAATCTATCTCTACTTTCAAAACAAAAAAAAATCTTTAATGAAAGCTGATACATTTGACTTTAAATCCTTCCCAATTTTTCCTGCTACACCTATACCCCCTCCACTTCCCTCTCATGCTTTTAAATATAAAAATTCAGAAAGCAGTCTCTAGTTTGAAGAAGGTCGTGAAGATGAAATAAAGCCGAACGAAATATCACACATCTAAATTTGAGTAAAGTGTTTGATTTATCTAAATTTACACATATTTCTATCATATGTATGTGTGTGTGTGTGTGTGTGTGTGTGTGTGTGTATTTATATATATATACATGTGTGTGATATATATTTATATATATATGTTCTGCATATATATGTTCTGTATATATATATATATATATATGTTCTGCATAGAGCTAGGAGTAAAATCCATTTGAACATCTTAGAGGCGGTCTAAATTTTTAGATCGCCCCTCTCTATGAAGATAGAGAACCAGTCATAACTAACATATTTTGGGAGACATATTAGGTGTGACATAACGTTCCCATTTTTTTTTTTTTTTGGTCACATTTTGTCATCATTTTCCCTATTTGTATTACCCGTTTTTAGACGTTTCTCCGGTGGGATTGTATGTTTTTCATCATACAACGTATGAAAGCACGTGCGATACCCTGTCCTCATCAGCCGCCCACCAGGGTGATAACACAGTTTTGGTAGCTCAAGCGGTACTACCTATTTGTATTACCCGTTTTATGAATAGTAAATAATTTGGTCTCCCTTATACAGATGATTCCCCAACTTGTTTATATATTTATATTTATGTTTGTGTGTGTGTGTGTGTGTGTGCGTGTGTGTGTGTGTGTGTGTGTGTGTGTGTGTGTGTGTGTGTGTGTGAAGAAAAATTGACAAGTAATCCAGAAAGAACGGGGAGATTTATTGAGAAACTAAGTCGACACTCTAGCGTTTCGGTTCTGCTGGACCATCATCAGGAGTATGGGGGGGGTTATATTAGTGATGTTAAATTAACGATGGATGTATAAAAAGTGTAAAAATATATAAAAATTCGAAAAAGTTGAATTACAAGAAAAGTTGGCTGTTTATGACAAAAAAAAGTTGGCCGTTTGATCAATGAATCAGCGTTCGTTTCTTTAAAATACGTCACCTGACATTGTGCAGAATCCACGGTCCGTTAGTTCATCAAGAGATTTTGAACCATTCCTATGTGTGTGTGTGTGTGTGTGTGTGTGTGAGTGTAGTCAAGTGAATAAGAATTGAAATCGCAATTAAATGAGTTTAAAAGGTTTGAATTTTGCCAACGAATGTGTCTTTGGAGCGCAGTTGGTTCGAACTGCCGATCCTTTCACCCAGGCTAACCCGAACCGAAGGGACAGGTATTAAAATTTCCCTGAGAATTTTAACATTCTGTTATTTCCGATCAGCACGGTGTACTCATTTCGATTGTCAGCTAAGACTGTTTGCTGACCACAACGCTGCAGCTAACGCATTCACAAATGCACTATATATATATATATATATATATATATATATATATATATATATATATATATATATATATATATATATATATATATATAACCCTCTCTCTCTCTCCACAAAGTAGAAAAAGGTTTTGGTTTCTCTCTCTTTCCTATTCTCTTCCTCACTCTCTTTCTCTTTCTCTCTCTCTTTTTCTCTCTTTTTACGTGTACGTATGTATGTACGTATGTATATATGTGTCTCTTTCTGTCTCTCTTTCACTCCCTCACACTTACACACACACACACACACACCCACTCTCAGTAAAAAGCTCATTTCTAATTTCTCTCTCTATACTAAGCTTTCTTTAAAAGCTTTAAAACTCTTTCTTTCTTTCTTTCTTTCTTTCTTTCTCTCTCTCTCTCTCTCTCTCTCTCTTTGTATGATGATCTTTTATAAATTTCTCTTTCCTCTCCCCCTCCATCTCCCTTTGTGCTTCCTTTCTGTTGTACTAAACTCCTCTTAAAAGTTATTTTTTAAATTTTAATTCTCTTTCTACCTCTCTTTTTTTTCTTTCTTTTTGTTCTTTTTTTCTTTAGTCTTCCGGCTTTCTGCACAAGTTCCTCTTAAATTTTTTTTCTAATTTCACACACACTCTCGCTTTCTTTCTATCTTTGTTTTTCGTTTTTCATCTCTCTCTCTCTATCTATCTATCTATCTATCTATATATATATATATATATATATATATATATATATATATATATATATATATATAACTCATACATCATTTTTTCTTCGTGGGGGATAAATAAATAAGTCACATGTATATATAATCTCTGTCACTTGAAGTCAGTTTCTTTATCTCTCTCTCTCTCTCTCTCTCTCTCTCTCTCTCTCTCTCTCTCTCTCTCTCTTTCATACACACACAAGCACGCGCGTGCGAGCATATAAACAGTCATATCTACAAGCAGAGATAATTTACATAATTCAAGTTTCCTTTTAACCAACTCATCTATTTTTATTTTTACTCTTAAGCTTTTTGCTTCGAATTGTCCTCGAATTATTTTTTTTCTTTCTCTCAAATCGAGCACACCTACATACATACTTACGCTTTTATGAGTTCACCAATTAACAATAAGAATCCATGTCTACATTGTCCCACACCATTAAACGCACGCGCGTCTCAACTACACCTATTTAAATGAAAACATGCCTTACACTTCAAGGTAGACGCATAACACTGGCGGTCGCCGCCGTGAACAGCTCGCTCACTTTTACAGAAAACTAACTAGGAAAAAAAAAAGACACTTGGCATTCACAAACTTTAAGGTGAGTTCTTGTTTTGTGTTTTCAATTAAACTGTTTCAAAATTTAAATTTTATCAATGAGTATTTGTTGGAAAAGACACAGGACTTTTCTTTTTGTATCAATCACCTTTTTTCTTTCTTTTATTTTTTAACTTTTTTTTCAACTTTCCTACTGGTTCGTCTTCTCTTTTAAAATGACATAAACAAATTATTTTGATAATTAATTGTTTTGTGTCATCTTCGATTCTAACAACAGAAACTTTGATTTCAGCAACAATATTCGATCTATGAGGGTTGCCTAAAAAATTCATAGGCTGACCAAGATACTCTCATGGTTTGATTTGGTTTGGTTTGGTTTTTTGTTTAATGGTATTTCAGCTTACGTAGGTCATATAATCCCAAAGCCATCCTTGGAGAAGAACATCAGTGATACTATTTAACAAATTACTCACTCTTAATTTCTTTGCTTCGAATTGTCAAATTATTTCCACCCCCGTTCTCTAATCGAGTACATATACATACATACGCTTCAATGATTTCACTAACTATCAATGAGAATCCGTGTCTATAGCTGGATTCATATCTTTCCTACGGGTATTCGAAAGTGAACTTAATTGCGCGACTGGAGTTCGAACTCATTCACTTCGTGACCACAGTCCAGCACGTTAGCTACGACTCTACGGGTCTCTTCTATTCTCATAGAATGTCACCAAATGAGGTTTGTTTTTCAACGTAGTCCCCCTTGTTGTTCACAAACTTCTTCCATAGGTGTTGCAGTGTTTGGATCCCATTGATCAAAATTTCAACTGCCGTTATGACGTCATCATATGAACTTTTCAGTTTATAAACTTTTCAGCCCACCCTCGTTTCTATCTATCAATCTATCAATCTATCTACGTGGAGTGATCAGAAAGTATCATGATTTAATCTTTAAATTTTTAAAATCTTAAATTCAAATGAAGACCTGAGCTCATCTGAGAAACTCGCATAATAAAGTGTTAATATCTACACGTCTACACTGCAGTTCAGATGTCTAGACATTATCAGTTTTAGTTTTTGAAAAAAAAAATTTAATGTCAGCGTCGATACTTTTTAATCAATAGTTTTTACTTATCAGACCAAGCTCCGCACAACCTTTTCTTGTCTCTCGAGCTGTAAATTTATCTCAAGAGTAGGATTTAAAGAGGTGAAGGACATTCAAAGAAATACAACGATGCAGCTTCACATTATATCTAAAGTGGAGTTTCAGATATACTTCGACCAATGGAAAACTCACAGGAATCATTGTTGAAAGCCGTGGACTATTTTGAAGAAAATGAATGGTTCATTCATTGTTCATTTGTGTTTTGATAAATACAGCTTCAGTCACGATGTTTTTTAACACACTTCATCTGTGCACGTGCTCACACATATATGTATACACATAAGTTAAAGTAACTGACTTCATGATTATAATTTGATATTTTTCTGAGTAGTATACTTGCTCTGCTGTAGTGAGATCAAAGAATTTTTATAATTTTCATGTCTTTTTATTATTTGCACACGCACACACACACACACACACACACACATATATATATATATATATATATATATATATATATATATATATATATATATATATATATATATAAAGATATATATATATATATATATATATATATATATATATATTGTAGAGGTTTATGGTTCTCACTAGCTCATTTGGTGTAGTAATGGAGGACTAAATATTGCAGTTTTACTCAATAATGCTCAATATAAATAATAAAGCTTTTATACACACACACACACACACACACACACACACATATATATATATATATATATATATATATATATATTACATGGTAGTGTCTGTGACCTTAGGTTTTTGTCTGTCCGCCTCTCTTTCTCTTCCAGCTCTAAGCTTCTGTGCTAAGAACACGGGCTTATAAAATCTATTGTTCGAATTTTCGTATGTTATGGTAGGTTAACCTTATTTATATCTTCTCTTGAAAAATTGATTTACGTTTTTCTTTTCTATGTCTAGCAGTCAGTCGTGGCTTGTAAGTGTCGGTTATTTACAAATACTCGAATAAACGTGAAAGACTTCTAATTCTATTGTTAATTACCTTCTGTAGTAATAGTTGCATTCTTTGTCATTTATTACATTTTCATCTTTAAAAGCCACATTGAAATTTATTATCTCCTAATAAAGTCGAACTCTATGATTTTTATTGTTTACGACAAAATCTAAAGTTAAAAGATTTAGTTGATAAGTCAGTCCAAATTTAATTTATACATACTACTTAAAAAGAAATGACTTTACTAACGTTTTAATGACATTTTTAGACTGTTTTGTGTGAGAAAACGTTGAGGTATCAGGTTATAAAATGGAAATATGCAATTTTAATTGGTCTTTCAGCGAGGCTGTGAAAAGTTGCACTAGATTGTTTAGAAGGCTGAATGTGACTTTATGACCGAAGGTTGCCGAATCTTGGCGGAGAGTAGCCTGTCGTGGCATAATCTCCCAAAAGTTACCTTTTAATGTTCCAAATACGCAGTTATTTCGAGCCTTGAAATACCTTAAATGCGGTCGAAATTATGACCAGTGTGTAAGTACTGCTTTAAAAGTAATGCTTGTCGGGTTATACCTTCTTTGTTGACTACCTGGGACACACGATGTGGTCAAAATGTATCGAGACTTAAATTGTATTTACCATAACAGAAACGAAAGATGCATGGAACTTTTTTTTCAAAACATTTCTCTTGACAACTAACACACTTATTTCAGTCAGTTTTCTATTAGTCGTAGTAATTTACTAAACCTTTTACTTAGATGTGGCACAAGATTGAATGGGGCATCCAGTGAGACTCGAACTCACTCGTGAAGTCTAGCTTGCTAACAATTACACCACCAGAGGTGGTAATTTACTAAGCTTTTTTTTTTGCTTAGATATGGCACAAAGCCATATGAATGGGGCACCCAATGAGACCAGAGGTGCCCCAGTTTTCTATTAGTCGAGACTTATGAAATTCGTCTTTTTATAAGGTGTAAAGATACGTTGTTATATTTCTTTTAATATCCCCAACGCGCTCAAAGTTCACCGTTGAGATGAATTTCCACTGTAGAAAACAGGAAAAAAGTTGCATGGAGTTAAATCTGGTGTACTGTATTTCACCAGTATTTCACCATGATAGACTACGTTCCTCGTTCATTTGGGCGGATTTCAAATCACACATGTAATGATACAATGCGCAACGTGTCAGTGCACCAACTGCAATAATACTATATATATATATATATATATATATATATATATATATATATATATATATATGTGTGTGTGTGTGTGTGTGTGTGTGTGTGTGTATGTGTGTGTGTGTATAAAAGCTCTATCATTTATATTGAGCATTATTTAGTAAAACTGCAATATCAACCACGGGTGCCTTCCATGGATTGAACTGCATCGGTCACGTATTAAAATATTACAAAAGATTGAGTTATTCAAATATAATAGCACCTTTTAGTCGGAGAATGATTCGTTGGATGAATAGATTCATCCCTCATTCCTAAACACACTCATCACTTTTTGAACAACCTGTACCAACCGAGTAGGTGGTGCATATTTGTGTGAATTTGTGATTTTTTTTCATTTTTTTCAGGTTTTACAATCTAAAAATAGATCAGATATTTGTTGACAAAATCGTCTTACTGTTGTTTTGCGTGTGCGTGTCAACACTCAACCTTGCCCACAACTTGATTCTTTCAAACACATCGGTGACCAAGACACAAATCTGTCAAGAAGTTTCTCCACTTGTATTAGAGCGTACTGTAAGTCATTGTCGTGATAATTCAATAAAGGAGGCATCCATGGCGTTACAGTTGTATCGCGTGTTTTACGACATGTCTACCCTTGCTGGTTATTTAATGCCAAATCCTGTTTATACATATACAGTCATATGTATATGATGAGTATACGAATAATTTGTACGTAAAATATTTTTACGAGCCAGTGCTCATTTGTTTTCAAACAGTTAAATGGTTTCAAGTATTGCTATCTAACACTAACAGTTTTATTTGCTCGCAGGTAAATGTTTTTAAGTATTGCTATTTAACACAGTTCTATTTGCACACAGTTAAATGGTTTTAGGAATTGCTTTCTAACACTAACAGTTTTATCTGCACACAGTTAAATGATTTCAAATATTGCTATGTAATATTAATAATTCAATTCAATAGTACTTTGTTTGCACATAGATGGTTTCGAGTAGAGACAGTCATTAGATATTTCTATTCGACCCATAGATGGGACCCAAATAATTACTACCACTCCGGATCAGAGTGGACATGGGAGTAATGACAATGAAGGAGTGAAATATAATAAAAGTATCAAACTGGAAACAGGCCATCATGACCCTCAAGCTGACACACAAACACCACGTTGAAATATCAAAAAGACTGAGAAAAATTCAAACAGTTATGTCAGTACCAGACTCAAATACCAACAATGAGGATCATGCAATTTCGCCGAAAACCTCTTATCACTAGTCAAAGAAAGTTGTAAAGTTAAGTTGGTGACCGTAGTTGAATGCGACACGACGGCTTTCTTTTCAATAGCTAACTACACCCAGGTGTAGAAGATGGCGCTACTCCTTTCTCTGGATTGCTCCACTTTACCCTTGATACGTATCTAATAATGCTGAGCATTAAGCAAGGAAGTATCAAGTGCAATTTTTTGAGTCTTTGGTATGGCTCGACCTGGGAGTGAACCCCGGTCTCCCGAGCCATTGGCGAACATTCAACCAACTAGACTAATCAGCCGGTCAAAGAAAGCATCCACATAAAAAAAAAAATTTGAAAAAAAAAAATTTGAATAAAACAAAAAAACAAATCAATAGCAAACAACTACTTCTTGATTTGCTATAAATCTAAGAACATTTACACAATCGAATGTTGATTACAGCAGTGGGATCCAAATGATAAAACTTTCGGACAGAAAATTTGTTTTGTTATTTACCTTCGGCGTCGCCGAAATATATGCAGTATATGAATATAACAATGTGTGTTTCTGTGTGTATATTATAAAAACCCAGATATCTTGATTAAGAGTGGGAATATACGGTAAAACCTCGGATATAGTTTGACAACAGAGGATTCGTGGATCAGAGCACTTTCTGTGTCGTCGTCGTTATCATCGTCATTATGAATGGTTCGTTATTTTTATTCATTTACTCATTTATATATTTCTTTATAAGGACGGTGTTTTTTTTGGGGGGGGTCTTTTTTTTTTTTTTTTTTTTTTTTTTAGAAATTGTGATCCAGGATGCTACACTGATGTCCCTTTATATTAAGCGAGTTATATAAAGTTAGACAATGGAATTCTTTCTTCGTTTATGCATGTATTCGCCACGTTTTATAATTATATCTCGCTCCTCTCGGAAAAGGAAAGGAAGTGTAAGTGTTTTGTTGAGATTACTTAGCTTAAGCTTAACTTTCGGTTGTTTTATTGTCCAGGATGAGCTACTTGATATGACGTGTGTGTGTGTGTGTAATAAAATATACAAATCGTTATGAAAAAACTATTCTTATAAATCAGAAAAGTGCTCAAATACTGGTCAGACGAGCAGTATAAAACCGAAAATAAGCAAATGTCTACTTCCTACCATGAGACTCTCATTACTATTACTTACATGTATTTTTGGTTTGGTTTCGATTGCTTTCTTTTATAGCATATCAACCTTCACCGGTTATTTAATGCCAAAGCCATCTTTATAAAACAGAAGTGGTATTATTTAACCCATAGCTGGGGGCAGAAGGGGTTTTATATCTTTCCCTAAGTTATTAGCTTGAAAATGAATTTAAAGGTGGTGACCGTAGTCGAGGGCGACCAGAAAGCTCCCTTTTCAATAGCTACTACACCGAGGTGTACGGGAGGGCACTACTCCTTTCCCTGGATTGTTCCACTTTACCCTCGATACGTACTTTATATTGCTGAGTGTTAAGCAAGCAGGTATCAAGTACTATTTTTAAAGTCTTTGGTATGACGTGACCAAGGATTGAATTAAGGTCTCCCGGACCATTGGCGAACACTCTACCCACTAGTGAATGCAAACGCATGTATTTTTACAAAAGCAAAATACAATTATCAAACGAGACATGTCCTATTTCATGATTGCATATATTTTTGAGAAGAAAACATGAAACTAATAGTAATAAGAGTGTCATGAGGAGGTAAGCAGACGTTTACTCATTTAATAAATATATATATATATATATATATATATATATATATATATATATATATATAACAAAGTAATCGAATTCAGAAGCTAATGATGAATTCGATTTTCATGTTTTCATGGTGTGTGTGTGTGTGTGTGTGTGTGTGTGTGTGTGTGTGTGTGTGTGTGTGTGTGTGTGTGTGTGTGTGTGTGTGTGTGTGTGTGTGAAAACACAATTCACAACAGTTTAGTAGATTAGTCTTTGTGAAGCATGCCTTTACGCGTATATTCATCTATTTCAATGTATATGTATACGCAATAAGAATATCTCTCTCTCTCTCTCTCTCTCTCTCTCTCTCTCTCTCTCTCTCTCTCTCTCTCTGCGTGCGTGCGTGCGTGCGTTCGTGCGTGCGCGTGTGCGAACACAATTCACAGAAGTTTAGCCATCTATCTTCGTGAAACAACCTTTACTTGGATATTCATCCATTACAATGAATAAGCATATACAGTTATAGTGTGTGTGTGTGTGTGTGTGTGTGTGTGTGTGTGTGTGTGTGTGTGTGTGTGTGTGTGTGTGTGTGATAAAAGAATGTTGGTGTAATTTACCTCGAGTGATCAAAGATCTAATTATTTCGAAGTATTAAGCTAGAGACTGAGAACAGGTTATAATGGAAAGCGTCGGGGTTGTTATTTACTTTACCTTTTCTCCCCAAACGCAGGATATCACATTCGCTGGACTGATGACTTTTTGAAGCCTGACCCATTAATACTCACTGTGAGGTCATACGCACTCTCACACACACGCATTTATATGCACACACTTTTGCACGGACACTCAATGCGTTAGCATTCATATGTATTGGTACATTAAAAAAATGAATACAATGGTATGTATGTGAGAGACCGTGTGCTTCTCTCTCTCTCTCTCTCTCTCTCTCTCTCTCTCCTATCTCTCTCTCCCCCCTCTCTCTCTATATATATATATATATATACTGATAGAGAGATACATAGATAAATGAACAAAAGTAATAAGAAAAATAGGAATGTTACTTTTATGCTGTTTTTTTAATGATTCTCAACTAGTTTCGTCCTTATGTCATTGTCAGGAGAAAAAGATTTTGTGGAAAAAGTTGTACAGAAAGTTTTTAGAGATTTTTTTTAAAATTTTGTTTTAAAGGAATTTATATGTTATAAGAAAAGCGATGTAAAATGTACTGGTGATGTAGCATGACCATAAGTCAAATGAAAAACCGAACAATGGTTCAGTTTCTTTTTTTAACGGCATATCAACCTTTGTCGGTTATTTAATGCCAAATCCATCCTTACAGAAGAACAGTGGTCATACTATTTAACCGCAGCTGGGGGTTCAGAGGGTCTATACCTATTCCAAAGGTATAAGCCTGAAAGTGAATGTAATAAACTAAATCTTGAAAATCTCAGATTAGCAAATGAGACTGATATAGCCTGAAGAACATCCCAAAAATTTCTATACAAATCGAAAGTCAAGTTACATTTTTGAATTTAAAAAAAAACCTTTTGGGTTGCTTCTTGCATCTGGTCTGAATGAAATATTAAAAGATCATCTTTATTATTATCATTATAACTTTTATTTCTCTTTTGAGAGTTTTTCACACCAGCATTAGAGGATAGTTTTTTTACTGGAGTCTGAGTGACAGCAAGTCTCTTCAAAATTCCTGGACTCTTCTCAGTATTCTGGCTGATCTCAACAATGCTGTAGTTTGGATGGTCTCCACTCATCCTGTTATTTCTAAGTCCTCCAGTTCTTGTACCGGGCACATCAGTTACAATTGGTATCACCGTCACTTTCATGTCCCATAGTTTTTTCAACTCTCTTGCAAGTTTTAGGTATTTATCTCTCTTTTCGCTTTCTTTCAGTTGTCTGTGGTCAGCCGGAACGGCAAAGTCCACTATTAGGTAGGTTCTCTTTCTTTTTCTTTTTTTCTTTTTTTTTTTTTTTTTTTTTTTTTGTAAACTATCACTAGGTCTGGTCGTCTGTCCGAGAGTTGAAGATCCATTTGTATCTACAAATCCCAGATAATTTCGTGCGTCTAATTTTACCGGACAGATTCTGGGTTGTGCATATACCATTTGTTCCAGTGGTCAAATTTAAACTTCTTGCACAATTCCCTGTGGATCAGCTTCCCACCCAGTCGTGTCAAGTCTTATACGCTTTTTGCGCTAATTCATTGCATTCTTTTGATTGATTATTTTGTCTCTATCACCACATAATCTACATCTATTTTGTTGCGTCTTCTCTATTCTTGCTTTGACTTAGTCAGTCGTTGTGGCATTGTTTTGTGCTGCTATTTGAAGTAATTCTGTTTCTCTCTTAAGGTTTCCCTTTCTAAGCCATGTTGAAGTTTTCTCGCGAGGGATTTCGCTTTTTTGTCGTTTGAAATGTCCATGGAGTTGTTTTTCTTCCCATTTTTGTTTTCTGGTTATTTTGGTTCTGTGGATGTTTTTGTTGTCTGTATTATTTCTGGCGGGTGTAATCAGTCTTTCATTGTGCTTTTTTATGGATTCTTCAGTTCGTTGTATCGATGCATCGACGCTATGCTAGTAAGTCCTCTTCCTCCTTCGTGACACATAAAATCTATTTACGTCACCTGTGGGATGTAAGGCCTTATGCATCGTCATGGGTTTTCTTGTTCCCTGGTCCATTCATTGAAGTTCTTTCGTCTACTTTAAGAATAGTCTCGAGTATCTTACGAGGGGCACAGCCCTTGTGTTTATCCATTTGATGAGATTTCTGCTATGTAGTTTGGTTTCGAGTAGTTTTCTCGTTCTCCTGAGGTATTCTTTCTTTAAAAAATTCTTTCATCTCCGCTTGTTTGATGGTTTCCGCCTGTTTTAGGGTTTCCAATTCTTTTTCATTTTTGGTAAACAATTTGATGTCGTCCATGTATATTAGGTGGTTGATTTTTTTCTTGCGATTGATGAAGTTTGTATTCTCCTGTGCATTTCCTAAGTATTTGACTCAGAGGCATCATCGCTATAGCATATAGTTTTTACCTCTGCTAAGCTTTTTCCTCCTGCAGTTAGTTCCACTCTCCAGTTTTCCATAGTATTCTTGATAAACTTTATGACTTCGTCGGATATCTTGTGTGGGATCATATCATATGCCTTTCTATAGTCAATCCATGTCATAGCAAGATTCTTCCGCCACGTCTTACTCTCCTTGAAGATGTGTTGATCTGTGTATATTAACTCTGGTGTTTCTCTGGTTCCCTTGCCGCATCCATTCTGTTCTTCGGGGAAAAGTCTACGGCTTATCAGCGAATAGTGAATTTCCTCCCTCATCTGTGCCGTTAGTATTTTCCACATCGTCGGTAGGCATGTTATGGATCTGTAATTGTTTGGAGCGGTGCTTTGGGGGGGGATCTTTTTGGGTAACGGTAGTCTTTCCTTTGGTCATCTATTCGGGTATCTTTGTTTCTTGTAAGTATCTATTCATTTCGATAGCCAGTCTGTCATGGATCGAAGTGAATTTTTTAAACTAGTATCCAAGTACGCCATCATGGCCTGGCGTTTTCCAATTTTGTATTTTTTTAGTGTTTCTTTAAGTGAATCGAGGTGTATTTTCTCCTTCTAACTCTTTTCCCATGTTGCTTATCAATTCGGCTTTTCAGTTGTTCTCTTCTTTCCATATTTTGCTCCAAAATGATTTTGTTTCCTTGTCATCCAGTTGTTGGAATAACTTCGTGCATTCTCACCCTACTTTCGGGTCGAATTTCTTTCGTTGTTTCGGAATGTCCTGCTTTGTCTGCTTTGTTTTATTTTGTTTCGATATATTTCTAGTTTTCCTTCTTTCGCCTTTTGATTTATTTCCTTGATTTGTACTGTTTGTTTTACTTGTATTGCTTTTTTCTTTACTCCCAGTATGTTCCAGCGTTCTTCTTCTATCTTATCATTTTTGCTTGTTGTCATAGATTTCTTATCGGCGTTTCCAGTCGAATTTTTCATCCAGATTTTGAGCTTCTGTTCGTGTTCTTTCAGGGAACACCGTTTTTGTCACTGACTAATTTCGTTCCTGCATAGATTAGTTCGTTTAACTCTGTTATGTTGCTCGTTGAGATATGTTTTAATAATTCGTTTATTATAATTATTTTAATCTTTGAGAGTTTTCACACCAGCATTAGCTAATGGTCTTTCACTGTAGTTTGAGTGACAGCAAGTCTCCTCAAGTCTCCAGGACTCTTCTCAGTATTCTGGCTGATCTCAACAATACTGTAGTTTGGATGGTCTCTACTTGTTCTCTGATTTCTAAGTTTCCTGTCTCTTTACTAAAACTTTGGAGATTGATCCCAAGCCATCAGTTACAGTTGATATCACGGTTACCTCCATGTTCCATTGTTTTTTCAGTTCTCTGGCAAGGTCTAGGTACTTATTTCTCTTTTGTTTTCTTTTATTTTTAATCTGTGGTCCGCTAGGACGGTAAAGTCCACTATTCTGCATGTTCTCTTTTTTGTGAACTGTCTCTTGGTCAGGTCGTCTGGCTGATATTAGGTGATCTATCTGTATCTCAGAATTATTATTATCATTTTGTGTGATACTATATGAATGTGTGCAAACACATGATATTTATTAAATGGAAAAAGTTACTTTGTATCATATAAATGTATATAAATTATTATTATTATTATTACATAGGATATCATATAACTGTGCAAACGATTATTATTGTCGAATAAAAAAGTGTGATTAAAAGATGATTTAAATAAAACGTTGAAAATAAAGTTATGATTGTAATCAAGTATGTACAAATGAATCGAACTTCGGCATTAAGTAAACCATAGGTAGTTGATATGCCGTTAAATAAACAAACAAACCAAACCAAACCAAACCAAAGTGTATTCATTATAATCATTATCAACCATCCATCGCGCCCGGTAAGTTATCTCAGCAGTACTTAGTGTCCACACGGAGCCGTTGAACGTAAATCCTTGCTGGTCGGACAGCACTAGCACATCCATGTGAAAGATTCCATAAAAGAATGTCGCTTATATGTTTGTCCTTGCTTCTCCAGCAGTGCCCCGCATATCTAATTCATCTTACTTGGATGGTTTGTGAGATGGTTGATAGTTGGTCGTACAGCTGCTGTTTTGTGGGAGTATTGCTTCCAGTATTCGTTCAAGACAGCACGTAACATCTTTGTGTGGTTTTCGTCTATGTTTTTTGAGTTTCGTTAGCGTTTGTGTTGTGCATTCATAATGTAGTATGGATTCAACAACAGCTTGGAGGAAATCCCGTTATATATATATATATAGGGGGGTTGATCCCTGCTCTTTTAGGCTCCAAAAGGATTTAGAAAGGGCCGTTTGGTTCCTAAAGCGCGGATTGGAGAAAGACTGTCTGTGATTAGACAATCTTTGTTTTCAATTATCTGCTGAGATACCTATATATACACTGTCACTATAAGCAGAATGTTCCATGGAGGAAATGCGCACTTGGTATATTACGTTTTCCGATAGATTAAGTGGAAAATAGACAATCTTCGACGGCAAATAGATTCAATGGCAGATACAACTTATGTTTTGAAGAGAAAATCAGTATAATTAATTTTAAGTATCCTAGACAACTCGGAAAGAGAGGATGCATCCCTTCATCCATCTGTCTATCAGATTTTGATTATAAACAGCATTACAGTGTTAGAGCAGTATGTCGTCGAATAGTTTGGTCTTCCATACTTCTGGGGGAATTTCATCAAGCCCTACGGCTTTTCTATTTTTAATTTTTCTAAGTTCTGAGTCGAGTTCTTCTAGAGTAAACGGTCCTAGTTTAATGTCTAATTGCTTACTAATAATTCTCGTAATTGGTTCATGTGTAACTTTTGGTAGGTTTCCTAGTAGATTCTCGAAATGCTGTTTCCACAGTTTTATTCTTTCTTGTTGGTTTTTAGCTTTCAATTTAGCTTTGGCTGTGCTCTTCCTTCTATCGGGACGTAACACATGGGAATAAGAAAAATATTTAAAGATAAGTTAAGACAACAATCTGTTTACAGGCTTAAAACGAACTAAATTCCACTGCTACTACAAAAACACACCTACTGGCCTTTGGGGGAACTGAAGAATGGTGCCCCCATCTTTCTAGTTTCTAAATGGTTTCATTGCCTTCTCACTTTCTTTACTCGCCTGGGCTTTCCCTTACTTTATATATACATATATATATATATATATATATATATATATATATATATGCAAATTTATATAGCAGAATACTTTAAGAAATCATACTTAGTAGGGAGAAGTAAACGAAAGAAAATAAAAAATAGGGCATATTTTATTATAAATGCTACTAGAGCTCTTTCATCCGGTGATTTTTCAAGTGATACAGCCAGAGGACGTTTAAAAGTCAAGAGTGTAAACGAGTAAAATGAGTAAAAAGGGGGTGATAGGAAAAATGTTGGCTAAACATTTTCCCCTCCCCCTTTGTCTAAGAAAGGCAGCTTGGAAAATCATTTAGACATATTTCGTCTGAGGACTAGTATTATTATAGTGTTATTGATATTATTACCAGAAAAAAGCGAATTATGTAAAGCGTCTGAATTCTTAATTTAAAGAATTAACTATATCTCCATGGAAAGATAAAATTTAATCAGTTGTATTTGTTTGCTTTTATCGTTTACGTCTGTTAGTATTTAAGTATTCTATGAGTATTAATTTAGTATGAAGTGGGCATATATAATAAAAATACGGATGTAATTTGACTGCTGAAGATTCGTGGATAAAAGCACTTTTTACACATCATTGTGGTCATAAATTGTTCCTCTTTTTTATTATATATTATGGCGATATTTTATTCATTTATTTTTAAGAGCAAAACTGTGATCCAAAATTTTACCTTTTTACCAAGTGTGTCATGATGTGGGGATTAATCAGTTAATGAAGTTTAAATAAAATGAATAAAATACGAAAAGGAAATAAAATAGAAATATCCCATAATTCCAGTTTCGCCGAAAAATAAACTCTCGACTCTAAAAGAGATGATTCGCTGCCTTTTATTGCCTGCAAGCAACAAGACTCATACATGTTTGCTGATGTCTCGAAACAAGAAACACTCAGTCAGCAAAACTTAAAATACGCAGACTGTATTCCCTACACAAGGGTAAGACCCTTCGTCACAAAAACCGGATGTCGTGAATATGACATGGAATTGCATTTGATGGCGAGTCTCCAGTTTCGGAGCTCTGGAGAGTGTTGGTCCTATTTATGAGACAAAAAGATCTGTTTGCAAATCATTTGTGTTAAATTAGAATACTTTATATGATATAACCATGTGAAAAGAAACCATAAAAACTACACAAAACGATGAAAAATAAATGGAATTATCTCATCTCTAGGTATAAAATAATCTCAGATGGCTTGACATGTCATTAAAACTAATCAATCCAATCGAGTAGCGCATGATATATAATTTTTTATAATATTATTTCATGGGATGAATTAGAAAACATTCAAGCTCATAATATAAAGTTCGACAATTGAATTCATTATTTTCTTTTTTATCCATTTATTAATGTTATTCTTTTCTTTCCCGAACGATAGTTACAAGCGAATTAATATATAAATTGTTCATTCTCATTTTTTTCTGAAGGTGAGACCGGCTTTCCTCTTACGAGGTGTAACTTCCGTGAAGCTTATGAAGAATAACAAAAGACAAACGCATGAAACCATAAAAGACAAAACAATAGCAACCATGAACATAAAGTCCGTCTTAAAGTTGGCCTGGTTATACCGGAATGCTCTCATCGTGATTCTGGTACCAATTATATTACTGCCTTTGCCGCTGACAGTGGATTTAAAGGTAAGTCAAGATAATAATCTACATCGTATCTTTGTTTGTGTCTATAAAGGCCTATCAGTTCATGTCAGGGGCCATGCTGAGCATCTTTGTAACACATGAGAAACGAATGCTTATACGGAAACCTCCGAAAATTGAAAAAATCAGAGAACGTCGGCTCTGACTATCAGAATAAAAGAATGAAAAGAATACATTAAAGCGAGTCTTATGGGATCCAAACGCGGAGCGGGAAGGAGTAGTGGACGTCATGTCACATACGTTGACAACCTAGAGCTGAATACTGGTAAAAAAAATATGTCCAGCGACGAAGCTGAACTAAAATGTCGAATAAGGACTGTTACTTTAGTCTGATGGAAGGCTCGGACTAACTTCTAGCAGTCTGATATAGAGTAATTGTTTGCAAGTTGGTCTCACAAGACCATTTTAAATTCTATTAGTTACTCAATTTACTAAGAGTTACTTTAAACAAAGCCAAATTAACCGCTTCTCAGCAATGGGATATGCGTATAAAGTGGTAAATAAATGGAAGATTAATTGGAGAATGGAGGGTGACTGAAAATATTAATATGAATGTGTGGCTAAACAGAAAATGACTCAGGACTCTAACAACCAACAAGATACGAGTGACCTTGGTGCTCATGTCTATATTTTATTGTAAAACATTAATCAAGGTGTTTGTTCCACATTTCTGCTGTCCTTGGCAGGTCAGTCTAACTCATAGCACTCTGCTATAGAGTAATCGTTCGCAAGCTAGTTTGATATGTTAATTTAATAATTCAATATAATGATTATAATATAATATAATATAATATAATATAATATAATTTCGCAAGCTAGTTTGAAAAAAAAAATCTGCAAATTTTATGGCTTCTTCAATTACTAGACTTTTTTGGACTTTTTTTTACTTTTGTCTGTTTTACTAAGATCTACTCTAAGCAAAGCCGTCACTACTCAGCAAAGGGTTACCATGATATGGCTGTGAGATGTGATAAATGAATTGGAAGAATGATTGGAAAGTTAAAATATGAGTAAACATGGGAAGATGGACGGATGAATGGTAGTGATTCAGGTGTCTAAAGACCAATGAGATACTCAATGACTTTAGAATTAAAGAGCTTGAAGTCGTATGCTGTTTAGAAAGTACACACTGGGGCGTTTATTTCACATTACAGTTGTTCTGGGAAAGAAGCTCTTCGAGCGGAACTTGCCTCGAGAATATGAGATGTCAGGAAAGCATAGATGATATTCGATGACAAATTCTGGGATTTGGGTGGACAAGAAGATGGAGCTCGTCTGAACACCTTCCATGAAAGCAAAGATGGAAAAATGACAGACTAACAACATTACAGCAATGAGAGAGTGGTTGTAGAAGTTAAAAGATTTATTCTTTAATTAGATCTTACATTTGATTCTGTATCCTACCAAATATGGATAACATGTGTAACATTATTCTATTTTTGTTTGGCTTGATTTGGTTTGGTTCGGTTTGATTTCTTTGTCTAATGGCATATCAACCTTCATGTCTTTTTTGGTGAAGGATCTGACATTCATAGATACAACAGAACGGCAAGTATCAGGATTTTCAAGAACGACTGAAAGAGCCTCTCATTCACAGCAATATATATTTTATTGTAGTCACACACTTTTAAAAAAAAGTGCGCAGAATCGCCTCGTCAGTGATGTTCTTTGGGTCCTTACAAGTTTCTGGCCTTCCAACATCATACTTGCTCTTCCAAGCGACCCTACCGAAACTATTGTTCCGGCCGGCGATCCTGCCGTAAAAAGTTCGCCAAGCACGCAAAACCGCACGGCACACACCTAAAAAAAAAATCAAAATGCTACTGCTAATGAACTTTTATTATTGCACTTTGCTGAAGGCCACTTGATCTACTTATAGTTTACTCTGTATGGGGTTGCTTGGTCTATTGCATGGAGGGACTGGGCACTGTGGTGTGAATCTTGAGCGTGCACCTCCTTTGTCTCACCAGGGAGTAAACCTGTGCGTTGTATATGACCTCTCTCATCCATACATTTCATCTTGGCCTGGTGTATTCTAAGGCCACGCAGATTTTTGTATTCTTTCCCGCAGTCGCAAATCATTCTCGTAATCCTTTAATCGAAATAAGGGGTCGGTACCGTGATGTCCGTCCTATCAAGAATCTCATGCTCCCCTCCTCTCGGGATTCCTGGGGGGTGTCCTGTTGTGTTTCGTCGTAGCATGTTTAGGAAATATGCATGATGAAGTGCTGGTCCACTATGCTCCTGGTCGCTGTCTTTCCGGCTGTCCACTGTCTCTCCAGCTGTCACCGATGCTTTCTACGGTCGTCATCTGGACTATTCCCAGTAGTCACTGCGTCAATCAGTATTAAAATATATCATTCCTCCATCACCACCTTCAAGTCATATGTGAATTTAAAACCCAGATGTCTATCAAGATAGAGATCCCTTTATAGGACGGCCCCTTTATTGTTATAGGACAAAATGCTAGTGTAGATAGTAATGGATTGTTAGCAGTTAAGTTTTCGATGTATGAGTGTCACAAGACATTCGGTTGCTCCCATAAACAAAGACAAGTTGCTGGAAGGTAAAAAGAAACTTTTAAAATTACATTATAAAAAAAAGAAAGTCAATTATATATTCATAAAAATCAATAAATGTGACACAAATAGAAACACAGATAAATATAAAGAGCGTAATAGATAGTGGAGTAAGATTGATATTTACGAACACTATAATAATGGCACTCTACAATACCGATGAAAGTTGATTACAAAAAGTGAACGGCATTTCACTCCGACTACGATTATTTGATGCCTACGTTCAAATTCACATTTTTGAGCAAGTAAGAGGGGGTTGTTTTATTTTTGTTTTTAGCACACGGTCGTAACGAACACAAATAACTTTTTAACAGATATATTTAATTCATAGATGGGACCCTAACTGGTACTATCACTCCGGGTCATAGAGGACTTTGGATTAATGTCAATGAAGGATTACTCCACATTATCTATATCTCTAGAATTGAACCCTCATCATCAGATGCAGTTTGCCCAAGACACAAGACTAATAAGATACTTCATGACTTTAGATTTTAAGATTGGTTGATTGTTTTGTGTTATGGTGTATCAACCTTTTTCAGGCCATTTAACGCCGAATTAAGTAATTCTGATAAAAGTTTCAAACAATTCAGTTTAGAATAAGTATAGTTTTTTGTTTACACTCAGGTTAGGTGTCAAAAACAGTTCTATTTCAAGCAATTTATTTTAGCATAAGTACGCAGTTTAAACACACAGTTAAATGTAAAAACAGTTAATTTCAAACAATTCAGTTTATTGTAATTACACTGTTTAATTCTTTTTAATCCATAGATAGGACCCTATCAGGTGCTACCACTCCTGGCCAGTGTGGACCTGTGAGTGATGGCAACAAAGAGATACTCCTCATTCCTTAAAGCTCCAGTATCACTGGAGCTTCACCATCAGATTGATTTGTGTCATATTCCTCTGCAGCAATACAGTCGGTGTATTCTATAGCCCCAGCCAACTGGGCCATTAGGTTTGAAGAGCTTAAAGTCATATACTGTTTGAAAACACCACCAGAGATGTTTGTACCATATTTAAGCTGTTCGTTCTTGGGAAGATGTTCAGGTGGAACTTGCGTCGAGAATAGGGAATGTCAGTGAAGTATCAATGAGATTCTTGATTCTTTGCAAACTGAATTTCGACTGGAAATTCCAGGATTAGGTGAACAAGAATACCTTCAATGAAAGATTTATATGGCAGAGTGAGAACATTATTATAACTGCAGTTAAGTTTTCTGCAACAGACATGCACACCAAAGATTCGAATCATGCGCAGAAGCTCTAATAACTGACGTCAGAGAACGTATACTTTCAATCTACTTGTGGTTTAAGTGGCTATTTTAGGTGGTCCAAAATATTTAACCTGAATTTTATCTCGTACAACAATGCATATGAAAGATTATACGGAAGTAATCTTCTTTTGTTAAGTGCATTTTTGATTAATAAATTGAGTTATATATCACAAAATTATAAGTATCAAACTGTCGGGTAAATCTTTGTGCTATGACTTTGGAATTAAAGTTTCTCTTTACATGTCTGTTGTATAGAAATTTTAGGAGATAAGATTTCAATATGAAGGAATTTGGAGGAAATAAAATTTGTTGAAGTGAGTGACACTAAAGCCAAGTTTAGTATTTAACTGTGTAATGTTTTAGGGGGCTTTAGTGTGCCATTAAACGGTAATTTCAAACGGTAAGTTTAAACAGTAAATTCCTCAGCTTTCTAGTTCGGATACTGGTTCGAAAAGATAACACAGACAATAAAGTTTTTAAAAGGGAATTTTACATAAAAGAAAAAAGAAAGAAAGTGGTAGAAAAGATAAAGTGTTGCAAATTTTTAGTACAATTTGCTGGAACTTATCTGAGAGAGTGTTCGGGAAACAAAGTTGTTTGAATTTGAGTATTTTTCTTCTTTTTTTTTTTTGTTTTGTAGAAATTTTTCAGAGTTCATTTAATTGCGAGTTTTCTTTAAAGTTCTTTTCAGCAGAATTCACGGTTGAATTTTCTTTCAGTCGTTTTACTTGGTAGAATTTGAGTTTTCGACTTTCGTTTAATGTTACATTATTTCTTGGGAAGCTCCATTCAAGAATCGAGTGACAAAACCCATCTGCTGGCTTAAGTTTTTCGTGCCTTTACAGTTTGGTTCCCGAATTCGTACTGAGGATCTCAATAGTAGTTCTCGACAAAAAGAGGAAGTCGTTTTTTGGTGCTGCACTGTCTAGGATTACTTCTCTCTTTTCCACTCCGGCCAAATCAAGTGCCGCACGTGGTCAGCTTGATTTTTTTTTCTTAGAAATAAATTTTTATAGTAGCTAGAAAATTCTAAAGTTTATTTTAACCATTCCGAATTATATCTTTAATCAAACAAAAAGTAACGTTCCAATACTTTTTGAGGAGAACTGACGACATAAAATATCGTAATAATGGAAGTGGTGGTGGTGGTGGTGGCAGAGTAGCGAATAAAAGTTGCTGACATTTGTTGTTTGACAAGTTCTTCCAGAAATGAAAAAATTCAGGTCACTTTAACTTTTTCAATCATCTAGGCTATCCCAAGTACATTACTCAGAGGCTTAGAATACGCTGTTTTAACCCCTACACAAGTGTAAGATTGCCCCTCAAAAAAGGAGGTGTCCTAGGTATGACACTAAAATGCATCTGGTGGTGGGGCTCCAGTTTTGGAGCTTTGGAAAGTGGAGAGTACTCTTTCATTGCTATAACTTCCAAGCCCACTCTGACTCAAAGTGTTGCACCGCTTCGGGTTACATTTATGGGTCAAATAGATCAGTTTGGAAATTATTTGTATTTGATAGGAATACCTGATATCATATAAAGGTGAGCAAAAACTTAAGATACTATACAAAATGTAAATATAAATGTATAATTTACGCAATTCCCTAATCTCTCAGCGTAAAATAATCCCAAACGAGTTGACATGTCGTTAACATCAATCCATCAATTATATCCCAAGTACAACAGTCGGAAATGTGGCGGAAGTGTGGCGACCTAAATTAATACTAAACTATAATAATTATGAACTTTTTTAGTAGGAGTCTTATTAGTGATAGTCAATAATTATCTAATTAATATTGCCAGTAATCAATTCTTCTTCTTCTTCTTCTTCTTCTTCTTCTTATTATTATTATTATTATTATTATTATTATTTACTCATTGGAGTTTTTCACATCAGCGTAAGCTAATGGTATTTCACTGGAGATTGAGTGACAGCAAGTCTCCTCAAGTCTCCAGAACTCTTCTCAGTATTCTGGCCGTTTTCAATAATGCTGTTGTTTGGATGATCTCCACTTGGTCACCAACTTCCAAATCTTCCAGGCCCTTTAATAATTCTTTAGTCACCGTGCCAAAAGCACCAATCACAATTGGTATAATTGTCACCTTCATGTTCCATAGTTTTTTCAATTCTCTAGCAAAGTCGAGGTACTTATCTCTCTTTTCACATTCTTTTAGTTTTATTCTGTGGTCAGCCGGGACAGCAAAGTCGACAATTTTGCAGATTTTCTTTTTTTTTTTTTGTTAATTATTATAAGATCTGGTGTTCAGGCCGAGATTAGGTGATCCGTTTGTATATCAAAGTCCCACAGGAGTTTGTGTGTATCATTTTCTAGGACAGGTTCTGGGTTGTGAATATACCATTTGTTGGCGTGGTCAAATTTAAATTTCTTGCACATTTCCCAGTGGATCACCTTGCCCACCCAGTCATGTCTAGCCTTGTACTCCTTCTTTGCCAATTTGCTGCATTCGCTTATTATGTGAGTGATGGTTTCATCTCTGTCACCACATAGTCTGCACTTGCTATTTTGTTGTGTCTTATCTATCCTCGCCTTGATATGATTGGTTCTTATGGCGCTGTTTTGTGCTGCCATTAGGAGAGATTCAGTTTCTCGCTTAAAGTTTCTTTTTCTTAGCCATGTCCAGGTTATTACTATTATCATTTGTTTGTTTGTTTGTTATGTCTGTTTGGGCATCTATGCTTTTTTACAATCTTCTCACATTAACCTTAAAAAAAGGATCTTTGCACAGAACATATTCACTTAATATCAATATCAATATTCAGATTAAATTCTGTTAAGTAATTCATCTGATAGTTCCAAAAAATACTCTTAAATTCTTTCTCTAACCACTTTTTATTAAATCATTGAAAATAATCTTAAAATTTTCTGCACTATATACTATTTACCCAACCCCTCCGCTCGGGCAGGATATGACACAAGGTCAATTTTTTAAGCGGAGTTTAACAGGTTTGAATTCAGAGTTTTCCTTCTCCTAGACTAGTTGCCTAACCAAGGCTTAAGAACCCAGTCTGTCCTACTATTTACCCATAGCTGGAGGGAGAATAATTGGATTCATACCTTTCCCAAGGGTATTAGTGCTATGTGAAATGCAATCAGTCTCGTCCAGGATTTGAACTCATGTCGTCGTGTCCATTTCCTACGACGATAACGACTACACCACGGGCACCTCCAAAATTTTCTGCACTATATCTGTTTTCTTTTTATCTGATTAGGCAATTTCTTCCAAAAATATATTACTCTATTTTAAAAAAGAAATCCAATTGGTCAGTAGTTTTTGTTTTTGAAATATATCTTAGTTGAACGTTTCCAGTTCAAGGAAAGCTATTAAAAATGTCTACCATAATTAGAAATTCCATTAATTATTCAAAATGTTTCAATTAGATCACCTCTCGTTCTTTTTTCTGGTAAAGTAGTTAGTCCTAATTTCTATAATCTCTCTCGATGACTGTAATCTTTTACTCTTTTTATTATTTTTGTTACTCTTTGTATGACCTCCAATCTCAATATTACACTCCAATTTCCATGTCTTGACATTGGAGCCCAAGGAAAAGAAAAAAAAATGTCCGCATAAATCAACCAGAAAGTGATTTCAATTTTTATAAGACCTCATGAACAAAATATAAAAATTCTTTAGAAAAAAAGATTAATGATACGATTCAAGGAAACAATGTTTTTGATAATATTCGAAAGTTTTAGCCAGCGATTTTTATCCTATCAATAGTCTTAACCCACACGCATTATTTATTTTCAATAAACATGAAGAAAATACTTATTCTACATCTTAAAATTTTAAGATACCTTCCAAACTTTATGTGCTGATTATATCGTTGCCTTCGGAGACTCAAGAATGCAATAATTATTTTTCTTAATATGTTTTACAATATAAATCCGTGTTTTCTTTTCATAGTGAAATGATGCATTTCAGAACAAAGATATTTGTTAAAAAGTTTCTGCTGACCTTTAATTGGACAAGATTAAACATTATAAATAGATTTAAAAAATAAATAAATAAATAATTGACTAAATAAACATTTACCGAACAATGGTAGCCAAAGAATTTTTTTTTAATCACCGTCATGGTTTTCTTTCAAAAAATCTTGATACATTTATGATTAACTTGATGACAAAATTCTTTACAAAGGACATTTTTCTTAAACTTAGCAAGTTGTTTTTATAAACATAAACTAATGTATATTGGAACATTAAAAAACATAGTAAAAAAAGTGAATTTGTACTTATTTTGATATCTTTTATAATAAACCTCAAACAATTCAAAGCAATCTAAATTAGAAACTTATACAACTTTGAATAAGCTAAAAGTTTCATAACTATAATTATTAATTCCCAGTAAAATTTATTGTTGCAAATCATTTAATACCACTAACAAGTCCCTTGCTAAAAAGTTTTATCAATAATTTCAAGTTAGTAGCAATTTAAGTCATAAAATACACGCTTCCTGGCAAAAACTCTAGCTTCATGTTTGACAGGCCTATACTTGCGATAGCCTTGTTAACGGTCTATTTTGATTTTTTTTTTTTTTTTTTTTTTTTTGCTTTTCTTTCTTTCAGCTCTCTCTTTAATTCAATCAATGTGTATGTGTATCTCTGCATATGCATGCATAGATACACAAACATATATACTCTCTCTTACTCTCTCTCTCTCTCTCTATATATATATATATATATACACGAGAACCAGCAATCATTTAAAAGCGTTTGTTATATCAATGCTCAAATGCAGGCCAGCAGACAGTATAAAACACTGGTTTTTTTAATTTGTTTCATTACCAATGTAAATACATATGTAAAATATATGCAATTTCCTAACCTCTAGGTATGAAATAACCCCAGATATTTTGATATGTTGTTGAAATCAGTAAATAAATCAGGGTACCAGAGCTATGCTTTTGTTGGATGGCATGCACACTTGAGTTTTAATTGGATTCCCTCATCACTTTACACGAATATTTTTTCCTTTGGTTTGCTTTGGGTCATTTGTGCATGTTTAAAAAATCTGCGATGCACACCGATATAAAATTTTCATGGCAACAGTCCTATTTATCTACATCCCCCCCATATTCTATGAATTGCCTGAGTATTCTATTCTCATGCAATTATAGATCACATAACCTTAATAAATCTATAGTCGTAAAAATTCCATAATTCTTTTATTAACCATGTTTTCTGCATCACTGGCCACAATGCACTTCGATTTCGTTCTTGACTTCGCTCTTCTCCACATTGGCTTGAATTGCTCGACAGTTTCATCTTCTCATCGTTGTGGAGGTCTTCCAAGTGGTAGCTTTCGGTCTCTTGGGTATCACTCGATAACTGCTCGGGTCTATATGTTGTCTGTGAACCTTTCGACGTGTCCGACTTGGTATTCAGTGATAAAGACCTTCACCTCGCTACCAAATTACATCCCTTTTGATGTGTTCACGTTACAATATTCCCAGAATTGGTCTTTTCATAGATATCTGTGCCGTAACCAGTCGTTGTTCTTCCTTCTTCGTGGTTGCCCACGTTTTACTAGTGTACAACATCGCTGGCAAAACGGTGCTAATGGAGAAACTGGCTCGTAAGGTCTTGTCCAGCTTTACTTTGAGCACATCTTTTATCATGGTAAATGCCTTCCACTCTGATTTTATTCTTCGTGAGATTTCTGCATCCATGTCTCGGCACATATTCACAATACTTCCTAAGTAGACATACTCTTTTATTTCTTCGATTTCATCGCTGCCCACCACTATACGGCCCAGTGATACCTCTTCGAAGCTTATGAATTTAGTTTCTATGCAGTTTATAATGATGCCGACGGACAAACTTTCATATAAATATGTCCTGAAATTTTTACCAACATCTGTTAGTTAGGTATTAATTTTACTGTAAAAACATTGATTTGCATAACAAAATCTGACATTGAGCAGATTCTATATTATAATTATTTACTGATATCTTGTACTTTTCTTGTTAAATTCAACCCTTCTCTACATTTTATGTTAGCGTATGTGACGTAATTATGACGGTTGCAGGAAATAGTTCTCGATGAGCCGAGTTCAAATCCTAGACGAGCATTTCACTTCGTGTGAATGCCTTTTCGAAATTGATTTACTCTTTCTCTACCCTTCAACTCTTGCTAAAGAGTAAAGCAGGCTGGTTTCTTTATTTTTGGCTAGACATCTAGTCCAGAAGAAGTAAAAACAAGCCCTTGAGTGTTGTTCGAAGAATCTGTGACCAACTGGTACACCATTTTTCAGTTTAATAGCTCATCCAAAATGTGAGGCTAATTCTTCATAAGCTTTTTTCAATATAAATAAATCAGTTGTGTACGCAGTCAAGGGGTTCACATCTTTAACTGAACTGTTAGGTACTTATAAGTCTTGTGCGACATAGAGCTAGTATTACTGCTACTAGAAGTAATGTATTCAATAAAAGTACATAAGTCCTCAAGAACTGTACGAAATGTTTGAGCATTCTTAAACTCAGAAGAAGACATGATTTTTCTTAGTCGTTCTGAAATTGGCTGGTCATGTTCTACTTGACATCATGTGTCCACCTGATTGATTGATAGTCACCAACAAAAGATTTCTTCTCTTGTTATCCAATTCATCATTGTTGACAAAAGGACTTTTTTTTTAAATCACGCTACTAACTGATGTGATATATTTTTTTAATTGTTTGGTTTTATTTTTTTTAATTTTAAATTTTCTTTTATCTATTTATTCATCTATTCATTTTGTTGGACAGAACTTTCAACCCTTCTGGTTCATGTACTTAGGTAGTTTTTAGATGTGTACAAGAAATACGTTTTCAAGTAATGGTCAGTAAAAATATGAAAATATTTGTGATACACTTTAATCTATCTATATATCAAGATTGTCATTATATATATATATATATATATATATATATATATATAAAGAAAATGGAAAAACAAAGTAATCCAAAAGTAATGAATTTATTATGGTGGAAAGTCAATGTTAAAACGTTTCGATTTTTATAGATCTTCATCAAATGGTGAAAAATATTACTTGAACAGTGATAAATGTTTTATTAAAGCATCCATTCAGCAATAGGGATTGCGTGTTGATGCATCAATTTAAAGGCCTAAGAAATACCCAAATCAGAGGAAAGAAATGCTTATTACAGCAGCCAGTCAGAACAATAGCAACATCAGAACAAACAGAAAATCATTCAGACGCCAGTGAAAACCGCCAGCTGACGCTGATGGGGAAAATTCACTGTAATAATGATAATGATAATAATTATAATAAACAATAATGCACTACAGTTCTATATCTAACAATTCAGTTGAGCATAAGTTAACAAAATTAAATGGTTTGAAGGATCGCTATGTATAACAAACAATTCAATTAAACATCAGTTATTTGTGTACGCACAGCTAAATGACCAAACAGTTCTATTTCAAACAATTCATTTTAGCTTGTCATTTGTTTGCACTCAGTTTAAATGACAAACAGTTCTATTTGACACATAGATAGGACGCTATCAGGTGCCACTACTCCAGACCAGAATGAATCTGAGAGCGATGGGAATGAAGTGGTACTACGCATTCCCCAAATCTCCAGCATTACTGGAGCCTCAACATCAGATTGTTTAGTGTCATATCCAGGAGAACCGTTGGTGTGTGTTCTTACCCCTCTGAGGAGATGCAGTCGGTGTATTCTACAGCCCCAGCCAACTAGGCTGCGAAAAAGTTGTAGAACATGTAATTAACGTAGTTGGGACCCTAAGAACAATCCCCACAAAACATGGAAAGGAAACTAGGTGAATTGGAAACCATGGGAAGAAGAGAAACCATCCAAAACTCAGCATTGTTAAAATCAGCCAGGATAATTAAAAGAATCTCTGAAACTTGATTGGTTTGGTTTCTTTGTTTAATAGCATATCAACCTTCGTGGGTGATTTAATGCCATCGCCTTTCTTGTTGAAGAGCAACATTGATACTACGTAATCAATAGATAGGGGAATAAGAGGTTTAAGCCTTTCCCATGATTACTTGTCTAAAAGTGAACGTATCAGCATGACTAGGTTTCGAACTCGCTTCCTGCGAGGCTGCAGTCCAGTACTTCAGCCATTACGCCACAGGGGCTAATCACTTGGCGACTTAAAGAGATTTACTGTCACTCAGACTTCAGTGACAAACGAAAAGTTAAAATCAGTGTAAAAAGAAAAACTTAGGAATCTTGGAGGCTGACACCATCAAACAAGTGGAAATGAAAAACAAAATACAAAAAGAATATCTCAGGAGAACTAGAAAACTATTCGAGACAAAGCTCTCTAGCAGAAGCCTTATCAAAGGAATAAATACTTGGGCTGTAACCCTCGTGAGATACTCGGGACCCTTTCTCAAGTGGACCAGAGATGAACTTAGACAAATGGACCAAGGAACTAGAAAACTAATGACAATGCATAAGGCATTACATCCCGGAGACGACGTTGACAGACTATATGTACCAAGAAAAGAGAGAGGAAAAGGACTTGCCAGCATCGAAGAAAACGTTGACACATCGATACAACAACACGAAGACTACATAGAAAAACACGAACGAGCACTGATTACGGCCATCAGAAACAATACTGACAACACGATAGATAACAGAATGACAAAAACTAGGAAACAAAAATGGGAAGGAAAACAACTCCATGGGCGTTTAAATAAACAACATCCCACACAACAAAACCTGGACACGGCTAAGAAAAGGAAACTTTAAGAGAGAAACAGAATCTCTCCTAATGGCAGCACAAAACAGCGCTATAAAAACCAATCATATCAAAGCGAGGATAAATAAGATGCAACAAAATAGCAAATGTAGACTATGCGATGACAGAGATAAAACCATCAATCACATAATAAGCAAATGCAGTAAATTGGCACAGAAGGAGTACAAGGTTAGACACGACTGGGTGGGTAAAGTGATCCATGCCAACAAATGGTATATTCACAACCCAGAACCTGTCCTAGAAAATGACACACACAAACTCCTATGAGATTTTGATATACAAACGAATCACCTAATCTCGGCCAGAAGACTAGATCTAATTATAATTTACAAAAAAAAAAAAAAAAGAAAACTTGCAAAATTGTCGACTTTGCTGTCACGGCACAGATTAAAACTGAAAGAATGGGAAAAGAAAGATAAGTACCTCGACCTTGAGAATTGAAAAAAACTATGGAGCATGAAGGTGACAATAATACCAATTGTGATTAGTGCTTTTGGCACGGTAACTAAAGGATTATTAAAGGGCCTGGAGGATTTGTAAGTTGGCGGCCGAGTGGAAACCATTCAAACAACAGCATTATTGAAAACGGCCTGAATACTGAGAAGAGTTCTGGAGACTTGAGGAGACTTGCTGTCACTCAATCTCTAGTGAAAGACCATCAGCTTACGCTGATGTGAAAAGCTCTAATGTGTAAATAATAATAATAATAATAATAATAATAATAATAACAATAATAATATGGTCCCACAAAACTGGATAATAAACAGCAAATGTAGGTTATGTGGCGATAGAGACGAAAACACCAATCACATAATAAGCGAATTCAGCAAATTGGCACCGAAGGAGTATAAGACTAGACACGACTGGGTGGGCAAGGTTATCCACTGGGAATTTTGCAAGAAATTTAAATTTGACAATACGAACAAATGGTATATGCATCACCTAACATCTTTCCTGGAGAATGAGACACATAAACTCCTATGAGATTTTGACATACAAACGATCATCTATTCTCGGCCAGACGTCCAGACCTTATAATAATCAACAACACAAAAAAGAGAACTTGCAAATTTGTTGATTTTGCTGTCCCGACTGACCATAGAATAAAATTGAAAGAAAATGAAAACAAGGATAAGTACATCGACCTTGCTAGGGTGTGGAAAAACTGTGGAACATGAAAGTGACAATTATACCAATTGTGATTGGTGCTCTTGATACAGTCACCAAAGGATTATGAAAGGGAGTGGAGGAGAGGGAAATAAGGGGACAAGTGGAGACCACTGCATTATTGATATCGGTCAGAATACTGAGAAGTGCCCTGGAGACTTGAGGAGACTTGCAGTCACTCAAACTCCTGTGAAAGACCATCAGCAAACGCTGATGTGAAAAACTCTCAAGGAGTAATAATAATAATAGCAGCAGCTCCAAACAACGCCAACCGGACTAACTACTTTAAAGCAAAAATAAATAAGACGCAAGAGAATAGCAAGCATAGGTTTGATGACTTAGGGGACGAAACAATTAATCACATCATAAGCGAATGCAGCAAACTAGCACAAAAATTGCACAAGGCTAGACATAACTGGGTGGGTAATTTTACCAATGGGAATAGTGCAAGAAATTGAAATTTGACCATGCTGCCTGAAGGTATATGCACAAACCAGAATCCTTCCTGGAGAATGAGACGCAAAATTCTCTGGCATTCTGAGATACCAACAGACCACCTAATCCAGGCAAGAAGACAAGACCTTGAGATAATTAACGAAAAAAGTGAACTTGCCGAATAATTGACGATGCTGACCACAGAGTGAAAATCAAAGAAAACAAAAAAAAAAGAGAGAGAAATACTTTGAGAACTAAAAAAGGCGATGGAACATGAAGGAGACAGTGATACCAATTGTAACTGGTTTACTTGGAACGATCCCCAAAAGCTTAGTAAAAGAGCTGGAGGAGTTGGAAATCAGAGGACGAGCGGAGATCATCCAAACTACAGCACGGTTGAAGTCGGCCGGTATAATTTGAAGAGTCATGGAGACTAGAGGAGACTTGCTGTCACTTAAATCCCAGTGAAAAACCATAAGCTAACGCTGGTATGAAAAACTCGCAAAGAGGTGATATTGTAATAGTTCTCAAATGTGTACACAAAATAAACTTTGAATTAAGGTTCAATAAGAAAGCGAAAATACTTTAGATACACTCTAATATAAAAGGTAGTTTTAATATTTAAAAAATACCTTTTTTTTAATTCAATATCAAATGGGCATGTGAATATATAGGACTGTTGCAATGATGATTTTATAACAGTGAGCATCACAGATTTCTTTAACACACGCAAATAACCCGAACAAAATCAAAAGGAAAATATTCGTGTAAAGTGAAGACTGAACCCAATTAAAACGCAAGTATTCACACCATCAACAAAAACATGGCCTGGTACCCCGAATACAAATGTAATTAAAAGATTCTGTTTATCTAACCTAATTCTTATAGTAGAAATAAATAAAAAATACCCAGGAGGTTAATCAATATCAGTTACTGTTTAAACTTGGTTTCTCGTGCATCAGTTATAAGTGAGGTGAAATAAATTTTTCAAAAGGCCATGCTTGATATTGCGACTGTTTTGTCAAAAGAATTTTCTTTAATCGCCTTGCGGGGATTTTAATTGTATGATTTATAAGGGTTATTTAGGGTTAATGACGGAAAGCATGCCAATATTTTCAATGACATTATCACATTAATTACATCTGACCACAATTCGTTCGTTGGTAAAACTTATTGTTCGGTATTTGCCGAAAGGAATCTTTTTTTAGACGTGATGTATTATCATCTAAGAGACTTTTATACAAATATGAGAATCCATTTTTTTTCTCCTTTTTATCAAGAAAAATGTAAGAATTACAGTTCCTTCAATTTTTTTAAAAATCGAAATAACAGGATAAAAACGTGAAAATAAGCATAGGAACTCACGAGGAAATAGGATGTTTTAAATCATCAAGCTATACTGAGAAATATAAGAATAAAATGTCATACAAAATAATAGAAAACCTACAAGAGAAAATGAGCAAATCAATGTAGTGTCACGTGATGGCTCACAGAATTGAGGAGGTGGGAAGGATACTCTCTCCCCGTTGAACTAAAATTATCTAGCAGTCAAAAAGTGACCGTTAGAAATGATTATGGGTCACACAGATGTTTGCACCTAAGTGACCTTGGGTCGCCGGACATCGGAAGGGGAAGGAGAAAATGAAGCCAAATGATTGGTGGGGGGACCCCAAACGGAAGTGGGGTTCCCTTCCCCTCAACGGGAGGAAATACAAAAAAAGATAGTTTTTGGACAAGTCTCGTGGCAGACGGACGACAGCCATTTCACTCCGGGCTAAAGACAAAAGACTGAGACATGAGAGACCTGAATCTCTCAAGCCAGCATTAAAAGCAATACAAAGTCTATTAGCCCGTGAAAGAAGAGAAATTCTCCAGTGGAACCCCGTCAAAAAAATAAGATAAGTAACTTTGGGACATTTTCCCTTTACACCCAAATTTTTGTTTACCACTCTCTCTCAATTTGGAAAAGGATAAAAGCCAAGAAAAGACATTTATATTCATGGACTATCCTATTACATATCTTTGACATTTTGAACATATATATGTATATAACCGTAGTAAAGAACTTATGTATTTTCATTTTACCATGTGGTCTATGTTATTATTCCATGCTTTCCTTTCAGCTTCTATTCGCCTTACATTATCTTGCTTAAAACTGTCCTATTAATTCCTAAAGTATCACACGGGAAACCGGAGTTGCCGACGGTAGCAATATTAATATTATTACAACTAAGACCTATAGGCCCGTATTCTTCTATTAATTATCTGAGGGAAAGAAGTTTAGTGGCCTGGTGGGTGTGTGATAGTGTGAAATTTTGGACCCCTTTGCCAGCGGTGGCCAGTCTGGCCCTAAATTATTCCCTCACGTAATATGCCAGTTCTTATCTGCCTGAGAAAAGAACTCTGAACAGGACTTATTTCGGTAGGGGATCAAGTGCCAACCTGCCCCGTCCTCACACGTGCGAAAATAAAGTCCCGTTCTGGGATTTTTGTCAATTTGCCGTCACAGACCTAAAATGGGGGCTCACGTCCGGGATTTAATATTATAAATAATATTTATTGCTAGTAGTCGTGTGACAATTCCTGCCGTTTAAATCTACCCTGGGAGACCGTGAAAGGAAAAAAAAAAGGAATATTGTTGAAACAGTCAAATTACTTGTTGATATAACTGTTTGAAAAATAAAGAAAAAATGGACAAAATAGAGAACTTTTTAAAAGAACCCTCCATGGAAAAGTTGGAGAGGCTGAGAAAAAGCGAGATAATAAAAATTGGCGAGAAGCTTGAGTTAAATGTTCAGAATTCTATGAGAAAGCATGAACTCGTGAGAGAGATAGCAAGTCACATGGTGGACGAAAATGTTTTCGAGGAAGCAGTATTAGAAGAGCTACCAACGGAAATAATAAGAATGACTCCAGAACAAATTGAACTGGAGAAAATTAAAATACAAGCACAGATGGAACTACAGAGAAATAAAATGGAACTGGAGAAAATAAAAATTCAGCAAGAAACAAGGCTGCGAGAAGTCGACTTGGCAATAAGAGGACGCAAAGAAAGCCATGACAGTTTCGAAGTAACGAAGCAAGCGAGGCTAGTCCCAAAATTTGAAGAAGCCAACGTGGACGAATACTTCGCACATTTTGAGCGAACTGCGCTAAATCTTGGATGGCCGAAAGAATGCTGGTCGATGCTACTCCAAACTGTGCTGACAGGAAAAGCACAGAGAGCATATGCAACTCTGCCGACAGAAAATTGCGCCGACTATGATTTGGTGAAAGCAGCGGTTCTAAAAAGCTTCGAGTTGGTTCCAGAAGCTTATAGACAGAAATTCCGAACACAGAGAAAAACGGAAAACCAGTCTTATGTGGAATTTCTGAGAGAAAAGGAGAACGCGCTGGATAAGTGGTGTGACTCTAAGAGGATAGACGGAGATGCTGAGAAACTCCGGCAGCTAATATTAGCTGAAGAATTTTTAAACTGTGTGCCAGAAGAAGTCAGGGTTCACCTAAGTGAAAGAAAAACTGACGTGACCTATGAAATGGCTGCACTAGCAGACGAATACATCCTCACATACCGAAAGACAAAGGAAAAAACCTTCACGGGAAACAGAGTGAAATTTAAAGCTGAGTTAAGACCTAAGGAAGAAAATAGAAGGACCTTCCAAAGTAGCAGCAGAACAGTGATCTGCTACAAATGCGGAAAGGCTGGTCACATAGCCATAAGGTGCCAGCTAGGAAAAGGTCCTGAAAGAAACCAGACCCAGCCGAGAAAACCACAGGGAGCTGTCACGACCGCTAGAATAGACAAGTCCTATCGACCCTGGACGAAAAAAGGGATGATAAAAGGCCCACACGGAGGACCAGTGGAAGTCTCAATTTTACGAGATACCGGAGCATCTCAGTCGTTACTTCTACGAAATAAATTACCTAAAAGGGTAATAGAAGCAACACGTGAGACTGTGATGATAGAGGGTATCGGCGGAAAGAGGGTAAAAATACCGCTATGTAAAATAACCCTTAAGTCCCAGTGGAAAAACGGACCAATTCGAGTTGGGGTGGTAGATAAACTACCCATGAAAGGAATTTCCCTTATACTGGGAAATGAAGTAAAAACTAAAAAGTGTCACCCGGAAAAGATGGCGAAAATAAGCGCCATAAATGAAGACGGAAAGATGGCGAAGATGAACGCCAAAAATGGAGAAAGCAAGTTGGCGAAAATGAGCGCCAAAAATGAAGAAAGAAAGATGGCGAGAACGAACGCCCAGCATGGAGACAAGATGGCGGCTGAGCCACGTGGGCGGCACAAACGACATAGTCGCTCGCAAAGTGAGAAGGTGGAAAGAAAAGAAGTGAACCTTCCACACCTCAATAAAGAAGATAAAAGGACCAGTCGTCAGAAAAAGGATGAAGGTCCAACGAATATTAGGAATAAATTCCCTAATACTTATCGAGAGGATAAGAGGAAAATAAGAGGACCCTCACAAGTGGCTAAGAAGGAAGAATTTGAAAAGGGCGACGAAGTCCTGCTACTATCATCGAATAAAGGACCCCACGGTGGTGGACGATATATAGGTCCTTATGTAGTAACACGGAGGGTAGACAAGAGGACATACAGAATTAATACCAACGAGGGAAAGAAGAAGACACAAGTGTGTCACACAAACAAATTGAAGAGATATGTCCGTCAAGAAGGCCCACCTCGAAAAATTAAGAACTCGGAAATGCCGAATAAATTCGAGGAGAAATTAAGCCAGTTGTCTGTCTCAGAGAGAGGGGACTTAGAGAAATTAATAAAAAAATACCCAGGCTTATTTCTCTAACGCCCCACGAAAATGTAGTAGCAGAACATTCTTTCATAGTTGTTGAGAGAAAGAAAGAGAGAGAGAGAGAAACTAAAGGAGAGGAGGAATTCTCGTCCCCAATGCTGAAATATGAGATGGACGAGAAAGTGGTTCGTCAACAAGTGACGAATAGGGGAAAGAGAGAAAAGGAAAGGAAGTTTCTTCCCCCAGAGCTTAAGAATTAAAATTATAAAGTCGTCAAAAGTGACGAAGAAAGAAAGAAGGGCTTACCTCCTCAAGGTTTGAAATATGATACGGCCAAAAGCCGAGAGAGAAAAAGAAAGGAAAACGAGATTAAAGAAAAAGAAAAGAGAGAGAGAGAGAGAGAAAGAAAGAGAAGAGAAATTGTTTTCCCCTATAGTGAAAATTAGGAAGGACGAAAAAAGGGAAAGGAAAGAATTCGTCAAAGCGTGAAGAAGAAAGGGGATGAAAGAAAAGTAAAGTGAGAAAAAAAAAAGTGAAAGAAAAGGAGAAAGAACAGTGAATTGAATTGCCTTTTTTTTCTATGGTATTTCTATTCATCTCCCTTTCTTCTCTTAAGCGGGGAGGTGTCACGTGATGGCTCACAGAATTGAGGAGGTGGGAAGGATACTCTCTCCCCGTTGAACTAAAATTATCTAGCAGTCAAAAAGTGACCGTTAGAAATGATTATGGGTCACACAGATGTTTGCACCTAAGTGACCTTGGGTCGCCGGACATCGGAAGGGGAAGGAGAAAATGAAGCCAAATGATTGGTGGGGGGACCCCAAACGGAAGTGGGGTTCCCTTCCCCTCAACGGGAGGAAATACAAAAAAAGATAGTTTTTGGACAAGTCTCGTGGCAGACGGACGACAGCCATTTCACTCCGGGCTAAAGACAAAAGACTGAGACATGAGAGACCTGAATCTCTCAAGCCAGCATTAAAAGCAATACAAAGTCTATTAGCCCGTGAAAGAAGAGAAATTCTCCAGTGGAACCCCGCCAAAAAAATAAGATAAGTAACTTTGGGACATTTTCCCTTTACACCCAAATTTTTGTTTACCACTCTCTCTCAATTTGGAAAAGGATAAAAGCCAAGAAAAGACATTTATATTCATGGACTATCCTATTACATATCTTTGACATTTTGAACATATATATGTATATAACCGTAGTAAAGAACTTATGTATTTTCATTTTACCATGTGGTCTATGTTATTATTCCATGCTTTTCTTTCAGCTTCTATTCGCCTTACATTATCTTGCTTAAAACTGTCCTATTAATTCCTAAAGTATCACACGGGAAACCGGAGTTGCCGACGGTAGCAATATTAATATTATTACAACTAAGACCTATAGGCCCGTATTCTTCTATTAATTATCTGAGGGAAAGAAGTTTAGTGGCTTGGTGGGTGTGTGATAGTGTGAAATTTTGGACCCCTTTGCCAGCGGTGGCCAGTCTGGCCCTAAATTATTCCCTCACGTAATATGCCAGTTCTTATCTGCCTGAGAAAAGAACTCTGAACAGGACTTATTTCGGTAGGGGATCAAGTGCCAACCTGCCCCGTCCTCACACGTGCGAAAATAAAGTCCCGTTCTGGGATTTTTGTCAATTTGCCGTCACAGTAGTAATGCACAAATATTTGTACAACTAAGATTTTTTTCCTTTTTTAACAACAACACAACTTAAACATAAATGTTGGTGGCAGTATTACTGTCTTTTGCTGTACGTTTAGTCATAAAAAGTTCATAATAATGAGCTGTGTCACGATAACCCAAATATCATAAATTTTCCTGAACAGTAGGAAATAGCTGCTAAAACATTTTATTTTCTTTAAAATTTGAAGTTTATCTAATTGTTTCAAGTTGTCATTTAGCTATCCCCGTTTGGCAAGAAGACAAAGTGTGGGACCCCCAGTGATAACCCAACTCATTAAAAATGGTCCGCTAAATACTTGCAAAAGATTCCTAATGAGTGTAAGGGGATACGACAAAATGCACTAAATTTTACAAAGTTACTAAAACTTGAAACCTCTGGGTTTTATCTCTATGGAAAACAAGTGGGAAAAAACGTATTTTCTGGTTGGTTGGTTTGTGGGCTCTATAGGATTAATACCGGACATTGGCCTAGCGGTGAGAGTGTTCGCTAATGGCCCGGGAGACCTGGGTTCAATCCCAGGTCGAGTCATACCAAAGACTCAAAAAATGGTACTTGATGCCTCCTTGCTTAACACTCTGAATTATAAGGTACGGATCAAGGGTAAAGTGGAGCAATCCAGGGAAATTAGTAGCGCCCTCCCCTACACTTTGGTGTAGTAGCTATCGAAAAGGGAGCCTTCGGGTCACCCTCAAAGTTTTTTTAAATCTTTTTTTAATATACTCATGAAAATTATTGTTACTTCAGCTTCTTTGTACATTTGGTAGATATCTGAAAAAAAAGTTAGCAGATCGGCAGGGAATATTAGACGCACTTCCATTTCAGCTGGGTATATTCAGGAAAAAAATCTTTTAGTGTATGGATTTACCAACCCCTTCGCACGTGCAAGATGTGACACAAAGTCAATTCTTAAGCGGAGTTTGACAGGTTTGAAGTCAGAATTTTCCATCTCCCAGACTGGTGGCTTGACCAAGACTAAAGAACCCAGCCTTCCCCTACTATTTACCCATAGCTAGATGGAGAATAATTGGATTCATACCTTTCCCAAGGGTATTAGTGCTATGTGAAACGCAATCAGTCGTGCCTACGATTTGAACTCGTGTCACCTTGTCTAGTTCCTACGCGGATAACCATTACACCACAGGCGCCTCCGAGTTTTTAGTGTATTTAAGTATCTAATGTTTAAAACAAGCTAACAGTATATAAAAAAATAAATAACACTACAAAAAGCATTTTAACTATTACAGAAAATATTACAGCTTATAAAAAAAATAACAATACAGCTAATCATCAAACAATAAATCCCAATGATCAAAATATCTTATATGATTACAGTAATAAAAATTGTAAGAGTAAATAAACCAGGAAACATTTAATAAAAAATCCTGCTACCACTGCTGTTGAACATTAATTAAATCATATAAGGAAATAGAGGTAAATCATTTAGAGCACTAAAACAAAAAATTTAATCATCTACAAACTCAGTAAAATCTTCATCAAAGCCTAAAAATATGAATTGCGATTTTTTAGCTATTCTTTTTTTAAGTGGGACGGGTGCGTATTACATGCTGTTAACTACTGTATATAAAGATAAAAAGTTACATACAAAAACAAATTACAAATGTTTGTACGGTGTCCTCCTAGAAAGTAATGAGAATGTCTTTTTTTTCTTTTCTTTTTTTTTTTTTTCAAGTTGACAACTCAAAATAAAAAACCAGCAGATCAATATGTGAAAACTTTCTTGCTGCTCAGAATTTACGTTTAGCTGAATTATCTTAGTATGCTTAGATAAGCGTCTCACGAAAATTGAACTCAAGAATATCAGAGAGCGCTACCTGATCAATAAGTTTTTTGTTCCTTTTACTAGATGTATTTCTCCTGAAATACTACAGTCTCATTTCTTCCATGAACTGAGTCTTTGTGACTATTTCCTGTGCCAAAAAATCAAAACCCAGGATGAAGAGACTTCTAAATTAGTATCATGGCAACCAACCCCTGGGAAAATCAACTGAAAACAACAGATTACTTACACGGACTGTCTTAACAAAAGCATTCAATTGATAAAATAAGAACAGCGATACTGGATAGTGAAACTTGAAAAGGATCTGTCAGTTCGGCTCGAATTGTTGACCACGAAGATATACAGATAGATAAAAAATAAAAAAATAAGGCTATTTTCTTTGATGTTCCAATTAATCAAAATACACTTTAAAAGCTATTCATGAGTGAATTCCAATAAAATTTCCGTCCTCTCAGGGGGGTTTAGAATATCCCAGCCGACTGTATTCTGACAAAAAGAGGTGTCCTGAATACGGCACTAAACAGCATCCGATACTGATGTTGCATTCTGGGACTCTTGGGAGTATGGAATCACCCTCGTTACCATTACACTCAGGTTCACTCTAATCCAGGGTGATAGTACCAGTTGGGTACTACCAGGAGATCTTTTTAACAACTATAAGTATTAGATCGAGCACTTGAAATCATATAGAAATTTCTCCTGGCCTTCGAGATGAATTTTATGACTTTGTTGGATATTTTGTACATCTTTACACATTCTATTATCCAAGTTTTCAGGACCATATCATCGGCATTTTTGTAGTCAGTCCATGCCATGGTTACATTTTCCACCTTATTTTGACTTCTTTGCGGATGTGCTGATTTATATAAAGTAGGTAATCTGTTCCAGTTGTTCCCCTGTAGCATTTCATCTGTTCCATCGGAAATAGTCCACATCTTACAACCGAATGAGATATTTTTCTCTTATGTGTGGTTAGAATTTTTCATATAATAAGTAGACACATTGTAAGTTAATAGTTACTGAGGATGGTTCTTTTTTAGGGATCTATCTGAATTTGAGTAGTTTTCCCTCCGTCACTCATTCAGGTATGCTGACTTCTAGGCATTTACTTAGTTGCTGAGCCAATGTGGACGTGATTTTTTAAAACCAGAATCCATGTATGCCATCATGACCTGGTATTTTTCATATAGGTACTTTCTTGGATGTTGCTCTAAGTTAAGGTCTATGACCTCCTTGAGGCCTTCTTCAAGTCTTTGTAATTATCTTTAATGTTATTCATCGGTTTGGCCTTTCTGTAATGTTCTTTCTCTTCCTATACCTTGCTCCAAAATTGTTTTGCTTCCTTTTTCATTCGGTTGTTCCTTTGTTCTTTTGCATTCTTTTGCAACCCGTTGGTAAAATTTTCTTTCGTTATTTTAAAAGGCCCTGTTTTGTTAGTATTGCTGAATCTAAACTCTGTATCTTTTAAGTTTCTCTTCTTTCACCCTTAAATTTGGATTTATTTCTTCAAGTTGTATTGTCAGTCTTGTTCGTTGTTGTTTTTCGTCGTTTTTTTTTTTTTTTCATTTTATTGTGTCTTTGTGTATTTTTTCTTCCTCAGAACTTTTGCAAATTTCACAGTTTCTTTATTTATTCTTCTAGCCTCATTTCCCATCTAGGTTTTATTTTTCTGTTTGGGTTCCTTGGGAGGGGGGGTAATGCTAACTTTATCATCGACTAGTTTTGCTCCTGCATAAATTAGATCGTTTGGTTCATCGATGTTGTCTGTTGAGATGTTTTTAATAATTTATTTACTTTTTCGGTTTCTACCTTGACTTTTTTCTGACCTGATTCTTTAGGGATAGTAATCTTCTTTTCAGTCATGATTTTTTATTAACTCTTCATTATTTTTTAAAGTTAAGATTGATGATGAGGTGATGGTTTCCAAAATATTTTAAGTTTCAACTCATTTAGGGGACCCTTCAGTATATTCTTCACAACTTACCTAGTATCTTAAGCACAGCAAACTTGCCTTTCTTTAAATTATTCTACCTTGATCGGCAAGTACTCCATTTTTTCTTTAGTGTCTCTCAGATGAATTGTTATTTTGGTTTTTGTTTAAGTATATGAAACTAAAACTGTCAACTTTTTCCAGGTTGCCGATCGAGTTTCCAACGTTGGCTACCAGCCGATCATTTACTCAGATCTTTTTCTGAGTCACACGTTGATTTGAATTTGGATTTGTCATTTTTCTTGGGTAGTGTCGCGACCTGTTAACAAACGTAAACAGATCGGATTACTTACATCCCTAAAAACAGTACATCCAGCTACGACCGAAAATTATGAAGCTTTATATGACCCTGACCTGCTGTTACAGCTAAGAAAAGGGAATAAATTTCATTTAACATTTACAGAACCCGTCTGTCAAAGGTAACTCTATTAAAATTGAGTGGATTATCTTCTGTCGCCTATTCTAGGCTAAAGAAGAACTGTATTTCCACTCCTATTTTTATAGAAGTACTTTTCGCCTAACCAGCAGAGTGACATACTTTCCCCATTTTATAAACAAGCTCTGGGGTCAAAAATTTCAGAGGTCATTTTACGAAGCTCTCAGAGTGAGGCTCTCAAGGCTGAATCCTACTTCTCGTGGTCGCATTCGCCTTACATCGCATAGATATGCGATAAAGGTCCTTTTAAGGACCACTAGAGGTCTCCTTTTGCGGATTGGAGTATCTCTTACGGTTCTTACGAACACGTCGAAGTAGACGGCCTGGAGGCAAACACGAAGAGGACTTTAAGACCATCCGGTCTTAACCAACTCGGTCGATTCCGCTGTCCGTTTGTTCGCTTGGCTGCGCAGCGCTAAGGCTTAACTATCGGTTCCCTATCTGTGCAGCGCTAAGATACCGCCAATCTTAGCCGCGGCCTCCCAGTCCGTTTGCTCGATAGTGCAGAGCTATGGCACGGGTTAAGCCTTTGCTACCGCCCCCGATACGTCCGCACAGCTAGGGTACGGCAAAGGCTTAGCCTCACTTACCGATTCCCTCGTTCGACTTCGCATGTGCTAAGGCATGGCAAACCTTAGCCACGATTACCCTGTCCGTTTACTTGGTCCGCAGTGTTAAGACACGGTTAAGTCTTAGTCACCACACTCACTCGACTCTACGTGACCAAGCTGCCAATACGACTTTGACCAACACCAGCTACTCGCATCGAACATCTAGCTGCCTCTCTACCACTCCGACCAACATCAGCTACTCGCATCGAACATCTAGCTGCCTCTCTACGACTTCGACCATACCAGCTACCGACATCAACCTGACGACACATCAAGCTGACGACACCAACAACTATCCACGAACTTACATCCATTCTTGTAAACTCGACGAATGAATTGTCGTATTTGTTATACTGTTATCTCGCCTTTGTTTCCTTCATTGTTCTTATGGCTGTCATTACTTGCACGCTTAACTAAAACAATTTGTGGGTCGACGTGCTTATCGGTGCTGCAACAGTAGTATAATGTAACTATACCAGACTCAGGGGTTGATTATTAACTGCGCTCCTGTCACAGATGTTCCCTGGTACTCTTCCGAAGAACAAACTTTAACTTTTTAACGAGTCACAAAAAATATATATAATTCTTATTCTTACGCGTTTAAAATTTTTATGTTCTTAGTAAAAGTTTAAGTATGGCCTTTTCCTAATATGGCTTCATGGGTTAGTTTTACATTCTTATTTTCTGCTACTAAATATTCATATTTATTTACTATCAGGGTTTAATGACGTTCGCTGTCTAACTACGTGATTTTGTGGGTGGGATTTAGATTACCATTAACTAGTTGTTGTTGTTGGCGACCGTAGTCGAGGGCGACCAGAAGGCTCACTTTTCAATAGCTACTACACCGAGGGGTAGCGAAGGCGCTACTCCTTTCGCAGGATTGCTCCACATTATTCTTGATAATTACCTTATAATGCAGAGTGCTAAGTAAGGAGGTATCAAGTACCATTTTTTAAAGACTTTGGTATAAATCGACCTGGGATTGAACCCGGGTTTCCTGGACCATTGGCGAACACTGTACCCACTAGCCCGAAGACATTATTATTATCATTTAGAGTTTTTCACATCAGCATAAGCTGATGGTCTTTCACTAGAGATTGAGTGACAGCAAGTCTCCTCAAATTTCCAGGACACTTCTCAGTATTCTGGCCGTTTTCAATTATGCTGTTGTTTTGGATGGTCTCCACTCGGCCGCCAACGTACAAATCCTCGAGGCCCTTTAATAATCCTTTAGTTACCGTGACAAAAGCACTAATCACAATTGGTATAATTTTCACCTTCATATTCCATTGTTTTTTCAATTCTCTAGCAAAGTCGAGGTACTTATCTCTCTTTTCACATTCTTTCAGTTTTATACTGTGGTCAGCCGGGACAGCAAAGTCGACAATTTTGCAAATTTTCTTCTTTTTTTTTTTTGTTGTTGTTGATTATTATAAGGTCTGGTCTACTGGCCCAGATTAGATGATCCGTTTGTATATCAAAGTCCCATAGAAGTTTGTGTGTGTCATTTTCTAGGACAAGTGCTGGGTTGTGCATATACCATTTGTTGGCATGGTCAAATCTAAATTTCTTGCACATTTCCCAGTGGATCACCTCGCCTACCCAGTCGTGTCTGGCCTTGTACTCCTTCTGTGCCAATTTGCTACATTCGCTTATTATGTGATTGATGGTTTCATCTCTGCCACCGCATAGTCTACATTTTGTTGCATCTTATCTATCCTCGCCTTGATATGATTGGTTCTTATGGCGCTGTTTTGTGCTGCCATTAGGAGAGATTCTGTTTCTCTCTTAAAAGTTCCTTTTCTTAGCCATGTCCAGGTTTTGTCGTGTGAGATGTTGTTTATTAGTAGTTTAAAACGCCCATGGAGTTGTTTTCCTTCCCATTTTTGTTTCCTAGTTTTTGTCATTCTGTTATCTATCGTGTTGTCAGTATTGTTTCTAATGGCCGTAATCAGTCCTGGTTCCTGTTTTTCTATGTAGTCTTCCTGTCGTGTATGGATGTGTCAACGCTGTCTTCGATGCTGGCAAATTCTCTTCCTCCCTCTTTTCCTGGTACATATAGTCTGTCAACATCCTCTCTGGGATGTAATGCCTTGTGCATGGTCATTAGTTTTCTAGTTCTCTGATCCATTTGTCTAAGTTCATCTCTGGTCCACTTGAGAAAGGGTCCCGAGTATCTCACAAGGGATACAGCCCAAGTATTTATTCCTTTGATAAGGTTTCTGCTAGAGAGCTTTGTCTCGAGTATTTTTCTAGTCCTCCTGAGATATTCTTTTTGTATTTTGTTTTTCATTTCCACTTGTTTGATGGTGTCAGCCTCCAAGATTCCTAAATATTTGTAGGTCTCGTTTTCTGTGAGCGTTCTGATCTTGTCTTGATTTGGTAGTTCTATTCCGTCAGTTAGATGAGTAATTCGAATGTGAATTTCTGCTTTGGGGCCTTCCTCGAGTCCTTCTAGTTCTATTGTCATATCGTTTATCCCTTTTCGTTATGCTTTTTTCCGTTGCTATATTTTCGTCCAAAATTGTTCGGTTTTTATTATTATTATTATTATTATTATTATATTCTTTGCAAGTTTTCCCACGTGTTTTAGTTGGCGGTCTTTCACTGGAGTCTGAGTGACAACAGATCTCCTCAGGTCTCTTGGACTCTTCTGAGTATTCAAACCGATCTTAACAATGCTGTGGCCTGGATGGTCTCTATTATTCTTCCCATTTCGGGTTCCTCTAGTCTTTTTTCCAAACCTTTGGGAACCGCTCCAAGTACACTAATGTCAATTATTATCACCGTCACCCTCAAGTTCCCTAGTTATTTTAGTTCTCTGGTAAGATCTTTTCGCTTCTTTTAAAGTTTTCACTCTGTGGTCCACATAAAAGAAAAATCTGCTAGACAGCAAGTTCATTTTTTCCTTGTTAATTAGTACTAGTTCTTGCTTTCTGGTCGATTATATCTGAAAATCCCAGAAAATTTTATGCATATCATTTTGGATCACAGATTCTGGTTTACGTATATACCATTTGTAAATATGGTCAAAGTTTAATCTTTTATCATTCAATGTTTTCGGACTATTGTGTTCATTTTTATTGTTATATTCGCAAAGTTTCGGTTGATGTGTCCTCCAGGCCCCTTCGGCTCTTTCTTGTCGAACTCGGGAGCATACATGGAACTTCGAACCACGTCTTTTATTTAGTCCACGGGGGTCGCTTGCTCTGAGTCCGTTGACCATAACCGGATGCAGGTGTTAATTATTCCTATACTGTTACTTGCCTGCAGTCCGAATTGAACCTGAAGAAGGCCGGAGGACACATCGGTCGAAACGTGAATATAACTAAAGATGAAGACAATAGTCCGAAAACCCTGAATGATAAAAATCATCAAGCTTCATCTCAGGAATTCAGGCAACTAAAGTTTAATCTCTTGCACTATTCCCAGTCGATCCCTTTTCTCCCCAATCAAGCCTAGCCTTTTTTTCTCTGTGCGTTAGTTTGCTGTATTCGTTTATCATATGATTCCTGAGTCCACATTATTATTATTATTATTATTATAATTATTAGAAATAATTCTTTAAATAATTCTTTAAATCGTGAATTATTATTATAGAAATAATTCTTTAAATCATGAATTATTTGGATTAAGAATCGTTACTAAAAAATATAATTGTTAATAGACTATTGTTATCATTTGCTACTTAAAGCCTTATAATTGCTTGAAAAAAACACTGACTTCGGCATTGAATAACCCAACAAGGGTTGATATCCCATAAAATCAACCAATAAAATTTAACACCAGTAAGTACGACGATTTATTGTCAAAATTTCTACCTTCTTTTTCGTTTTACAGGAAGCCAGATGTGCCTATGCTATCATTATCATGGCTGTCTACTGGATCACTGAAGCACTTCCGGTTCCGGTCACTTCATTATTACCAGTAATACTCTTTCCAATGCTGCAAGTTGTCCCAGCAAAGCAGATTTCCAAATTCTACGTAAACGTGAGTATGTTACAAAAGTACCTTAGCTGAATACTCTGTGTTCCCTACCATTTACTCATAGCTTGGAAGCGGGGGAAAGAGATGGAAGATAAGTACAACAAGCTTGATCCAGGATTTGAATTCAAGTCGCAGAGTTTATATTCTCTTCAAACAAACATATATATATATATATGTGTGTGTGTGTGTTTGTGTCTGTATATACCCTGAAAATAATTTTCTTCACTGTTCTCACAGAACATACGAGTCAAGTTATAACTAGATATTTGCAAACACTCCAAAAGAGACATGAAATATATTTATTGTTCTTTTAGGATACCATCATGTTGTTCATTGGAGGATTGCTAGTAGCAATTGCCATCGAAACGTGGCATCTTCATAAAAGAATTGCTCTTCGTCTTTTAATGTTGTTTGGAGCGGAACCAAGATGGTAAGAATAAGTTTGCTTATACTCTGTATTTACACAATACTTTTTAACATCTCCACATTTCTCCAATTCCCATTATATATATATATATATATATATATATATATATATATATATATATATATATATATATATATATTGTTACGTTCTTCTCTCGTGTCCGGACGACATTCGCGATATTTTGATATTCCTTGTCCCGGACACTCTTGGTATTTCTTGTCCTAAACACGTCGGCGAAGAAGCACATAAACGAACAAAATTTTATAATTCGTCCTATTTACCTGAGTTGGCACTAAAGGGATATCTCACGGGTAATAATAATAACTGGAAACCCTTATACACACAGTTAGAATTTACAGTCAGGACATAGGGATGGAATTTGGCATTGAAAAATGCGCTCTGCTCGTTATGAAAAGTGGCAAGCGATATCTAACTGACAGAATAGAATTACCAAATCAAGACAAGATCGGAACTCTCGCAAAAAACGAGACCTACAAATATTTAGGAATCTTGGAGGCTGACACCATCAAACAAGTGGAAATGAAAAACTAAATACAAAAAGAATATCTCAGGAGGACTAGAAAAATACTCGAGACAAAGCTCTCAAGCAGAAGCCTTATCAAAGGAATAAATACTTGGGCTGTATCCCTCGTTAGATACTCGGGACCCTTTCTCAAGTGGACCAGAGATGAACTTAGACAAATGGACCAAAGAACTAGAAAACTAATGGCCATGCACAAGGCATTACATCCCAGAGAGGATGTTGACAGACTATATGTACCAAGAAAAGAGGGAGGAAGAGAATTTGCCCGCATCGATGACAGCGTTGACACATCCATACACGACAGGAAGACTACATAGAAAAACAGGAACCAGGACTGATTACGTCCATTAGAAACAATACTGACAACACGATAGATAACAGAATGACAAAAACTAGGAAACAAAAATGGGAAGGAAAACAACTCCATGGGCGTTTTAAACTACTAATAAACAACATCCCACACAACAAAACCTGGACACGGCTAAGAAAAGGAAACTTTAAGAGAGAAACAGAATATCTCCTAATGGCAGCACAAAACAGCGCTATAAAAACCAATCATATCAAAGCGAGGATAAATAAGATGCAACAAAATAGCAAATGTAGTCTATGCAGTGGCAGAGATGAAACCATCAATCACATAATAAGCGAATGTAGCAAATTGGCACAGAAGGAGTACTAGGCCAGACACGACTAGGTGGGCAAGGTGATCCACTGGGAAAGGAGCAAGAAATTTAAATTTGACCATGCCAACAAATGGTATATGCACAACCCAGCACCTGTCCTAGAAAAGGACAAACACAAGCTCCTATAGGACTTTAACATACAACGGATCACCTTATCTTAGCCGGAAGACCAGACCTTATAATAATCAGCAACAACAAAAAAAAAAAAAGAAAACCTGCAAAATTGTCAACTTTGCTGTCCCGGCTGACCACAGTATAAAACTGAAAGAATGTGAAAAGAGAGATAAGTACCTCGACTTTGCTAGAGAATGGAAAAAACAATGGAACATGAAGGTGACAATTATACTAATTGTGATTAGTGCTTTTGTCACGTTAACTAAATGATTATTAAAGGGCCTGGAGGATTTGTAAGTTGGCGGCCGAATGGAGACCATCAAAACAACAGCATGGTTGAAAACGGCTAGAATACTGAGAAGAGTCCTGGAGACTTGCTGTCACACAATCTCTAGTGAAAGACCATCAGCTTACGCTGGTGTGAAAAAATCCAAAGGAGGTATCGACCACAGATTGAAGAATTATTGCACGGAAACAATATATCAGGAAAATAAAAATTAAACACAACGGTGATAAAGTACATTTATTCCTTTAGCATTCAACTAACAAAATAATATAAACATATAATAAAATGCAAGAGAGATACGGATAGGGCTTATCTGAGGAGTGATAGTTAACGTGATGGTTCGATATAGGCATGATAGAAAACTATGTTCTGTCAGGCTTCTTCTCTGTTGTCCATTTTCTCGCACGTGGTCAAGCCTTTTCTTCCCAACTGCTCACGCCGCGTGTTTCTTTTCAACTGTTCACTCCACGTTTCTCTTTCCAACTGTCCAGTTTCTAACTATCCCGTCATCTTTCTAATTCGCGCCGGCTAGACAAAGAGGGGTCTCGTTCTTTTTACTCCAGTGGTTTCCAGTCAGCAACCTCCCACTACTCCTCTTCTTGTAAGTCTGCTGGTTGCTGCTATTTGTATACGTCACAAGTATACTGTACGTCACAATATATATATATATATATATAGTGGTGGGTAATTGTAACAAAATAAAAACAGTGTATCATAACGAGATATTTTTATCAAAACAATACATTTGAAATACTGTTAGAAAATAGAGTTGATTCTGCCACTGAATGATATTTTTTTTATCCTGCATTCGCACCGAACCTCATTTTTTTAATCATTTGAATTCTTGATATGACAGAGATACTTAGGCAATGATAATTAGAATTATTTGCTTCTATTTAAGTAAAAGTATCAATATTATCATGAATCGTTGTTACAACGAGTAACTTATAGAGAAACAGGTTGTCTAGCAAACATTTATCTTGAGGTGAAAGTGAGCCTGATCTTGAGCCAGATTAATCTAAGATTAGTAAACAATCTTTATGTCCTGTCTCGTAACTGAAATAGTAATCATTTACTAAATGTAGTTTGGCACAAAGTTCGAAGAATTAGTCTCTTCCCCAGTGAAAATCGAACTCACTAACAATGGTCAACTTGCTTAGCTCTCTGTTACGCAACACGATGGGCTCTATACAATATGAGTATCATTTACAAAGCTTATCTTATTTTGGCACAATTGCAGAAGTATGAGATACTCAGTGAGAATGATTCTTAAATCCTTTAAAAAGTTTCAAAGTTTTAAAAGTTTCAAGTTTAAGGAGTTTATTTTTGTTGTTATTGTTGTTTAATGCGTAGTTGCTTTCAAAACATTTTTGAAAGACACGAAACCAATAAAAATGAAAATAGAATTATTTTTCTCTTAAATTTTCTCTTTCAAAGAACATTGTTATTTATTCAGAAGCATTTATAAAGATCGCATCAATCGATTTTCTAACGCAGATTTTCAAGACCAGTTGACAGCTAGTAAAGTTGACGACCGTAGTCGAGGGCGAGCAAATGGCTCCCTTTTCAATAGAGGTATAGTGGAGGGCGTTACTCCTTTCCCTGGGTTGCTCTACTTAACCCTTGATACATACCTTATATTGCTGGGTGTTAAGCAAGGAGGTATCAAGTACCATTTTTAAAGTCTTTGGTATGACGCGACCTGGAATTGAACCCAGGTCTCCCAGACCATTGGCGAACACTCTACCCACTGAGCCAATGAGCCGGTAGACAGTTAATCACTAGTAAAACGATCCAATTCCATAATGTTCCTAGTTACATTTGGTCGTTGGGAACCTCGAGTTGTGCAATACTTAGCGAAATGTACTAGTAGAGCGTTGTTAGTCGATTCTCATAGATGTATTTCATATAACAGGCCTTGTTCTAAACTAAGCTTAGCAAATGACTACCTATATTTGGCCAAGTGGTATATTTAGCTTAGGAGTTATTTAAGTAGCTAAGCTTAGTTGTGACACAAAGCTGGAATAGTGGACACCTTGTGAGAGTCGAACTTACTAATAACAGTCTACTATTCTAGCTAGATAACTATTACACTACGTGAGGTACCCATGTTTTGAAAAGTAAAACTCAAAATACAAGTGCGATAGCCTTTAAAACATTCTTGACGCTTTTGTGCCAAATCTGACCTGGTGGGTGGTTGGATGAATTTAAAACACTGTTGATGATTTCTTATCGAGGTTTTTAAATTTTGAATGATTCTTAAATCCTTTAAAAAGTTTCAAAGTTTAAAAAGTTTCAAGTTCAAGGAGTTTATTTTTGTTGTTATTGTTGTTTAATGCGTAGTTGCTTTCAAAACATTTTTGAAAGACACGAAACCAATAAAAATGAAAATAGAAATATTTTTCTCTTAAATTTTCTCTTTCAAAGAACATTGTTATTTATTCAGAAGCATTTACAAAGATCGCATCAATATTTAGTAAGAGTCAATCAATGTCTAATTAAAAGAGAGGACGGTTTACAAGAAAACAAAACTTATCTTAAATTCTATAACATTGATTGTATGAACGCCGTTTATTTTTTTAAATCGTCCTGTCAGAGAATACGCTGATTATATTTCCTGTTGAGGGATAAGACCAACCACCAAAAAAGAAAGGTGTCCTACATATGACACTAAACTGCATCTGGAGGAAGGCTCTTGTTAAGAAGCCCCCGAGAGTTTAGAGTGCCTCTTCATTGCCATTACTCCCAGGTCCTCATCGATTCAAGTGAGTAGTATCTGTTAGTATTCCATCTGTAAGTTAAACAGGTCTGTTAGAAAAGTATTTGTAATTGATAAGAATACCTGAGAGCCGTGTGCAAAAAACTCATCATCATCAAGTCGTGCTGATAGCACTGAGCTAGCTCTCTCTCTCTCTCTCTCTCTCTCTCTCTCTCTCTCTCTCTCTCTCTCTCTCTCTCTCTTTTCACTTGTTCCTATCACCCATCGCTCCTTGTTGTTTCTGGCCCTGTCAGCGCTAGGTCTGAAGAATACACCGAAAGCATCTCTGCAAAGGGGTAAGACTCCTCCAACGAGTGTCCGGATAATGACATTAAACAATCTGAGGGTGAGGCTCCAGTAATGCTGGAGCTTTGGGGAATGCGAAATACCTCTTTATTGCCATCGCTCCCAGGTCCACTCTAGCCCGAAGTGGTAGCACCTGATAGGGTCCTATCTATGGGTCAAATAAAACTGTGTACTTATTCGAAACTGAATTCTTTGAAATAGAACTGTTTTTAACATTGAAACTGCGGACTTATGCTAAACTGAATTGTTTGAAATAGAACTATTTATATGCATAAAAATGGATTTGGCATTAAATAATCTACAATGGTCGATATGCCATAAAACTAAACCAAACCAAGCCTTGCAGTTTCCCTTCATTGTTTCGTTTTTGTTTCTTGTTTTTTTTTAGGTGTTTTGTTTTGTTTTTGATTGTTTTGTTTTGTTTTGTTTATTTTTTCTACTTTTTTATAAATTAAAATCCTATTAGATTTTATTTGTTTGACCCCTGAAAAAGGTTATTGCTGGGTCTGATGATGAACACTTGGTTTCTGTCGATGTGGATCAGCAACACGGCCACAACTGCCATGATGATGCCAATTGCCGAAGCGGTTCTTCAGCAACTCAAACATACAAAAAATAGCGAAGTTGGTGAGTCAGTCATTACATTCTATTCAACTCACAAAATACTTTATATTTGATAAGTAAAAATAACTGAAAAAAGATATATATATATATATATATATATATATATATATATATATATATATAACATCTACCAACTGATGAGTATGGAAACACGAAGTTACCATAGAGAGAGAGAGAGAGAGAGAGAGAGAGAGAACTCTAATTATAATATCGCTTTTAATACCAGCTCTACCGTTTTCGTATGTAGCACTTTTCAAAACTATATATATATATATATATATATACGATTCCGGTTAATAGGAACGCTTACATTTTTGCCTCAATATCCGGCTGGTCCAATTAATCAAAGAAAATAGTTTTCTATGAAAAGATAATTTTAGAAAACTCGTTTGATAGCAAGTGTTAAAAAGAGGTAAATCAAGTTCGATAACCCAAGCGGTTGTTTTGTGTAACTCTCCTTTTTGTAAAATTAAATTAATCTACTATTCTCCTTTTCAAGAAGCACGCATGTTTTATTTTCCTTCGTCTAATTTCGCTCTACATATCCTTATCTTAAGACATGGCAACTTCAACAGGTTATGGGCCCAGCAGAAGAGATAATGGAAGTCGGTGGAGCAGGTTATTATTTGACGGAGATGAAACCAAATATGAAATTTGGGAAACTAAGTTCTTAGCATACCTCCACACATTAAGTTTAAAGGACGCCATTTTAGGTTTAGCGGAGACGAAACAGATACGGAAAGGAATGAGGAAGCATATAATGAATTGATACAATTCCTGGATGACAAAAGCCTGTCCCTTATCATGAGAGAAGCCTCGGACAATGGAAGAGAAGCTCTGAGGATATTGCGTGACCATTGTGCAGGTAAGGGAAAACCAAGAATTATTTCTTTATATACTGAATCAACGTCACTGAGAAAGAAACAGAAGGAAGGTGTTACCGACTATATTATTAGAATAGAAGCAACTGTAACGACACTAAGAAATGCCGGAGACACATTAAACGATGGTTTAATAATCGCCATGGTTCTAAAAGGACTACTTAGAACATTTAATGCTTTTTCGATATATGTGACTCATAGCAGTAAGGAGCTAACGTTTTCCGAATTCTAAACACAACTTCAAAGTTTCGAGGATACGGATAAATATCGTCAAAACTCAAATTATGAAAATGTTATAAAATTAACAAATTTAATTTTCAAAAATGAGTAACGAAGTTTCGTGTCTTAAATGTAATGGAAAAGAGCATGTAGTAAAAATATGTCCAAACAATTTCAAGAAAAATAAAAAGTAGTTTAACTACAGCAAAAAACAGACACATGTGACGGAGTCATGTCGCTATAAAAAGCGAGAAACCATGAAAGCCGCAGCAGAAGAGAAAGATAGTTTATTTGTTTTTAAAATAAATGACCGACCACAGAGAACCGTTGAAAGCAAGAGAATTATGGTTGATACGGTGGCTACCTCACACATTATAAAGGATATTGAGAGATTCAAAAATTTTGATGACTCATTCCAACCTGATAGCCATTTTATAGAACTGGCTGACGATACTAAGACGAATCGGGTCGCTTTAAGACGAGGTGACGCTGAGATATGCCTGGTGAACACAAATGGAAATATGGAGTCAGTCACCTTAAAAGGGGCATTATTTATACCCTCCTACCCACAGGATATATTTTCTGTCAAGTCTGTCACGGCAAACGGGGCGGTTATAACATTTAAGAAAAACAAGAATGAGATGATTCATAAAAATGGAATAAAATTTAATATATTCATCCACAACAGGCTATATCATATAATGTCTACAACGAACAAATCGAAAGAGAGTTGCCAGGGTTACTACTATATAAATACTTGGCATAGGATACTTGGTCATTGCAACTATGATGACATTAGAAAATTGTCAACTGTGGTTAAAGGAATGAAAATTAAAGAAAAAATAGGTACTCTAAACAAGATCTGTGAAATCTGTATCCAGGGAAAATTTTCTCAGAGCAGAAATAGACAACCTGACAGACGTGCAGCATCTACCTTTGAATTAATACACACTGACTTAGCTGGCCCAATAGAACCAGCAGACATAAACGGGCATAGATATACAATCACATTTACTGATGGTTTTTCTGGTGCAATATTTATGTTTTTTTTTTAAACAAAGAAAGACACTGTATCTGCCACAAAGAAATTTATCGCCGATACTGCCCCCCATGGAAGGATAAAATCCCTAAGATCTGATAACGGATCAGAATTTAAGTCGAATGATTTTCAGAGATTACTCTTTGATAATAGTATTCGACACGAAACCTCTGCACCTTATTCACCACACCAAAATGGGACCGCAGAAAGAAATTGGCGAACCCTATTTGAAATGGCTAGATGCATGGTCATTGAAAACAACTTGCCTAAAAGTTTATGGACCTACGCTGTAATGACAGCTGCAGTAATCAGAAACAGATGTTTTAACAACCGTCTAAAACAAACTCCTCACTATATGATAACAGGAAGGACGCCTGATGTATCAAAGATGAATATCTTCGGGCCAACATGTTATGCATACAAAAACTTAAAGAAGAAGCTACATCCGAACTGTGAAAAGGGGATTTCGTTGGGTATGACAGAAACAGTCCTGCATATTAAGTTTTTTTTTTATCCTGAGGATAACAGAGTTCTCAAACATAGGCTAATAGAATTTATTAGCAATGTGACAAATCAGCAGACTCAGACCTATCCAAGTGATGATGATTACTTCCCCTAAAAGAAGTATGTACAAAACAACACATCAGCTACAACCTCAGACCCACAAATTAAGACAACAGAAACACAGGATAATGCACAGACCGAGGAAGATAGTAAGCTTCGACATTACCCCAGAAGGGAAAGAAAACCTCCTGAATCCCTAAATGACTACATTACAAATTCTGAGGATGATAGTGATCATGCATTGATTGCCTTTGACTACTGTTATAAAGCCACATGCAATATACCAAGAACCTATTGAGAAGCAATAGACTCCTCGGATGCACACTGCTGGGTTGAGGCGATGCATGAAGAACGGGAATCCCTAAAGGAAAATAATATTTTTGAATTGACAAATTTACCTGAAGGCAAAAAGATAGTAGGTAGTAAATGGGTCTACACCACTAAGGAAAACCCAGATGGATCCAAAAGATATAAAGCGAGATTCGTTGCTCGAGGATTCAGCCAGAAAAAACATCACCTCAATACGCATCTTGATGCAAATGATGGTGCAATATAATCTGATTGTCCACCAGATGGATGTAAAAACGGCGTATTTGCATGCACCAATTGACTATGGAATTTTTGTGGAGCAGCCTGAAGGATTTTAAACAAATAAATTAGTCTATAGGCTAAACAAATCTCTATATGGGCTGAAACAATCAGGCAGAAACTGGAACAAATTGTTACATGAATGCCTCATCCGGAATGATTTTATACAAAATCCAGCAGACCACTGTGTCTATATGAAACAAAATGAGAGATTATTAATCGTATCCCGGGTTGACGATTTAATCATCGCAGCTGACAAAGTTATCTCCCTTAGTAATGTCAAGAAAATGTTGATGTCAGAATTTAAAATGAAAGATCTAGGAAAACTCAACCATTTCATTGGGATAGACTTTCACACAACACAAGAGAGTTTATACCTAATTCAGCTATTAAATGGAATGGGCCCTCAACAGAGATATGAACCTGCAAAAATACTTGGAGATAACCAAGGTGCAACCGCTCTATCTAAGGTCCCTGTAAATAGACAGAAGTGTAAACATATCGATATAAAACATCATTTCATCAGAGATGAAAATAGAGGTTATCTATTGTCCAACCACAGATATGATTGCGGACATAATGACAAAACCCATGACAAAATTAAAGCTAGAGAGATTCAAAAGACTTTTATTTGGACTTTAAACTCTTTCTGGATTGTGCTCTCATATGTATGGAAATAATTAAAAGTATTAATATGAGAGCATACGGGGGTGTTAAAAAGAGGTAAATCAAGTTCGATAACCCAAGCGGTTGTTTTGTGTAACTCTCCTTTCTGTAAAATTAAATTAATCTTCTATTCTCCTTTTCAAGAAGCATACGAGTTTTATTTTCCTTCGTCTAATTTCGCTCTACATATCCTTATTTTAAGACATGGCAACTTCAACAGCAAGCGAGGTAACTTGGCTCACCAGAATATCACTTGGCATTTGTTTCACATTTAACTTGAGTCACCAAATAAAACTATTTGATAGTTATTCTAAGTAAAATATATGCTTTTAGTAATTCTTAAAAAAACGAATAATTTGGTATCACTGCTGACTCGTTGAAATAAACGGTGCGTTGTTTATTATAAATCAAATAAATCAGCGATAATTACATGTTTGAATCGATTCTTACAAAATGGTCCTATTACGCGGAATCATTTTGCTCGCCACGGGAGTAAAATACACAAGTTTAAATGTTATTAAATGAATGGGAACATTTTATAGTTTTAGACTTATTTTTAGTAACTTATTTTTGGTAACTATACGACAACTGTTAGAAACAAGATTGATACTCTTCGGCAGACACCTGAAAGACATACTCTAAATGAGGGATACAAAAACAGTGTTACGACCCACCTACAAGCAGATGCTGAATGCATACCAACTAAACCAAGAGCCAAATATTAAGTTCCCTGGGAGTCAAAAGCAGATAGGGAAAAACGAGATAACATTTTTAAAAAGTGTCTTTACTTAATAAAAGAACCCAATAAACACCAATGGGCAGAAACTTAAAGCTCAGAAAGAACAAAAACATACCGAAAAGAACAATTAGAATACATCCAAGGTCAAATCAATAAAATCATGAATTTTGTTGAAGATATACAATCTTAATTAGTATAGCAAACAATAAATGATGTTAGCAGAAGGAAAATACCTTAGGATCAAAACTAAAAGTTGCCCGCCAAAAAGAAAGACTTAAGAAAGTGAAAAGAATATTTCAAGAATCTGCTTGGAAATCCTATTGAAATAACGAGTAAAATTACTAAAGAAATTATTAATGATCAACTAGACGCAAACTTGGACACTTTACGAGGGTATGAACTTGACGCGGGTCTGAAAACAATTGAAAGCAGAAACAGCTCCAAGTCTCGATGAAATTCCTCCTGAAGTATGGAAGATATCGTAAACCGCCTCATTGGTCTAGTGGGTAGAGCGTTCGCCACTGGTCCGGGAGACCGAGGTTTAATTCCAGGTTGAGTCATACTAAAGACTAAAAAAATGATACTTGAAACCTCCTTGCTTTACACTCAGCATTATAAGGTACGTATCAAGGGTAAAATGGAGTAATCCAGAGAAAGGAGTAGCGCCCTCCCCTACACCTTGGTGTAGTAGCTACTGAAAAGGGAGCAGTCGGGTCGCCTTCGACTACAGTCGCCAACTTTACTTACATTTTACTTACTTAGGAAAAATCAGGACGGTTTTCGGTGACATCTGAAATTAGTGGACCATTTCTTGTATCGAGGTAGCAATATCTCATCTACTGAAACCGATATCAAAATTGGTATAGGAAAGGAATAGACATATGGGAAATCCAATCTCTCCGATAAAATAAAACAACAGACTTGTTGGGCATTGCTAGAAAAGCAGGAACGAACTCATGACGTTCTCCTGTAGATTCCAACACATGGAATCACCAGTGTTGACCGACCAACGAAGATTTAAATTCATTCTTCTGCACGGATACTGGATGCAGTCGAGAAAAACTGCCTAGACCGATAGCCGGTAGATACGGGGGAATAGAGAAAGAACAAGTCAGGGGAATCCGTGCTATCAGCACGACTTGATGATGATGATAAGTTTTTAAGACTAGATACATAAACATTAGGGATAAGGTGGTGCCCGTGGTGTAATGGTTACAGTCGTAGGAAATGGATACGGCGATACAAGTTCAAATCCTGGTCGAGGTTGAGTGCATTTCACATAGCATTGGTACCCTTGGGAAAAGTATGAATCCAATTATTCCGCCTCTAGCTATGAATAAATATTAGAGCAGACTGTGTTCTTTAGCTTCGGTTAGGCAACCAGCCTAGGAGAAGGAAAACTCTGTTAAACTCCTTGTGTCACATCCTGCCCGTGTGGGGTGGAGGTTGATAAATACATATAAACATCTATGTTAAGAAGCGATGAAAAGTGTTAAAAAAACATCTTCATGTTTATTGAGCCTGAATTAATACCCCACAAAACCAAACGAGGGAAATTAGAGTAGGAAAATTGTGTTTTGCACGGTGGAAAGAAACTGCTTGTTTTGCAAATTAGCGTTCGAAATCCTGGTTTTTGGTTTGGGGTCGAACCACTGGCACCAGTGAAAGAGACACTGCTATCTTAACCAGAAGAGGGGCTTCAACTCGGTTTGTATTTGACAACCTGATGGAAAGATCCTTTCAGACTGAAAAATACAAGTCCACAGCAAGATGGAAAAAACTGATGACCTATATTAAAATACATGCCACCCTGTCGACTGAGGGTTAAGACCACCTGCTTCAAAAAAGGATGTCCTGGGTATTACACTAAACTACATTCGATGGTGAGGCTCCACTTCTGGGCATTGAGAAATATGGAATCATACCCTTCATTACCATTACTCGCATTACTTGTAACACCTATTTGGGTTCCATTTATGGTTCAAATATATCTGTTTGAAAATTATTAATATCGTGTAGGAATACTTGATACCATATAACCATGCAAATTATTTATATTTAGAATAGTTACTTGAAGCTATAATTATTTACTAAGGAATATTATCATGAGTTATTTGAAACTTAATTTTGAATAAATTATTAGTATTAGATAGGAATACTTGAAACCATACAACTGTGTAAACAAATTATTATAGACAAATAAATTCAATTTTAAGAGATGCAATGGAACACAGAAAATAATGATTGTGATCAAACATTTAAAAATTAAACTAATTTCGACATTAAATAACCCATTAGGAGTTGATATACCTTTAAATAAGTCATCCTAAACCTAAACCTAAAGTACATGGGAAAATCGACGAATCCGTTTGGATTAAAACAAAGGCTATCCCTAGAACTGGTCTATCATGCATGTGAGTGAAGTGGTTGACTGGAAGCGAATCACAGAAATACTTGACTTAATGTGCTTATTTTGAAAAGAAATTTTAATCCTGAAAGTTTTGAAAATTGCATAGCTTTTAGACCTAACGAAAAAATAACAAAGTTATTACCCCTAAGGGATAGAAAGACAGCTGGTTCCCATGGACAGTGCATTGTGGGATTATAGGGACCGGAAGAACGGATATACGTGAGTGACAATAGAGACAGACTTGAAAATCAGCCATGACACATGGACGTACATTTGACGGGAGCACACAAAGTTATTACAACTTCTTTTCCAGGTCAATAGATGCATGTCTTTGCCTGTGGTTAAATAAACCTAATTTCTTTTTTATTGTACACCACGAGTTCGTCTCTTTTTAGTTTTGTTTAAATATTTTCTTTGTTCGTAAAAACGTAACTCTTTCCTTCTTTATAGTTGTCTCTTTTTAGATTTACGCAAGGTTGTCTTAATTTTATTATAGATGACATTGAAATAATAATACATTCATTTATTTTATTTATTTTCTTTGATATTGCAATTTTGTGTTAGTATTTTACCGAAGTTCTTTAAAATATACCACGAATGTATTTAGTAAGCATACAATAGAAAACAAAAAAAATTAGTTTGAATTTATGAAAAATTAGCAGAAGAGTCTGATGTTGCCTAGAACAAAAGAATAAATTCAATAAATAAATCGATTTACTTAGATGATTAATCTTATGAACATAAAAGCTGTATCAGCACATATTCCATTCTCTCTTTTCGTGTAAAAGGAAATGACATAATTTGGGGATACCAGTTTCTAAGTCTGGTCTATCTAAGTCTGTTTGACATGCCACTTCATCCAACAAATATATAAATTTTGAGCAATTATGTCTATATGAGTGAATAAGTTATATTTTTGTACATCAAATATGATTTATATGATTGGATCAGTGATATTTTTGAACACCAAATATGTTTGTATGATTGAATCAGTGATATTTTTTACATCAAATATGATTTACATGACTGAATCAGTGATATCTTTTAACATCAAATTTCAGTTGGAGAATTTTAAGAAATGATTATGATTCAATAAAAGGTAAATAATGTATATGAAAATTAAGGCTATAAAAATGATTTTTTGAAAATAATAAGAATAAAACTTTTGAATATTATCAGAAATGAATTACAAACCTCTTGATATTGAGACAAATTTTACAAAGGGACATATATCCAATAATTTGCTATTTAGCAACAATCATCATATATTTATGAGAAAGCAGAAAAATGTACTTGTATAAGTCAATCAGAAAATAATTTAAACTTTTACAATAATACCATCCACAAAAACAAATATTATCTTGTAAAACAAAAGAACAAAGAGACTCAGAAAAAATTCTATTGGATGAAGTTTTATACTAAACATTTGATTACTTACCAAACCGAGAAACTAGTATCCCCAAAGATATTAGAATGACTTTTTTTGCACGAAAATAGAAGTTGAAATATTTACTTTTTGTCAAGACTATGGAGATTATTTTTAAAGAAATACTTAGTGTTGATTGAAAAATTCAACTGGATACCATTGTTCAATAGATTTTTTTTTTCTGTTTTATTATGATGTCTAATTTTGTCAAGAAATTATTTATTTTGTAGAAGCAATTTGACAAATATCTTCGTTAGTTTCCAAAATGTATCACTTCAATACGAAAATAGAGCATGGAATTTTCAAGAATTGGTTTGAGTCTTTTAACACGAGTAAAGGCTTTGAAGTAGTTTTACAATTTTTAGCATGGTAAGTATTGTCTTCATATTCAATGAATTAAGGGCAAATTATGTATATGAAAGTTAAGACTAAATATGATTTTAAAAACATCGTAGAAAAAAACTACCAAATATTATCAGAATTATCGTTTTTATTGGCTTCATTCTTCTTTTTTCTTCTTTCTTCTGATTTATTCAAGAACATCTTATCTGCAAAGAAACTGTGATCAATAGTGTTTATTTAACATCAGTATAGATTGAACTGACCAAGATGTCACTTAAATTTGGAGAATTAAAATCGTATATTTGAATATCTGTTTATAAATGAAATCTAAACTCATCTTTGCTTAATGGGTAAGGGATATGCTGTCATAGCAACAATTTAACCAATAAAATTTATGAATGGTGTACAAAAGTGAGAAAAAGTAAAGGAAAAAAGTTTCGAATTTTAAGTCATTCTATTTGCTATGATAATGTCAATGAGATAATGTGTAGAAAAAGAATATTTTTTGCATTATAGAAATGTGGTTGGACTGTCGAATTTGCTTCTTATTTCCCAAATAAGGAGCAACCATCAGGTATAACGAATTTTCGGCTTTAACGACTTCACTTTTCCCTAATTTGTTCGTTATAGCGAGAATTTACTGTCCAAATTATAATTAGTGTAAAGTCGTTTATTAAACTATTTGCAGAAGGGAACGACAATAGAGCTGTTGAAATGGACGGTATGGGAGAGAAATCTTTACAACCTAATAGCCAAGTTACAGATAAACAAGGTGTTGATTATCAACCATCGGAGAAAGAAAGCAGGTAAATTATTCTGATTTATTACGTTTTGTTATCTGGTCATGTTTTCTTTGTCAATGTGTTTTTCATTATTAACAAGCAGATTCGTAACTAGTGGGACGACAACTCTTTCTCAGATATAAAAATCGGCAGGACTTGTTACAGAAATACTCTAAGCAACCTCATCATCGTCAAGTCCAATTTTAATCATTCGTCTTATCACTGAATCATGTTATGAACATATTACTAAAATTCATTTTACACATGCGCACGCGCGCACATACTTACATACACACACACATGTGTGCGTGTGTGTATGTAAGTATGAGCTTTGTAACACTCAGTTTCATGCCAATTTAAAAACTTGTTATAAATTCCCATCCTTTACTATATTTGGAGATACGGCTCACACTAGTATTTACTTGGGATCTTTCTCACACTCTGTATTACTGTGCCTCTCGCTCTAAAAGGTGCCTGTCTCTCAGTGCTTACGCACTCTTTTGGTAATCATTAAAAAACACAGATCTCTCTCTCTCTCTCTCTCTCTCTCTCTCTCTGTATATATATATATATATATATGTGTGTGTGTGTGTGTGTGTGTGTGTGTGTGTGTGTGTGTGTGTGTGTGTGTGTGTGTACGGTTAAAACTTAACGCTAAAATTGTTTTAATAAAATCAGGGTAAAAACTCACGACTCTGATTTTCATATTGGCGATCCACAGGTGAGCTAGTATTCCACACACACACACACACACACACACACACACACACACATATATATATATATATATATATATATATATATATATATATGCATTTAGACCAACTCTAAGAAGGAATTAATTTAATCTCTGTAGCTGTTTGGCCAAAAAAAAAAAAAAATCAATGGATAAAATTCAATATCTATTTAAAATATTTATTGATTTTTCGGGGTTTCTTGGGTATCTGAGGATCTCCAAACGAACCCGTCGCCACCTTTCGTGTGCCGCTCTCGGTGTAAAAAAGATTGTAACCACCACTAAATAAACGATTAAAAAACAAATGAAACATCCTTTAAAAACGAATAATTATCTTAGACTTTAATAACTGCTGTTTTACGTCTTTGACTTTTAATAATCACTGTCTTACAACCCCTATGTAATATATGTAAAAGTACTGATAGTATATACAATGGAAAACCTGTTTGCTGCCATTTAACACAGGTAAAGTAACTAGTCTATTTTCGTTTCTTATAATCAGTTTTCGTTCCCTAAAGTTGAATCGTCGATCTCTATTATGTTTATCGACCCTCTTCTAGCACTCAGGCATTTATCAATAGTTCTATCAAGCTCCCAAGGATCATTGACGTCGACCACTTTAGTGTTTTTTTATCTAAAAGAAATAAATAAGCGTCTTTTCCTTTTGTCGACTGGTATCAACGAGTCTGTGATCCTAGTCTTCACTTCTTGTACCACTGTAAAGGTTAGAGTAATTCAAGATAGTTAGGATAATATATATGTTGATAATGTTCTGTTTTGCAAATATGTCCAGTTCGAAATGACCCAGACAGATCAGAACTGATCGATCATGATGCTGCAGTTGGTGACTTGGATTTTTGAAATGTAATTGAATAGATTAGGATATTGATTATCTAAAAATATTAAGTCCATGTATTTAGCAAAAATGGAATAAAAATCCTAACCTAAAAGCATGCGTCGAAGAACATATACTTCGATCTAAAATACACACACACACACACACACACACACACACACACATAGATAGATAGATAGATACGAGGGTTGCTCAAAATGCTCAAAGCCTCACACAGAAAGAATTGCCATAACTGAAGATTTTTGTTGTGGCAACACGAACCACTTCTAATAAAACTAGAAAAACTATGGGCTTGAGTTATAAATAATTTTCGATTTTTAAAAGTAAATTGTACCTATTCAAAATATATATAAATATATAAATATATGTATTATAATATATATAATAATACTTATATATATATATATATATATATATATAAATTGTACCGATTCATCTTAAACTTCCACTGTTTTAAGCGCAACTGGAATTTACCAGTTTAAAAAGAGTGCTTTCATCGGCCATTTTCTTTTTTGCAGTGATAGAGCATGCATTATGATTTAGTCCATTATGCTCAAAACTAGTTTTCAAAATTTCTCTCTCGCGATACGTCATTGAATTGGTAGTGTGGTATTATGCTTATCAAATGAATCCAATTATTATGGCCTTGGTTCCCTAACTATCACATGCGTTTTCGGGTGGTTGGTTTATCAAATCCCACTGTGCCCACGTTGTGTTTAAAAAATCCACAGATAGGGGATGATACAATCTACCCGGAACTTCTTCTGACGGTCGGGGTGATTCGTTGGAACAAGTTGTCTGGGTGCTGGCAACTCAAAGACGAGAAAAACTCTCCGTTAACAATTATTTATTGAAACACAATGGTGTAATAATAATATATACGATATACAAGGATCATTAAATAAGTTTCCAGGCTTTTTTCTTATGGGCACTTTTATTGGTAGTACATACATGAAACTCTAATCCTATTCGAAGTAATCTCCTCCGGCTGCAATGCACTTGTTGTACCGTTATAACAACTTTTGGAAGGCCTCATGGAAGTCCTCTTGTGCGAGCGTGTCAATGACCTTCGTCATCTCTTCATCTCCTCAGTTGCCTCATAACGACAGCCTCTGAGCTTAGGGAATAAGCAAAAGTCACAGGGAGCAAGGTCTGGACTATAGGGAGGCTGAGGAACTGTCTTGATGCCTATCTTGGTCAAATAGTCTGTGACAAGGATGGAGTTGTGGACTGGTGCATTGTCCTGGTGGAAATACCACTGACCCGATTTGAAGAGTTCTGGCCTCTTCCGATGGAATCTCTTCCTGAACTCCCTTAAAACCTCAACATAGTAACCCTAAGCCTAACCCTTTTGGCCAATCAACTCTGGTGTATTGACTTCCTTACTCCTACACCTCTCATCATCCCTCACAGACTCCCTGCCTTCCTTGAATCTCTTATGCCACTCAAAAACTGATGCTCGATTCATGCAAGATGCTCCAAAAGCAGTCTGAAGCATTCCATACGTTTCTGTAGCATTGTTTCCAAGTTTAAAACAGAATTTTATAGCATATCGTTCTTCTAAAGTGTCCTCACGTCCAGATTGCATTTTTGAAATTCACCAGCTGTGACAATCAGGCATTAGTAGGGTATATTCCAATTCCTGCTGTAGCTGTTCATTTGAACCTGAAATCATAAAAATTAGTCAGTCATCTCATAAGATCTATAGCAATAACATACTGAATTTTCAAGAGTCTACGACAATTTTAAATACCTGTACAAAAAAAAAATGCCGGAAACTTATTGAATGCAGAACGTGTATATATATGTATATACAGAGTGAGAAATTGCCGCTATTGTTGTGTATGAAAGGCAGACAATTAAGGTATTTGGATGGTGTAGTTTTTCTATCTTCAAGTTAAGTATTTGGGTTCCTCGTATCTTCAGTTAGAAATATAAGGAAGATCACATATCGACAGCAACGAGGCTCCTTCAAAGCAGAGAAATGACCCATTTTTCAAGAATATCTTTACAGGTGACGAAAATGAATCTTTTATATTCCACACAAAAGGCACTGGATTGACAATGATGAATCTCTGCAGCTTACCATAAAGACTCAGTTTCGTGGAAGATAAGTTATGCTGTATGTATGGTGAGATCAGCGCGGGATAATTCATTTTGAGTTTTTAAACCAGACATTCAGTGTGGACTTATTCTCGCATCAGCTTCGTCATGTACATGAAAATCTTCTTAGAAAACACCCTACACTCATCAATAGGAGAAACGTTTTTGCTTCTTCTTGATAATGCAAGGCCATATTCCGCAAGAATTACCCAAGCAAAAAATAATGAATTTTGCCTGGTCTGTTCTGCCGATCAACCATATCCACCAGATCTTACACCGAGTGATTTCAATCTTCTTCGTTCATGACAAAATGCACTGAATGACTAAATACTTTCTCAAGAAAATCAAATGAAAACTTCTTGAGCTCGAAACCAGCTGAATTTTTCTTGAGAAGAATCAAAAAACTATCTGATAAATGGCAAGAGATGATTGAAAATAATGGTGAATATAGTATTGATTAAAATTAATTCATTGTTCAATTATTCATGAATAAATCATATTTTACTAAAACGTAAATTATTGATGACTCATCCAACAAATTCAGATTTCTGTCTTAATTTCTGTGTTGGTGAGGCGCACACAAATGTGAGAGGTATGCGAAAAATTTAAATCTCAGTGAGACTAAAATTTTTTTGAACGACCCTCATAGATAGATATTGATATTTCAAATGTTTAAATAGGAATTGCAAAATGTAAAAACAACTCATTCGTCGTTTTCCCTGATAATGCTCAATACCAAAAATAGGGTCACAAATACGTTGTAAAACTTTAAAATCCTATTTATATATTCTATATATTATCAAAATGAACTAACGATACAAGTTCAAATCCTCGACGAGGTTATTTCACTTTACACTAACGTTCTTTAAAATCTATCTATCTATCTATGAATAGTAGGGAACACACAGCAACAAATCTCAAGGAAGAAAAACTCTGAATTCAAAACTATTTTCTTTTTCATTTTTTTCGCACGCACACCAACATATTATATATAATATGTCATTATATATATATATTTGTGTGTGTGTGTGTGTGTGTGTGTGTGTGTTTTATATATATATATATATATATATATATATATATAATGATAATAAGTAAATATATATTATATATATTTAATCCATGGAAAATATTGTTCTGCAACCTAAGGTTTCTTGAAGTTTATAACAAGATTCGTCAGGCAGTTAAGATGGAATGAAATTGAAAATCGAAAATGCGACAAAAAATACCGTTAAAAATCGAAAATACGGCAAAAAGCAGACAAAAGCCGTTAAGATCTCGTTTATGTGTGGTTGTAAGTATGTGTGTATATATGGGTGAGGGTGAATGTGTGCGCGTGCGGATGCGTGTTTTTAAGTTATGTCAGGCCAGGAACGTTAAGCGTTGGTTATTACTTATTATCATTATTATTATAATTAACTCTATCATAGATATTGAGCACTCTCCATATTATATTGCACTTGTTTCGACAAATAACCACATAATGATTTACTGACGACCATCACTCTCATAATATATATGTATATTATATGAGTAACACATATTTAGGGAGGTTCTCAGTATATATATATATATATATATACTTCTTTTGCTCAAAATATATAATGTGTGTATAATATACATGTACATCCGTCGAATCATAGGAGTCAGAGCAAAAAACCTCGAGGTGACACTCTTATTTATATATTCATTTATAGATTTCTCTTGGGCATTTGACTCTATACACAGAAGAAATATGGAATGAATACTTCTAGCCTATGGTCACCACAAAGAAACCGTAGCAGCCATAATAATGCTCTATAAAAACACGAAAGTAAAGGTTGGCTCACCGGATGGAGACAGACTTCTTTGACATTGTCGCAGGTGTCCTGCAAGGAGATATGTTAGCCCCATACCTGTTCATAATCTGCCAAGACTACATACTTCGAACGTCAATAGATCTAATGAAAGAAAATGACTTTACTCTGATAAAGACCAGAAGCAGGTGATACTCCGTACAAACAATTACGGATGAGGAAAACGCTGATGACATAGCACTTCTGGCAAATACACTCGTCCAGGCCGAATTCCAGTTGGAGAAGTCTGCAAGCAGCATATACCTCCATGCCAATGAAAACAAAACAGAATACACGTACTTTAATCAAAATCAAAAAGGAGACATCTCCACACAAAAAAAGTGGGTCTCTGAAACTGGTGGAAAAGTTCACTTACTTCGGAAGCAGTGTCTCATCTACGGAAAACGACATCAATACGCTACTAGCGAAGGTATGGACAGCTATCGATAGGCTATTGGTTTTATGGAAGTCAGACCTGTCCGATTAAATAAAATGCAATATTTCCCAGGCAACTATCATGTCCATACTTCTATATGGATGCACCACATGAACGCTGACAAAGTGTATAGAGAAAAAACTTGACGGCAATTGCATAAGAATACTACAAGCTGTAATTAACAAATCCTGGAAACAACACCCCACAAAGCAGCGGCTATACGGTCACCTGCCTCCCATCTCACAAACCATCCAAGTCCGACGAACAAGACATGCTGGACACTGCAGGAGAAGTAAAGACGAACTCAAAAGCAATGTTCTCCTCTGGACTCCTTCACATGGACGAGCAAGAGTTGGACGATCAGCTAAAACTTATCTACAGCAGCTCTGTGCAGACACAGGATGTAGCCTAGAAGACCTGTCGGGAGCGTTGGACGATAGAAACGAGTGGTGAAGGAGAGTCAAGGAAATCCGGGCTAGATGCATGACATCATGATGATGATCCTATTTACCCAACCCCTCCGCTCGGGCAGGATATGACACAAGGTCAATTTTTTTTAAGCGGAGTTTAGCAGGTTTGAATTCAGAGTTTTCCTTCTCCTAGACTAGTTGCCTTACCAAGGCTGAAGAACCTAGTCTACCCTACTATTTACCCATAGCTGGAGGGAGAATAATTGGATTAATACCTTTCCCAAGGGTATTAATGCTATGTGAAATGCAATCAGTCTTGTCCAGGAATTGAACTCGTATCGCCGTGTCCATATCCTGTGACGATAACCATTACACCACTGGCACCACTGATGATGACGACATATGTATACAAATTATATATGCGAGTACTATATACATGTGCGTGCGTGTGTGTGTGTGTGTGTGTGTGTGAGAGAGAGAGAGAGAGAGAGAGAGAGAGAGAGAGAGAGAGAGGTAGCGAAATATATATCGGATTCTGCTCGTGGCGGTGAGGTTGGCCAAATATACACTTTTGGTTTGTTGTACTGAACATTACACCCCAGGCACTTAATGTGTATTCTCAGAAACCTTGATGCGCTTCCTTTATTCCAATAAATCGTTAATGTTGGTGATAAGTTGATTTCCTGCTGGTTACAAATCTGCTCATTTAATATTGTCACTTGTATCTGTATATTTCTTTTGGCTTTGTCGCACGGCGTGCGTAACTATCTGCTGCTGCTGCTGCTGCTGCTGTGCTTGTTGAATTTAACAACCTGAAAACATTTTTTTTTTAAATCTGCAGCGTAGATATAGATTGAATCTCTCTCTGCTCTAGCAAGCTTGAAACCAAAATGGCAAAATTATGCATATACTGTACTAAAACAAATTTGGCATGCAAACTGCTTTAAAATAATCTCTCTCTCTCTCTCTCTCTCTCTCTCTCTCTCTCTCTCTCTCTCTCTCTCTCTCTCTCTCTCTTTATTAGGCACTGAGTATCTATTCTATTAACCCTTAGAACACAAATTCATCCATGACTATGTCCTCTATTGGTATGCTTGGTAATAGAGAAAATATTTATGTTTGTTTGAATGTCAACCCGTCTATAGTTATCAAATGCCAAAAGAGTCTAGTCGGCAGGTGTTGTAGAATATACCAACTGCATCTCTGCAGAGGGGTAAGACCCCCACCCTGTCCCCAACGCTGTTAGCTGAGGCTGTAAAATGCGCCGACTGCATCTCGCCAGAGGAGTACGACCCGCCTCCCCAAAAGTCTCCAAGATATAACCCTAGACTATCTAATGATGAGGCTCTAGTCCAGGAGTTCTGGCAAATGCAGAGAACCCCTTCGTTACCATTATTCTCAGGTCCTCTCCGACCCAGAGCGGTAGTACCTGTTAGGGTCCTATCTATGGATCAAATGGAACAATCTAACTATTTAACTGGGTGCAAAAAAATGACTAATGTTAAATTGAATTGTTAGTATAACATAGCGATGCTTGAAATCATTTAACTGTGTGCAAATAAAATTATTCGTGTTAGCAATACTTGAAGCCATTTAAGTGTGTGCAAACTCATGATTAATTCTAAATAGAATTATTCGTGTTCGATAAGAATACTCGAAACTATTAAACTGCGTGCAAAAATAATCAATATCAAATAGAATTATTAGTGTTAGATAAAAATTCTTGAAACCACTTAACTGTATACAAACAAATGGACTCTGACTCGTCTTAAAACGTTGTATATATATATATATATATATATATATATATATATATATATATATATATATATATAAGGATATGATCGTCTTGTCCTTTTCTCAACATGGATTTTATACGAAACTACATGCTCACGATTTTCATTCTTAGTAGTTAAAAAAATGTCACCAATACGTTTTTAGCAATTGAAAAAACTATTCTTTGCATTTGTGAACCCCGCCTGATGATGGCTTAAGAAGGATCTGAAAGCGCTTGGGAAGAAAAATTTGGTGAATTTATTTACCAATTCAAACTTGAAATTAGAACACTTGTCAGGATGTTGGAAAGAATCTTGATGAAATTGTATAGACAACATGTGTCTGTATCATTTAACCAAACTTGTTTAAACGTGAGAATGTTGCATATATATATATATATATATATATATATATATATATATATATATATAAACAGGATGTGGAATTAAATAGCCTACAGGGGTTGATATGCCATAAAACCCAACCAACAAGCCTTTATGCCTAATTTTATGAAATCGCGTTCATTGTATGTCCATATTTACAATTTTTGTAGTTATGTTGTAAGAGTTTTTAGTTTGCTTTTTATTTTATTTTATTTTTTTTTATTTACGAATAATTTTTAAACAGATCTATTTGATCCATAGATGAGACCTTAACAGGTACTACTACTCTGGGTCAGAGTGGACCGGAGAGTAATGTAATCCAGGAATACTCCACACTTCTCAGATCTCTGATCAGATGCATAAATACCAACCGCTCAGGTTCTAAGGGTTAAAATTCAATATCATTGACTAAGCTTGGCTTTGTTTTGGCATCGGGTTAAAGAGACTCCAAAGACAACACGAAGCTTTATAAGACCCTAAACAAAATTTGATTAGCTCTCCTCTAATTGCTGTCAACAATATTGGATCTCTCGCGCACCGACTGTTTAAAAAATCTAAGGTTTTATTGAATATGCCATTTGACGGACTGAGGATACTTACTGATATTATAAAAAACAAAAAAATCCTCTCGAAGCCTAAAGCACCCACTGGTGTCGTTTATAGCTTGGGTCAGCTCAAGGGCATCCAGTGAGGATTTAACTCAGAAATCAGTCCTTATTATCACCTAGATAATCTCGCTAAGTATTATTTCATGATGAGGCGCCCATTTTAATTGGAATCCAATACTTAATTGATATTTTAACAGATTTTTAAAATCAATGTGTTTTTTGCTAAAAAATGACTGATCCAAACCATTAAGTTTTGATTTTTTGTTTTTTTTTACTAGGAAAACTTTTCTCATTAGCATATTACCCGAATATTTCTGGTTCTATAAAGAGTACACATTCAAATTTTACGTCAAAATAATTTCCAATCTTTCATCTTGCTAATGGCACAAAAATTCTGATGATAAAATTTTAATACAAGTTTGGGTTCCTTTCTCTCGGGTGTAGATTCATTTATCCACCCTACTCTCACCAACACCAAAATTCATTCATTTCCACATAAAATCAAAAATATATTTAAGCTTTTTCTTGTTCTTCTTCTATATTGTTTAGGGTTTTGATTTTTTTCAATATATTTAATCTTAACTTCCTTACTTACTTTATTGCTTTCTTTTTCATTTCTTCTATTTTTATCTGTTCTCTTTTTCTTTTCATGTTTTTTTTAAAATCTCATATTACTGACTTTACTAGATGAGCCGCTAATAATTTAATTACGATGGGTGGAGAGAGTCCGAAAAGTTGTGTAACTGTTAGTAACGGTCTGAACAATGCATATCATGACTGGGATTATATAGTTGTTTCCTTTTCCATGTACTGACCCCTCTTTCTAATAAGGAACAAGTTGAAACATGATCAACCTGAGAAAAAAAGTAAAAAATCAACAAACTTTTGCAATATCTGCGCTCTTTTTACGCGAAGTCTGCGCGAATCAGACCAAAGGAAATTGCGCGTTTTCAAATATGGCAGTCAAGCGTCGGCAAAAGTGATCTTTACATTTTTGAAAAAAAAATCTTTTCCTCCCAAAATACAGGAAGAGCACAACAACAAATGTACGAAACCCCTTGTTAATGTCGAGAAAAAAACCCGACCGTGATGCATCGGAAAATAAAACCTGCTATACACTCGTTAGAAATCAGGTTGACTTTGAACGGTAAGTTCGAATAAAACTTCGTAACAATTTGCAAATAACACAGACTCAGTGGGTCACCTGCATGAAAGTAGTGCATGTTTTCTATTTGTACTATCATGATGTGTAAATTGACGTCGTCATGTCTAGAAACTGATCCTGAATCTATATTTCCCAAGTGCCAAAACCCTAATAGAATTTTAAGATGAATTAGTGACCAATAACTGTCAAACGTGATAAAAAGTTACAAAAAAACAATCACCTCTTGATCCAGCGTCAATACTAACACATGTTCTCTTAACGATGTAGCCACAGTTTGTAGAAACACACACACACACACACACACACACACACACACACACACACACACACACACACACACACACACTCATAAATCTTAATACAACGGTTATCATTGTAGGATATGAAATCAGCTTTCCGAGTTCAAAATCCTGGACGAAGCTGTTTGCGTTTCTCTTGGTGCTATTGCCACCGAGAAAGGCATAAATCCATCTCTTCTTTCCCCAGTTATATATAAGCAGTTGGACAGACAGGGTTCTTTAGCCTTGGCTAGACAATTGGTCTAGGAGAAGAAAAACTCGGAATTCAAACTAACTTTTCACCACTTAAGATTTGACCTTGTATCGCATACTGACCGTGGCGGAAGGGTTGGGTAAATACTCACATACGTGTAAATCATTAAGTCTATCACTTAATTATGAAAAAAGGGAATAATTTTACACAAATATTTGTTACAAAGCTAGCGTATATTAATCTAAGTGCGCATAACAAGTTACTGGAACAAAATGTAGCGTAATGAAGACTCTTCCGGGTACTTAGATAAAAGGTTAATACTGAAATTAATGATAAATAAAACAAGCAAAACTTAAAATAAATAACAGGAAGTGGAGTTGAATAAACGGTATCTTTTCATGAATTATTTTGGCAGTAAGCAATAATTCCCAAAATATGTTTAGGTATTAACTTAGAACATGTACAATGTACGTAGATATTTCAAGTATGTTTTTAAAATTGTTTACTTTCGTATCAGTCATGAATACCTTTAAGAATAAATTTTGGAAATTCGGGATTGGTATTTTTAATTCAGCCCAGGGTGTTTAACATCTGTCTTCTTTGACTACTGGACTGCTACTCAATAAGAAGGGAATAAATGGGTATGTACACATCTCTAGCTTTTGGCCACAAAATGGGGAAAAGTTTTTCTACTTTTATAACACCCGTGAGTTTTTCTATTTTTAGATTTGATAGAACACTTAGAGTAGGGGCCATTATAAGTTTATTTTTCGGCAAAATCTCTTTCATTTTCTCTGCACTTTATATACATTGAACACTATAATATATATATCAGTGGTGACTCTTGGTCATCAATGTTACTCGGGTTCATATTAGCTGGGGCTGTAGAATACGTCGACTACATCTCTGCAGAGCAGTACCCCCACTCAACGAGTATCCTGAATATATGGGATGTAGAAGATAGTTTGGTGGTTATTTTATTTCGTTTCGTAGGTTTCAGGTTTAAGTATCTGACTCTTTTCTTCTTCTTCTTATCCATTTAACTTATCTGCTTCTTTGTCTGTAGAAGGCTGCAAGAGTATTTAAGGATGGAAGGAGATTAAGATACCTTTTAACTATGATAAACCACCTTTTAACAAGATATATACTTTGATCAATGCAAAATTTTCACCAGATCTCAAATTCATTAACTAACCAAGACATTTTTGGGGAAAAAAATTCACCAAGCACATTCTATTTCTAAATTTTTCTTATATATTTCCACTGATAACTCCCAAATTTGTCCTGTCAAATGATTATAGTATGAAAGAAATAGTGAATCTGACCAACTTAGCACTAGAAAGTAAATATCTACCATTAATAGTCATCATTTACTAAGCTTCACTAAGTTATGACACAAGGCCATAAGTATGGGCACCCAGCGAGAATCGAAATTATTAGTAACGGTCAGCTAGATTAGCTCGCTAATCGTAACACCATACGAATTCCCCTCTAACATTAAAAATTTCTGTCCAATAATTTTGTTACCTTTGCTTCTTGCTTATGTATTCCAATTCTTCTTTGTATGTTTTTTCTTCATTTCTCTCTCTCTTTTTCTTTGTCAACTAAAATCCTCATTTGGGTTATACATACATACATACATACATACATACATATATATATATATATATATATATACTTGTGTGTATGAGAGCATGTGTGTATGTGACGGCAATCCAACAAAAACGGCACATCATAGCAATCATTTTTATTAATCTCGTTGAGAATAAAGCAGCTTCCACTCCAATTTGCAACTGAATGATGATTTTATGTTGACTGCGTCCTTGTTGAATGTCATTTTTTAATCATACAGATTCTTGGTATAACAGAGACGACAACGAGATGCTAATATTTCTCGTCTTCAAGTAAAATGTGTCGACATGGCTGATTTTAAAAATTCTAAATAATATTAAGAGAAAATAGAATTAAGAGAAAATAGAATATTAATAAATAGAAATAAATAGATTAGATGAAAGCAAACTGAGTGACACATTGTGTCTTCCATAATAACCTTCAATTATGTTTTTAGCATTAATGACGAATCACAAACAATATTACTCTTCAATGATAATATTCAGTTATATTTTAACAATCACAAACAGATTTTCATATAATTTTCAAATCTAAAATTTCAAAAGTTGAAGCAACTAACGTTCCACGTTTATTTCCATGACATTTACGTCCACATTCTCCATTATCATTTTTACTATTTTGTAGTATCTGATGAAGCTGTATAAGTGAAACATGTTTTATGAATAAATTACTTTCAACAACTTGGTTTTCATGTTTTTAGTTATATTTCTAAACCTCATTGTCAGATGTCATTATCCAAAATATTTATCAAACTCGCACATACACATTCACACTCAGATGTACGTGTGTGTGTGTGTGTGTGTGTGTGTGTGTGTGTGATTTCAAGAATTTGTGAAATAAAAACATCATTTGATCCTTAAAAAGAATTCTAAAAGCGTTCGATACTACGAAATCCAGAGTCGGAATAAAATCGTAAAAGCTGAATTAAAAATTGGCAAATGCAACGAAATGACATTACTTAAAGTTCCTTTTGTAATAACACTACTCTTATCAGACCGAATATATATATATATATATATATATATATATATATATATATATATATATATATATATGGGGGGGACAGAAGTCTTTCATTTAAGCATGTTTGATTAAATCATAAAACATTTTGTCTATATCACTTTATCAAGATCCTTTCAAGTTTCCTGATAAGTGTCTTGGTTTTATCAAACTATGCGTTTACGTCATTTTGTAATGTTATAAAAAACCTAAAAACTTTCAAAAACCTTTGAAAACAGTCTTTATATATGCAAGCAACCCCTGATGATAGCCTGATGAAAGGTCCGAAAGTGTTCGGGACAATTTTGGTAAATTCATCCACTAATTCCAACCTGAAACCAAGACACTTATTAGGAAACTTGAAAGAATCTTAATAAAATCATATAGACAAAATGTGTCTTTATCATTTAATCAAACATGCTTATATATATATATATATATATATATATATATATATATATATATATATATAATTATTTGCAAGGCTTTGTTTAGCTTGTCATAAATCCAGAAGTATGGGAACTTCCACTAATGATTAAACACACAAGTAATGAGTTTCTAGTCAAGCTTACTAAACATTATATCACACGCGGAGCTTGGTTATATATGCGCGCGCGTGTGTGTGTGTGTGTGTGTTTATATTTGACAGTAAAACAACGCACGTACATGGTTAGCTAGATTTAGTTGGTTCTTCAGGAAAGTGTTAAAGAATTTTTTCCTATTTTCCGGGTATTTACTAAATCTAACTTCATCTGACTCAAGATGACATGGAAAGAATGAAACCTGAGTTGAGGTAACCTGTCCGAAGTCAAAACCACAGATATCTAGCGACTAGTAAACAGTGAAGATCAGAAATAGATTTTTTTAAAAAAAGAATAAGCCCCAAGTGTAATTCAAACCTGCATATCTTTTACCTCGAGAAGTTGTTCAACCGATTTAGCGATCCGACCTTTCCCACTGATAAAAGATGAAATCTAACTTTTAAAGTCATTCTCCATTCTTCTCCAATCACTCGGCTCCATATTAGCAATGGTTTCCATCTAATAACATAAAAAAAGAAGGCTTCACATGACAATCAAATTTTCTCATATTTACAACAGAAAATAAAGAAAATTAAACCATTAAATTAAAACCTTCTTTCCAATAATTCCACCACCAATCCCCGCCCCACAAGTAACCATGTGTTTTGATATCATGCAGCCAGCATTCAGTTTTGTAAATGTAATTTGATGAAACGATGAAGAAGTCAACAAAATTCATCTTTAGACAAGAGTTATTATACGGTGAGGGATATTTGTATTTGAGATTTAAAAAATCAGAATGTTTTATTTTAGATATAAGCATCTTCAGACTGTGTAACCACCACATCAGCTCATACGGGAAAGGCTGCAAAATTTTAGAAAAAGACAGCACAGAGAAGGGATAGACAAGAAAATGTGCCGCGTGTTTAAAGTTACGAAGAGATGGAAGATGTCAAACCTCAATGATAAAATGACTAAACAATTGGTAGTTTTCTTTAGAAATTTCTTTTTCTTAAGTTATAATGAGTTTCTGATGGTCATAGTGTAATGTAGTGACCACCGCTCATCACAAGTGATCCTCATTCCTAGCTGTGTGACAGACAAAATGTCAATCTTGAGAACTCTCGCTGTAGGTATCGGAGACGGTCACATACGTGAATTGGAGGTTTTGAAATAGGTCACTCAGTTGGTTACCGACAAGTAACACCATAGCGTTGAGGCAAGCAACACATTCCCACTGGGAGTGAGCAATGATTTATCGCAGAATAGATCTTTCCTTGACTGACTTGAAAATACCACTTCATGTCTTTCTGTTTTTGAGACCAGTCCAAAGAAAAATCTTAACATCAATAATAAAGCGAGTGGGATTTATCAGTGACCTCATGTCTGATTTCTTCTTTTCCTGATATGAAATTGTCATCATCTCTTTATCACGTCTTTGTCTTCGCCAACTTTCTTCAAGTCTCCGCAACGCTACTGTTCTTCTTTAAATTCAATTTAAAAGCGTTTTTAAGGAATTTAAGTGACGGCCATCTTGGACCCCATTTTAAAAGTATACCTTTCCTGTCGTCAGATTTGTGCAAATTTTTCATATGTTATAAAGCACACCTAAAGTATAAAAAACACACTGAGCAAAATAATAAACGAGTTTTTTAAGGATTAGAGCGCCATCTTGGATGGCATATTAAAAAGACACAAGGAGGATATTTAAGATCTTTTAATATTATTTCTCACTGCCCGAGGAAACTATTCTGAAAAAATCAGCTTACCTATATTTATTTCTGTGTTTGATAATTTTTGGACCCAATGCGTTTGGACTATTGGTTAATCGTAACCAGATAAAACTAACGAAATACCTCAAAGGGATCCACAAAACTTTGATTTCTCCTCTACGATCTTTCATGGAACAAGTGTTAAAAACATTCGTTGTAACTGGCTGAACTGGTGGAAAGTTGAAGACTTAATTATTATATACAAGCTTTGGTTTGCTTTCTTTGTTTAATGGCATATCAATCTTCGTAGGTTATTTTATACCAAACCATCCTTGTAAAAGAACAGCCGTGATACTATTTAACCTATAGATGGAGGAACACGGAGGTTCATAATTTTCCGAAGAGTATTAGTCCAAAGGTGAACTTAATTGCATGACTAGAGTTCGAACTCGCTTACTTCGAGGCCGCAATCCAACACTTCAGCCATGACACCCTCACTATGTACAAATAATTGTTTTACAAAATTTTATCATTTTCAAGGCGTGCCGACTACACAGTTCCCGTGACTCTCTCTCTCTCTCTCTCTCTCTCTCTCTCTCTCTCTCTCTCTCTCTCTCTCTCTCTCTCTGACATCCCACTAGGTAAGTCCTCTAGACCCTACTCAGTGTCCACGCAGAGTTGATGGATGCAAATTTTTGCAGGTCGATCATTTGAAGAACGTCGCTCATGAGTTCATCCTTACTTTTCCAGCAATACTCAGCAAAACTTCCATTTTAGCATTAAGAATATATCAAAATAATTTCTAGAAATCAAATAATTGAAAACCTTGCGGATTTCTTAATAATAGTTGATTTTCATTGTCACGGCATTTCACAATCTTTAACTGCATCTATATATCTTGCCCTGGAAATATGAGGTGTGCATATTAGCCGTTTAAAAATAGTTGAATTTTTTTGAATTGATAAAATAATGCGATTGTTAATTAAAATTCAAACACTGCTATAGTATTTTAGCAAAACAGAGAAAGTATGGCGGAGAGAGGCTAGCCGGAGGAGGTCTCACGGGAAATTGTTAACGGATAGAATTGGTGTGCTAAGAATTAATTTCGTAACCAGGTTCGTCTTCGGATACCTGTGATAAAAGAATATGTGCCAGGGTACAGGAATTAGGCTTCAACTAGTTTAGTCTATCGCATTCATTTTCTTTCCTTCCCGCCCCCCCCCCAAACGTGATGCACGCTAAATCCTGTGGACAAAGGTAGGTAGGTAGGTATATAGTTAGAACAGTATATAAATACACATTTTTAACATTCTTTTAAAATTGCTATGTAACATTTTTTCCATTATTTTTTCAAGGCAAGTGTGATATTAATTTTTGTGCTTATTTCAAACAAAGAAAATGCTTGACAATAATAATAATAATAATAATAATAATAATAATAATAATAATAATAATCTTGTTGAGTCTGAGATATTGGATATTTCAAGTTACAAGTGTCAGGTCTGACGTTTTGAATTATATTTTACTTGTACAGACAAGCAAAAAATAAACCGTTTCTTCCGAATGTCACTTCGGGGGGTTTTTGTGTTTTTTCTTTCTTTCCTTTTTTTCCCTTGGGCCTTTCTTTCTTCTTTTTTTTTTTTTTTGTATTTATTCATTGAAATTTTTTTTAAATATTTACAAAGGAGTCAGTATCTTTTTTTTTTATCTTAACCTTTAGAACCCTTAGTCCCACACATCACTAGGTTTTTCAATCCTTGGTTCATGGCTGAAAAATAGCCGAGAATGTAAATTGTTGTGATTTGTTACTTAATAGTCGAGGCAATAGTGATGTAGAAATAAGGAGTCCCCAGTCGGAATTCAGCCCCCCCCCCCGGTATATATACTACTAGGCAGCTCGAGTTGTAAGGTTTAAGCTTGTTGAAAGATTTATAGATGAAAGAGTCCAGCAAATACAAGATGCTACTTATCTGGTCCTTAAGAAAGACTATCGCTTTGAATTAGATATATTTTCCAAGTTCTCACTATTTAACTATCTCTCATTCTCAAAAAGGCAGGTTTGATACAGGGTTGGTTGGGTTTGGTTTGGTTCCTTTGTTTAATGGCATATCAACCTTCGTGGGTTATTTAATGCCAAAGTCACCCTTGTAGATGGACAATAGTGGTACTATTTAAGCCATACCTTGGGATATAAAAATCAAGGTAGGGTTGAATGCAGGGACCCCTCACACATACGTAAGGACAATGACAAAAACAGCGCAGCTCTGTAGATATTTCCTTTTTGGGATACTTCAGACATCAGAAAGTAACACTGACCCTCCTTCTTTGAATGTAATAGGAACTCAGGTACCCATCTTGTCCTCTAGTTGTGGAATTCTCAATACAAAAGATAAATCCTCTCAGTAGAATACTGCAGAATCAATAAGAGAATGCCAGATAACTGCCCCTCCTTTTATAGGCTCTAGTCATCGCTGATTGGCCGATCTCCTACTTCTGTCTGGCAAGTCCATAAATACAATCCACCAGATTGTGGAGTTTTTTACCCCCTTTTTTGACCTTTCCTGACCAGCCGTGTTGGGTACACGGTTAGTTTGGGATGGGTAGTGAAGTGTAGGTCATGGTCGGTCGAGACTGATTGACGCGATTGCCGAGTAAGCCCAGCAGTCGCGTCTCGTGGACGAGACTGACCGAATCCTCAAGTCACAGGGGTTCGTCCTCCTAGGCTCTAACTCTTTCCGAATGAGCTAGGTTAATCGCCTGGCGCTTGAGACGCCCCTTTTTAAGATAATGCCGACGGAGTCAGAGACATTTTTGTGCTTGCCAGGCGTATTTGGGCAACGGCCCTGCGCCTGGACCCGCCTAAATCTCAGCCTTGCACCATACTCATTCGTTTGGTGGGACGTGCGACAAATATCTGTACCCACTTTTTGACACTTCCTGGCCAACCGGGTGGGGTACGTGGTTGATTTGGGGATGGGTTTTAAAGTGTGGATCATGGTCGGTCAAGACTGCTTGAAGCGAATGCCGGGTAAGCCCAGCAGTCATGTCTCGCAGACGATACTGACCCAATCCTCGAGCCTCCAGAGGCCGACCCTCCTAGCTCTTCTGTGTGATTATTCTGTATGACACAACTTGCCCGATTTTTTTTTTTTTCGCGTGTACGACAATGTTACACAAATTTTGCTGGCATAATATTGTCACACCTTGACTGTAGTTTTCTGTGTGTGTGTGTGTGATAATAAGACGGAAAAATTTCCTATAGACAACGTTTTAATAACTACACAGTCCAAAGGATAAGGTGGTAGAACTTAACACGCACGCAAATTTTTATGCTACAATATTAATTAACTGTATTTAGCAGATGAAATGATTACCTCAAGCGCTAACCTCATTCGATTATCCATTCCTTTGCCCTATGTTATTTTCCAAGGAAGAACCTGTGGTCTTTATTTTGCGAATTAATGTTACAAACTTTTTAGAGACGAATTTAATGTGAAATTTTTCCAGTTTACTCTTCACAAAAACTCGAGAAAATTACGTTTGGTTGATGAATTTCGTGAAAATGAGAGCTATTAGAATTAAAAGAACTCGTGATATCCATATTTATTTACTGTCTAACTTCTTGGTGGTATGTCTGAGTATTTAACTAGCTCACTTAGAAAATCTATCTTCACAAATTGGACAATCTACGGCTACAGCTTTCAATGCTACATTGAAGTTAAAATATTTAAAATAGTTTAAATACGAGTTATCAAAAAGATGGTTACGTCTTGCACAAAAACTCAGTATATTTTGGTATTTAAGGTGTTCGGATACATAAAATACACTTCCCTTTCACTATATAAAAGATATGTAGGGACACAATAAGTGATAATCTCCCTTAGAGAACTGGCATGTCCGTTAGAAGCCTTATAGTGTGACACATGACTGTTCAGAAAAACATTCTTACCTTCTATTTGTCTCTGTTCTTTGAACAGGAGAGGGGACGGTAAGACCATATGGCTATATTTTCTACTCTCATCAAGTAAGCCTTTTCCAATTTTGTAACCCTTCTACATACTGCTTGTTCATGGAACACGGTGTATAATTCTAGCGATTGGGGTAAGAACATTTCCCTTTTAATATCACTAGTATGTATATTAAATGATCGTGTATGTGTATTTGAGTTTATTTTGTCTTTCCTCCCGTTTTGTTCAGTGGAATGCTGTTGGCAGGTCAATGACCACACCTCTCTGTTAAAATAAAACCAGAATTCTTCCAAGCTGTATCTGTGTAAGTACTATTATATGATTGTGCCCTCGGGACTTTAACGAAACTCCTGGAGAAAAAGTTTGATGGGAACTACGCAAGGATTCAACGCGCAATTTTGATCAAAACCTGGAAACAGTTCGATAAAATAGAAGCTGTACGGCCATTTACCTCCCATCTCACAAACTACCCAAGAAAGACGAGCCAGATATGCGGGGCACTGCTAGTGAAATAAGGACAAACTCATCAATGACGCTTTCCTATGAACTCCAACACATGGACACACTAGTGTTGACCGACCAGGAAAAACTTGCATTCGTCAGTACTGTGTAGACACAGGGTGGCGTCTAGAAGACTTATCAAGAGTAATGGATAATAGAGAAGGATGTTGAAAACGAATCAAGAGAAGACATGCTTTCAATCCGCCTTGCTAATGATAATGATATCCTGGATGTATTAATGTTACTATTGGTCCTTATAGGTATTTTCAATTTATGTATTTATCTCAGTTTTTCAAATGCTGAACTTAAAGAACAACATTGTTTATTCCAAAAATATTATCTCTGGAATTATAGGCTTTTTTTTTAGTCTAACATAACGATTTCTTGGTTTTGGAAAGTAAATAAAAAAAGTAATATAGATCCTAGTCGAAATTTAATTTTACTCAAAATAAGTAACAATATATGCCATTTTGTTTTGTTATTGTCATTATGTTGTTTTGAACATTATATCGTCCAAATGCCCTCACCAGCAATACTCTCCAAAAGGAGGCGCACGTGATGCAATGGTTATCGTCGTGGGAAATGGACCCGACGACTCGAGTTCAAATCCCATTTCACTTCGCGCTAATACACTTGAGAAAGGTATGAATTCAATTATTCTTCCTCAGTTATCGATAAATAGTATGGAAGACTGGACTCTTTAACCTTGATGTGGTAACGGGTCTAGGAGAAAAACAAGTCTGAATTCAAAATAGTTGTACTCAGCAAAAACCATTATAACCTTATGTACACGTTTGAGGCCAGTTAAAATGAATATGTAAATCCCATTAAATACTTACTTTTTGGTTAATTAAATGTATACTTTGCATTGTTAAAATTCATATTTATTTTTACAATAATAGAGATTAAATGGATGTTTCAGTGTGTTTACTATCTATTTTTATCTACTTTCTTATTATAATTTCATTATAAATCGGAAAATTTAAAATTTGGTTTATCATATTTACCAACCCCTCCGCTCGGGCAGGATATGACACAAGGTCAATTTTTAAGCGGAGTTTAACAGGTTTGAATTCAGAGTTTTCCTTCTCCTAGACTAGTTGCCTCACCAAGGCTGAAGAACCTAGTCTGCCCGACTATTTACCCATGGCTGGAGGGAGAATAATTGGATTCATACCTTTCCCAAGGGTATTAGTGCTATGTGAAATGCAATCAGCCTCGTCCAGGATTTGAACTCGTGTCGCCGTGTCCATTTCTTACGACATAAAATAAAATAAAACTGAATAAAAGCTCACAACTCAGAGTTTCATGTAGTCGATCCTCAGGTTAGTTAAGATATCAGCCATGTAATAGTCACCTGATTCAAAAACGTCAGATAGAATTTAAAAGTTTCATTTAAAACATAAGATAGAATTTATTTTTTTAAATTATATTTGTATGCTATTTTCCGATCTTATATGTCATCAATTGCTCAGTTAAATCTGAATCAAGTGTTTTCATTTTGCAATAAAAGGTCAGACAAAATCTAACAAATCTCCATCTTTTATAATATTTGAATGTAATTTTCCATTTCCTTATTTAATTAGTTGCTAGTCCTTGAAAAGAGGATTTATCACCAGGATCGAGGCTATGTTACTGAAATCTCAGCTACGCTGGGTTGAATACGTCTCCAAAATAGGGAATTATGCTTCCCCAGGATCACACTGCGCGGCGAGTTTACTGGGGTCAATGCGATAGAGGAGCACCGAAGATGATTGCTCGAAAAATCCTTCAGTGCCTGTCACATCGGCCATCACCGACGGTCCACCCTAGCTGAGAACCGTGACGTCTGACGTCTCACCAACAACCATGTTGTCTCCTCTTTTGAAAATAATCGCAGATTCACTCTCAAAGACAAAAGCTGCAGGAGAAGGAACCGCAGAGCTATGCCATAAAGCTCTGACCAAACCTTCAGATGCGACCACAGCGACCGTGCCTGCCAGTTCCGTATCTGGTTTATCGGCCTCAAATGTGCCTATAGTTGGTGTGAATCGACTTTTTATGGACCTTCGTTTCATGAAGCCAAGTGATGATGGTGATGATTTAATTTGTGACCCAGTTAAATCTAAATCAAACAATATTAAGTTATTATTTGTTACATCTTTAAAAATTACTTCTACCAAGAAATGTCTAATATGTAATAAAGTTATTTAATTATTTATAGCCTCCAATTAAACGGTGACGCTGATGAAAACAGCGATAAAGACTTTTCACGTCTATGCAAAGCTGTTTGTTTGAGTATTGCTTATGCGGCCAATTCGGGTGGCACTGGAACACTAACGGGTACAGGACCAAATTTAGTGCTAAAGGCACAAGCTGATCAGTAAGTATATCTTCTTCTTCTTCTTCTTCTTCTTCTTCTTCTTCTTCTTCTTCTTCTTCTTCTTCTTCTTTCATAGTAATTATGATATTACACGCTAACAAAATACACAATAAATCATACAATAAACATTTTACGGTGATTTCCTTCAATAAAAATATATGCACAATCATTTTATGCAAAGTTTATCAGCTTATAACTTCGTAACACTCTTTCTTAAGATTTGTACAATTACAGTTTTTAAGCAGAAACATCCAGTGTTTTTTCTCTTCTAAATTAGATTGATTCTTACCATGGAAGTGTTGAATTCACTTTTAAGTAATAACTAAAAAGTGAGTAGCTCTCTCTCTCTCTCTCTCTCTCTCTCTCTCTCTCTCTCTCTCTCTCTCTCTCTCTCTTAATGTTTGGGCGTTCACACTGTCAATCTATCGCTCTTGCTGCACACACACAAAACACATACACACACATACGAATGTTTTATAAATGTCCATTCAATAACCAATTTTGATATTAATATAGTGTGTATATATTTTGGGTCGTTTAGTATGTATCGGGAAGTGGTTAAAAGAGTATTGTCAAAATTATTAGATACCATAAAAAACTAAAACAAGAATAATTTGTTTGTTTCTTTCTTTCTTTCTTTCTTTGTCTGTTTCGTTGGATGGTTGGTTGGTTTTATTTTTGGGAGGTTTGTTTGTTTTTACTTATTGACCTTTTGCTGGGGTTTTTTTTTTTTGTGGGGGTGCAGAAAAAGAGAGTGCAATTCAATTTCGCCCACATCAGCCTATAGTCTACTCAGCAATGTTTGTTGCGATGACCACCCGAAAAGAATGACACTTTCTTTTTTTATGTCGTTTTTTTTTTTATGTCGTTATCTTTTTTTACTCGTATGATTAAAATATATTAATGAGTATATATATATATATATATATATATATATATATATATATATATATATATATATATATATATATTCATGGACGAGTACATTCTTTTATTTAGTTTACGCTCTACATGTTGGAGTATTCGTAAAACAATTCTCTTAATATTGTACAGGATCTTTGGTAGTCATGGTTTAAAAGCACAAGTGACTTTTGCTAATTGGATGTTGTTTGGTGTTCCTTTGTCGATCCTCAACCTCTTTCTTACCTGGATCTGGCTGCAAATATTCTTCCTCCGTTGCAAGTAAGTAAACAGATATTACCAATGTTAAATTACTCAAATTTTCCCAGAAGCTTCAAGTACCTAAGTGGGTGTCCTCGTGGAGTAATGGTTAAAGCGATAGGCTGCGGAATCGTAGAAAGCGAGTTCGTACCCTAGTCGCGCTATTGCGTTCACTTTCGGACAAATACCCTTGGGGAAAGGTATGAACCCCCTTATCCTCAAAGCTATGGGTTAAATAGTACCACTACTGTTATTCTAGAAGGATAGCTTTGGCATTAAATAACCTAAAAAATGTTGATATGCCATTAATACAAAGAAACTAATTAATTGCCTAAGCACGTCAGATTTTTAAGCCAATTGCATGTTATTTATTAAGGCTTATCTTATTGAAGATAATAGACTGCTAAAATCCATCATACAAGGTACTAACAATTTTTCGCTTTTTTTCCGTTAAAATGAATTAAAGATGATTTACGTCATTAACCAAGGCTAAGTTTAGTTTTATTTGAAAGATAGTAACATCATAATTATCAGTATTAAAAGCAAAATAACATTACATATATAATGTATAATTTAAATTCACCAAAAGTTGACCACCTTACCCAACTGGTGGTTATGTAAATTAAAAAGTGTTATTAAATTTTTCAGATCCTTTTAAAAAGTTTTTGAACAAAATTAGTAAATAGGAACATTAATAAATCAATTTATGTAAAAATATTGCTTACACATTATTAACTATTTCACTTACTACGGTATTTAAATCATTTTAGCTGATCAAAATAAATGACCGATATTTTCTGTCACCTTACAATAACAGTTATCAAGATATGCTTTAGTTTTCTACGGAACGCTAGAATTGTTAACAACGACAACAACAGCAACAAAAAATCAATTTTTTTAAGTACAAAAAATCGTATCAGTAATAGTTTATTTTTCGTATTCAATTTTGAAAAAGGAAAATAACGTGGTTTTTAATTTACATTTAAGAAAACTCAATACGATAATTATTTTCATTAATCAAATTATTATTGAATAGTAAAATAATAATACTTTTTGATTGCCTTTTTCATCTTTAATATTTTACCTAGTTATAATTTACTAATTTTTCATTGCCAACAAAGCATTAATTTTTACCCTTTTGAAATTCCCTGTTTTTATAATTTATATGATATATTTATTTTGCGTTTTTCTCATATTTTTACTTGAATATTCAACCCGAATATAAGGGACAAAACAGGAAATAGTTTAAATAAGTGTTACTATTGATTTCCATATTTTCTTCGTCTAACTTTTTATACCTTAAAAATAAACAAAAATATTTTTAAAAAAACGCCACGGTTTCTTACTTTAAAATTTGTATTTTTCTATTAATAAAAACATTCTTTAGTTAATGACATATTTAGATTTTGCCTGTGATTGAAGAAAATTAGATCAAAATCTTATGTAAACTTAAGGTCCCCGCCTTTTTAAACAGAAGAAATATCGACATGAAATTATTTCCCAAATAAAGTAAAAGAAATTATTTCCTATCAAATCATAGAATTAGAAGCTCTGGAAACATTTACTTATTTCTTTATCTATTTATTATTTATTTTATCCTATATTCATATTTAGAGTACTATTTTCTTTCAACAGCTCCAATTCTTTTTTCTTTATGACATTTTTACCTTCAGAATTTTTTTTTATTATATACAGAAAGTAGATACCATAGCATATACTCCTATCGATTAAATAGCGCCACACACATGGGGGTGGTAAAGTTAAGCAACCTAAAAAAAATGTGCAAGTTATTAGATAAAATAAGTGACGCATTCTAAAATTCATTCATTATTAAGCGAATAAAAAAATTTCTTTAAAATTGGATCATTTCTTGATTTGTTGTGATTTTTTTTATCAAAAGTCGTGATTTTTTGCTGTTCAAAAGTTTTATGGCGGCAATATTGTTATACATACATTATTCTATTTTATAAACTTCGACTGATTTTGTATTTGGTTTCCCAGTATAGGATCGAAATTGTGTTACAACTAAATTTGAGACAATTTTTCCTGAAAATAAACTCGTCACTATATAAAAAAAAGATAATGAGCCAAAGGCATTAGAAAAATTTTGACTCTGTAACAATATTACACGATTGCAAAACAGGAATAATATTATCGAATGATAATAGAATTAATTGCTTGAGTTGCGGGAACATTTTGATGGGTTTTATGAAGCGTCTAATTTTCAGCGATTATTAGGAATTATTTATTACCAAACTCTGCAGCATTAAAAGTCTTTTACCAAAAATATGGATATGTAGTAGTTCAAAAATACATATACCCATTCAATTTCATTTTGGACAAATGCTGAAATGTTATAATCAGTTAGAGAGTTTGGTAATAAATAATACCTAATAATATTCACTTTGATTGTGCAGGAATTTACTCATGAACAATATTGTAAATTACAGTCAGGAAATTAAATTTTTGTTAATAGTATTTGTGTTATGGTGATATACCCATTGATGTCACGGCATGGACATCCCCACCCCCGAAACCATATATAGTGACTAACTCGATAAACGAGTCAAGCGAGTCTAGTCAGTTACCGGTAACCGTTACTGTCTGTATTTCCGTAAATATATACTGCTGTAAACATTACATCTCTTTGTGTTATTTATTTCTGGCCCTCAAAGACCACAACAGTTTAGTAATGAATAATACTAAATAATATCCGTTTCGATTGTACAATGTTCTAAAATCTTGTATCTTTGGTTTAAAAGAAAATTAAGATATTTTTTACTAAAAACAAGTTTGTTAGGATTGTACACAAAGTAAATCAACCTAAATAAACGGTTACTACAACAGATACATGCCAAAGTCCAGTAAGTCAGGTCATTCTTCCATATCCCCACTTATAATTCAGTCTCTCTTACTCTCTTAGCACAGGAGAAAAAAAGGAAAGGCAACGTCATTTCCTGTTAAGAGACAGTCACAGGGCTGCCAGAAGAGGTTCTTCAAAGTAAAAACAGTAAAGACGCGGTCGCCTAAGAAATAAGACAGAAATATTCGAAAAGGCTGAAAATCATCTCTATTTTCATCATTAGTCTTCGAACTAAACTGAAGCGAATTTCGACCCATTCACTTCAGAAAGAAGAAATACCAATTTCTTCTATGCAACTTCAAGCTAACATATCCCCCCTCAGCGAGAAGAAATAATCCAAATTCATCCTGGTGAAAAAAGATAAATAATACCTTGCACATCTCATTCACTCTATCCGATATATCTCCGACAACTAAGAACTTTTTGTATTATATGTAACGTACATGTACTCACCACAGACAGTTTTTCTTTCTTTCCATATTGTTCAGAAATTTAAAAAAAACTTATTACATTTTAGCCACGTGTTTTTCCAATTCCTTTCATTGGTTCTAACGTTTTTTCGGGTGTATCAAATGTTCTCTCACTAAACCTTATAATAACTTTTGAAATAGAAAAAAAAAACGAGCCACACTCGGACACTTTATTATATTATTACTTCTGTACGGTACATAGTCGGGATACTGGATTTCTTATCGTCAGAATTCCATATCGAGTTAAATCATTCCTCACCCCCGAACCGTAACACGCTCTACAAAACTGTATGTCGTTAGTGTCAATATTTTAAATGTATATTTCTTTTATATACACCTATGTAACTGGCTATAAAAGTCTATTTAATAAAATTTTTTATTTCAATTTTTATGTCATTTTCAACAGAGGCCTTACGAATTGTTTTAGAGCAAAAAAGACAGAAGCGAATCAGAAAGTGAAAGTTGTCATTCAAACAGAATATGAAAAACTTGGACCAATGTCGTAAGTACCAGTATATTAGACAACATACTTTTGTTTAGTGATTGGTTCGAATTCCAATTAAATCAGAGACTTGTGATTATCGATTAGAAAAAACATTGGCTATTTAACCAAAAAAAAAAACTTTAACAATCAAATGAGCAGCCTCCAAGCAGTGGAGTTGGGATATTTAAGTTTACAAATTTTTTCAGATATTTTGCAATCAGGTCTGGTCCTATTTTAAAGGTTCCTGGTGTAAAATCTGATTTAAGCCCCTCTACCACCTTATTTTTTCGGATTATCTTCATCTTTGTTGTTTTTAGCAAAGCGTTCAGATAATAAAAAGCACGAATCCATCTGTTCTCCCACTAGCTATCGAGAAATAGCGAAATAATAATACGGGTGTTAAAGCCTTTGTTAGATAACTAGTCTATGCGAAAGAAAACTCTGAATTCAAACTAGTTTTACTCCACTAAAAAACTAACTTCGTGTTACATCCTGCCCGTGACGGATGGGTTGAATAAATACATACATTATATATATGTACAAGGAGCATACAATAAGTTTCCAGACTTTTTTCGTATGGGCACTTTTATTGATAGTACACATATTAAACTCTAGTCCCCTTCGAAGTAATCTCCTCCAGCTGCAATGCACTTGTTGTACCGTTCCAACAACTTCTGGAAGGCGCCATGGAAGTCCTCTTGTGTGAGCGTGTCAATGACCTTCGTCACAGCCTCTTTCATCTCCTCAATTGTCTCATAACGACAGCCTCTAAGTTTTTCCTTGAGCTTAGTGAATAACCAAAAGTCACAGGGAGCAAGGTCTAGACTATAGGGAGGGTGAGGAACTGTCTTGATGCCTATCTTGGTCAGATAGTCTGTGACAAGGATGAAGTTGTGGACTGGTGCATTGTCCTGGTGGAAATGCCACTGACCCGATTTGAAGAGTGTTGCCCTCTTCCGATGGAATCTCTTCCTGAACTCCCTTAAAACCTCAACATAGTATTCATTGTTAACTGTCTGTCCAGTGGGAACCCAGTGCATGTAGATCATACCAATGCAGTCAAAAAAAGGGATCATCAAAAGGTTGTGGGTGGATTTGCTCTCTCTGGCCTTCTTGGGTCTGGGAGAGCCAGCATGCTTCCACTGGGAACTCTGTCTCTTGGTCTCTGGGTCATAGCAGTAGATCCAGCTTTCATCGCAGGTCACCAGAGCGTCAAGAACAGCGGGATCTGAATTGATCAGCTCAACTATCTCCCTGCTGTCATGACAACGTCTTTCTTTCTGATCTTCTCTGAGCACCCTTGGGACAAACTTCGCACAAATCTTCCGCATCTGCAGTTCCTTGCGAATAATTGTGTGTACAGTTCCCACACTGACATCAAACTGTGCACTTATTGTCTCTATAGACACATGACGGTCCTTATCCATGAAATTCTTTATTTTGCCAATCAACTCTGGTGTATTGACTTCCTTACTCCTCCTACACCTCTCATCATCCCTCACAGACTCTCTGCAATCTCTTATGTCACTCAGAAAATGATGCTCAATTCATGCAAGATGCTCCAAAAGCAGTCTGAAGCATTCCATACGTTTCTGTAGCATTTTTTCCGAGTTTAAAACAGAATTTTATTGCATATTGTTCTTCTAACATGTCATCACGTCCAGATTGCAACAGAAGAAAATGAAACTACAACAACAAACGAAACAAGAACAAGTCGACCCAGAAAAACAAAAACTACACCAAGACATTTACAAGACTATGTCTTATAACCATTGATTATGGAGGGTATTCAAATCTCTTGAAGTAGGGAAGAATGTTGTGACCTCATCAATAAAGCTGACACATTTCCGATCATCAGTACACAAATATTTGATATACGTGTGCGCACACACACTCAAACACACACGCACACGCACTGACAGGCGCCAAACTTTTGAAATAATTTTCAGTTGTTATTTTGTTATCATAAAGAGTTGTTTTTATTCTTACTTGACGAACTCACAGTTACCTTTATAAATCTGGTTTATAAAGGCATAACCATAAAAGACGTGTCCACTGAACACTTTCATGCTGTTTTGTAAACTGCAAAAAGAACAATTTACAAACCATCGAGATTTTTCTGAAACCCCGCAATAAAGAGTGAGGTGACAACAAAATCGTCAAGACCTCGGCAAACAAATCCGAAGAATCATTTCCAACCATAAATCTAACATTTCAGTGGCTTCTAGTAATTTATAATACATGCCTCAAATTTACAAATACATATTCCTATTCATCCACGAAAATATATTCCAATCAATTTTACGATATGTTATGTAAATTGAAGCCTCACACTTGTTTATGGTCCGAGTAAAAGAAAGAAAGAAAGAAAGAAAGAAAGAAAAAGGTTAGTTTAATGTTGAGGTGCCCCTCTGGAAACAACCCTCTAGAGCAGTGGCTGTCAAGGAGAACGCTTCTGTTTCGATTATTAAAAGGAGTTCGGACAGGTTATGGTCTGTGTAAATGTTTGTTGAATATCATAAAAATATTGCTTTTTAGTTAGTAAATTATTATTTAAACAAATTAATATAACATTGAATGATTCACTGATCTCGTGAATAACAAGTAATGATCTTTCTTCTTCTTCTTCTTCTTCTCCAGGTTCGCAGAAATCATGGTTCTTATCCACTTTTTCGCTCTCGCTTTCCTCTGGATTACGCGTGACCTCCAGGCTGCAGGCGGCTGGGGTCATATATTTGGTGAAAAGCAAGTAAAATATTTTTCTCTTCCTTTGCATTTGTCTTTCTTCCTTTTTTTTATAATAAAAATTAGAAAAGTGTCTTCTGTCTAACGATTTTTGATTAAGCATTAACGCTTGAAGAAAAAGGTAGACAAGAATGCTGTATGCTGTTTTGAAAAAAAAACTGGAAGAAGCATCCTAGAAAACAGCAGCTGTACGGCCTTGTACCTCCCATCTCACAAACCATTCAAGTTAAACGAACAAGACCAGCTGGCTACTACCTTAGAAGCAAGGACGAACTCATAAGCGATGTTCTCCTGTGAACTCCTTCACATGAACTTACCAGTATTGACTGATTAGGAATGATTTACATACATGAGCTGGGTGTGAAAACTGAATGTAGTCAAGAGGACCTAACAAAAGAGATGGCCGAGAAAGAGAGTCAACACAGATAATGATGATGATGATGAAGAATGAAAAGATGATGAAGAATTAAAAGGAAATGTCTACGTAATTACCTCTCCCAACAAAGTGGTTAAATAGTTCGCATTAACCACCAGATGATCGGGGGTTTGGAGGTTCAGTGGGGTGGTTCTAAAAAATCAATTAATGCAAAGAAATTTCGAGAACATTCAGCAGAAATATCGAGATTGTAGGGTTTATAACCCATGATACTCATGCAGTTGATAAAATATTAAGCTCTGTTCAATAAGAAAACCAATAAACAATTCTTATAACAATTTTATTGATGAGTAACCAACGAAAAACAATATATAAAAATTAAAGTGTGTGTGTGTGTTCAATGGAAATGAAACACAGGCTAATTTACCAACTTGACAAATGTTCCTTTGGTTTCAAGAAAAAGATGGTTCTGCTATATGCGGCAATATAGTGTACCGGTGGCACAAAGATACACTGAGTGTATACGAATGGCTCTCAAGTTTACCCAAAATTCACGTCGCCTTCTTACTGTATGCTGTAATTAAAAGAGTTATATTCGTACCTTTTTCCTTGCTGCTACTGCATTACTCATGGCGCCTCCAAGTGGTTGTTCGGCAAACATATCCAGCAGACAAAAGTAGATAACCCGACAGTACTAGTCCTAATGTATGGTCGTAATAGCTGCTCTATCACTTGAACTACAGGTGCTTTACGGTTGACAGAAAATAAAACCTAGACATTCAAATTTACTCTTTATTTTTCCCGGAATCAATGGACACTTAATTTGAAGTTATGTTTTTCCCTATAGTAGTAGTTGTCGTAGAGTAGTAGTAGTAGTAGTAGTAGTAGTAGTTTGGTTTCGTTGTGTTTTATGACATATCAATCCTTTTGGTTCATTTAATGCCAAATCCCATTTATATATGTGTGTGTGTGTGTGTGATTTGTAAGAGAATAGTTTTTAGGTAACATTTCTTAAACGTGCTAGAGCTCATTTATTTGAGCACCGTTAAATGGTTCCAAGTATTGCTATCTAATACTAATAATTCAAATTAATCTTAATCGTTTGCTTAAACACAGTTAAATAGTTTTAAGGATAGTAAATGATTAAATAGTTCTGCTTGACCCATAGATGAGACCCTAAGAGATCAGAATAGAACCTGGGATCAGTAGTAGTAGTAGTAGATAAAACATTTTTAAAATTGATTTTAATAGAATTCTTTTTATTTCAATTTATTTTGCATTTCATCGCATGAGTAGTTGCGAGCACGGATATCCCTGACCCTTTCTCGCCACCCTTCTCTATCGTCCATTGCTTCCGGCAGGTCTTCAGGGCTACATCCCATATCGGCACAGAGCTGATATTTGTAGGTTCTAGCTGGTCGTCCTGCCTTTGCTTGTCCATGTGAAGGGGTCTACAGGAGTATATCACTAATGAGTTCGTCCTTACTTCTCCAGCAATGTCCCGCATGTCTGGTTCGTCTAACTTCGATAGTTTTCGTGATGGGTGGTAAGTGGCCGTACAGCTGCTACTTTGTGGGGTACTGCCTCCTGGACTTGTTCAGTATTGCTCGCAGCATTCTTGTATAGTTACCATCAAGTTTCTTCTCCATACGTTTAGTTAGCGTCCATGTAATGATAATAAGTACAAGATAATTTTCATCTTTACTGATGGTCAAAGAAGGCCAATCTGAGTAGTTGTGACAAAAAGCAATGGTTTATCTTAAAAGAAAATCAATTTGACTAAAATTCTTCGCGTTGCCATTTGTTATTATCTCATCAAAAATATTTTCGCCTCTGTTGTTTGTTCACTCCAACCAAAAGCAGAAAATCAAATGATGTATATGGAATATTTGTTTTCCCAGTTGGTTAGGGCTGTAGAATACACCGACTGCTTCTCTGCAGAGGGGTAAAACTCCCCCAATGAGTATCCAGGACATGATGCTAAACCATCTGATAGTGAGGTTCCAGTAACACAGGAGCTTTGGGGAATACGGAGTACCCCTTCATTGCCATTGCTCCCAGGTTCACTCTGGCCCGGTAGGTTGACCCTATCTATGGTTTAAATAGAACTAAACTGTGTACTTATGCTAAACTGAATTGTTTGAAATAGAACTGTTTATATGTATAAAAATGGATTAAATAACCTACAATAGTTGATATGCCATAAAACCAAAACAACGAGGCCAACGGAATATTTGTATTTTATCCATTTCATTAATTCATCATTTGTTATTTTTTTTCTTATTTTATTCTATTTTTCTTATTTTTTGCAGATTCACTTCCGATTCTACACCAGCCATTTTGATTGGCATACTTTTGTTTATCATTCCTTCCGAAATACCTAAATGGAAACCGCAAGAAAATAATGGTTATTTGTACTTATATATGTCAGAGAGAGAGAGAGAGAGAGAGAGAGAGAGAGAGAGATAGGGGGAGAGGAGGAAAAGGGGGTGATTTAATCCAATCCAAGCCTAGCTCCAAATTATATTTCGAATGTATCCTGTCATTTTCAAAAATTAGCATGCTAAATATTCCACTATATGATCAGTGCTCCATCTTCTCAGATGATTTCCATCTCTTGATCCTCAAGCATTGTCCGGCCCAGTCGGTTAGGGCTGTAGAATACATCGACTGCATCTCTGCAGAGAGGTAATACTCCCCAACGAGTATCCTAGATATGACTCTAAACAATCAGATGGTGAAACTCCAGTCTTGGAGCTTTGGGGAATGTGGAGTACCCCTTCATTACCATCGCTCCAAGGTTCATTCTGGCTCGAAGTAGTAGCACCCAATAGGGTCCTTTCTACGGGTCAAATAGAAATGTTTGACATTTAATCTGTGTGCAAACAAATGATTTATACTAAATTGAATTGTTAGAACTGTTTGATCATTTAACTGTGTAAACAAATGACTGATGTTTAATTGAATTGTTTATCATCCATTGCAATATTTGTAATAACTTAACTGTTTGCTAACAAATGATTGATTGATAGCAATAATTGGAACCATTTGTGTAGAAACAATAGCAATACTAATAAGCAAACAAATTAGTTCTAACTCATTTAAAAATGAAATTACCTACAAACTATTCACTTATAAAATCATATATCTAAATGTGTCCAAACAAATGGTTAATAGTGAGTAGAATTATTCGTGTCTGACTGAAATGCTTGAAACCATTTAACTGTGTGCAAAAAAAATGAGCTCCGGCTTATTCTAAAATGTTATCAACAAAATGTGTTTCCAAATCATATATTTAATATATACGTATTGAGATGATTTGACATCAAATAACCTACTCTGGTTGATATGCAATAAAACCCAATTCAACCAACAAACCAATCAAGCATTGACGCCTTCTCTTCGACCTTTCAAATCAGCAACAGTCTTACAAACCTTGAAATAGAGATGACAACAAACAAAGTGATGACGATAGATGTTACTTAATTCAATTATTGGAGAAGTTTTTTTGTGCACTCCCATGTGCTTTTTCAAGGCAGACAAAAATTTACAGAATTTACTACAGAAGGCGCGAATTTTATCACCCAGCCTTTATGGCAGTGCATCTTCAATGAGACTTCGTGTGATTGACGTATCTAGCGTAAAAGAGAACACGATCACTAATATCACACCTCCAAGTAGACTCCTTAACCTGAGAGATTACCGCATATCTTCCACTACATACATACATACATAGTGTTAAAAAAGAAAAGAATACAACTGTTTTGACAATTTGTATTAAAACTATTAAGTTAAGTCATAAATAATTTCTGTTTTCCGCCATATTCACCTGATCTTGCATCAAGTGATATCATATTTACCCAACCCCTCCGCTCGGGCAGGATATGACACAAGGTCAGTTTTTAAGCGGAGTTTAACAGGTTTGAATTCAGAGTTTTCCTTCTCCTTGACTAGTTGCCTCACCAAGGCTGAAGAACCCAGTCTGTCCTACTATTTACCCATAGCTGGAGGGAGAATAATTGGATTCATACCTTTCCCAAGGGTATTAGTGCTATGTGAAATGCAGTCAGTCTCGTCCAGGATTTGGACTCGTGTCGCCGTGTCCATTTCCTGCGACGATAACCATTACACCACGGGCACCACCATCAAGTGATATCAATCTTTTTTGTTCTCTGCAAAATGCTCTGAATGACAAAAACTTTCTCATAAAGATCAGGAAAAAAAAGGTTTGTGTAAAACTTCTTGCCCTCGAAACCAAACCAAATTTTACTTGAGAGGAAGCTTTTTGATAAATTACAAGAGGTGATTTAGAATAATGACGAATGTACTATTGATGGAAATTAATACGTTGTAAAATTATGTATGAATAAATTATATTTTACTAAAACGGAAATTATGTAAGACTCAACACAATATTAAGTTGTTCGGAAAATATAGTATAAACAGCTTAAATTCTAATCTAGTTGCATAAAAAAAATCCACATTCCCAATGATTAAAGTGTCCTCTTTGTTAATTTTCTATTACTTCATTCAAAATTAAATTTTGAATATTATATGCCCCTAAACAAGCTCCCTCATAATTTCATTTCGTGACAATGCTTGGATGACACAACAGAAACTCGCTGATTTGGGTTATGAGACTTAGCCACACCTACCATTCTCTTTTGATCTCTCACCTACCGACTACCTTATTTTTCAAGTATCTTTTGTATGCCAAGAAATTTTTCATTCCAAATGAGAAGTAGAAACAGCATTTTAAGTTTTCTTGGCATTAAAACCTTTAGAGTTTTATCGTACAGGCATTAATAATCTCGTTAATTGATAGCAGAAATGCATAGATATTCAAGGATCATATTTTGACAGATTAAAACGCGATTTAAATTCATTTATTCAGAAATAGCAGTTTATTCGAAAATCGGACAATTATTTTCCGAATTTCCTAATATATTATCTTCTTTGTATCCCTTAAAAGAATAGTTGTAGAAAACCCTATCAACGTACTCAAATATACAAGATATTTTCTGGATAAGCAAATGTTTATCATCCTCATAAACATTAGCATTTAATAAAGATACCAATCCTGTGTCAAAGAAAATTCATCCAACAAAAGCATTATTAATCAACGAGATACTAGAAAGTTTTGTTTTAACAAAATTGTACAATATTCGCAGGAGTATACAATATTCAATCCTGAACACAAAAATATCTCAGCGCGCTATTTTAAAAGTTTGATTCTTTTTTAACATAGTTCGTTTATTGATATTCGTCGACAAAAATGTTTGTGTCATTCATCTATAGAGTTTAACAGGTACGCACAGGGGCGCACATTCAACGCTACCTATCAATAGAACCAACATAGCCTCTTATTTCGTTCGCTACAGAGTATATTTACCTAACTACTCAACCACGAATGAGATGTGACACAGTGCCCCTTTTTCAAGTGGAACACAGCTGGTTCAAATTCAAAGTTTCTTTTTTCCTAGACTGGTTGCCTACCAAAGGCTAAAGAGCCCAGTCTGCTCTACTGTTTACCCAGTGCTGGGTGGAATAAGACATGGATTCATTCATTTCTCAAGACCGTTAGCGCGAATTGAAATGCAGACAGCCTCCGTTCGTTACCGTGACTACATTTGGAGCAATACATCTTTTAGGAAAGTGATAAGTTCAGTTCCCACTACGTCCTTAGCTAAGGGTAAATAGCAGGGTGGTTGGAGCTCTTTAACTTAACAAAAGACAATTCATTTTGGGCGTTCAATAAAAGGTCAGGTCAGAGATAGTTCCTAACTACGAGTACCACGTAACCTAATACAGTCTGTAGTGTATTACTCGAAGAGGAGATGGTCTACAACCAGTAAATCACCTTATCCTTGAGAGATGTCATAAACGAGAGTTACACATAGATAAAAACAGATTCCCCCTTTTGTTTTCTTTCGCAAAAATAAGATTAGATGCGTTGTTAAAGACGCCGAAAAATCTTAATCTTTTCGGTCAGAGCAAGATCGTTCGTTCGTTCGTTTAAATGACCCGTATTTTTTGAACGGGTGGAATGTGAACGACATATTACTAGTGGCCAACACAGCCAATCAAAAATTCTGCCAGGTGCACAATAACTGGTCACAAGTCTATATGATTTAACGATTTTTGTTCTTCCGCTATAAAGAGATTCATAAATGCAAACTAGTAATTTCACCCCATAATGGACTCCTATGCTTTTATTTACACTGCCAATATTTTATTCACGCCCTAAGGATCTATATGGCCCTCTTTGAGAAGCCCTGTTCTAGACCGTCGTTTAATTTTGTTTTGTTTTGTTTTTTAATCCTGATTTAAAATGTTTATTTATTATATTTTATTTTTTAGATGATAACAACTCTAAAAATCCTCCCACTCTGTTGACGTGGTCTATCGCTCAGGCAAAACTCCCATGGGGTATCATGATTTTACTTGGCGGTGGTTTCGCCCTTGCAAATGCTTCAAGGGTAAGAAATTGATCTTTAAGGGAAATATTTTTTCAATCTAAAAGTAGAAAAAAAGAAAAAAAAACGATGTTAATTTAAATATTAATAAGTTCAACATCAATTTTTACATCAGATCGTCAAATATTTGAAACAGTCAGTCTAGTTGTCATTTATTTAGTTTGACTGAATTTAGCACAAAGCCATATTAAGACACCTAGAGAAAATCGAATTTACGATCTGCTAGTCGAGATCGCTAACCATTATGCTACACAGAGCCAACCGAGAAATTTAATTTGCTTCTTTTTCTTTTTAGGATCACTGTTTAACTTAGATTTGGTTTGGCTTGGTTTACTTAACGGCATCACCATCATCATCATCATGTCATACCGCTAGCACGGATCTCCCTGACCCACTCCCGCCACCCTTCCCTATCGACCATCGCTCCCGACAGGTCTTCAAGGCTACGCACTGTATCGGCACAGAGCTGTTGTATATAGGTTCCAGCTGATCGTCCTGCCTTTGCTCGTCCATGTGAAGGGGTCCACAGGAGTGTGTCACTTATGAGTTCGTCCCAACTTCTCCAGCAGTGTTCCGCATGTCTGGTTCGTCTAACTTGGGCAGTTTTCATGATGGGTGGTAGGTAGCCGTACAACCGCTGATTTGTGGGGTGCTGCCTCCAGGACTTGTTCAATATTGCTCGCAGCATTCTTGTGTAATTGCCGTCAAGCTTTTTCTCCATATGTTTGTTAGCGTCCATGTAGTACATCCATATAGCAGTATTGACACTATCTCTACTTGGAAAAAACTTCATTTTATTTTATCGGTCCGGTCTGACTTATTTATGACCGATAGTTTATCGATAGTTGTCCATGGCTTTGCTAGTCGCGTGTTGATGTCTGTCTCGGTTGATGAGACACTGCTTCCAAGATCCTATTTACCTAACCCCTCCGCTCGGGCAGGATATGACACAAGGTCAATTTTTAAGCGGAGTTTAACAGGTTTGAATTCAGAGTTTTCCTTCTCCTAGACTAGCTGCCTCACCAAGGCTGAAGAACCTAGTCTGCCCTACTATTTACCCATAGCTGGAGGAAGAATAATTGGATTCATACCTTTCCCAAGGGTATTAGTGCTATGTGAAATGCAATCAGTCTTGTCCAGGAATTGAACTCGTATCGCCGAGTTCATATCCTGTGACGATAACCATTACACCACGGGCACTGCTTCCAAGATAGGTGAACTTGTCCACTAGTTTCAGAGAACTACCATTTAGTGTGGAGAAGTCACCTCTTTGATTAAAGCACATGTATTCCGTCTTGTGTGTGTTGTCATGGAGGCCTATGCTAGCAGCTGCTCGTTCCAGACTATGTAACAGGGTTTCAGCTTGGACGGGTGTATTTACCAGAAGCGCTATGTCATCGGGGTAGTCCGCGTCCATAATTGTTTGTGCGGGGTATCTTCTGCTTCTTTCCTTTGTCAGCTTGAAACCGTTGTCTTTCATTTTATCAATAGACATTCTAAGCACGTAGTCTAGACAGAGGATAAACAGGTATGGGGCTAATGTGTCTCCTTGCAGCACACCTGCTACGATGTCGAAGTAGTCTGTGTCTCCATCCGAGGAGCGGGCTTTTACTTTCGTGTCTTTATATAGCATCATTATGACTGCGATGGCATATCTACCCCTTATGGTATATCAACCCCCTTATTTGTATTAAGAATATTAACTTGAAATATGATTATTTACTTAGGATTATTAGTATACTCATTACAAGTTTTTCACGCCACTTCCTCGTGAGTCACTGAAGTCTGAGTGACAACAAGTCCTCTTCGGTCCTCTAGATTCTTTTCAGTTATCGAGCCGATGTCAATAATGCTGTATCTTTTATGGTCTCGATTATTCCTCTGATTTCCCATTCTTCCAATTTTTTCTCCAAACTTTTACTGTTCAAGCATGATAATTACAATTGGTATCAACATCACCCTCATGTTCCACAGCTTTTTTAGTTCTCTAGCAAAATATTAATTATTTCTCTTGCAAAGCTTGGTTTCGAGAAGCTTTCTTGTTCTCCTGAGGAACTCTTTTCTTTTTTTTTTCTTCCATCTTTGCTAGTTTGATGGTGTCCGCTTTCAATATTCCTAAGTACTTGTAATTTTCCTTTTCTCCGAGTGTTCTGATTCCTTCTTGATTTGACAGTTTACCTCTTTCCGTTGTTTCTCTTCTCCCACCTTTTATTATAAGCATAGCACATTTTTTAATGCCGAATTCTTTTCCTACATCCTGGCTGTACATTCTTTTTGTCTGTATGAAGGTCTACAGTTCTTTACATTTTTAACAAATAGCTTGATATCATCTCTGTACAGAAGTTATTAAATCTTTTCTTTTGATTTTGTAAATTTGAAGCCTCCTGTGCTCTTTCTAAGAATATAATTGAGTAGTATTATTACTATAACAAAAAGTTATGGCGCGAGTGAGTCTCCCTGGAAGATGTCTCTCACTCTAGCAGAGTTTATCCTCCAGCTGCTAAGTTCCCTTTCTAGTTTTTCATAGCTTTCATGATGACGTTTAAAGCTTTGTCGGATATTTTGTACATTTCCAAACAATCTCTTATCCAAATTTGTTGTATTTTTTGTTGTCAATCCACGCCATGGCAACATTTTTCGCTTTGATTTTGCCTCTATTCCTCTTGTTATCTTGCGATATTCTTTTTATGCTTCCGGAAATAGTCCGTGACTTTCAAAAGAGTAATAGATTTCTTCTTTGATCTATGCGATGATGATTTTCCACATTATAAGCAACCGTGTATCAGTCTATAGTTGCTAGGGATGGGTTTTTTTTTGCGGAGGGTTGTCTCTGAGAATAAAGTTTTTCCTTTAGTCATCTATTTAGGTATGCTTGCTTCTTCTTGCCATTTACTCAATTGCAGAGCCAATCTATCATGGACTGACGTGATATTTTAAAGCTTGAATCCACGGATGCCATTATGTCTTGGTGTTTTCCAATTCGGTACGTTTTTGTGTTGTGACGATGAAATACAACACCCTCATACATTCACTATGGGTATGAGGAGGAAACACAAACAACTCGAGCAAAGACTTTGACGCGAGGAGACAGTAGTCGACAGGGTAGGAAGATCTAAGCGATAGGAACGCTCTCTTCAACTTTCTATTATACTAGGAGAAATGGTCATGCGAGAACCTAACTCGCTAGTGAATTATGTATGCGTCAGCAGAGAGACACAAACAGTGACTGTGATTGGGGCAAAGAAATAAACCGCCAAAAAAGCTAATATTTTTGAAACAACGGAAAAGAACCAGTTGCGGTTTATTCTCGAGAGGGAGAAGACGTTATAATTTGGATATGGAAGAAATTCATATCTATGGTCCTGGAACGGGAATCCGGCGAAGCGGAGAAAAAGGAAAGAAAGAGACTTCTCCTGGAATAAATTCACACTCCGGTGTCTGGAGACCTCATTAGCGGAAACACCTAAAGTAGGAGATCTATCCACGAGAAAGAAATAAAATAAACCTCGATAAATTTTGGTCTTATATGAAATAACGCGGCTATGAGAGTCTATAATGAAAGAAACAAAAGAAAAGAAAAGACTAGAAGTCAAGTAAGCTAATTCTTCGGAATCCCAAGTAAGTGAAAGCATAATTAAAATACGTTTAGTTTCTCTGGCTGTTATATTCCTCCCATTGAAAACTTTTATTGTCATCCTTTTCAATAGTAATTTCTTCCTTCCTTATTCTTTTGCATTGAACTGCATAATTGATAACTTGTTGATCTCTAATAAAAGAAAAGGAGAAAAGAAGAAGGAATACTCCTAAATGATAAAACTTAAGAATTCATATTCTGTTACCGGACCTGAAGTCCGAGAAGTTGGACTGTATCTATTGTGTTGATAAACTATATTTTTCTTTCCATCATTTTTATCTTTTACCTGAATTGTTTTGCTAAAACAATATTTCTATTTTGATTTTATTAAACCAGCACGGCAATTCGGATTCATTCTTTTATAGTTGAAATGTATTTGTCGAAGGCCTCGTATTTGAGGAGGGAAAGCAAGCCAGTTAGCTGTGTTTGATTTCAGTATCTCACCTACAACTCAACTAGTGGCTTTAAAATGTGGATCAGCAATGGGTTGGTGATATCTGTCATTATTAATATTAATCCACAACCTACCTGTATGTCCAGCTTTAACTGGTGGACTTGACTGGAACGGATAGGACCCTACAAGCCCGTTGGGCATACGGCGGCGTAACAGTGTGCGGCTCGAAAAGAGTTCTAGTATATGTCCTCTCGGGACCTTCTTCAGGTCATTCTAATTCTTTTTTCATGCTGTTTATGTATTCAGTCTTTCTTTTATGTTCCTTCTTGTCAAGTATTTTGCTCCAAAATTGTTTTGTTTCCTTTGCATTCGGTTGATGGTTTGTCCTCGTGCATTCTCCACCGACCAATTGGGTATTATTATTATTATTATTATTTACTTCAAAACACAATTGTGTGCAAATTATTAGATTGGTATACTCGAAACAATATAACTTTGTGCAAACAAATAATTATTACTAAGTAGGAATTGTTACTTTAAACCATTCACTTGTTTGGTTTGATTTGCTTAATTTGTTTTACGGCATATAAAATCCTTATGGATCAGTCGAAATGTCGAAATCTGAGTCATTCGTAAATGTTTATTCATAATTATAACAACTTATACATAATATATTATATATTATATTATGTTTCATTTTATTTTATATTATATTATAAACATTTAAATTTTAACATTCCATTGCTATCATTCTCGCCAAAGTTCCAGAACTGGAGCCATATTATTAGATGCAGTTAAGTGCCATCTCTTTTTGCGGTGTCTAATCCCTCTGCAATAGATATAGTCAGTAATATTCTTAACCCCACCGACAGGGCTATGAGTATGAAAAGTTTTAATCGTTCAAATTGTGTACAAGTTTGTTTTTTTATAAAAACTAAAAAATTGTTTTTTTTACTGACTTAGTTTGGCACAAAGCTAGAATTTTAGGTTACTCAGTGAAAGTCGAACTTATAAATAATGGTCTGTCAACTTAGCGCTCTAATCACGGGAGGCGCTCATATAAATTGAAAAAGTATTTTACTTTGCTTAGCGTTGAATTACGGGGCATCGACCGAGAATCGAAATCACTGATAAAGGTCTGCCAGCCTAGGTCGGTAATCATTGTACTAAGTAATGTAACCTAAAAAAAAACAGAGTGTACTTTACATGTAGCATAAAAATTGCAAGTATAAGGGACCTACTAAGGAACGAACTCACTACTACTTGATTTACATGAAGAGGTTACTAACCATTCAGTAGCGCCGATTTCAACTGAAAGAGTATAGATTTCTTTTTACTTCTTTTAATATCAGTTTTTGCGAAAAGAATTATCGCAATCGGACTAAATGTGCTACCTTAAAACAATAGCATTCGATATGTAATTTTTAATGTGCTGCCGTAAAACAATAGGATTCATTATGTAATTGTAATGTATTACCTAAAAACAACTGGATTTGATATGTATTCGTAATAAATGTACCGCCTTAAATAATTAGATTCCATACATAATTGTGATAAATGTCTTGCTTTAAAACAAAAAAGACTTTGATATGTAATTGCAATAAATGTATTGCCATAAAACAATAGGATTCGATATGCAACTGTAATGTGCTCTCTTAAAACAAGATACATGCAATTGTAATAAATGTACAACCTTAAAACCATTGGATTCGATATGTAATTGCAATAAATGTATTGCCTTAAAACAATCAGATTCAATAAGTACTTGGATTAAATGTACTGCCTTAAAACAATAGAATTCGATGGGTTATTGTAAAAAATTGTATTGCCTCAAAACAATAGGATTCGATATGTATTTGAATTAAATGCACTAACTTAAAGCAATTGGATTCGATTGGTGATTGTAATAAATGCATTGCCTTAAAACAATCGGAGTCGATTTGTAATTATAATAAATGTATTGTCTTAAAATAATAGGACCCGATATGTATTTGGATTAAATGTATTGCCTTAAAACAGTCAGATTCGATTGGTAATTGTAATAAATGTGCTGACTTTGCATAAAGTCACACAAAGCCCAAGGTTTGTCACAAAAAGATAAAAAAGAAAAAAGATAATATTTTCAAGGACAGCTTGCTCACAGAGGAAGTGGGTGTAACACTCCGTAACCTGCCTCTATGTCTGCCTTGTGGCGGTGGACAAGGGAGTACTCGCTTGTTTTCTAGACTGCGGTTAACTCCAACTGCTGACTAACAACCAACTAACTGGTTTGGTCTCACAGCGAACTCTCGCTGGTACCTCTCTTCTCATCTGCCCACAAACTCTATTAGGCTCTGAAAATATGAGGTGTTTTCCCCAACCCATCCCAAGAGCACAGACCACCCATATTTAGGTACTTAAACTGGCCAATCGCGTTCATCTACTGGTTATCAACAAAAGTCGAATCTAACAGAAGTGATAAAAATGAATCTTCCTCATCCTGAACTTTTTACCAAAATCACCACACACACACACACACACACACACAAACACACACAGAGCTTAGCTCGTGCGCACACACATGCATACGTCCACACACACACCCGCATAGACATGCCCAACTCCTACGCACATATATATAGACACACACACACCTCCTCATCTGACCAGCCCCAATATGGACGTATAAATATATACCCACGCATATATTTACCGTGTCACACACACACACACACACACACACACATATATATATATATATAACCATATGATCATGCTCGCAACTAGATACATATGTACTTGCGTACCTAAGAGGCCATAGTGTCACAGTTAATCATTTTGATATTTTTCCTGCCTACAGGTTTCCGGGTTGTCAATCTTAATTAGTCAAAAACTTATCATTCTTTCGTCGATGACTCCATGGGTGATGAACATGGTACTAGCCTTTATTGTTGCCACAGCAACTGAAGTGACCAGTAATACAGCAACAGCGACACTTTTGATGCCTATCATGGCCGAACTGGTAAGTTCAATTCTTTGTTAATTATCAAAGATATTTTCCAAAGACTAAGTGAATAAAATTGGTATCCATAGGAGTAACTAAAGATGGAAGAGGGGGAATGGTTCATCTCACGAGGACATTTTTCAAGAGTGGAGCCCTTTCAACATTTTGAAATTTTTCGTATTTTGTGCAATAAAAGTCAAATCTCGATTTTTTTTATTGCTATTTTCTTTTTACTTTATCTCATGATCTGAGAATATTCTGTTCTCATTTCTTTATCCAACCAACTCCAAATGTTTTTAGCTGTATGATTAGTCACTAGTGATTAATTGATAACCACTGGCATTGGAGGAACAAAAAAAAGTACATGACATTAATCTCATCACTTACACTCGTTGATTCTGAGAAGCTTTATCCTTTCCATGTCTCAAATTACATTAACGAATATACGTAAGTTTTTTTTATATTTGTTTATGATAATGCAGAGGAGAAAGAGAGAGAGGAGAGGGGTGACTGATCTAATCAGAAATATTGTATTGAATTCTAGATAACAAGGCTGAAAGAAATGGTAAGAAACAATAATAGAATCAACAAACGGGGTGAAATTCATTTGAAAAAATATATATATAATTTGGTCCTTTTTCTTTATGATAGTTCAGAGGGCTTACGAAGAAGGTAAGTTGTTTGAAATAATGAATAAAGTGTTCACCAATGGTCCAGGAGACCGGGGTTCAATCCCTGGTCGAGTCATACCAGAAATAGTACTTGATACCTCCTTCCTTAACACTCAGTATTATGAGGTACAGATAAAGGATAAGTGGAGTTATCAAGGCAAAGGAGTAGCCCCATCCCCTTCACTTCGGTTTGGTTTGGTTTGGTTTGGTTTTATGGCATATCAAACATTGTTGGTTATTTTATGCCAAATCCATTTTTATGCATATCAACAGTTCTATTTCAAACAATTTAGTTTAGCATAAGTATGCAGTTTGAATGTAAAAACAGTTCTATTTCAAACAATTCAGTTTAGCATAAGTACACAGTTTAGTTATATTTGACCCATAGATAGGACCCTATCAGGTGCTACCATTCCGGGCCAGAGTGGACATGGGGGCGATGACAATAAAGAGGTACTTCGCATTACCCAAAGCTCCAGCATTACTGGAGCCTCACCATCAGATTGTTTAGTGTCATATTCAGGACAGTCAGTAGAGGATCCTTACCCCTATGTAGAAATGCAGTCGGGGTATTCTGTAGCCCCAGCCGACTGAATCACCATCACTTCGGTGAAGTAGCTGTTGAAAATGGAGTCTTCGGATCGCCCTTGACTACGGTCAGTCAACTAATTCTTAGTAAGTGTTCAAGGATAACTTACTTGTTGTATGCTGTCCTTTGTACGTGTGTAAGGTAAGTTCACTTAATTCTTAAAATATATATTCTGCGTGTTGTTCATGCCTGGCTATTAAGGTGTTCAAGGTTTGGTTTCTTTGTTTAAAGGCATATCAACCTTCGTGGGTTAGTTAATGTCAATGCCATCCTTGTAAGGAAAAGTAGTGATACTATTTAACCTATACTTTGGATATAAAAGGGTTCATGCCTTTCCCAAAAGTATTAGTCCGAAAGTGAACGTTATAGCACGACCGGAGTTTGAACCCGCTTATTTCGAGGCCGTCGTCTAGTCATTACGCACGGGAACTCTCTTCTAAAGTGTTCAAAGGAACTACCGCCTGTAGAAGACAAGAATGAGAAATGTCTATTGTAGTATTTAACTAACTTACCAACTAACCAAGATGTGACACATGGTCATTTTATAGTGTGGAGTCACGCACGAATGTGTGGCTATTTCAAAAATACTTAATTCTTTTAGCATTCACCCTACTAGGGTACCTCAAGCGCCAAGCAATGAACTCACACCTGCAAAGCAGGTATTGCCTGTGGGGACCACCCCTGGTACATTTATATCACCCACCTGAGGCGAGCTCGAGTAAGGGTATAAATTTCTATGGCGAAATGTCCATTGTGGAATGAGGAATGTTATTCATGTTTTTGATTGGATCAAGAAAGCCCAGACTGCTTTCGTTTGTGGTGCCTTCCGATTGGCCCAAAAAGTTTACTTCCTTGTCATGTGATTGCTCATTACTACGTCCACCACAGTCAGACAGTAAACTTGAACGACCTACAGGCTGTTCTATTTTTTGACCACGATGAAGAGTTTATGAATCATAAGGAAATTTGACCCAAAGCTTAACTGTTTTATACGCGATGACACTCGTGCTGAAATGTAAAATTTACGAATATCTACGCACACTTTAACATGTGCTGCAAGCCCCGGACATTGGAACATGTTAATTTCATGATAAAAATCTGGTGCCGTATTTTGTGCTTTGATTTTAAATTCAAAACGATAAAGAATGAATTCATAGATATTTGGTATGCGTCCTACCAACATTTCTATATGCTTTCTTACAACAACTTTAGAACCTACCCACATCACTATCTTTGATCAGAAAAGATCGTCCCCTTTTAACGTTGTTGAGTTAAATGTTGTTTCCTTATAACGTTGATGCGAAAGAATAAAACGTTTAAAAATGTCAACCACGCATTATTTATGGTTTATTTTTCGTTAAATGTAAGTTTTAAGTAAAACTTAAGCATTTCATTACCTTGTAACCAGGGTCCTTTCCCTCTCTTTATATACATATATATATATATATATAAGCCCATAAATAAGTACCCTGCAAACAATGTTTTAGTTAATTTTCTTCTCTTGTTTCTGTTGGAATATTATATAATCAAAACGCATACTATTAGGTATTATTCATTACCAAACTCTTTATCATTGAAATTATGTAACCAAAAATATTAATATGCAGCCTTCCAAAAGTAAGTACACCCCTTATATATATATTTAGGCAATTTTGTTTTTGATAACAGAATTTCAATACTGCATAGTTTACAAATAGATTATATTTAATTAATAATATACATTTTGATTATACAATATTTCACTAGAAATAACATCCGTATATTTTGTGTTTAGAAGAATATAAGATTTTAACAGAAATATGCGCGATGCTATACATATATATGTGTGTGTGTGTATGTGTGTGTGTATTACTGAAAGTGATATCAATATGCGTCTGGCGAAGGCGTGGTCTGCTCTCGATAGGCTATTAATCATATGGAAGTCTGATCAATCGATTAAATTAAAACGAAATTTCTTCCAAGCTGTGGTTGTGTCGATACTGCTGTACTGATGCACTACATGGATGCTGACAAAACGTATAGAAAAAAGCTGGAAGCAACACCTCAGAAGCAACAGCTGTACGGCCACTTACCTCCCATCTCTAAAAGCATCCAAATAAGACGATTAAGACATACGAAACACTGCTGGAGAAGCATAGACGAACTCATAAGTTACGTTCTCCAATAGACTCCTTCACTGGGACGTGCCAGTGTTGGCTGACCAACGAGAACTTATCACAACTCTGTGTGGACACCGGATGAAGTTTGGAAGACCTGCCGAGAGCGATGGATGATAGGGACGAATGGGGACTGAGAGTCAAGGAAATCCGTGCGCGACTTGATGATATATATATATATGTGGTACTATAGCTTCACGACACCTAGTTGGCCGCTGGTTTCGTGATTACCACATGTGTCGACTGGTCTTTCTCTGTTTCTTTCCACGCCCACGTTGCTTTCAGATCCGAGGAAAGAGAAGATGGTTGAGGTCCAGTCGATGAAGGTTGGAATTCGTGTTGGAGAGATGAAAAAGTTGCCAAGCAAATTAAAAAAATGACGAAAATAAGGCGTTTGTTATAAACAGTAACAAACGTTTATTTACACAGTTGTTTAGATAATTTTTAGTCAAACACCACAAACTGGGAGTGAAAGTAGTTGACTGGCGGAGTTTTAACTGCAACTAGTCAGTGTCACAATGGCGAATGCAATGGCAACGGATTTGGTTCTTTAAGCGGCGAATTCCTGAACCAACTCAATTTTTCGCCTTGGGTGTCCTCCATTTATGGGCCCGAATCCCGAATAATCAGTTTCTGATTGGTCAGCCAATGGGGACTGCCGACCAATGGCTATCATCGTAACAATCCCCCCAGTTTGCCCCTGATTGGTTTAGACAATCGGCCAATCAGCCACAGTCATTGGGAGGGGCCACAAGGAGCAGTCCCGTGGCTAGCTGACCAATGATTTAGTGATTCAAGGCCTTGTGCCAAACTTGGTGACACCAACCCAAATTGTCCGCTATTTTAAAAATACATCTTTTTGTTTAAAGTTTGAAATCCGATGGCTCTCTTGACAGCTCTTTGCAGTTGTGCGGATGTTTATTTTTTTGGTGACAGACTTATAGGTCAACAAGCCCTGATCGGATCTCAAACTTTTTCGTACTTAATCACTTGATATTTATTTTATACACGGTTCTCAAAAAATACTTGGACATCCAAAATGAATTTATTTTTAATAAAATACTTATTATCATGATTTAATAAAATTAATTAATTTCCTTTAATTAATTTCGCCAGCCAACTCCTTGACACTTAAATGAAAGTGTCATACTCCATCCCATCTTACCAGACATTTAACCAAGGGTTAAATGTCGGTAAGAAATTTTAACGGTAACATTATTAATATATATTATGGCTAGAATTCAACGCTACTAGCACCTCAAAAGCGCAAAAATCTCTATAGCGCTCAATACAAGAGCAATAAAACAATATATTAACAATTATAGAAAAATGGCAGGGTAATACCTCACAACTCCGAGTTTCACGTCTTCGATCATCAGGTGAGCTGGTAATCTACACTCAAAGTTTATAAGATAAACAGCAATAATGTATCTTTGTAATCACTTACTTTATGATTTTTTTAATTGTTGTCAAAAAGTTTCGGACGGTTTTTTTTTTTAAAGAGTCTTTAAAAGAGTCCATATGCCACGAAAGAAAAGCGGTGAAAAATGAACCAATTATACAACATGTGTATGCGTTAAATGAGGATTGTCGTTTAGAATTCAAACATCATGAACTGACCGTGTTATAATCTGTGTGATACATGACAATGTGTTTCGAAAATCGTCGTAATGTAATTCATTACGTTTTTGTTTTGCTTTGCCTTTTCTTTCCAATCTTTTTTATGATGACTTTTACATTTCTGTTGATCTTTGTTGTGCGAAAATGTTAACCAATAGATTTTATCAAGTGCCTGTTATTGTTTAATCTGAAATAAAATAGCCATTTTGAGTTTCAATGAATTATTTTAGTCAACTTGTGCTACCAAACAATATTTTTAATTCTGCTTCTGTTTGGTTTGGTTTCTTTTTTTAATGGCATATCAACCTTCGTAGGTTATTTAATGCCAAAGCCATCCTTCTAGAAGAACAGGAGCGGAACTATTTAACCCATAAATGGGAGGATAAGGAGATCCATACCTTTCCCGAGAGTATTTGTCCGAAAGTGAACAGAATAACGCCACTACGACTGGAATTTGAACTCGCTTACAACGATTTACGTAATTCATCGCTTTAACCATTATACCACGAGGACACTCCCAGCATTTAGGATCGTGATAAACTTTGAAAGTTTTCTTGAAGCTTGTGAATGATTTGATGAATATATTCTTCCTAATATAACATGCATGGTAAAATTTAATGGATTTATTGTGGGCTTCTCATGGATTATTATATCATTTAGTATGTCGTTGCTTCTTATATGAGAGCGAGAAAGAAATACTTGCACGTTTCTACTGATTGTTTTCTTTCTTTTTTTAACAGGCTCTTGGAATCAATTTAAATCCTCTTTATCTCATGTTTCCGGCGGCACTTGCTTGTTCTTTTGCCTTCATGCTGCCTGTAGCAACACCACCCAATGCGATTGTATTTTCCGGCGGACACTTAAAGGTTTCTGATATGGTAAGTACAATTTGGTTTCTTCACTAATAGATCTTACAAATATTTAGGCAAGGCGTTATGAAGATTTTTATAGAACAATGCCGATTTGATTTTTTTTTTTTTTTTAGATAAGATTTTCAGTATCTTTTATGGCCACTCATTTTGGTTAGGTTTAATTAAAGTTTCCTTTTGAGTACATGTTTATATAAGTTGTCTTTAGTTTAGTCTGAACTCCAGGAAGTTTTATTTAGGAAGTGAACATTAAAGTAGGAAGAATTTTTTGATTTTGTGTCTGTGTGGAACTCTTCCTTCATCCTGAATATACAAATAGAATTCACGCTATTGTAGATAAAAAAAAATAGTCGTTGATCGAAAAACAGTATGGATGATCTGAAACATTGATGATAGTGCAAGGTTGTAAGATTTATTATTATACTTTGCCCAAAAGGGAAAGTGTGAAAAAACTTAACTTCTATGGTAGTTTTTTTTTTTTTTAATTTTGCAATAATTCGCGTTAGTAATTATCATTTAAATACAGTTTTGTAAGAACACAATTTATTACAGGGGGAATTTATCATGAGGAATACATCCTGGTGAGACAAACAATGGAGTGATTATCTGTGATCAGAAAACAAACCACAAACATTTTTTCAAAAATAGGAACCGCATCCACATAGAAGCAATATATATATTGTCCTGCAAGGCAAGACGTACCACCAATGCTAGGGAAGTCCAGTCTATCCGACTCTTCTCTATCTCTCTATCTCTTTCTGTATCTACATACTCTCTCTCTCTCTCTCTCTATATATATATATATATATATACCAAGAGAGAGTAGAACAGGCTGGACTAACTTTGGTGATACGACTAGCCTAGAACAACAGTGAAATCAAACCTACTACTAATATGTCATAGGTCATGGAAAACCAGATTACTACCCATTTTACAGAGAGTGAGAAACACACACACACACACACACACACACACACACACACACTCTCACACACACACACACACACACACACACACACATATATATATATATATATATATATATTCACGCGTTCTTTTTTTTCATTTTATTTTTTTTTTGACAAATTGTATTCAAACTATTTTTACTCCTTTGTTAACTTGAAAGCAGTAATGGTATACTATCCAGTCTTAGTAAGCAAGTTAAATGCTCGAATACATTATCAAAAACTTCAGCAGTTATTTAAGCATGCTTTGCAGTTCTGAATCGTGTTCAGAATTGATCAAGGAGATTGAAAATGCTAGTGTAGTATCACCTCCCTTACTAAGGTCAGTAAATGGGCAGTCAATACTAACTCAACAGAAATCTTGATCCTTACTTCCACCTCGGCCAAGGAATGCTATCCCAGAATCCATCGCCTCTCACTCTTCTCTCTTCCCTTCTCTCTCCTTTTCTCTCTCGCTTTCCCTCTCTCTCTGGCCAATCAGCAGAGATAGTAGCAGTTGCCGAAGACGACCCGAGAACAGAAGAGGAGGCAGTTGCTGAAGAGATTCCAAACACTAAACACACGTGTTGACCGCCAGACATTTTCTAGCCAACACGTGGCGTTGTATACGAAGAATAAAATTCCTCTTTTAAAGTTAATATTTGTACTTCTCATTTATTATCTCAAATAACATTACCCAAGTACATATATTACACTAGTTTCGATTTCTTTTCGGAAGAGTTACCTAGCTGTTAGTTAATTTGGATCAACACTGGTTCAAAATCCTTCATAGCACCTAAAATCTTAGAAAATAGTGTATATGCTTTTGATGTGGAAAGATATTTTAAAGATTGATGTGAGAAGATAGTAAAAAGGGAAATGCCTAAGAAGGTAAAAATAGACAAGTACAGGGACCAGAGAACTAAAATAAATCGATGAAACATGAGTGTGACGATGATACCAATTGTAGTTGGTGCGCTTGAAGAGGTTTCCAAAGATTTGGAGAAAAGACTCAGAAAGAATCAAGATCCTCCAGATTATAGTATCGCCGAGATCGATTAGATTACTCAGAAGAATAAAAAAAAACAGAAGAGACATAAAGTCACTCATACTCTTGTAAAAGACCACCAGTGTCTTGAATAAGAACAGCAATAATGATAATGACATATATGGATTCTGGTTTTAAAAAGTCACGTTCATCCGGGACAGATTGCCTCTTTAACTGAGTAGATGACGAGAAGTATGAATACCCGACTAAAGAGAAAACTACCCTAATTCAGAAAAAAAAACCCTAAAAAGGAACCCTCCCCAGTAACTATAAACCGTTTACGTATTAACCTGTGATGTGAAAAATCCTTACTGCACAGATTTTGAAAGAGATCTATTACTCTCTCGTATGTTGCAGGCAGTTTCCGGAAGAACAGAAAGAGTGTCAAAGGGTAACAAGTGAAACTGGTGACTTACTGTACATTAATCAGTACATCAAAAAGAGCAAAGCGATGCGGGAAAATATTGCCAACGAAAAGGACTATGATATGGTCTCGTAAACTTGGATGATAGATTGTCTGAAAATCTACAAAATATTCGACTAAGTTTTACATTTCATCAAGGAACCCATGATAAACTGGAAGGTGGAATTAACAGCCGAAAGAAAAATTCTAACAGAGGTGAAAATTCAAAGACCATCTTCCAGGGAGATATGCTTTCGCCATTACTATTTATCAAAGCTATAATGCTACTCAATTACTTACGTAATGAGAGCACAAGGGGCTCCAAATTTAATAAGTAACAAGGAAAGATTAATCACCTTATGTACATGAACGACATCAAGCTATTTGCAAAAAATTAAAAAGAATTTGCGACTCTCATACAAATAAAAAATATGCAGGATAGTAATGGAATTTGGTATTGAAAAATGTGCCATGGAGATAATAAAAAGTGGGAAAAGAGAAACAATAAGGAAATAGTCAGAACGCTTCGAGAAAAGGAAAATTACAAGTACTGAGGAATATTGGAAGCTGACACCATCAACTGAGTGGAGATGAAAGAAGAAAAAAAAAGAGTACCCCGGAAGAACGAAAAAACTTCTCGAAACTAAGCTCTGTAGCAGAAATCTCATTTAAAAAAAAACACACGTCCAGTCCTTGTAAAATACTCTGGACCATTCTTAAAATAGATGAGAGGGCAAGTCAGACAAAGGAACCATAGGACAAGAAAGTCGATGTCTTATATCTAAGAGATGATATAAACAAGAAAAGGGAGAAGAGGACTCGCCAGCATTGAAGATTGCGTGAATGAATCAATACTCGAGGACGACATTAAAAAGACAAAAAAAAAGACTTCTTACAGCGGCCAGAAATAGCACTGACAACATAAGGACAAATAGAACGACCACAAAAACTAGGAAACTAAAATTGGCAGAAAATCACCTGTATGAATATTTCAAGCAACAAACTGACGAAATCTTACACGAAAAGATCTGGACATGGCTACGAAGAGAAAACCTTAGTGGAGAAACTTAATCTCTTCTAATTGCAACACAAAACGACGCCATAGGGACTATTTTAAAGTGAAAATCGATTATACGCAACAGAATAGCAAGTGTTGGTTATGTGATAATAGAAACTTAACGATTAATCACATAATAAGTGAATGTAGCAAACAAGTGCAAAAGCAATATTAGACTAAATGCGACTGGTTGTGGAAGGTTATTCACTGGGAATTGTACAAGAAGTTGAAATTTGACCATACTACCAAATGATATATGCACAAACCAGAATCACTCCTGGAGAATGAGACGCTCAAAATTCTCTGAGATTTTAAGATACAAACAGATCATCTAATCTCGGCCAGACGACCAGACCTAGTTATAATTAACAGGAAAAAAAGAACCTACCTAATAATGGACTTTGCTGTCCCAGTGGACAACAGTGAACATCAAAGAAAACGAAATGAGATACAAGTACTCATCCACCAGAGCTGTGTTTTAGTGTGGCATCAGCTAAATCTACTTCAAGGTCAGCCGTATGTTTCCAACTTTCTACCTTTTGGAAGCTCTGGAAGTTATTTAAATTTTTTTAAATTTTTCATAACGTCTTGCGTTTGAGCATAAGCGTGTGGCCAAATTTGAAGAAATCTAATTGGCTCAAAACCAGGTTTTTTTTATGTAAGTATCAAAATTCACTGCTGACATCTGAAAACAACAAAATCTTTTCAATCTTAGTCGCTTTTCATGGTAGCACGTCCATTATTATCTGCAATAAGTGCTCTTTCTTGATGTTGAAGAAATAACGACCCAAATGATTGGTTTGGTTTGGTTTTATGGCATATTAACTGTAATGGACTAATGTTGATAAAGATAACACAATGAACACAAGTGCAACAAAAATAGAGAAGTTTTATTCTTGGATAGATCTGAAAACGAAAAAATGAAATTGTTCTTGTGTTAAGTCACTGTGGGTAGCAGTGAATTTTTAGCCAGCACGTGGAGTTGATTGGCTATCGTCCGAGTTGACGGTCGTAGCTTGATACGGGTCGTCCGGCGATCAAGCAAGCTTGGGCTGCTATATGACTCTGAAACACAATTATATCCGTCTTGCCTGGGAGACAAGTTATCTATTCTCAGGTGCCTTTGAAAATGTTTTGACTTCATAGTATTTGGAAGGATCACGCACTCGTGCCTTAGCTCTGCAAATTCTTAATGAAAAAAGTGACCGCGTGTTTTTTAGCACACACGAGATTGGCTTAGTGGTAGAGTTTTCACCAATGGCCCGGGAGACCAGGAGACCGGGCATCAATCTCTGGTCGAATCATACCAAAGACTCAAAAAGTGGTACATGATATCTCCTTGCTTATCACTCAGCATTATAAGGTACGTTTCAAGTGTAAAGTGGAGCAATCCAGAGAAAGGCGTAACGCCCTCCCCTACACCTCGGTGTAGTAGTTATTGAAAAGGGAGCTTTCGGTAGCCCACGACTACGGTCGCCAACTTTACTTAATTTAATTAATTAGGTTGGGTTTTTCCAAAATTCTTGAATTTTCCAGAACACGTGCGTGGGCGTTTTTTAGGGTTTACAATTGCGCCAAAATTGATCCGTTTTTTCTAGAATTTACCCATATCAACCATTGTAAGTTATTTAATGACAAATCCTCTTTATATTTATATATTTAATATATATGGTTTCTAAACGCATTTTGTTGATAACATTCTTAAAAGACCCTAAACTCTTTCATTTGCACAGTTAAATGTTTCCAAGTATTGCTATGTATCACTAACAATTCAATTAAACATCAGTTATTTACTTACACGGTTAAATAATCAAACAGTTCTATTCCTAACAATTCAATCTTGCATAACTCTTTTGTTTGCCCACAGTTTAAATGTCAAACAGTTCTATTTAACCCATAGATAGGAACCTATCAGGTACTACCACTCCAGTTTAGAGTGGACCCAGGAGCAATGGCAATGAAGCGGTACTATGCATTCCCCAAAGCTCCCGCATAACTGGAGCCTCACCATTAGGTGGTTTCATGTCATATCCAGGATACTCGTTATGGGAGGAAAACTTGATACCATATAATTGTAAATTATTTATATTGAGAATATTCATGTGATGCCATAATTATTTATTAGAGATCAATCAATCGGCATCAGTTTTTGTTTTGTTAGGGCTTAGTTGTTGTTTGTTTGTTTGTTTGTTTGTTTGTTTTTGTTTGTTTTTTTTGGTTTGTTTTGTTTTTTGTTTCTTTGTTTTTATGGGGAAGGTGTACCTTTTTTTAATTAATTAGTTATGCTAATAACGAATTAATAGCATAAATTTAGGGAAAATAATAATACAAAAAAATCAAAAATTCGAAATTAACAAATAAACCACAACTACTAGAGTGAGACCTTGCCGAATCATATAGGTTCTTGCAAACCCGAGCAAAATTTATTCAACACTATGGCAGATGTACCATGAAAAAATCCATCTTCACATTTCGTACAATAAATATCATTGGTTGCTTCCGGGGCGTTTTGGCTCAGTTCGAACGCGTAAATGAAAAGTTTCCGAATTAGATTACGTTGAACGTTCATCTGTGCAGCTTTCAAATCACACACGGAGTGAAGCATAGCACAACGTGTCAGCGCACCAATTGCCACCATACTATCAACCACAACGGGTACTTTCCATTGTGTGAAATGATTCTGTCACGTGATATACGCGCCGCAATTTCACATGTGTAAAATTTTTGCTAAACCTTTGACTCACCCTAGTAAATTAATCACCAAAGAATTTTTAAAGATGTCATTTCATATCAATATATTAAAAATAAACAATAAATATATATTTCTTTCTTGATTCTCTTGCAGGCTTCAGCTGGACTATTTGTCAATGTGATTTGCGTCCTTACTTTGACTCTAGCAGTCAACACATGGGGTAATGCGATTTTCGATTTTCATCACATACCACGTGCATTCTTTGACAACAACAGCACAACCCTCACTACTACTTTGGCTACATCTAATTTCAGTCTACCATAATGTATATCTACACTCACACGAAAGACACTCCGAAAGTATTGCCTCTAAAAAGTACAATAATATCGTTGGATAAAGTAAGTTTTCAGTTGCAAAACACTATTTTTCTGTATAGTCACCATCATTAGTTATCGATTTTTACAAGTCTGAAACAAGTACTATTGTCACCAGAGGGTTACTCAAAAAGTATTTTATTACATTGTCCTACAACGTCAGTGGTGGATGTTGGTGGTATTGTAGTTGAAGATGAACCTTCTCAACAATAAACCATTTTCTGTCTTATTATAGATACCATTTGAGCGGCAGACAGGCAAAATGACATCTAACATGAAAACAAAGGTATATCATAAAGTATCACCAAGTTGCACTCATTAATATTCATCTAGATCTCTTTTAACGCTTACAGAGACTAAATAGTTCATGTTGAACGCAGGCTGTGGGCAATTAGTTTCAGCAAGGGTAACAGCGATTTGAATGACAGGCCGTATTCAACATGAAATGAAGCTCGCCTCGATCAGTACATTCATTCATAACGGCCACAGAAGGATGTTCCATGCGAAAGATATCTTCCTGACATCGATGCAGATGTTTTTAAAAACGCAACGGGCAGCCTCTTATTCTTTGACGAAAATGCTTAGTAAATGGCAATGACTACGTGGTAACATAAAACAATGTTTTGTTGATGAAAATTTGCTCTATCCAAAAGTGTTATTGTGGTCCCTGTATTTGTTCTGATTTCAGTGGAAATAAATTAGAGGCATTACCTTTGAAACACTCTTTATATATATATATATATATATATATATATATATATATATATGTATATATATATATATATATATATATATATATATATATATATATATATATATGATAAAAATAAGTGGAAAAGTGGATAAGCCAAACATTGACAACAGATTCTTTGATATTTCGTTCTTTATAGGAAATAGTACTTCATCAGAAATCATTTTTATCATCTTGTCAGATTTACCACAATCTACAATTTCTCCATATATATATATATATATATATATAAGTAATGGCAGAACAGTACTTTTTTTAATATAGGAAATGTTCGGAGGGTATGAATAGTTACGCCCCTCCCCAAGAGCATATCATATTAGAAAGCTAAACTGCATTCATTGGTGAGGCTCCAGTTCTGGAGTTCTGGGAAGTGTGAGTACTGTTATTACACCCAAGTTCCTTATGACCCTGAGAAATAATATTTGTTAGGGTCTCATCTATGGATCAAATAGATCTGTTTGCAAATTATTTGTATTAGATAGGAATACTTGATAAATAACCATGTGCCAAAAAACTTAAGAAACTTCACAAAAATGTAAATGTAAACGTACAATAAACGCAATTCCCTAACGTCTAGGCATAGAATAACCCTAGGCAGATTGACATACCGCAGAATCAATCGATCTATTAATCTATCAATCAAAATTTTACCTATATACTGTATGTACGGTTGTTTGTATGATAACTCGTATAATTATTAGAATTACTATTTGAATTACAATAATCTTTATCCTTTATTGATGAATTATTTCAGACGAGAGTGGAATTTATAAATCATTATAACCATTGTCTTTTTTTTTAATCAACTGACTGGCGTTTTCCTCAAATTTTCAATAATCACTGTGTGTAATTTTCTTTTTCTTGTGGCAAAAGTATGTACCCACTTAATGCTAAATGAAAATGTAAATTTTAATTGTTTCAGGTAATTTCATAGCTAATAAAATTATATTGATCTGTTTTAAAATATTATATGTATGGTTACCTGTTTGATCACTCACTCTGATGATCAAGAAACTGTGAAAGATGTTTGGTTTGGTTTGGTTTGTTGAGTTTTATGGCATATCAACCTTTGTAGGTTATTTAACGCCAAATCCATTTTTATGTAAATATTCTCTTCTATTTAAAACAATTCAGTTTAGCATAAGTACACAGTTTAATTGTCAAAAACAATTCTATTTCAAACTATACAAGCAGTTATATGTAACAATTCAGTTAAGAGTAAATACAGTTTTAATATCGAAAAATAGTTCTATTTCAAATAATTCAGCTAAGTATAAGCACGCAGTTTAAATGTAAGTACGGTTTAATTGTCAAAAACATTTCTATTTCAAGCTATTCAGTTTACTCAAACAATTCAGTTTAGCATAAGTATGCTGTTAGTTCTATTTAACCCATAGATAGGGCCCTATCAGGTGCTACCACTCTGGGCCAGAGTGGACCTGGGAGTGATGGCAATGAAGGGGTACTCCGCATTCCCCAAAGCTCCAGCACTGCTGGAACCTCACCATCAGATTGTTTAGTGTCATATCTTGGACACTCGTTAGGGGAGGGCGTCTTACCCCTCTGCAGAGGTGCAATCAGTGTATTCTACAGCTCCAGCTAACTGGGCAATGTGAAAGATGTGAATTGAGTGATTGTATTCATTCTTTCTTTTTAATATCAGTATTTCACCCACACACGCAAACACACACACACACACACACACATATATATATATATATATGTGTGTGTGTGTGTGTGTGTGTGTGTGTGTGTGTGTTGTCAGATGAACAAAAGTGATAAGACAAATAGGAGTACTTATTTCTTAATCGTTCTTAACAAGTTTCGACCTCAGTTATCGTAAAAAAACTTGTTCTCAAATTTCTGAAATAGTTTTTTTTAATAGTTGATAGGCCACAAAAGAAGCAACAAAAATACTTGACCCCAGGATCATCATCTGATGAAGGTTTTATTGATGGCACCGGTGCCGTTTTCTTTGTAGTAGCAGTTTGAATTCATTCATTATATATATATATATATATATATATATATATATATATATATATATATATATATATATATGTATATATATATATATATATATATATATATATATATATATACACTCATGAATAAGTACTTCCTTTCATGATCTGAATGCCATATCTGGACCAACTGACTAAAATAAAAGGGTAGCTCCTTGGCATTTCTGCTTGGGATCAAAGCGTAGCTCCCCAGCCTCCAAGTTGGGATTTTAGTGTGATATTCGTTACTCCTCCGAAGGATATCTATAAAATTATTATGTAAAAATATACACTTTTAAAAATTATAAATTCATAAAATCATTATTAATTTTAACCAACTTATACAGTTTTAAGGGCGCCTCGCCTAATTTAGCTAGATAGACTAACAAACATTTGTTCATGAACTCGATTCTCATTGGGTGCCTAATACTTTTGGCTTTGTGCCAAACTAAGCTTACAAAAGGACTCAGTTTTGAATTGACAAAATTTTGACCAAAAATTAATAATAATTCAAAAAATACTAAAACCAAATGAAAATTTAGATCTATTCTGATTATTTGCTCTTTTACTCACAGGTTTTGTGAATATAGAAAGTATATGTCAATCAAGATCAGTTTGCGATATAAATCTAAAAGACCACCAAATTTCAATCTATTTCGTCCCGTCATATCATGCACGTTACTTAGCAACATAAAATATACTACAGTCAACCACTTGTGTTAAAAAAAAACCCCAAAAAACCACAAGCAATTTACAAGAGCTCCATATCAAAGTCGACGACTATCTAAAAATACGTTGTGAGTAGTTTCAAATTCTTCCATTTTTAAAGCTGCACACGAAGTTTTAAGCTGTGTATTAACCTGGTCTTACCACTGAATAATGAGAAATCTGTTGTTTACATGTTCGTCGAGAAATACCTCATGTTTTATATATATATAAATGGATTTTGTTATTTTACTAATTTTTTCTTTTCTTGCAAGGTTGGTGGTTCTTTTACTAATCTCAGGGTTTATTCCAAACATTGTTATTCATCATAATAAAAAATCACAATTTGTTTTTGGTGACGTGTATGTGTTCTTTTTTTTCTTTTTTTTTTTTAAGGAAAGGAGGCTTTTTTTTCTTTTTTTTTCTTTTTTTTTTTTTTTTTTTGGTGGGTGTAACATTCAATTTTTCTGTTATTATATGTTTCGACTGATCCAACGCTTTTGTCGTGAGAAATGCTAATGCTATGATACGACATTCCAATGGCCTTTATGTATACATTAAGAAATATCCATTGGGAAAATTTTACCACGGAGTACATTATCATCAAGATACAATCGGTGAGTATATGCTCACATTTTAATGTTATTTAATATGCAAACTTATGTTGCTATATGACTCGTGTAATATTAATTAACCACAATTATTAGATTAACGTATAAACATTAAAAATATATTTAATACAAGATATATTAAAGTTTGCTAAGAGTTTTAAGTACAAAGAAATAAGATATTGAAGTGGTTACAAGTTATTGGGAATGGTTATGTTAAAGGGGATATTTAGTCGCTTCCCTATTTTACGAGGTCCAAAATTAGTATGATTATATCCATTGATACGCTCACACTTAATAAACAGAAGGAAAACCAAGATAAGCTCATTTACACATAGAGACTTAATACGTTGATACATATAAATATATAAGAAGTATTACAAGAATACACAAATGTCTCCCGACAGATGAAATGAGCACATTATTCTATGAACAAGCAGTATATAAAAAGTACCGAAAGTTGTAAAATGTTTTACTTGTCTTCTTTGGTAGACAAAACTATGTAGGGGTTTCACTATTGAAGCAAGGCAAAGTCTTTTGCAGAGGCTGGAGATAAAGTCTCTCTTCTGTTCAACAAACAGGGGTTAAAGAAAAAGGGTAAGTCTTCTTCGGTCGAATGAAAAGGGAAATCATTTTACCATTCCAAGAATGGAGACAAAAAAGGACGGGAAAAGATTCTCGTGTTCTTATGTGATAAAGAAGTGTGCAAAGACATGCCCCAAAATCCAAAGGAAGGTAATTATCTGTTGTCTTCCACCAAAGTTGGGCCTAAGAAATAGAATTTGAAGTTAGCTTCAAATATTTTTCAGAAAAGATATTTAATTTTTGTTAAGAACAATCCCTACGGTTTTTATGATGATATTAGCGTTTAAAAAAATACAAGTTGTTCTAATACTTTGCTGTATTGTCAGGTGCATATAAGAGACTCCATTAAAGTTGGTTATATTATATCTATGGAAGTTTTCTGTTTGTGAACATATAAATGTCAATAAGTGCTGAAGTATACAGTTTTTATAATTTTACTGAGAATACAATCATCGTAAAATAAACGAGACTTAATCAACAAATCATTACGGAGATGACAGAAAAAAAGAAGAAAGTATGTTGTATCTTCAATGACCCAAAGTAAATCTATCTTGAGTCTTCCAATTATGAGTGTTCTGATTAATGCAACACGCTGAGATTGCACAAAGGAAATATCATCAATTGTGACAAGTGCTAATAGTTGCTATTCCCTGATTTTGTTTCAAATATTTTGCGTAGTTTTGACGAACGTAAGTGGGGTTTAATATCAATTAGATTACTCAGGTGTGATTATCTCCCCTCTAAAGTCTTTATATCTGAGGTAATGGATACTTGCTAGGTATGGACTATTACCAAGATGAATCGATAAGATGGATGGTGATTAAAGACAGAGGGAGAACGAACATCTGCTGCTATGCCTGGTACATTCCTTTATTAACCAAATCCCCCGGATGTGGTAGGGGCCGTAACCCCTGTGGCATCAGAGGTTAGTTAGGATATTACATCCCCTTAGTTAGTTAGGATATTACATCCCCTTTGTTAGTTAGGATATTACATCCCCTTACGTACAATTTAACGGGAGTGAGTTGGAAATAAATTTCCCTATTGATAGCATCAATTGTGTGTGTTGAATTCTTCCTATTTCGTTCCCACACAATAAAACAGGTAGTATGCGAACTTAAATAAGGTTGTGTGCTTCACCTACTTAAAAAATGAATAAGATGAGATTATCTCAAGCCAATATGTTGATTTCAGTTATACATCTGGCGACGGTGAAAAAAATGTTTATCAAATGCTCATTTAAGTTTATATAGACAAAAATATCAAATTCGACCATCCGTTCACAAATGTGTGTTTCGTTAAATAGATGAATAATAAATGTTAAAAACCGTTAAAGAGTGATAACGTTTTTCTGTTGAAATATACAAGCAGAAATTTACAGTTTTAAAAAGTGTTATGCATCTTGCAGTAAAAAAATAACAAAAATAAAAAAACATCCGCGAAAAGGAAAACATTAAACTGTAGATCAAGTTTAGCACAATAAAAAGTTTGTGTTTATCACGGGGAACCAAAGATATATGTATATGTATATATGGTTACCGTTGAAGGAAATGGGCACGGTGACCCGAGTTCAAATCCTAGACGAGGCTGTTAATATTTCACTTAGCGTTAATACCCTCGGGAAAGATATAACTCCAACTGTTTTCCATCTAGCAAACTGGGTTTGGTATGAAAACCAATGTAGGAGAGGGAAAACTCTGAATTCAAACGTTAAACTCTGATTAAAAAACTGACCTTGTACCAAAAGATACAACAGAAGAAGAAGAAGAAGAAGAAGAAGAAGAAGAAGAAGAAGAAGAAGAAGAAGAAGAAATAAAATAAAAGGAAAGGAAAAGGAAGTAAACAAATAAATATATCAAATGTAAATATATAAATAGGATTAAATTACATAAATATCGACCGTATGTAAATTGCATGTCTTCTAATGAAAATTTAGATGACATACTGTAGCAAAGGAGAAGAACCTGAGTGACAGTTTTCAAAGAATAATGTTGCTATCATAGACAAATACATATACCAAAGAAAGGGAGAAGAAATTGAAAAAAGGACATAAGACAATATGTAAAAACAAAGTGATCTTAAAGAATATGTAAGAGGATAAAATTTAAGGTTAGTTTATTTCATAGAACTGAAAGAAGTATAAAATATGTATGGAAAGATAATTAATTAAAGTTTGAATATGTTGCGGCTATTCAAGACAAGTTTAACTTCGAAATGGGATAAATTGAAAAATCTGGGCCGTGTGAAATGGAGGTGTAGAGAAGAGGAAAATCTCGTATTTTGGTTTGGCGAGCAAATTTATTTTCAACACTTAATTTCACCCAATCAGGATGACTTATCCTATTCAGCCCGGACCTTCATTTCCGGCTAGCAAAACGGGTGAGCGGCCAAACCCAGTCTCTTCGGCGTGAGACGGCGACCAGAACAGACGTTCCTCTGGTCGTCCCTGCTTAGCGATGCTTTTTAGCTAGACAAGCCACCCAGTGTGGACATCTCACTGTGGCTTTAACACTAGCAGCAGCAACATGGACACTCAACGAGGGAACCATCTAATTTATGGATTTCTTACAAGGAATTCCAGTTGAATATGAATTAGATGCATTCAGCATGCCTTCCACAGGCACCACTTCATGTTACCCAAAAAAATGGCTATGTCGATCCGAGCGTAACTCCGCTCTCGACACACTAACTCATATTTCACTTCTGGTCCATATTAATGGAGATAACGCATACTCTCCCTAAAAATACCAGACACACAAAAATACACGGTGACTCTAAACACAATCCCTCACACGTCCAGCAACATGCTGCCATCTCCACATCCCGCTAAGCCATTTCGCCTCCAACACTAACAAGCCTAAACCCACGAGTCTTGCAGCACCAAAAGCAAACCATATTCTATGCTGCAAATAAAAACTTTCTTTGTTGTGTTGTTAAAGAAAAGTTTCGTAATTCATTTGTGTTGCCTTAAAAAATATAGTGTTAGGGAAAATAACTAATTCCCCGAAACCGCTATAGAGGGTAAAACCCAAATTGCACCGGCTCCAAAAATTTGTCTCAGTTTTTCGTTATGGATATGAGCTAACATTGTGGCTACATTAAAATCAAAATTATGGTTAGTTTTAGATATATGTCGGAAAAGGGCATTATTAAGATTGCCTAATCTAATATCTCTTTTACGTTCATATCTGACGTTGCGAATCCAGCCCTGGCCGATACGTCTAGCTCCGCCTGGGAATTTTCGCCGACATTCAATTCCTCGGCTCTGCTTGCCAATCCGAGATAACTGTGACCATTCGCCACGTTGTGTATTTTGATCCGAATGGCAGTGTTTTAGCTACTTCAGATTGTTTCCGCTGTGGGAGTCGATCCAATTTTGGCTGGAATCCACGCCGAAATAAAATCGCTGCTGGGAGACAGATTGTACCTGTCACGGTTCACAAAAGTACACAAGAAGAAAGAAAAAAACGCTTTCTGTTTTTGTATCATACAAATTTCTCAAAGTTATTGTTTTACCTAACTATACATGTATTTACAGAAGTGTGTAGAATACAAAAAAAAAAGAAAGAAAGAAAAATGTCTTACGAAACTTATTCGTTCGTTCGGAAATGTGACAGAACAAACAGAAGGTGTAAGGGAGGTAACTATCGTTTCTTGGTTATCTTAATAAAAAATATTTGTTCGTCTTGGCTTTTGCTTCGAACTCTCAGTTCTAGACTAATCTTGGCTTCGCCTGAAATTCTAGGACTATTCTTGGATGGGTTCTGCACTGGCCCCTTCTCTGTCTCTCTTGATCTCTCGTCTTCCTTGATCGGATCTATACTGATCTATGGGCGCCGTGCATTGCTTATATAGATTGGGGGTGGCGTCTCGATGATTTTTGGGCACGCCCATGCATAATGATATGTAAATCGCCAAGCTGACCAACTTTCTCCACATATGGTCGACGCTTTGTTTAAAGAGGTATTAAAGTTTAGATTTAGTACCCTTCGCTGATTCTTTCCAGACAGCAACACTTGAAATAAGAGGAATCCACTCATATTGTCTCAATCTCTAGCTTGAACTTTTTTCCTATCTAGACCACACAGACTCCATCACTGTTTTTATCGTAAGATCCACTTATGTTGTCTTCCATCTCTAGCTCGAACCTTTTTTTCACCTTTCTAGACCATACAGATTTCATTACTGTTTTTATCGCAAGATCCACTCCATGAATCTCGAGACACCGGTCAAAAGTTTAAAAAAAGATAAATAAAATAGGATAGGAAATGAAATGATAAGAAGAAGAGAGAAAAAATATGTGAATTTTCTTTAATTATTTCCTTAGAATCGTTAATTAATCAATCAGTCTAGGGTGGAGTGGAGTTCTCTCTGTCACACATATATACGTTTATATTTCTCGCCGTTTCGCCAATATATTTCAAATTAGTCTTTGCAAGGAATAGAATAAACACCGGCAAGAGACCTGATATTCGGACGAGAGTTCGAATGAAGTAAGTCACAAATAGTTTTAGAAGATAAAAAGACAGTTTTAATACCAAGTTTATTTAAATTATTTTCTCTAAAGTTAGTGGAAGAATTGTTAGTCTAGATTCAAAGAATTTGTTAAGGGGTAAGCCAGAATTATTGATGTGTACATCGCTGATACTACCTAACAGTGGGGATAATGTTATAGCTAAAAGTTTTGCGATGTTATGGGGAGTAGAGATGATTGGTCTTAAGGGAATATCAGGTTGATGGGGTTTAGGTAGACCATAAATTTTAGGGATGGTGGGGTGGTAATTAATTAACGAAAACCAAGATTTGTCCTCTTTTGAGATTAATTTCTTGTATAACAACCTTGCCTGTGCCAATTACGTTATATATATATATATATATATATATATATATAAAGAAGATGAATTGGGAATGATTCTTTTTGAGAATATATAAGAGGATTCTTATAAATCTCCAGGAGTGCTCAATTTACAGTGCAAATTTCCATATAATCGAAAAAAAAAAACTCAACAAACCATCATTTCGCTTTTATAAATTTGTTTCAGCTGGCAACTTAATACGTGAGACCAACCTCTTCAGATAGCCATCACACAATGGAGAGAAAAATCGTTTATATTTTTTCAATGGATTCTTACTCGTTTAAAAAAAGATGGAGGGGAATAAAATGACATGGGCCAGAAGTTGGTGTCATAAACGGATGTAATGTCATCGTCTGCTGTCATAAGACTAAAAGACCATTTGAGTTTCATGTGGCGAACGCAATTCTCAGATGATGGGGGTTGTGTACACTACATGAATCTTAAAGTAATAGACTTCTAGTATTCATTATATATATATATATATATATATATATATATATATGTGTGTGTGTGTGTGTGTGTGTGTGTCGGACACGCCTCTTGGTCTCAAAAAGCGTAATGAGAAATTTCGTAGTAGTACGAAACTTTACTCGATACCACTCAAAGCGAACATGTCTTATCATAACAGTGGAATATAAATATTGATATATATATATATATATATATATATATAGAGAGAGAGAGAGAGAGAGAGAAAGAGAACTCAAAATAAATATATGATCACCTTTATCAGAGAGTAGTAATGTAAGTACTCTTAAAAGAAACCAGAGACTTTTACCACTTGCTGACTTCGTATTCTTTTGGTGCAGCTGCTAATAAATACCTGTAAGACAGACAACTTGGAGCACTGACTCCCCAGAAGCTAACCAAGTTGTCATACAGAATACCCCCATATAATTTCTTTGAAAAGAAAAAAATGAACATCAAATAATCCAACAAGGGTTGACATAAAACAAATCAACCAACTAAACATAGAATAGCGACAAACCCACGAACTTCTCGGCGCCAAATCTCTAAGATATGACTTTGATTTTGTTTCATTTCATCAACAACTACACAAATACATTGCAAAAGAATTTAATTATTGCTTCGTTATTCTCTCTTTCAAAAGCAAAACACATATCCTCAACACACTGCAACACAACACATCAACTCAAGAAAAATTAAATCACCTAAGTATAAACCTGGTTTTTATATTTAAAAAATGTTTATAATTTATTCAATCTTGTTTGTATTCATTTGTTTCGAATATATATATATATATATATATATATATATATATATATATATATATATATATATTGAAAGGAATTGGTGCGCAAATGATTTCAAATTTGGTATTAAGTTAATCTTATATACCAATGCTAGACGTGTTTTAGAGATTTCAATCCTCGTCAGGCAGTCAGGTGGTGTTTGAATTTTGACTGAGTGTAGTTCCAGGTTTTGTGTCTGTGAGTGTCTCTTTGTAGTTAATTCACGAATAATTAACTCCAAACGGACAAGCACAGACTCAAAATCTGGAATTACATTCAGCCAATATTCAAACACTACTCGAGGGGTATTGAAATATCCAAAACACGTGTAGCATTAGTATTTGAAATGATTTTAAAAAAGTAAATACCATATTTGAAATCATTTGCGGACCAATTCATTTTATATTTACTTTTCTATCGTTGGACCAACAAAAACTTATATATATGTATATATAGTTTGGTTTGATTTCTTTGTTTAATAGCACATCAAACTTCGTGGGTTATTTAATGCTAAAGCTATCCTCGAAAAAGAAAATTTGTACTATTTAACCTATAGATGGGGGATAAGGGGAGCTAACACCTTTCCCAAGGGTATTAGTCCAATTGTGAATGTAATAGCGTTACTGGAATTTGAACTTGCTTATCACGATGCCAGAGTCCAGCACGCAAGCCGCCATACCTCCCTATATATATATATATATATATATATATATATATATATATATATATATATATATACACTGCTAACACACGAATAATATTTTCTACTAAACCGATCCTAACATATACTCAAAAGGAAATTATTCCTACCCATCATTATATCTCTATTGTTTATGTGTTTAATTGTAGTTGTAGCTTGCACTACAAAGCAAAAATTTATCAAAGGTTAGGATCAAACATGTACCTGCGTAAATCCGGATTTTACCAACCTCCCTATGGATGTTCTGAATAATCTATACAAGTCTTCCATCGAAGATCACCTAATAGATAACCGTAAGTCTGCAAATAAATTTAGTGTTGACTTTTTTTTATTCTCGAAGCAATACACACTCTCAATTTCATTTAAAAATTTTAGAAATTATCTATATTAGGTTCAGGCAGCCATTCCCCAGTAAACAGGGAACGCTTGCTTGGATGTAATGTAATTTCTAATCCCTCTACCTTTTCCCCTTCTTCTCCACTCCCAACACAGTTTCCTTTTTTAATCGTATAATTACTTCGGTATAGCTCTGACCAGTATGGTACGAAACTAGTTATCTAACCCTTTCTTTTTGATCTTTTGTTTTAATTTTCATCATGATCAACAAATGTTCTTTTAAAAGCTATTATTAAATTCTGTACCACAAATAAAATCTTCAAATATATATAAATTGAATATCAACTGTCATGAATTCTGGCTCAGTGTAGACAAACAGTAATCTCGTAAATTGAACATACTGTATTTACCCCCACCCCCAAATCGTCAACCGAGTGTTTTGTTGGCCGTGATAACCATCTCATTGGGGTTACACAGACTGATTTCCTGGTCCATTTGGAAAGCGGTCCCGTCGCTTTCCTTCGAATGACTTGTGTTATTGATATTTACAAAGTTTTGCTCAGATGTGGTACATAGGCCTCAGGTTACTTACAATACCGGCTGATGATTAGTCACCCATTTAAGAACTGAATGGGCTCATTGCTGCTTAACTCCGGTGATCTAGTGAGAATCGGTGGCGTACTTGTCCGTAAGTATTGTTGACAAAGAACGAATTTTGACGTCAAACATTGCAAGCCCTATTTCAATTAATTCATTATGTGATTTAGGCTTAGGCAAGAATATATGGCTTGCGAGGGTTTAACGTCTCGACGTCCAGAGTCGGAATACAGAAGGTATCGACAGAAGTTGCTCCAGCATCCGCTCCCTTAATAAGAATTTAACTTGTCAATATCCCTTGACGGAGGACTGAAGATGATTTTTTTGGAGAAATCACTCCAAAATTTGTTGGATCTCAAGGTAAGAAAACCTCAATTTACAGCGTGTGTAGGCCAGTCATGTGAGCAGTTCTTGAAATTACTGATGAAAGGAAGCTCCTGATAAATTGGTGCCGAATGGGTGAGAAATTAATCAGCTTACTTCCAGACCCTCCACCCAATCAACTAGGGGTAAGGGCTGGATATCTTACCTGGTATCTGAGGTGCACCTGAACAGGAATAGCGACTAAATGTAAGCAATTTTACTATCGCCTCTCGGAAGGCTCGCTTTCTGCAGTATACACCTGAACTTATTTTACATTTTGACCTCGTGGAGAGCGGAATAAATACCTACTTGATAATTAACGATACTTATTGCTTATCCTTAAGCCCCTATGTGATGTCTCATCCTAAGAGTAGGTACACATCATAAGTAAAACCCTTCGCCCCCAGAGACACAAAGTAAAATTATCATAAAACGCTTAACTGGCAGCACTCAGCCGCTAGATAAGTTTTATCACAAGCTATAAGCGGTAGCTGCATTCTCAGCTAATTCTTGGTGTTTGCTGGTTTATGCAACCTAGTGGTTCTCGAATGTGGCTAGGTACTAATTAAAACTTATCCTCCTGAGCTTTTTTAAACTAATTCTTTTATTCTGCCAGTTGTATACAGCAAAGACAACAACGCTGATGTATAAAATATCTTTTTTTTTAATTACTCGACATGTACGTATGGGTAGAATAAGAGAGTCGGTGACAGCTGAAATGCACACACACACAGGGACGACGGTGCAGTTTTTCTGCGAAACTTCTCTACCTTTCTACTTCGTTCTCCCGGGTTGAAATCTTCCCTGATTTATAAAATTTTCCGGACGCCCATGCAATCCTCGTGGACATGCCTCCTTCTAATATGCCACCCAGCGGTCTCCCCCTTGTCTTCATTTGTGCACCTGCGTCCTGTTTACTTTAGGAAACAGGTATACTTCCCGTTATTTTCTGCTTTCTACTCTTCTAGCATGCCACCAACGCAATTTACGCGGTATCTCCGTCCTGTTGACTTTAAGCAACAGATGGATTTCCCGTCATGCCACCCACGTAATTTACATGGTATGTCATAGGGACCTTCAAGTCAATATCCAACACCACCGCCTACTTATAACGTAATACTCTTCGTCTAAAACACTAGCTTTTGCCCTTGTGGCAAAATCTTTATTACCAAGTACTAGGTTTTTTTTAACAATATTGAATCGATGTGAACACCCAATGGGACGCTGTGCTAGACTAAATCATCCAATGTAAATACCAATGCTGGCCAATACATTAAGATTTTCACTTATCAATGTCTCCTAGTTTCGTTAAAATCAATTTTAGTGATGTTTACTTGCATCAGGCATTTTTAACTTTCTATATTACAAATAAATCATTCAAATCTTTTTTTCCTTTAGATTCTTTTCGTATTTACCAGGGGGCCGACTCCTGTCTACTCCAGAAATATTGACTTTTTTTAATGAGAAAATCTTAAAGAAACTAAAGTTTTGTTTGAGTTCATCTAAAGATGATTCCTCCCCCACACCCAATCATTTAATCTACTTTCCACACTATACAAAAAGTTAATGACGTAAATCATACTAATCTAATCAATACTTTCTGCACCAAATTTATTTTCTTTATTCTAAGTGATGATCGAATATCAATCTTGATACCTTTTTTTCATGACAGCAAGTGCCATTCTTTTGAAGTTTCTGATCTCAAACTTCCTGAAGACATCACCAAGTGTCTCTATAAAATACGAACGGAATTAGTAACCATCATAAGAACAGTAACAGTAAACTATTGAGGAATACCCTCACCTCTATAGGGTTAATAACAATTGCTGCTACTTTAAAAATTATCAAGTAAGCTTGATCATAGGCTCTCCTCAATATCATGGAGAAAAAGGGTATTTAACAAGCTTTACTTAATCTAACACAAGGCCATAAGTGTAGAAATTAAACAAGGTACTCTGCAGATATGATATTCTAAACAGGTTTATTATCTAATAATGAGCAACATCTCTTTTTAAACTAGTTTTTCATCCATTATTATTAACAACTTAGACTTCTTCCTCCATCCCATCTTTTAATTTTTATAATTTGGTTTTCTTAGCTTAGTTGATAAAGCTGCAGGTCTGATTAAACAGGCTTCCTCAAATCAAAAAAAGAGCACGAGTTAGTCTCTCCAGGAGTTTTTCCTCACCGTTATAGAAATGTCAACCTAAGTGAGTTGTAATTAAAATGACTAAAACTTAGATGAAAAAGTACTAGTTAGAATTAAATAAGATTTTTTCAGCCTTGAACAGAATTTTAAATAATCACTTTGACTAATTGTCCAGTATGTACACTGCAGTGCCAAAAAATTAGAGACAGCAGTACACCAGATGGTCACCTTTCTCATTACATGTAAATGGACTTGGCCCTATTCAACATGTATAAACAATAGGTGAAGCAGCTATGAACATAGACAGGATCTAACACTATTTGACCATGGAATGAGTCTTGTTGACTAGAAAGACTGGGTATTGTAACTGAGGTGGCAAATGTTTAAAGTTTTTCTTTATGTAATATTAAGAACATATCAGAAATATGGATTCCAGAGAAATTGGTACCAGGTGAAAACTGCATCTGCCCACATGGGAACAATGTATCAAATCTCATCCTAATTCAATGGTGGTGCTGCTCAAGCCATGTCAATGCATCATACTCTGCGTTCCATTTAGGAGGCTTGCTTAACATAATGATTATCATAGTAGGAAATGGAATTGGCAATCAAAGTTCAAATCTTTGACCAGGATGTGTTTCACTTCATACTAACATCCTTGGGAAAGGCATGAATCCATCTGTTCTCCCAATAGACTTGCTACTATAGCCTTGGTTAATTAACTAATTTAAGAAAAGGAAAACTGAATTCAAACCAACTTCACTTCACTTAAAAATTGACCTTGTGTCACATCTTATCTATGATGGAAAGGTTGGATAAATATATATATATATATATACAGCATTTCAAATGGTCTTGTAGCTTTCAACCAACAAAGGTACAATTATTGACACCATTGCATTGATCACAGCATCTCATTTACATGAGAAATGAAAGCATTTGGTTTTAACTGATTTCATTCAAATCAAAACTGTATTGTGACATTTTTTTTAAATGGGTATTTTTTTTTCTTAATTGATAACATGGAAGACAGAAGAAACATTTTTGACAGTCTGTTTTCTTTAAATTTAAAAAAAAGGCATATGCCATATAAATAAAATGAAAAATAAACTAGTTTATGGGAAATATATAGTGAATGATCAAATATATAAAATGCAGTTGATGAATCCTATGCAGAATATTTAATGAAAGATGCTTCACAGCAGTTTGACTTTTTGAGAATAACCGAAGCATTACTTGAGACTAATTAACATTATATAATAATCTGAGTATCAAAATAAAGCATTGAAAATCATTTGCACTAGATCGTTTATATTAGTCATTCATGTTCAACTTCTTCATAAGCAAAAGAAAAAACTATTTAATAATATTTTTACTTGTAATTCCTGAACTTGAGTGTAAAAAAATATTTCATTTTTTAAAACAAACTGTGTGGAGTAATGCAAAGTGGATACTTTGAAAATGTTGAAGATAAAAAAATCTGTACAATTTTCTTTTTTTTAACATGAAAACTAGATTCATAACTGGTAGGGGAAAGAAAAAAAAAAAAAAAAAAAAAAATGATGATACATTTTTATTTCATCAATTTATTCATTTTGAACTTGCTCTAATTATATAATAGACACCCAATTTAGTCAATTATAAGAAGAAAAAAAAAAGAGGGAATGAATGTAAAATGTTTTATCAGAAAAAAAAATAGAACTACTAAGAGGTGCAAAAGAATTTTCAAATTTTTCATAAAATTTTATAAGGTTTTAAACTTTTGAACCAAATGCTATTTTACAATACAGTATAGGCTCAATACAGGTAGATCATATTAGATACAAGTAACAAATTAATATAGCTACCATTAAATGAATATAGATCATATTAGATACCAGTAAATTAATATAGCCTTTTTTTAATGGAATAATAGGATATCTTTAAACAAAGATGTCTGTACTCTGAGTGTATCTTGTGTTTTATTTTATTTTTGTAAATTTTGTGAGCTGAAGTTCAGGGTGCCAGTATGTGTAAAGTTCAAAAAGCTAATATGCAAAATTATTTTCACTAGTTCTGAAAGAAATTTTTGAAAAGTGAAATTACAAAAAAAATACAAACACAAAGAGTTGTTCACATTTATTGAAGGTCTTCATTGAAAGTAGATTTTTAAATCTTATTTAGGGGCAAAAGGTTGTATCAAATTTTACAAACATAAAATCAGGGATAATGACTTAATAGTATAGATCTGATGTATACAACTCCAATAAACATGGCATATCAGGAATTTTTCAGGACTAGGATGGCCAATTGAACAGTCTGAATTGGAGTTGAGCACATTTTTAAAATAAAAAATAAGCAAATAATTTCTTGACAATAAAGTCTAACAAGTTTTATTTTTAGGCTCACAATATATATAATCTTCTCAATGAGGTAGTAAAAAAAAAAAAAAAAAAAAAAAATTGAAATAAAATAAAATAAAAAATACCACTTAAGCCATGAAAATTGTACCATCAGACCTGAGGTTTATTTTAGGAAGTTTGCCTAAGGAGTCAGTTTCAAATCCAGACTAATCACTCAACCCAAGAAAAAAAAAAAAAAAATTTTTTAAAACCTTCTCAAATATTTTTCATGGCAAAAACTTTCAGATAGAAAAATAATCAGAATATTCTGCAGGAGATACAGAAGATTTATACAAGATTTACATTTCAAATGATATGAATAAAATCTAGACTTTGCTTCATAACACGATGGACATTTTGTTCAGGCCATGATTCATTATTGCTTTTTTTAAGGCTCCCACATGATCATACATTGCATAAAGGACTTTCAGCAAATTAGACTACAAAATTTTCTTTTTGGTGTGTGGGAAGAAAATGGATGGACTGTATTATAAGCCTGATAGTAAAATAAAATTAGAACATAATATTTTATACTCAGTACAGAATATTTGTTGGAGATTCACATCTCAAATGACTAATGAAAATCCAGACTTTGCTTCATTACTCAAACATTTAGTTCAGGCCATGATGCATGATTTTTGAATGTCCCCGCAGGATTATACGCTGTGAAAAGGACTTTCGGCAAACTTTGCAACTAAACTTTTTTTGAGGAAAATGAATGGACCAAATCGTATGCCTGTTTCGAGGCAATGTCTTTACAATAATGTGCTTTTCAAGATGAAAATCAAGAGAGAAAGAATTGGCAAAGTTTTCGTTGCATATAAGGCACTTGAACTTACTTTCAAGCAATCTCTTTGCTCTTGCTGGAAGATCATTCATACAAGAATTTCCTTTAGGATTAACAAAAGGTAAACCATTTTCAGACTTCACAAGAACTGTAGCTTGTTTTGTTGTAGAATTCAAGCGAGAAGTTTCTGACAGAGATGAGATATTTGTAAATACATTTGCTTTGGAAGATGATGATGAGATGTTAAATTTTTCAAAGAGAGAAGGCCTGGGTATGTACTGTCCATTAACACCATTAGTCATCATTTTCTTTTCTTGGTGGTAAGTTTCCTTATGTAATTCATAAACATTACTGTTAACAAAGAACTTATGACAAATTTCACAGACATATTCTTGCTCTCCTTTCATTGAATGCAACTGGAGATGTGTCTCAAATTCTTCTCTTTTATCAAACTCATTTTTGCAAATGGCACATTGAAAAACAAGAGCATTCTTCTTTAAACTTCTGGATTCAATTCCAAGCTTTGTAACTGATCTCTCTATGTTCTGACATTCAGAGGTAATTTCCGGGTCTTCTTGGGTTGTCTTTTTAAAAAAATTACGTCTTTTACCTCCCCTACTTGATTTCAGTGTAGCACTTTTGGCCTTGCAACTTCTAAAGTTCATTTTTCGGTTAATTTTTGCATTTTTCTTTCTGCCTTTATTACTTTTAGATTTAACTGTTGATTTTTTTGCCAAGTTATCAAGCCTGCCAGATTTTGCACCTTCTTCAAAACTGACTTTCTGATCGTTCGTGTGCTCATTAAAATGTGCTGTGAGTAGAGACCTATCTGTAAAAGTTTGGGGACACAAATCACATTTAAAAATTCTTTCACCATTGTGGATAAGCTTGTGCTTTTCAAGTTGAGCATTATTTTTAAATACTTTAGAACATACAATACACTTGGTATTGGCCGAGGCAGAATGAGTCATCATGTGTCGACCAAGATGGCAAGGATGGGAAAAGGAACAGTAACACACATCACACTTATAAGGTTTGTCCATTACATGAATCTTTTCATGCTGAACAAGTTTACACATATAAAGAAATTCTTTGGGGCATGTCTTGCATCTATAAATTTTTGGTGCTGGCCGCCCAGTACAGGAATGAGTTACTACAAGGCTCTTATCTGGAAATATTCTTTGACAGACTTTACACTTAAATCGTGCTCCCAGAGCATTTTCACTTTTAGAATTTTGTTTTGAGCTATTGTCATCCACTGCAGATTCTTCAATTTGATGAGATACTTTTACAAGAGATGTCTTTAAGAAAGGATAATTCCAGGGTTTCTTGTCAATCATGATGCTAGAAAAGATAATAATACAATGAGTTTTGCATTTAAGAATAAAAAAATTATCAAGATAAAAGAAAAGCACATGCAATAACATGTTGAAAAGCTTGTTAAATCAATTCTAAACCAAAATAAGGATGTCAAATAATCTACTAATACCAGTCATGCAACTTTGTCACACTACAGAGTAATGAGCCATTCCATTGTTCTGGTAATACAAGGCATTTTAAAAATTCAAATATATCCATATTTTTTTCATGGGTAATAACTATGTAGACTACATTATTAATTCAAATTCTTTTTTCCACCCCTCTTACTACAACTTTCTATGCTTCAGTCTTTTCCTTTTTCTGCATCAGTTAGTATTCTTTCTTTTTCAGTTTCTCTTTCCTTCCAATGATTTGAAAGGATTTCAGTCAGCTGATGCTTTTGCATTCTCAACACAACCAATGTCATATAAAAACCATAGATAAGCAGAAGTGGTGATCTATATGTAGATCATCCCATCACTTATGACTGGAACTACACTAGTTCCACACACACACACACACATATATATATATATATATATAAACATGTGCAAAACTTTCCAGCAGTATTTAAAAAATAAATTTTTTTTTAAAAGTGAGAAAACAAGGGAATTTTTGCACATTTCTAATATAATACAAGTAATACCTACCTATGCTATACCCAAGATTCAATTAAATATCATTCTCTGCTTTTAATACTTAAAACGGTATGAATTTTTACTATTTGCAATAACTTTTGCATTCTATAAAAATATCAGATATTGGATATTTTACATTTAAACTAAATTTATAATTTGTAGTTTTTTTCTTGCTTCTTCTGAAAGAAAAAAATATATCCTGTTTCATTAACCCATTAGTGTCAGGCTAATCAAGAGATTTCTACCAAGATATCTATATGCTAATATGATCAGGCTAGTATCTTCATATTGGTTATTATAGTCACAATGTTTTGGCAGTTGTATCTGCTGGCTTTTTTTCACATGCCATTCATAGTAACTGGCTAGAAATTTCAAACCAAAACCTTTATTCAATCCTCAAGAATAGCATTGTTCTCATTCTGAAGTCCATGCTAATAGGATATCTCATATATTCATTCTTATGTGTTTGACTGAATCAGAATATATTGCATAACCCAAACCAGGAATTAAAGTCACAACTGCCAGTAAAACTAGGTACACTTTAACCACTAGGCATGAGTACTAGATTGAGAATAATATAGCCACTGAATTGAATAAAGCTTGTTTCAAAATTCTCAGAAACTTACTAACAAACATCAGAAGGCGAGCGGGTGGTATGTGGAGTACAACAGTTAAAATGTTGTGACTATAACAACAACTAAGATCAGGACACAAGTTCAAGTATACCAGTGCATAAAAATGATAATTCTTCATGTCGGAAATTTACACAAAAATTCTCTAAGTTTTTTTTTCTTTTTTATCAATCGTATACTAAATAGAAGTTTTTTTTTTTAATTAAATGCCCCCAAACTAAACAATTACAGATGCTTCCAACTTTACAAAAGGAAGTCCACATGGTGTAGTGCCTAACATACTGAACTGCAACATTTAAACTCCAGTCACATGATTACATTTACTTTTGAACAAACACCCTTGGGAAAGGTATGAACTTCTTTAAATAGTACCACTACTGTTCTTTTAGAAGGACGGCTTTGGCATTAAATAACCCTTGATAGTTGATATTCCATTAAAGATATAAACCACTTTACAATGATTCAATTGGATTTTTTGTGGAGAAAGATAACATCATGCAAGCAAAGAATAAAATAGCAGCACTCTTTCAGCATTTATTTATAAACTCACTAGCAAGTGCTATCATCATCCAAAGTTTTTTTTTTTTTTTTTTACATTCAATAAGCCTTTTAAAAACAGATCAAGTAAATGACAACAGTTCTTATTGAAGACACGCACAATCTGTCAGGATTATTTATACATGGTATGGATCTTCTGCTTGTCTATAAATCTGAGATGATAACATCAGTTGTGTTGTCAAGTTGGGAATGCAGGAGCATCAGTCAATTGAATTCCTTTCAAATTCCTAGAGAATAAAAGAATAGGAAGAAGAAAATGAAGAGAGAGTAAGTTGGAAGAAAGTGAAAAAGAGAGAAGACTTGAGTATAGGAAATTATTGTGACAGAGATTAAATAGTGTAGTCTATCTAGTAATTAGCCCTAGAAACAAAACATATCTCATTTTATAAAATATCTCACATTACCATAACAAAATTTCTCACGAAGTGAGAAGAGACTGCATAACCAACAAAGACATATGAAATACTGAAAAATTAAAGATGCAGTACAAGTCACATTTTCAGATAGTCTTGTTCAAACGAGACTGCATGAGGCTTTGGATCTAGCTTGGAAGAAGAATGTTATGCAAAATAGCATAGAATGTATTCTGTTGGAGTTCACAATGAACATTAATGAAACTCAAGTCTACCACAACCAGTATCATATATACAAATCTTGTTACTTCTTTATACTCACCTTGGTTTTAGGATTTGGGTGTCCTCGTGGTGTAATGGTTAAAGCGATGCACTGCGGAATCGTAGTACGCGAGTTCGTACTCCAGTCGCGCTATTACTTTCACTTTCGGGCAAATACCCTTGGGAAAGGTATGAACCCCCTTATTCTCCCTCCAGCTATGGGTAAATAGTAGGACAGACTAGGTTCTTCAGCCTTGGTGAGGCAACTAGTCTAGGAGAAGGAAAACTCTGAATTCAAACCTGTTAAACTCCGCTTAAAAATTGACCTTGTGTCATATCCTGCCCGAGCGGAGGGGTTGGTAAATAGTACCTTGGTTTTAGGATTAAGTTATTTAGTTAGATATCATATCAAATCCTGTTATATGTATGACAGGTAAGTGAATAGTTTCTCAGTAATTTTTATTTTTGAATGAGTCAAAGCTAATTTGCACAAATGGTTTCAAGTGTTGCTACCTAACACTAATAATTCTATTTAATATTAATTTTTTTTTTCACCGTGTCATATCCAGTACACTCATTGGAGGGGGGTCTTCCCCCCCCTCCCAGCAGAAATATAGTCAGCATATTCTACATGGTTTTGATGGTAATGGTTTGTCCCTACTGAACAAATCATTACCATCAAGTGCAGAGGATATAAAACTGATTCCAAGAATAGTACGTTGACTTCCAGGTACTCCATTGGCCTCCATCCTCAACAGAGTTTAATCCAGGTAATTATGTACAAGACATATTGCAGACATCACAAAATTCCTTGTAGACCATATTTACGCAACCCCTCCGCTCGGGCAGGATATGACACAAGGTCAATTTTTAAGCGGAGTTTAACAGGTTTGAATTCAGAGTTTTCCTTCTCCTAGACTTGTTGCCTCACCAAGGCTGAAGAACCTAGTCTGCCCTACTATTTACCCATAGCTGGAGGGAGAATAATTGGATTCATACCTTTCCCAAGGGTATTAGTGCTATGTGAAATGCAATCAGTCAGGTCCAGGATTTGAACTCGTGTCGCTGTGTCCATTTCCTACGACGATAACCATTACACCACGGGCACCTCCATCAAAATTCTTTGTAGACATTCCCAAAAATATAACTTAGTTATGAACAGCTTTGCCAAATGCTGAGAGAAATATCCCAGTACAAGGAATCCAGTTGTTCTGGGTGTTAGTAACAAGAAGCCCAACTACCAATAATTTGGTCAATAAAATGCACACAAAAGCTGTAAGATTTCCTCCCTCACTAGTTTATTATAAGAATAAGATTTGGTTTCTTTGTATATTAACCTTTGTAGGTTATTTAATGCCAAAGCCATTCTTCAAGAAGAACAGTAGTAGTACTATTTAACCCATAGCTGGGAGGATAAAGGGGTTTATACTTTTCCCAAGGGTATTTGTCTGAAAATGAACATAATAGTGCAAGTGGAGTTCACACTCACAATTCCACAATCCATCAATTTAACCATTACACCACAAGGACACCCCCTCTATTTAAGAATAAATAAACTAGTAGGTGGAGGAGACCTTACAGCTGCCCCAGTCCATGATGCTCTTTCTTATGAAGGACTTGGTTTATCATGAACTACAAGTGTTTTTTACTTGCCTTTGTTAATTTTTCAAGGCTTCCTTGATTGTTTTTTCACTAACAATTTTACTTTGTATTTTGGTTGATGATTAGTTTTGGTCAGATAATATTTGTGAATTATTAAAATAAATAAATATTTACAGCATTCATTTATTTTCTCTTGATAAGTAGAGTTGGCAACCTTAGTTGAGGGTGACCTGAATGCTTCCTTTTCAATAGCTACAACACCAAGGTGTTGAGGAGGGCGCTACTCCATTCCCTCGATTGCTCCACTTTACCCTTGATCCTTACCTTATAGTGCTGAGTTAAGCAAAGCAACATCAAGAACCATTTTTGGAGCCTATGGAATGACTCGACCTGGGATTGAACCCCAGTCTGCTGGACCATTGGTAAACACTATTCATTAGGCTAATGGCCCAGTCATTTTTAATAAACATGGAAATGATTTTAAGAAAAAAAATAAAAATTCTGAAACTCAGAAGATTCTAATATTAAAAGTACTTTGCTTTTGTTTTGAAATTTCTGAGGTTCTAAGAGCCATCCATTGACTTTTTTGTGGGGAAGGAGATGTCTTTACCTTATTTTTTTTTTATTTTTCAAATGCGTCTTGCATGTTCTTGTAGACTTCTTAAAATTTCTTCACTTGCCTTTTCCTTCCTTTTAGCTGCTTCTCAATAAACAGTTGTTTTTCTGCTTATGCTTGCTTTCTTTGATCCCATTTTTAATAAACTTGGAAAGAACAAAAATAACCTAAAACGAGAGTAGTTTTTTTTTTTTTTTTTTTTTTTACACAAGTAAAAAGTTGATAGAAAATATATTTGAGGTTGTTCTTGAATCTTCTAAAATCAAAATCCATTCAAGTATGAACAATTTCTTTTTCATATTGACACTATTTGATATTACTTTGCTAATTCTTTTTAAATTGCTTCAATACCAATAAAAATAACACCAAACCTGAAGTCTAATTTTCAGAAGAAAGATTCATCTAAAAAATGATGAGTTCCCATGGCATAATAGCTAAAGTGCTGGATCGCCTTGAAGTAAGCAAGTTCAAACTCCAGTCATGCTATTAGGTTCATTTTCGGACTAATACCACTGAGAAAGGTAGAGAACCCCCTTAGCTATGGATTAATTAGTATCACTGCTTTTCTACTACAAGGATACCTTTGGTATAACCAACAAAGGTTGATATGCCATTAAACAAAGAAACTAAGTCATCTAAAGACCGTTTATGAGCATTAAAAAAAAAAAAAAAAAAAAAAAAAATGTACATTCATTTTATTTATATTCCTAGTTGATAAATGATTAATTTCAATTTATTAAATTAAAACTTGAATATTACTTTTGTCTTATGCAATTATCTATATTGATAATTATGGTGTAAATTAAATAAATAAATAAAAAATTGAATAATTTTTCAATAACTAAATAGAAATTAAAAAATAAACCTAAATAAAGATAAAACCTTAAATTAGATTAGAGTTTAGAAGCACCAGAAAATTTTGTTTCTCATGCATCAAGGACCTCCAATATAAATGGAAAGTAAGATAACTTTTATATTGGCTGCTTTATCACCATTAGCAATTGCACCCTGAAAATTGATATATTCTTCTGTGTACAACTCTTATATAGTTTCTTTAGAGAAAATATACTTGAGGATTTTCTCCAAACTTTCTTACAAATAACTGTATAGAGAATGGTGACGATAAAATTAAAATTCATTCATTTTTTTTAATGTTCAAAAATTAACTAATCAAAATCAAATGATCTCCCTTCATTTTCAACACGACAGATCAACTTCGGAGAGGTGGTGCTTCCTGAAAAAATTTCACATGAAATTATCAGGTCACGTTAGTTTTAAACAAGTGTAAACAACTGAACAAATATATCCGGTTCAAGTGGATGACTCCAGAATGACACAAAAAATTATGATGATAAAATGATTTTTTATACACATTTTGAACTTTTTCTCGTTACGTCCCAATCTCAAGATGGTATAGTTGTGGTCATATTTTTAAATTCGTCGATTTTTGTGAACCACTGAATTAATTCAAACCCTTGCTTGATTTATGGTTAAAAAATATAAAAATAAATAAAAGTTAGTTTATTTATTTGCTATGTAATAAACAACAAGCAAAAAGGGACAGCGAAGAAAAAGAAGAAAAGTAGAAGAGGGAGGGGTATTAAGACTGACCATTGTACATGTGGCGATACCTACGTTGAAATAAAGTATATTATTGTCGCCAAATATCAAAATTTAACATGTTCATGAGGTTGTATGTTTTGTAGTTTTAAGTGCGCGGACAGTGGAACAGATTTTATTATGGAGTCAGCAAATTGTTTTTTTTAATCTAGGAGGGAAAAAACAAAAAAATTTTTTTTTTCATTAAGTATAAATAGAAAGAATAGGTAGAGCATTTTTTTTTTTCAAATAAAAATTAACTATATTGCTACTCTTCAATTTAAATTTTAGGTTTTCTTCCAGCACCGAAAGAACTTTTTTTTTTTAACCCTTTCAATCCCAAAGGAATATAAAGGTCCGAAGAAAATATCTGAATCGTTCGTAACGTTACATAATGACACTTGGATATTTTTGTGTCTCACGTCTAAAACATTAAAAGGCTATTAAAATACTTGGTAATCATTATTAAAAAGTCCCGTGAATTAAATTAAAAAAAAAAAAAATTTTTTTTAATTAAATATGGTGCAAGTCAGATTGAAAAGGCTAAAATCTAAATGAGAAAATGTTGCTGTTACTAATAATAGCCTTGTTAATGGAGCTATGAAAGATAACTGACCACAACATCGGAATAAAATAAGTTGAAACAACTAGGAACGAGAAAACGTTGAAATATACCTGGGATGACAAATAGTTTAGTCGAAATGAATTTAGAACTTAAATAATGCCTTTCATCCTAAGAAAGTTGCAGCTAGAATTAAAGCGAAGAGAAAAACGGAAGCCATGATTATAAACAAGAAATATTTGCTATTCCGGTTATTTTATTAGCCCCAATTTGAATTAACCTACTTTTTCATTGTACGGGTGCACGTAATAGCCATATAACTGATTAAAAGGATATGACAGGGATAATTGAAATAAAATAAAAAATTCAGCCATAGAAAATAGATAATGGCCAACCGTCATTAAATAAAATCTTTTATTACATTTTTTCCACTAAACTTTTTAGTAAGAGTAAAATAAGACAAAGTAAATAAAAGAATCTACAGAAAAAGAATGTACTTCATTTTACCGACTAATTAATTCAATTAAGAGAGATGAAAAAGTTTTTGCTTCTTAATAGTTAATAAATTAAATCTTGCCAAGTTTTATGAATTTTCAAATATAAAGAAATAAAAACAACCATAAGAAAATTGCCATATTTAAAGTCGTTATGAATATGAAATAAATAAGTGGACCATTTTTAAACCAAGAAAAACCATGAAGATCGCCATTACATGCTACAAGTTAAAATGGTTGTAAGTTTTTTGTTTGTTTTTATTTTTTGTAAATAAAAAAAACTAATTTTCATGAAGTAAATATATAAAGAAAATATTTTAAAATACTAACATTATGTTTTCAAGTCTATCATTAGAGTCAACGACAAACGAATATTTTTTTTTTTTTTTTTTTACTTTTCTGTAAATTGTAACAATTAATGACAAAAGGATCCAGTTTTAAATGGTTTAAATGAATACAAGAATTAAATATTTTTCGACTATATAATACTCGAGAAAAAAAAAATAATTCAAAGGAATAACTTTAAACGCTTTTAAAAGAAAAACAACAGTCAAATATACACAACTTAAAAATTAACAAAAGCAAACATAAGGAAGTTTTTCAACAGAGTAAAAATACAACTGTTGGTAATGAAAATATAGGTTCGTTATTACCTAAATAGAAAAATAAATATATTTTCAAAAAAGATATATATATATATATTACTTACAAAATATAATTGAAAATCCAGAAAAAGCAAATACACCTTTTCGAAATTCGCTCCAAATAAATCCGGTGTGTACCCGGAAGAAGCTCTACTATTAATAAAGACCGCACCTATCTAAAAAGAGAAAGATTTAGAACGGACTCGATAAATTACATTAGAAAGAAAAGGTAGATTCAATCGTAGGATTTTAATTGTTTCTTGTGAAAAAAATATTAATCTATTTATCTACTGTTCAGATAATTTTATACAGGGCCAATGTTAAAAAAGAAAAATGAACCATGATTTTTTTTTTTAAGCGCCCATTTTTAAATTGTGCTCTTACCTGTCTTGAAAGTAGTACTCGCTTGCTCTCAGTCTCTCTCTCATATACATATATATGAGAGAGAGGGGGAGAGGGGTGCAGTATTACGAGGTGTAATGGTTAGCGAGCTGGATAGGAAGATGATTGTCAGTGAGTTCGATTCTTACTAGGCACCCATTCATCTGGCCTTGTGCTATATCTAAGCTAAGATTAGTAAATAACTACAAACGCAGTAAACAATACATTTCATGTGCGTGTGTATTCATTTTGCGTTAGATAGGAACAAAAACGCGCACCTGCTAAAACTAGTTTTTTTAAAACCCAAAATTGGCTAATTATCGGATTTTAATCAAATTTTCTGCATTTAAAGCTATAAAACATGAGCTTACCTTTAAAAGACATTTTTAAATAAATTCTGAAGACATTTTTGTTCATTGTTTTATTGTCATGCATCACACTACCACCACCTCTTCAATAACTTTGTTATTTTGACTCGCTTAACGAAGGTGCAAGGGAATGATAGGTTGATTGGTTATTATGGCATATCAATCTTTGTAGATTACTTAACGCTAAATCCATTTTTAGACAAGCGATCAGTTTTATTTCAAACAATTCAGTTTAGCATGAGTACACAGTTTAATTGCTAAAAACATTTTTATTTCAAGCTATTCAGTTTAGTCAAACAATTCAGTTTAGTATAGTTTTTGTCCAAACAGTTAAATGTCAAAACAGTTCTATTTCAAACATTTCAGTTTTGCATAAGTACGTAATTTAGTTCTATTTGACCCATCAGGTACTACACCACTCAGGGCCAGAGTGGACCTGGGTGCGACGGCATTGAAGGGGTAATCCGCATTCCCCAAAACTCCAGCATTACGAGAACCTCACCATCAGATTGTTTAGAATCATATCTTGGACACTCATTGAGGCGGGGAGGTCTTACCTCTATGCAGAAGTGCAGTCAGTGTATTCTACAGTCTCAGCCGACTGGGCAAGCAAGTGAACGAGTTTTACATTTTTCTTAATGATAATTCCATGGAAAATTAGATTTTGTTTACATAGTTTTTATAACGTTTTTTTTTATATGGAGGCTTTATTTTTGGAATAAAAAAAACGGTAAAATTAGACCTATTATTGCTGTTATTTCAGATTTTTTTGTAGCTTAATCTTCTAAAAAAGTAGCTAATGGACGAGAAAAATTCAGGTTAAACTTTATCTTTTTTTTTTTTTAAGATTTAAAATTGTCATTCACAGGTAACTGGGATTTTGTTTATTAATGTAAAAATACGGAATAAATTTAACTGATTAGATTTTTTAAAAAGTATTTTATCTGAATAATACTTTTTTAGTCTTTGTTTTTTCGTTTAGTTGGGGGTTCATTGGATGATAAATTTCTAAGGCGGTCCAAAAAAGAGAACCAATTAAAAACCTTACTTTAAGGAGATAAACCTTTTCCGAGAATTTATCAGCATAAAAAAAGGGGGATTTTCATGCTTTACTCTAAAAGAGAAAGGGCATGGCTTGTCAGTGATGAATTACAACATTGCCTATGAAAAGTGTTTTACTACATGCCGAGTATATTGGTTGGTTTGATGGCATATCAATCATTGTGGGTTATTTAAAGCCAAATTACATCTTTATGGTTTGTATGTAGGTAACATTATTTTTTTAAATGAGCCAGCGCTCATTTGTTTACACACAATTCAATGGTTTCAAGTATAGTAAATGATTGAATAGTTCTATTTGACCCATGGATGGGATCCTAACAGGTACAACCACTCCAGGGTAAAGTGGACCTGAGAGTAATGGTAATGAAGGGGTACTCCACATTCCCCAAAACTTCAGAACTGGAGCTTCATGATCAGATGGTTTAGTGTCATATCCAAAACACAAAGGTGGGTGGTAACCCTCTGTAGAGATGCAGTCAATGTATTCTACAATCCCGACCAAAAAGGTGAATGCTGAGTGTGTGTGTGTGAGAGAGAGAGCATATATAAAACACTTCTCTTTGTGACCAGAATATTCAATCACAAGCAGATGGGCAAACTGAACAATGAATTAATGATAAAATCTGTAGTTATAGACTTTTTTCTGAGTGAGCAAGTATGTTATCACCAAAAAAGTAGCATTATAAAATGAAAATAAAAACAAAAACAGCTCCTGTAACTATTCAGCTTCTTTACTAAAAATAAATAAATTTCTTTAAATCAAATAATTTTTGAAAAAGTTTTTTTCCGCACATGCATGTCTAAATTTCTGAGATAAGGTTGATAATTGTTATTACTTTGAATATTCAGAATATTGACCTCATCTTTATTATTATACTCGTTTTGGCTTATTTTATTTATATATATATATATATATATATATATACACACACACACACACATTATAACAGTGTTGGTTGTGTCACGTGGTGTCCCACTGAGACGATAGAAATAAGATTACTACTATCCTCGTGTTCGAATTAACAATAGCAAGCCGTCAAAGAATGACAGTTAAGAAAGACTGTGGGTCACAGTGGAGACCAGATGTTGGTACTTGGTGACCTCACTCAGGTCGCCTGACACGGGAAGGAAGAAGGTAGAAGCCAAACGATTGGCTGGGACCCTAAAACGGAAGTGGCACCTTCTTCCCGTCAGCGAAAAAAGGAAAAGACAAAGTTAGTTGTTGGACAGGGTTCGTGGTGGACAGAACTAAAGCCAAGAACTCCGGGTAAAAGAAGACGAAAAATATCTTCTAGCAAGTACTAAAAAAAATAAGATAAAGTCTGTCAGCCCGTAAAAGAAGATTCTCCACAGGAATCCATCTAAATAAGATAAGTAACTTTGGGACTGTTTCTCCTTATACCCAATTTTATATACCCTCTCTCTCTCTCAATTTGAAGAAAGACGGAAAACGAAAGAAAAGAAAAGAAGAAAGACATTTGTGTTCATGCACTATTCATGTATGATATATTTGACACGTTGAAGGTGTATATCTATGTGTAGTAAAAGATTGATATATTTGAATGCTCCCACGTGCTTGAAGTTGTTATTTGCAGCGTCTGCTACGAATTTGTTATGTCATATTTCTTTTTCAGCTTCCATTCGCCTTATGATATGCTCGCTTAAAATTGTCCTATAAATTCCTTCAAATTCTTATACGGGGAACCGGAGTTGGTGACTACTACAATATAATATTATTACGTCTAAACCTAGAGGTCCATATCTTCCCTTGTTCTAGGGGAGGAAGACTAGTGACCTGGTGGGTGTGTGTATAGTGTGAAAATTGGAACCCCTTGCCAGCGGCGGTCAGTCTAGCCCTAAATTGATCCCCCACATAATATGCCAGTTTTTATATGCCTGAGAAAAAAAAACCTCTGAACAAGGACTTATTCTACAAGGGATCAAGTGCCAACCTGCCCCATCTTCACACGTGCGAAAAGAAAACCCCGTTCTGGGATAAAAGTAAATTTTTCGTATCACAGTTGTCACTATCTCACTTCATGGTAGACCAAATGTGGTAAAATTTGGAGCGTGCTCAATGTCTGTGATAGAGCAATTATATAATAGCTAGCTATATATATATATATATATATATTATATATATTTACATAACCCTCAGAACTCAAGTGCATTTGTCTGTTTGGTTTGTCTTATTCTGGAAGTAGTTATTTTAATAACGGAAAATGCAATAAATTATTACTTAAATGACTAAAATATTACTATTCATTGATTATTTAAGTTATTATTAAAAAAGAAAAAAAAAAGCAAATATCCTTTAAGGATTATTATTATTACTATTAGTTATTTGAAACTATATTGCTGCGTACAAAATGTTTTTATTAAATAGGAATGTTTGATAAAAAGAATTATTAGCATTAGGTAACAATTCTTGAAACCATTTCACTGTGTGCAAAAAATAACCTCAGGTACATCTAAAAATAATTCTACCTCCAAACTATATGCTTACAAATCATATATATATATATATATATATATATATAAAAAACAGGATTTGACATTAAATAACCGACAAGGGTTGATATGTCATAAAAAAACCAACAGATTATCTGCCAAGTTTAATTCTATACCAGCAGACATTACATTATGGTTGCAATGGAAAGTAGATAATAAATAAAAAAGCTATTTTCCTCCATTTTCTTTCTGATGGGAAAAAATACTGTTCAAGCAAAGCAATGGCTTGGTAACTGTTATTCAGACTTTGCTCTGTCAAAAACAATGGTTAAGATGGGGTATGCTGACTTTTTCTTGATTATATATATATATATATATATATATATATATATATATATATATATATATATATATATATATATACACACACACACACACACGTAAATCAAAATTTTTTTTTTTTTTTAAATATATGAAATATAAAGAAGACTTACGTGAATTGACTTCAAGTGTCATATACTAAGTTTAACAAATGTAAACCTATGTAGAGAGCAGGAACTTACCGGAAAATGTGGGGGGTGGTCAATCAGGACCCACCAGTTTTCTGTAAAATTCGTTCAGTCCATGGAGGGTTGATTTTAAATTAGTATCAAAATGATAATATTTCTGATTTAAGAAAAAATTAAAAGGATGAATAAAAAAATTTTCCACACGATTAATATAGGAGTATCACACACCTATCCCAATCATGTGGAAAAAATTTATTCAAGTGTGGATAATTTCATTCATCATTGTAATTTGAATTTTTATATACCTGCAGATAATTACATCCCCTTAGTGATCTAAAATTTAATGATTTTCATCATATTTGTGCACTAATTTTGATTATCAGAATTAATTTAATATTTGAATAAATGAAAAATCTTACAAAAAAAAAAAGAAAAAAAAAAAAGTTGTGGAAAATGTAATAGATGAAAATAGAAATTATCAAAAGTTCTTGGTTTGAAGGAGAACTCTATAACCCTCTCATTTATAATCTTTCAAAAGCACTTTAAAATTTGTTGTCGGGGTGGGGGAGGTACATTTGTTAATATTCTTAAAACGACAACGGGTATTTTCAATTGTTGGCTAATCAAGAAAGAAATGACTTTTTAATTTCATTGACATTTTTCTTTTGAAGAGTTAAAGAAACTTAGAAATCATGTGCCAAGTGTATTGAATTGCAGCATTAATATCATATTTACCAATCCCTCTGCTCGCGCAGGATATGACACACGGTCAATTTTTTTAAGAGAGTTTAACAGGTTTGAATTCAGAGTTTTCTCTTCCTAGACTTGTTGCCTCACCAAGGCTGAAAAACACAGTCTGTCCTACTATTTACCCATAGCTGGAGGGAGAATAATTGGATTCATACCTTTCCCAAGGGTATTAGTGCTATGTGAAATGCAATCAGTCTCGTCCAGGATTTGAACTCGTGTCGCTGTGTCCCTTTCCTACGACGATAACCATTACACCATCATCATATCGCGCTGGTAGCACGGATATCCCTGACCCTCTCTCGCCACTCCTCCCTATCGTTCATCGCCCTAGGTAGGTCTTCAGGACAACATCCTGTATCCTCACATAGCTGCTGAATGTACGTTCGAGCTGGTCGTCCTGCTTTTGCGCGGCCATGTGTGGGGATCCATAAGAGTACATCTCTTATGAGTTCATCTCTGCTTCTCCAGCAGTGTCCTGCATGTCTGGTTCATCTAACTTGAATAGTTTTCGTGATAGGGGCAAGTGGCCGTACAGTTGGTGTCTTGTGGGTGTTGCTGCCAGGACTCGTTCAGGATTGCACGCAGCATTCTTGTGTAATTGCCATCTAGCTTCTTCTCCAGTCGTTTTGTTAGCGTCCATGTAGTACATCCATATAGCAGTATCGATGTGACCGCTGCCTGGAAGAAACTGCGTTTCATTTTATCGGTTCGGTCTGATTTCCATATAATCGATAGCCTATTGATAGCTGTCCATGCTTTCGTTAACCTCGTTACGATGTCCTTTTCGGTTGATTCGACGCTGCTTCCTAGGTATGTGAATTTGTCTACTAGTTTAAGTGGGGTTCCTTCTAGAGTGGAGATGTCCCCCGTTTGGTTATAGCACATATATTCCGTTTTGTGTGCATTAACATAGAGGCCTATGCTTGCTGCTGCTCGTTCCAAACTATGCAGAAGTGTTTCGGCTTGGTCAGGTGTATTTGCCAGTATCGCTATGTCATCGGCGTAGTCGGCATCGGTAATTGTTGTTGCGGGGTATCTTCTGCTTCTTTTCTTCGTCAGTTCGAAGCCATTCTCTTTGATTTTGTCAATCGATGTTCTAAGTACGTAGTCTAGACAAATGATAAAGAGGTACGGGGCCAGCGTGTCCCCTTGTAGTACTCCTGCTACAATGTCAAAGTATTCTGTGTCTCCATCCGGTGATCGTACTTTTACTTTAGTGTTTCTATAGAGAATCGTTATTGCCGCTACGGTTTCTTTAGGTATGCCGTACGCTAGTAGGATTTGTTCCATCTTTCCTCTGTGAATGGAGTCGAATGTGGAATTTCATTGTTCTAGGTCATTATTTTTTGGTTGGACTGAGAATTTTTCAGTATTGTCTCATACTACATAGTTATTAGTTTGTAAAAAAAAAAAAAAAAAAAAAAAAAAAAAAAAGATAGAAAAGCAGCAGGGCTTGATGAAATACCCCGAGAAGTATGGAAGACCAGGGAATTCAATGACATACTACTTCAAGACTGTAATGCCGTATACAATCAACATACAATTTATAAATGGACAAAGGGATGCATCCAATCACTTCCTTACAAAGCGCGACCTCGGATTAGCCAACTACCAAGGTATAACCCTTACATACATAGTGGCCAAGATCTACCATGCTCTACTACACAACTGCATAGAACCCAAAATTAAAAAGATTCTAAGGAAGAACCAAAATGGCTTTCAGAGAAATCAATCCATGACGTCACAAATTTTAACTATCCATCAAATTCTTGAAGGTGTACATTGAAAAAACCTAGAGGCAACAATATTATTTGTTGACTCCGCCAAGGCCTTTGACTCCATACACAGAGGAAAGATGGAGCAAATACTACTCACCAATGGCCTACCCAAAGAAACCATCACAGCCATAATGATGCTATATAGAAACACCAGAGTAAAAGTCCGCTTCCTGGATGGAGATGCAGATTACTTCAACATTGTAACAGGTGTACTGCAAGGAGACACATTAGTTCCATACCTGTTTATCATCTGTCTAGACTATGTGCTTAAAATGTCTATTGATAAAATGAAAGACAGCAGTTTCAAGCTGACAAAGGAAAGAAACAGAAGATACCCTGCAAAAATAATTACCGACGCAGACTACGCTGATGACATAGTGCTTCTGGAAAATTCACCCACCCAAGCCGAAACCTTGCTACATAGTCTGGAATGAGCAGCTGCAGGCATAGGCCTCCATGTCAACACATACAAGACAGAATACATGTGCTTTAATCAAAGAGGGGACATCTCCACATTAAATGGTAATTCTCTGAAACTAGTAGACAAGTTCACTTACCTTGGAAGCAGTGTCTCATCAACCGAGACTGACATCAACATGCGACTAACAAAGGCATGGACAACTATCGATAGGCTATCAGTCATATGGAAGTCAGACCTGACCAATAAAATTAAACGCAGTTTTTTCAAGCAGCAGTTGTGTCAAAACTACTGTATCGATGTACTACATGGATGCTAACTAAATGGATGGAGAAAAAGCTTCACAGCAAATATACAAGAATGCTGTGAGCAATACTGAATAAGTCCTGGCGGCAGCATCCCACAAAGCAGCAGCTGTACGGCCACCTACCACCCATTAGGAAAACTATCCAAGTTAAACAAACCAGACATATAGGACACTGCTGGAGAAGTAAGTACAAACTCATAAGTGACATACTCCTGTGGACCCCCTTACGTGGACAAGCAAAGGCAAGACGACCAGCTAGAACCTACATACAACAGCACTGTGCCGATACAGGATGTAGCCTTGAAGACCTACCGGAAATGATGGACAATTGAGAAGGGTGGTGGGAGACGGTCAGGGAGATCCATGCAGATGGCGTGACATGATGATGAGTCATCATGAGCTATTTATGCAAACTGTTTATATCTAAATTCTACTTTCACATAAAACAAAAGACATCTGATGCCAAAATAAATAAGTACATTTCAGGTTAATTGGAATATAATTGAGAAATTTGGCCAATTAAAACAATTGCTCTGGTTATGGGAAGGAACATATAAATAATTTTAAAAGATGCATTTTAAATTTTAGTATAAAGCTTATGTTATAGAAATTGTTTAATTATCTTTTGAGCAGATTATTTTGTCACCTGAGTTTTTAAATTAGGAAAACTGTTTCTACGACAACCAAAATTAGCAGCAGATTCAGTATAAATTTAAAATACTGCCAAATATAAACCTCTGTTCTTGAGATGCAGGAGGGGCTATCCTATTTAGACAATGGTAAAAAATTATAAGCAATTAAAAGAGCTCCATTTTAAAGCCAACAAACATTCAAGAAATGTTTTGTGGTGTAATGGTTAGCAAGCTAGACAAGCAAACCTACACAAGTGAGTTCGATTCTCATTGGGTGCCCCATTAATATGGCCTTGTACCACATCTTAACTATTTCAACTTATGTGTCAAATAGACAAAATTATGGCCAGTAAATATCAACATCTTTCTTGTTTCTAGATATGTCTCTCTCTCTCTCTCCCTCTCTCTCTTATATGACACTAAAGAATGCTATCAAGCTTTCAACTTTATAACAATCATACTTTTATTCTTTTTATGAGCTGTCAGTAAATGGAAAATTTACCATTTTTTTTACCTGATCTCATTAAGTCCCATTGACAAACATATTCTGTGAGGCATACTATTCCTTTTATTCTATTTGAAATTGTCTTGAAAAATCTTGACATAACTCAGACAGGTTCATAACAGCTGAAGTGTGGGAGAAAAAACCCTCAAAAAACACTCACTCGTGAATGTTTTCCAACAACATTGATCTTTAGACACCGGATATACTGCCATCCATCCATATTCCCATCTTTACTCTTCCCCAACTTTCCCATTATTATTCCTATTCATTTACCACATCTCAATGTTATATTATAGCTACCTTTTGTTGAGTAGTGACCAATTTGGCTTTGTGACTCGTAGTGAAAAGATTTTTTCAAAATTTATTCTTTTAAACATCTGTTCATTACGATAATTTCTTCAGCAAAATGCCTAATTATCTAAAATCTGAGGGATATTTATTTTTCCTTAAAATAAAAACTATCCAAGTTAGACAAACCAAACATGCAGGACACTGCTGGAGAAGCAGGGACGAGCTCATAAGTGATGTACTCCTATGGTCCCCCACATTTGGCTGGGCAAAAGCAGGACAACCAGCTCTAACATACATAAAACAGCTGTGTGAGGATACGGGATGTAGCCCTGAAGACCTGCCAGAGGCGATGAACGACAGGGAGAAGTGGCGAGAGAGGGTCAGGGATATCCGTGCTTACGGCACGACATGATGAAAATAAAAACATGCTGGAAAATCTGGACTATCACAAATCAAAACATATCATTACATACACTTGAAAAATAGAAAAACCAAGAAACAAATGTAGAGTTCCATGGGAGTCACTAGTAGTTAGGAAAAACAAGATAACATGAAAATAGCATCCTTACTTAATAAAAGAAATCCAACAAATGCCAACACACAAACTTATGAAAGAAATAACACAGGACAAGAACACAAAAATAAACATTGATAAATTTGTTTCTTTGATAGTACCACTAACCCAAGTTTTAAAAAAATAGAGTTTAACTCATGAATATTTTGAAACCAAACTTGATAAACCAGATAATCAGAACTCAGAAAAAAATATTTATTTTAACATGAACAAAAGTTAGAGTTTTTAAATCCAAGATAAAATTAGAAGCTTATAAAAAAAAATTGCAGCATTTTTAATCAATTAATAGTTCCCTCAAAAATGATACTGATCATATTGATTATGAATATTTAATCATTTTAAGTTAAAAATTATACTGGAAATTTGCTTTATCCTCAAAATATAGAGCAATTTAATACTAGCATGCCAACAAAAATTTGATGTGCAATTTTCAGTGTTAGAATAATTTACAAAACTAAGACCATTATAACAGCAATTCTATTTGATAAAAAAAAAAAAAAAAACGACAGAAATAATATGTAAAAGAAAATATATATATATATATATATATATATATATATATAATAAAAACTATGGAACATGGTGATAGTGATACCAATTATAATTGGTGTGCTTGGTACAGTCACCAGAGAACTTGGAAATAAGAGGACAAGTGGAGACCATCCAAATTACAGCATTGTTGAGATAGGCCAGAATACTAAGAGGATTCCTGCAGACTTGAGGAGACTTGCTAACACTCAGATTCCAGTGAAAAACTATCAATTAACGCTGGTGTGAAACACTCTCAGATGAGTAAAATACATATATATTCATGTTGAAAGAATATTTTAAGAATCTGCTTGGAAACTTCCCTTAAGTTACAGATAAACCTATCACAAAAATTATTAATAGCCAAGTAGACATCAAACTAGGACAATTTACAAAAGGAAAACTCAACATAGTATTGACCAAAATTAAAAGCAGAAAAGTGGCCAGCTTTGATGAAATACCCCCAGTAATATGTCAAGGAAATTTGATGACTTACAACTTTGATTTTGCAACATCGTATATAACCAGAACACAAAGAAATGGACAAAAGGTGGCATTCTCCCTTTCCCTAAGAAAGGTGACCTCATAAACACCAAGAACTACAAAGGCATAACTCTTACTTCTAAAACAGGTAATGTTCTTAATACTTTGCTTCTCATTTGCATCAAACCAGAAATTGAAAAAAACTCTTAGAAAAAATTCAATATAGTTTCCAGAGAAATTGATCCACAGCATCACACATTCTGGGCGCCTCTGGTGGTGTAATGGTTAGCAAGCTCGACTAGCAAACCTACACGAGTGAGTTCAAGCCTCATTGGGTGCTCCTTTCATATGACCTTGCACCATATCTAAGCAAAAAAGCTTTGTAAATTACCACAGCATCACACATTCTTAACAATCTATAAAATCATAAGAGTTGATACAGAAAAACCTCAAGGTGAAATTCTTGTTTGTAGATTTCTCCAAGGCATTTGATTCCATACACAGAGAGAAGATAGAGTCAATACTTCTAGCTTATGGTCTCCCTAAAGAAACTGTTACAGTCATAATGATGCTCTCTAGTAACACTAAAGTCAAGGTTTACACACTATATGTAGACAGATTTCTTCAACATTGTTGTTGGAGTTCTGCAAGGAGATAAATTAGCACCATATCTTTTTATAATCTGCCTAGTCTGCATACTCATGACATCAATAAATCTAATAAAAAAAAATGGCTCTACACCAAAAAAGCAAGGAGCAGATATCCAGCAGAACCTATCATGAACATAGACTATGCAGATGCCATAGCTCTCCTTGCAAATAAACCTACCCAAGCCAAATCACTGCTGCGTAACCTGGAGCAAGTAGCATAGGCCTTCACACAAATGTAGACAAACCAGAATACATGTTTTAATCAAGGAGCCATCTTCACTTTAAATGGTGTTTCTCTGAAATTAGTGAACAAGTTCATGTACCTCAGCAGCAGCATCTCATCGACTAAAAGTGATATCATTATGCATCTAATGTAGACGTGAACTGCTTTTTATATGCTATCAATCATATGGGAGTCTGCTCTATTCAATAAGCAGTGATTATGTCAAAGCACCACATGGATGCTGACAAAACATATTGAGAAAAGGCTAGATGGGAATTGCAACAGAATGCTGTGAGCAATATTGAACAAATCCAGGGAGTAACACTATATGGCCATATAAGAAACACAAGGCACTACTGGAGAAGCAAGGACAAACTCATAAGTGATCTTCTCCAATAGACCACTTCACAAGAGTTGGCTGACCAATAAGAACTAACTTACAACAGCTCTGTATGGGCACGGGATATAGTCTGGAAGACCTGCCAGGAAAGACAGATAATTGGGACAAAAGGAGAAAAAGTCAGGGAAATCCATGCTAGCAGCACAACCTAATGGTGATATTTATATTATATACACATATAGAAGCTTAAATTTATGTCAAACATAGTAAGATATAAATCCTGTAACTTATTCACAATTACAAAACCCTTTTTTCTCTCCAAAAGAAAGAAAAATATTCTTAAACTAGGCAAGAGGTTCTAAGCAAGAAACTCATTGTTTAAGAACATATATCTGTATAATTACAAAGAATGAAGGCACTTGTGGCATAATGGTTATTAAAAATCAGCAAATCAAAATCAAATTCAAATCCGGAATGAAACTGTTTGCATTTCACTTCACAGTAATGCAAAATAAATAAATAAATAAAATAATAATAAAAAATAAATAAAGCATAAATCTATCTCTTCTACCCACCAGTTATTTGTAAATAGTTGGTTGGTTGTGTTTTATTTCATATTAACCTTTGTAGGTTATTTAATGCCAAATCAATTTTTTAAACAAATAATCAGTTCTATTCTAAACAATTCAGTTTAGCATGAGTATAGTTTGATTGTCAAAAACATTTCTATTTCAAGCTATTCAGTTTAGTCAAACAGAGCTAATTCAGTTTAGCATAAGTATAAATTTTGTTTGCATACAGTTAAATGTTAAACAGTTCTATATTAAACAATTCAGTTTAGCATAAGTATAGTTTCAATGTCAAAAACAGTTCCATTTCAAACAATTCAGTTTAGCATAAGTATGCAGTTTAAATCTAAGTACACAGTTTGTCAAAAACATTTCTATTTCAAGCTATTCAGTTTAGCCAAACAGTTCTAACCTTGGTATGGCAACCGGTCTCAAAGGAAAAATGAATTCAAACCAACTGTAATCCACTTTATAAAAATTACCTTGTGTCACACCCTACTTGTGGCAGAGGGTTGGATAAATATATACTAAGAGTAATAAAATTAAGGATATTATAGTTAAATGTCACAAATGTAAGAGAAAAAAAATTTTTTAATAATTTCATATTCAAATTTTATGTAATTTTTGAATAATTCTAGTAGCTGAAATAACTATGCTAGTAAGAGGTCAAAAACATCACATTAGAATACAGAGATTTGCAAACACAGCAAAATTAATAGAAAACTGTTTAAAAAACATTTTTTTGATTTAAAAAAAACAAAAAACAAACAAACTTTGATTTCATTTTTCTAGGCAATGTCTGTTTTGAAATCTTTATCAATTACAAACAGAAATTATTTCAAGAAAAAAAATAAATAAATAAATAAAACTATATAACAGAAAAGAGATTTACCAATCTTATGAAGTCAATATTATTGTGAAAATTTTTATGCGGTTTTATAGAGAAAAATTTTTAATTTAAGTAAATGTCACTAATCTGATTTTAACATTTTTGTTTTTATCCAAACGGATAGTTCTAACTAAACAATAATGCATAGTCATTATTTTATATCCCCAGTTTGAAGTTAGAAATCTTTCTTTAAATGTGAATAACTATTTCAGTAAAACAATTTTTTGTTTTTTTAAAGTTTAGAAATGTGAATTCAATACACTAAGTTATATCCTCCAGCAACAAGGCTTCCTGCTAATTATTATTAGATAGCTCTCTTCACAAGAACAAAAATTGTAATCTATTATATTTTCCCAATAAATCAAAATTATGAAGTTGTTTGCTTAATAACTGTTAAAAAAAAAAAAAAAATCCAGTGGTTCACAATAGAAAACCATTAAAACTTTTCTTGTAGCCAGATTTTCAAAATTTACATTAAAAATTTCATTTACAGAAAAAAATATTTAACTGCTCAATTTAAATTTTGAACTTTTTTGAGATGAACAATAATTATTATATACTAATGTATTCAGAGTATTATCTTCACCTTGTTTATTATAGTAAAAAAGTTTTGGCTATTGTACCAACCAGAAAAATCACATTAGGTCCAAGTTATCACAACCGGATTGTCCAATGGGTTAATGTTTATCTACTTACCTGGCAGTCATGTGTTCACTCCCTGGGTCAGGTAGTATGTAAAGAGTCATATATACTCAGCTTCAATGGGAGAGGCAGAGCAGCAACATTTCAAGGATAAATTAACAAGGGAGAATTAACTAATACAAGATATCCTCAAAGAATGGACAGAATGCAAACTATCTATTCCCATCATCTGAAATTCCTAAATGATTTACTGATGACCGACTCTGTACATAAATGTTCATTTAAAATTCTAAATTATTAAATGATGAGAAGACAATTTTTCACTGATTGAAAATCTAATAAACCATGAATTCATATAAAAATTTCATCTTTCATTAAAAAAAATATAAGCAAAAGATTTCTTTACAATTTAGAATAAAAAATTTTAAAAAGGGACATTATCAGGCAAATTCTCCAGAATTCAAAAATCAAAATTCAGAATTCAAAACAAACAGTTTTGGGTTAAATATTTTTTTATTCTTGATTTTAAAAGAGACTGATGTAAATTGTTGTAATAATAATAATAATGGTATGTACAAATTTGAGGAAAGCACCCGGACCACACCAGCATTCTTATGCCATCAATAAACATGAACCATTCCATAAAGGAAACTAAATAACATTAAGGAAAACACTTTTCAAAACAAAACTTTAAAATATAACTGTTTAAATGTTTGCAGTATCTATAAGAGTGCTTGATATATGGGATAGAACTTATATAAGCAATCTAACACAAAAATCCAAACAAATGTTTTTGGTTTTGAGATACACTGTATGTATGTATGCGTGTATATATATATACATAATAAGAATAAATACTATTTAGAAACAGTTTTCATTGCAAAATGAAATTAAAAGCAAAAAGCTAATGATTGCTTAAATTATAAATTTATTTCAATGTAAATTTTTAAAAATTCTATTTTGTCAGCATGAAATCAAATTTCTTTAATACTTAAGATTAAAATCTCTTGCTACTTTTCACAAAGATTTTATTATTTGAACTTATGTTAATTTTATTTGCACGACAATTAAAAATTTTCTCAATCTCACAGTAAATACAGTCTTTAAATTCTCAACAAATACCTCTGTTCTATAAGTTGTTAATATCTACACACACCATGTAATAACTATTGTAGGGTAAAGGTTGTATTATGTATTTGTTTAGAATTAAACATTTGCACTAAAAAATTGGATTCTACACTTAAATAGGTTTATTCAAGTTTGAAATTAAGGTAATTCCTTTAACCTATACTCTTTTGAATAATGTAACTTATAAAATAAATAAGTTTTTAATACAAGGGAGTATTTTTCTTCATATTCCTGCCACCATGTCTACAACAACCTTAAAGGAAGCAAAAAAAATAATTGTACTTTCATTATGGAGATTACATATTACATGGAAAAAATTAAGCAAAGATTTACTTTTATTTCAAGACTCACAATAAAACCTGTGAAATATTGATATAAAATAAAACATCTGAAATGAAAAATAAAATACATTTCTTAGGAAATGTCTACATCTGTTTTTTTTTTTGTTTTGTTTTTTTTTTTATTAAGTTTTTATTATATACCTCCTTACAAATCAATATTCAGCAAATACACTTAATATCTACAGTAATACCTTGATTTGTTCAAGTTTTGGTGTAATAAGAGGGAGTTTTTTTGTATTTGTAAAAACTTGTGTGGCAATTAACAGGAACAAACTTAAAGACAAAACATGTTTACTGCAAAATACACTGAAGAATTATTTCTTCAAGAAATGAAACTTACAAATTGCAAGTAATGTTCCTTTTTCTTTTATAAACTCTTATTTAATGTTTGTTATACATTATGAATTTTTATAACTTAGATGTATCAATTATAAAGTGTAAGGATTTTAAAAAATACTTATTTTTTATTTTGTTAGGATAAATTACATTGAAATCCATTATATATTCAAAGTTTTTGAACAAATTAATCATACAAATCATGTTATTGCTGTATTGGTTTAAAAAATTTTTCCAAGTAAACTTTATTTTATAGGGAAATTAGAGATATTTTATCAATTTATTAATTTAGCACAATGCACTATACCAATTAAATTGCAATTTTAAATAATTTCTTCAGATAATCCCTTTTATTTTTACTGTCAGTCCATATTTCTTTAAATAAGCTAAAATACATAGACAGAGCAATGCCATTAGCACAATAAAAAAAAAAAAATCAAATTAAGATATATAGTACCATTAATGCATGTCTTTTTATACACTTATTCCAGTATGGAATATAATTTACTAGATGAATTACCTATCTATGATAGGTAAGAGATCATGACTTGAACCAAAGTTTACTAATTTACAATACTTATTGTCAAATTTACATGGAATAGTTAAGAATGGTAACTTACTATTAAATGATGACATAACAAAAATGAGACTAAATAATTTTTGTGTCATCTTATAATTTGTAAAATTTCAGAATTTTGTAGAGAATTTCTTTTTTTAAATTTCAAATAGGATTTATCAATCTGAACATCTATTTTTGTCTATATCATTAGTCAAATTAAGTAATGATACTATGTAATTAGTTTACATCACCAAATATTATTTAGTAATATTTGATTAAATATGAATAATCGAGACAATATTTTTCCTTTTTAAGTTAAAATTCAAATTAGTTATGCATTGTAGTAACATGGCTTCTAGTTGATTATCATTTTCAAAAACCTACTCTAAATGAAAACACTCTTTTCCCATGTGAAACAAAAATAATTACTTCCTGTGACTCAAGTAAGGATGCATACCAAATTTGGTAGTTTTACATCAAATCAGTTAGGCTTCAATAGAGGATAAATTGTAATATACATTTTCTATCATTTCTAAATAAGTAAAAAACTGTTCTTAAAAATTAGATATATAATCTTCAGACTACTAAATATTTACAATTTTATCAATGCTTATTTGTAACCTGAAAAAGAAAAAAAAGATTTCTCAAAAATAAAAAAGGATACGTCCAAAATAATATGTATGTCTGAGAAAAGAAAGTCAAGGAAATAATTATAAGCACTTTGAGAATAAACAAAAAGACTGGAATAAAAAATACAGCAACAATATTGCCACACAGTCAAATTATCATAAAATTCAATAACTTCATTTTAATATTGCAAAGGTAAAATAACAGAACATAACCAGAGTGATTAATATATAAACTGAATTTTTCACATTTATATTAACAGTGCAAGAGAAATGTTTTCAAGAAGTACCATTATAAAATCAAAAGCTTTAACTAAATTTTTACTTTTAATAAGAATTTGAATCCATTTCGTTAGTTTTATATCACAAATCTAAATACAGTAGATTCGTGTTATTATTATTGTATTTTCACCTTAATAAATTTGTTGTTATAACTGGTGGATTATATATGAAGTGTATAAATAAAGAGAAATGAATTACAAACAAAATAACTGATAACACCTTTCAATTTCTTCATATACAGGTCATATACCATATAATGTAGAAGACATAATGTTATATTTGGAAATTAATGCTCTTCTACTTACACTTCATAGTTAAAGTCTTTGACACAATGGCATAGTTGTAGGTACAATAGCTATAGTAGTAATAGGAATAATGAGGCTAATATTGCCTGCAGTAGTCACAAACAGAAGTAGCTATTCACAGCAAAAACAAAACTGGTTTGTGTATTCACAGTTCATTTTTACAGCTAAATCAATTTCCCATAACATATTTAACTTAATTTGCATATGTATAATAGACTATAAATATTTTACCAGAAACCAGCAATCACCTATACAGTTTAACTTGGGCATCTTGGGTAGTATAATGGTTAGCAAGCTAGACTAGCAAACCTTCACCGAGTTTGAGTTTCATTGGGTGCCCCCTTCATACATCTAACCAAAAAGCTTAGTGAATTACTATAGTTTAAATTGGGCATCTCAAGAAGTTTAATGATTAGCAAGCTAGAGTAGCAAACCCTCACAAGTGAGTTCAAGTCTGAGTGCCCCAGTCATTTGGCCTTGTGCCACATCTGAGCAAAAAGCTTAGTAAATTACAAGTATGACTGTCTGACAGGCAGCACAATGGGACATGCTTGACAGTCCATGGTTCTGGTCAGGTGTGTCTTGTCATTTGGTCAAGGCTGCCTGGCATAGGTGGTGGGGAATCCTAACACTCATGCCATGAGGTTGAGACCAATGTTCCCTTGGGCCTCAAGGAGCCACCACTCCAAGCTCTCACCTGCTTCAGCAGGGCTTGGTTTATTGCCTGGCGCCCATTTTTTTAGAGAAATACTGACAAAGTCCAAAGCATGTACCTACAATAAAAAAGGCCTTGTACCATACTCTGGTGTACATTGGGCGTCTGACAAATAAATATATTTGCTACATTCAAATATGCTTGTCTTATCTTTCACAAACCCTTTCATTATATATATATATATATATATATATATATATATATATATATATCTCACTAATAACCAACAAATATACACGAAAAATTAAAAAGGATACAAATAAACCCCCAAATAGTCCACTGAGGAATAAGATCCTTCGGCTGACAAAGTATTTATTCCATCGAGAACCTGCTTTTACCATTAACATTATCTGAAAAATAAAGTAAGATTATAAAACATGTTGGTATAAACAGTAATTTAAGTTCCTTAAATCTATATTCATTAAGTGGATAGTCTGTATTTTAAATAGTGAAAAAGGAAACCCACAGACTGAAGCAATCAGGGATCTGATTCAAGTGGGTAACTCACCTTATGTTTGTTAAATTTAGTAGCTCTCTATCAAACTTTGTTATGTATTATACACATGTCAAGATTTATTTAAAAAATGATTATCATAACTATAAAAAGTATTATTTTCTTGGTTGACATTTTTCTTAACATGACAAAGTTTCTTGTAATGAGAACATTATAACAATGTAGGTGTACAGTCAAGTGATGCTGAAAACACTGGTTACCACCAGATCACCAATGTTAAACAATGATGAGCCAGCTAAGTACTTAGATAGGTGATCACTTAGTAACAGTAAATACAGAAAGCAACCTCAGGCCTAAGAAAATTTTAGTAAATAACAATAATAATGACTATAAGCAAAAATATCCATCCTCCAGATGCAAGTATTAAAGTTTAATGTCATAAAATATATTAAATAAGAAAAACTAAAGAATGTATATAACAAGATTACTTATTTTTATTGATTTGTATATAAAGATTATATACATAGGATTGCTTCTAAAACATTTGAGAATAAAACAATATTGGAAATCAATAAAACTCAGTAATTATTAGTTAAAAACAGTAAACAAATTATCCACACTATATTCTGTATAAGCCTTTATTTCTTAATATTATATAACACTCCTAGCTTTCATTTCTAAATGTTCCTAATTTAACAATTTAAATAAATTAGACAGTAAAGAATTAAATTAGTTATTTTTTTGAAGATTTATTGACACGATTTTTGTTCATATTCAATAATTAAAAATAAAACCAAACAATTAAAAATCAATAATACTAACCAAATATTTATCAAAATCAAATTTCTAAGATCAATATGTAAATTAGCCTTCCCATTCATACTATAAACCACTATTTGATTGTATACACAAATAAAATTGCATGTTATAAGTATGTAGATAAGGTAGTTCGTGACCACGCCCTTTTGGGTCGCCACTTGACCTTTGTGCAGGGTGGTTGGTTGCAAACTACAATACCCTCACCAGGTCTTTGCCAGCTTGCAGGACTAAGTTTATTGCTTGGAGCCGGAGGTGCCCCATTAGGAGAATGAAGACAAGGCCAAGTATTTTTGCACCTGCTGTGCATGAGCCTATTCGTGTACAGCCCCCATCATAAAATGACCTTGTACCATATTCTGACATATGTAGATAAGGCCACCAATATTAATATTAAAACCTCAATTATAAAGAAAATTGTTTTATAAAAATAAAAACCATGGAGGATGATATGATGTAAATAATGAAGAGGATTGTGACAGTTTTGGTTACAGACATACCGAATCTTCATTATAAGAAAATGCATTGAGAGAGTAAAGCATTCAGTCCAACCCTAATGCTATAGAGTAGATATATAGGAAAAGTATATTTAAACTATATTATAATGATCCAATTTTTGTATATTACAAAGCAATGATAGTAAATCAGGGAGATTTTTGTTGGCATAATATTGTTAAAATGCTCTTAGAGAATGAAGCAATTTTCAGTACAATTTTCAAATTAACAATAGTGTGGAATTAGTGAGCATTATAATTTCTCAAGGGAAATAACTATTAAATGCTAATTAGTACTTCCTCTTATTTGCAATCATAAATAGGACATGGCTTGAAATCAACCTTAATGGTCAGCTAAGATGGCCTTTAAGTGAGAATTGATATAAAAATGCTTTTATTCTTATAGCATCTACTGGTAGTTTACTAAACTAAGATGTCTTTGAACACTTCAGAGGGGTTAGCAAACTATTGTTAGTGAGTTACATTCTTACTAGGCACCTTGTATTTCTGACCTTGTATTTAACTAAACCAAATTTAATAAATGAAACTAAAAAGTCTTTTGCTCATTATCATGTATTTTGTCCCGTGGTGTAATGGTTATCGTCGTAGGAAATGGACACGGCGACTCGAATTCAAATCCTGGAAGAGAATGATTGCATTTCACATAGCACTAATACTCTTGGGAAAGGTATGAATCCAATTATTCTCCCTCCAGCCATGGGTAAATAGTAGGACAGACTGGGTTCTTCAGCCTTGGTGAGGCAACTAGTCCAGGAGAAGGAAAACTCTGAATTCAAACCTGTTAAACTCCGCTTAAAAATTGACCTTGTGTCATATCCTGCCTGAGCGGAGGGGTTGGTAAATAGGATTATCATGTATTTTGTCTGGTTTAATCTATTTACCTAAATACTTGAAGTGATGTGTATTGAGAAAGATATTCAACTTACAGAAAGTAAAAGTGAACTGATGAAGTAAAATATAAATCCATGAAGACTTGTGAGTCCCATAATACCAGCTGTGGCTCCTCCAAGCGCTGACATGGATGTGCGGCAATAATCCATGACAGCGGCATTATTTCTCATAGCAATTTCACTGTAGGCCACAGAATCTACATGAAATAAAAGGAAATCTTCAGTTACATTGTAATCAATATGAATAAATATTCAAATAGCAAAAACAAAAAAACACTCGGTTTTGAAAAAAAAAAAAAAAGTAAATAAACACCACACAGAAAATCCATATATGATGATGTGGTATTAATCAGACACAGAAACAAATTATTTGAAGATAAGGAAATGAATACTCAGATCATTAGTACAGAACATATGAGTGATGAATTAAAATACTAATATTTAACATGCTTTAATCAATAGCTGTTATGCAAATTTCTTAAGTCTAATAACATTTTTTTTCTAAACAAAATTAAAGTTTGTTTTATTTCTCCCCAGTAAAATAACCACTGCATTATTTTTACAAGACCATAAATTGACAAACAATTATTTAGACTCAGGTGATTATTCTTTTGCTATGTCTTATAAAATTTATCACAAAGTTAACTGAGGGTTTGTTGTATTCTTTGAATGTTTAACTGGATCTCATTACCAAATCACAAAATTAATTATCAATACAAAATGTCAAGAATTTATAAAGATTGTATAAAAATATTTTTAAAATATGAAAGTAAGTTTATGTGTATAAAAAAAAAAAGTTGCAGATTTTTTTCTAAAATCCCGCAGCTCCTCTTTTGAATTAAGATAGACATAAGTTTTTAACATAATTATACAAAGTGGTATGAAAAGCAGAATAAAGTGTTTTTCTATATTGAAAAAAATCTTATATATAAATTAAAGTAACTTCATCAATTTTAAGATACCTATACGAGTATAAATTATATACAAAGATTACTTTATCCTATTCATGGGATACTCATAAATTTACTTACTAATTTATATTTTCACATAAAATAAATACTTGTACGTATCTTAGATTAGTGTCAACATTTTTGGTAAGCTCTCCATACTAATTATTAAAAAAATCTTTTTTAATTTCCCTTAAATAATTCTGATAGATAATCACCTAAAAAGTAAATGAATTAATAAGCAAAACATTCAAACATTTTTAACTATAGCTTACTGCTAAAAAGATAGATGCATATCATGTTAATATTAAAACAGATTCAGACAAATTACTCAATTTTACATTGAATATATAGCAAATTTAAAAGTTAAAATTAATTACAATTTTGTTTAGTAATATTAACAGTGAATTCATAAGTGCAAGAAAGAATATCATTTACATAACAACCTTTATTCATATTGTCATCATCAAAAGTATCATCAGTCTTGCAAACACAACCAAGGTCTGAATTTCTATCAGATTATCTATTTATTATTAAATAACTTTCCACATTGTTCCTGACAAGCCTATCATGTATGCATTTGATTTAAGAAACTTTGATTTAAGAGAAAAAATAATTTTTCAACCTTGAATGCAGTTAGTACTCTTTCTATTGGATAAAAAGAAACATACATTGAAAAAGTATAGTAAATGCAAGAACTTCAAAACAACAGACAAGGAGATAGCAAAAGATTAGGGGGTGGGTAATAACAACCACACAGTAAGGGAACACTCCTCATACCCTCATCCTCAACAGTCAAGTTGTCTTTCAGCTCAGATGTAGGTTTATCCAGTTGAGAAAATCCTGAAGGAGGTGAAGATAGGTCTAAACAAAATAATGATTAAATGAAAATGCCAATTAATATTCTGTTGATGTCAAAATAGAGAAAAGAGTTATAGGAGTTTTAAAATTCATACTTAAGGTTTATTTCATGATTTGGTGAATTTAAAGCCAGGCCAAAGAGGCATTACCTGATATACAGAGTTAGGGTGAATTACAAAATGTTTGACATTGTAAAAAATTAATCTTTTATTGGACAGCTCATATTTTAACTACAACATTTTTAGTTTTAAAATATCACAATTCATATTTAAATATTAACTTTTTATAGTTATCATTTAAATGAGGAACTTATTGCCTACTAGAAAAAGAAAATTAATTAAATGAACACAGCCATAAGGTCTTTTAGCATCAAATATCTTTCTTTTAATAAGAAACATAGTAAAGAAATGTTTATTGTTGGCTCTCACAATGGATAAAGTAAGTGAAATTTAAGTTGAGCTTTTAACTCAAAATTGAAACCACTCAAGCATAAAGAAATCTATTATATTGGAAATCTGATAAAAATTGTAAATTGTGCTTAAAACAGATAAAAGTAATTGTTTAAAATTTTTTTTTTACTTTCTTAAATTCTTCATTAACATAAATAGAACAAATCAGATATTTAAAAATTTAAAGCATTTCCATGTTAATTAAAATCAAAACAGGAACAAGAGGAAATGTGATTAAAAAAAAAAAAAAAAAAAAAAAAAGGTCACACAGGGTTGGGTAAGGACACTCCTCATACCATCATCTTCAGAAGTAAGGTCTGCAACTATTTCCTGAATTTTGGCTTTATCTTTATGAGAACGTCCTGAAGGAGGTGAAGACAGTAATAAAAACAATGTACTACTCAGCTGTAGAAGTAGTAGTTAATTACAAAATGCAATTGTATATATATCAAAATTATTAAAAGAATCTTTGAAAATTTACTACCAAAAACTGATTAAAAAAAAAAAAAAAAAAAAAGTTATAAATGAAGAAATTCTGAAAATAAATTATATATATAAACCTAAAAGTATTTGTGGAAGTAATTACAACAAAAATAATAAAATCAAACAATCAGAGTATGCTGAATAAAAATATTCTGGAACGAATAACAACCTGGGATATCTGACAATGCTTAAAATAAAAACTGAAACTCAAAAGGTTGGGTAATTCTTTTATATATATTTAAAGAATTATATCCGTTTTGGTATTTTCACGCTTTCTTATAACTCAGAAAAGAGATGTAATTGAACATTAAGTGTGCATACACTTTTAAATGATTATAAAAAGGAAAAGTACAAAATTTAGTTTTTGATTTTTATTGTTTAACTATATAACTCTATAATTAAAAATCAATAGATTTACGGTACTCTTCACATTTTCATAATAATAAAAAAGGGAACCCTTCAGTTCTTAAGACCAGCCATGTTTGAATATTACACAGGTACTATAGGCAAAATTTAAATTTAATTCTTTTTAGAATTATTTTTTAATTTAATACTAATTGTAAAAAAAAAATTCTTAATTTCTAAAAGAATTAAGAAGAAAAAAAAAAAAAAAAAAAAAAATCATGAATGTTTCAAACCAAGGGGTATCTTCTATAAAATATTATCTTAAATGTAAGAAAAATTTTTATACAAAAATTTTTAACACTTTTTTTATTTTTAATCATTGTAACTAAAAAAATTTTTAAGTATTTATCGAATAAATTAATACTTTTCATTTGAATTAATACACAAAAAAAATCTTTCAACTACAAATAAGGACAAATTTTTAATTCTTAACCTACTCTTCTCTTATCCCTTTCTATCTCACTCACTGGTATTCCTAAAATCATTTTAGGCCAGTCATGGACCGAATATTTCTGCTAGTGTGTATATATATATATATATATATATATATAAAAAGAACAAAATACAAAGTGTAACATACCAAACAGTATTAAGACAAAATGCAAAGAGTGCTTTTATGAGGATAATGCTTCTGAATAAATAACATTAGCAGTTATTCTTTCTGGAGCAAAAATAAACAGGTTTTTGAAGATCCATTCCATAGTAAACTCATCTGTTTCTATATGGTTGGAAACAACAATTCTGATCTTGACTTAACCTGTAGAGAGAGCTCTGAGGTAGTAGCCACCAATATTATATTCATTCTCAAGTTATCTGAATAAACATCTCAGGTCCAACCATTTGGCTACTCATAACAAGTAACTGAAAAATTTATTGGTATAAATTTATAACATAAAATATAAATAACTTAATATTTCATCTCCAGTATAGTTATTATGATACATCCAGCTGTTTTAATTTTTTTTCACTTTTTGACTGCTATTATTAAATTCAAAACAAAAACGTTTTTAATAAACAAAAAAGGTTTACCACACAATGCCTTCTCATTGTTTATAAATTTTATAAACGTTAATGAACAGTTAAACATGGAAAAATAAATTACTCCTTAGCAGATTAATAATATTACCTGCAAGAATCCAAACCAAACAATTATTATGTCTTCTGACAGGGAGATGATACGGAGAAAAGAGAAAAAAAAAAAAGACCTTTCCTATTGTCACTGAACCATCTGTGTCAACCTTACAGTAGTAACTTACTATTTTTACACCATCTTACAAAATAAAGAGTTGTTTGTATCTTTAATAAAATAAAGTAGGGGAAGGGGGTTTCTTGATTAATTTGAGAGTCACAAGAATACAGCTGATATCACACTTAAATATGCTAGTCAAGGCATTCCAGTAGTTCCACCAAACTGGAAAACAAAATGCCCTGTGCCACATCTAAACAAAAAATTTAGTAAATTACTACTGTCAAACAGAAAATTTCATGGACCAATTTAGTATAACCATACTAACTCAGCTATTTGCTGAGGAGTGGCAAAACCAAGAGCTAGAGTCCTTAAGGCAGTTAAACATTGAGTTCAATCTCATTATGGCAACACTAATGCACCTTGCCCTCCTTCCCTTGGAAAACTGAAGAGAGGAGACCCACAGCATGAGCAACTGTCAACTTTCCATGCAATCTTGCCCAGGCTTGTGTCAAGATCCGGGTACAGATCCATAATCTCAGGAGATTGAAGGATACCAGGAAAAAAAGTCAAAATTGATGGAATGTATGTAGAAAACCTGTAAGAAAAAATTTGTTCATGTCACCATTGCATTTAGATGAATTCATGTGGCAACAGTAAGATGGATGCACACATAGTGATGTTTTTGAAAATATATTATTGCCTATTTGAAATATTATATATTGAACTATTTGTTTTTTCTGCTTGGAATTGTTTTATATTGAAATAAATTGTTAGTTTACTTGTCTTGCTTGAGTTAAAATACAGGTTAGTGAAATGAGAGTATATTTAAGTATAATGTCTGTTGCATTCTTCTTGGGACCCTCAAACTGGGTAGAAAAGTGGTTATCATGAAGATAATGTTCAAAACTAATGTCAGAAATAAAAATTAAAAAGTTCAACACTTCAGTTCTTAGAGATCTTCAAGGAGTTTTAACTTTTCTGTAGAAATTGTTATTTTATTCATTTATTTATCGTATTTCTATTTTTTTTTTTTTAAGTACAACTCATTCCTTATATTACCTCTCAATCACAAGGCTTGCTAAAAGACAACTTTTATGTAATATGACAGCATGAAATTTGTAATAATCCAGCACTATGCTAAAGGAATCAAAAAATTTAATTGGAGATGAAAAGAGAGGATCCCAAGGTACAACATAACGTAGAGAAATGTGGGGCACCATTTCTTCAAGTTATATGAGGATAAACTCTTTCAGTTGACATACGTTTAGATTTCTGATACTAATGTTCGCGCCCCCCCCCAGTCAAGTAAATTTAGTAAAATTTAAAGGAAAAGTGGTTTATAATCTAATGGTTTTAAAAGGTCTAATGTAACTTCAAAAGTTGTAAAAAACGCGATTTTTCAGAATGTGTCGGTAAATTAAGGGAAGTTACTCCCAAGTAGGATTTCGCAGAAGAGTCAAGTCAATCAAAATATCTGTTGGTACAGTAACACGGGTGCTACTAACAACATGCCAATATCTGATTAGAGGATTAAAATAATTACCTCCCTGCACTGAAGGATGCGAAAATTTAACGATATTGTATTCCGAGATTTGACCTTTTGACGAAAAGCGATATGTGAGAGACGGAAAATCGCCCCAAACTTGTATAAAAGTTATATCAGAGAAAAATTCAGTATGAAATTATGAGTATCCATTGATCTTTGTTTACTCTCAAACAACGTGACAATCATAATTGAATGAGAAATGTTTGAGATATTGCTCAATGCTCAGAATACGTTTTTTAAAGCTGAGGAGTTACCTATGAAAGTCTAACGGATGCTTTTGAAATATATATTTATCAGTTATCATCTTCGTTATTATGGTTAGGTTTAGTAATGGAGCCGGAGATAGCTTTTCGACAAAAAGAGTGCATAGATGTGATCAAATATCGAATTTCAACAAAATTACGCAGTTGAAATGTTAAATTTTAGGGCACAAAGTGTTCTGATGGGCGCTGGAGAGGTCCACTAATGCCTAATAATTATTGGCAGCACTCCATTACGAAATTAGAGCTGCATTTTTAACATGCAAAAAATTCCATTAAAAAAAAAAAAAAACGATTTAAAAGAAAAAAAAGCTAAACGAACGCTGGGAACTTCTGCACGATTTTTATAACTCACCAAATGGTAGTACTGGTAATTCCCATCTTACCGACTTATTTAGAAAAAAATAATCGCCTCTTAATACAAAGTTTTTTTTTTCATTTCTAAGAGTCATAACTAAATCTTAAAATATTTGAGAAATGCAAAACGTTTCGTTTAATTGAAGGTGGAAAGGTCTTATCACTCACGTAAAAAGTGGAGACGTATTTAATTTATTTTCCAGTCTTTCATTTCATGATTTTAAGACTTCACTTTTTGCATTGAAAATTAAATGAATTTAATCTGAATCTATATTTAATACTCCTAAGCCAGTTTACTTCAGTTAAAAAAATACATGTACACATAAATTTAAAGTTCTGTTGCTTTTGATTTAAAATTTGCACAAAAAAGTAATTTCAAATATCAAAAAAGTAGGAAAAAATAGTGGTCATTAGGTAAGCTAAAATAAAAGAATGTGAGAAAATTACGGATTTTCTCCAAGTGTAATAAACGTAAAAATATGTTCAAATTCTAATCAATCATTGCGGCGAAAGAAATAGAAATAACATCCAATTTTAACCGTCATTCAGATTAATTAAACATCAATATACGTTCAAATTTTGACAAAATACAGAGAACAGCGCTATATTACAGTTTATGACATTATGCTAGTAACCGAAGAAACAAATACGTAATATTCAAGACAAACCTCTGCGAGCCTTTCTCGTTTTCAGAGCAATTGTTGTCGCCATGTTTAGTTCGAATGGGCGACCAGACATCATGTCTTTCGATAATCCGAACAAATTCACTCAAATGTTCAAAGGAAAGGCAGAAAATTCTCGAAAATAAATCCAGTAAATATTTACAGAAATTTTTTTGTCAGGGTCGGTATTCCAAGAGTTCCTGGCGATACGTATAAATATCACAATTAAGGGATCGTTCATTGTTGGAAAGAAAAAAAATAAAAGTAAAATAAAATTTATGAATTCAATTTTTTCTTGTTTATTCATATAGTATTTTTATCCGAAAAATATGTATTAAAAAATTCAAGTGTAAATTAATTTTGCTGGAATGTGTCTTCATAAAATCTAAATAAGTTTATTATTTTGTTATTTGATTACTTCCCCGAAGGTGTAAGAAACTGAGGCCTCCCTCAGGAAATATAAGAAAAGTCCGTTCTTTTCTCTAAGTGCCTTAAAAAATATTGGGATTTTTACCGTTTTGTAATCGAGTAAGTTATACTTCTTTTTTTAATAATTCGATTCAGTTTAACATTTTAGAAACTTTTATTTCTCTCTGGTACTCTTCAAATATAAGTTTACCTTCAGTTTTTGAAAAAAGTTTGCTAAAGAACGAAAGTCAACAAAGTTTGTTCTGTCGTCTGCTTTGTTGATTTTTTTTTTTTTTTAGTACATAAATTCGACTAATTTGAACTTTTTTAATGCATTGTTTCATTTTTTCCTATTAAGGTTGCTTTTGTTTTCTATCTCTAAAGGAGTTGAATTTGTGAAAATAAGGGGGGAAAAATTTTTTTCATTTAACTTCTGCCGCCTCAAAATAAACTTTCCACTTTTTCTCAGCAAACAAAACGATTAAAAAAAACTTTTGAAAATTAAAATATGGTTACGATATTTTTAAGGCTTTCATATACTCACATTTTTTTTCAAAAAGATTGTTTTTATGAATAATTAAGCGTTAAGAGAGAATTTTTTTACCTTTTTTCAACTTCCTGAAACTTATAATTTTCTTTTTTTTATACTTCTTTTATTTCTTAAACATTATGAGAATTTAAAATTTTTCTCATAATGTTTAAGAAAAATGTTTTACTATATCTGTCTCGAATTTACTTAAACGTTACATGAACTTAAATTTGGCACCAGGCTGTAAGTATGAGGCGAACAGCGAAGATCGAACTTACAATTAATCAGTAGTAATAATTGATTGATGTGCGAGAGAGCAGTTAACTAAAATTATTAATCCATGTGGGAGTTTCTCTGTCCCGTAATAGTAGATACATTTAGTATATAAAATTTATCTGTAAATGTAACAACAATTATGGGATGGAAATATAAATGTCAAATGTTTTAAAGCTACAAAGTTTGTAATACTTACTTTTTTTAAAGCTAATTTTAGTTATCTTAAAGTGTAAGCGATAAATAATAAAAGTTTTGTCTACGGATTGAATCGTCCTCTACTTGAGTCTATGAAATTAACTCAAGCATTGGATGATTTACAGCTGTTTTTTGTTTTTGTTTTTTTGTTGTTGTTTTTGTTAAAGACCAGATAGTATAGATACCTTCGATCTTGCATATGTTGGATTTTTTTAGACTCCCCGACTGAGTCTCGATTCTTGCGTATCTGTTCCCTAATAAAATGACCTTGTGTCAAATCCGACCTGATGTGAGGTTGGATAAATATCAATCACTTGATTTAAGATTTTTTTTTCCTATGACTTTTTTTTTTTTTTTTTTTTACCTCGATTCATTTTTAATCTCTGTGTACATGATCAATTGTGAAGTGGAGGATCAGATTTCTATTGGTTTTTAAACTTAGGTCTTATGCTTTTATATTCTTATCAGTGATATATATATATATATATATATATATATATATATATATATATATATATATATATATATATTGCTTAATTTTAATTAAAAGAAATTATCACTGTCTTTGATCATTCTGAAATTTAATGATCAGAGTGAACATGGATGCTGACTCCATATTATTAAGTTGGAAATTGCTTTATTCTATAAGTTAGAGCTTGTACTAACAAAATCTGGTGTCTGGTTTCTTTGTTTAATGGAATACCAACGTTTGTGGGTTATTGAATGCCAAAGCAATCCTTGTAGAGGACCAGTAGTGGTACTATTTAATCTACAGCTCGAAGTATAAAGGGATTCATACCATTCCCATGGGTATTAGTCCAAAAGTTAACATATAACAAAAATCTCAATGTATATATGATAATTTTTGCTATGTTACTATAATCTGCATGCAAAAATCAGTTAATAACTTTTATATCTGGTGTCATTAGAAAAATATGAATACTCTGACAGGATTTTTCTCACTTTTATTTATTTTTTGCATTACCAAAATTAGAAAAACATTTTTATTAACATTGGTATAGTCCTTTTAATAGTTATTTAGAACAAGTGTCTTAAATCAAACAATACTAGTTTCTCACTGGAAATCAAAATGAATATTCAGTCTCATATAAGAAGTACCTTGATTTACTTTTGTACATAAGGTGTAATCATAGTTAAAAATTCCTTCTGCTGAAAATACAAGGCATCTCAAAAAATACATAAACACTTTAAGAACTGTTATGGTTGTTACTTGAAAGTTAAACTTATTTTCTCTGGAAAAAATGTCTGCATGAAAATAGTTTATCAGCATATAATTAATGCCTTTTTGTTTCTTAACATTTTGACTGTGTCATTTAAACATAGACATCTAATGCTTTTATTTTCAAAACTGATGATTTGACTTAGCTTTGATATGAAAATGTTTGCTTAAATTTAATTTGCTGATTATCATAACTATCCTACACACGAGCAGGATGTGATACAAGGTCAATTTTTTAAAAGGAGTATAACTGGTTTGAATTCAGAATTCCTCTTCTCCTAGTCTGGTTGCCATACCAAGGTTAAAGAGCTTATTTTACCCTATTATATACCTGTATCTAGAAAGAGAATAGTTGAATGTGTACCTTTCCAAATGTTATTAGTACTAAGTGAAATGCAAACAGCCTCCCCTAGTATTTGAATCCAAGTTTCCTATGATGATGACCATTACACCAAAAGTATCTTTCATAATAACTATCTTATATATGAAATACAATGGGTTATATATATATCAAATCATGTAACAAGAAAAAATGATTCACTGTTGCTATCTTCTTATATATGAAATATAATGAGTTAGAAATTATATATAATATCATATAGCCTCCTCTCTCACTACAAAGCAATGAGAAAATTGAATTTATGAATCAATGCTGGTCATCATTCAAGAAATAAGTTTTGAGTCATAACTACTTTGTCTTTTTTCTCTTAATTATAAGCCAACTAAATCTATATTTCCTCTGAAGTGTATGATATCTAAAAATATCTCTTCACGCTACTTCTTGGGGAAACTGAAAATGCATATCTTCATGATCATTCTTTCATTAAGTAGGCAATTTTCCCAACATCTTAACTCGTCTTAATGACAACTTTTAAAGATGCATGCAATCTTCATTTTTGTTGAATGAATTTTCTTTTTGACATTTTTATTATCTGATAAAAACCAATGTGCAAAAAATAGAGTATATCCAACATGATTCTATGTAGGAAAATAATTTGTCTTGCTCTGCATAATGGTTCTAAGACCATACTAATTGATGGTTTGTCAAAACTTTAATGTGCTAATTTTAGTTACTTATATGTCTAAAAGACTTGGATATAATTGAATTCATTCTTCGTATTAATTATCTTGTTATTACAATATTTTAACTTATTCATTCTACAGCCTTCTTAAATTGTACTATCTGTATCAAAAGAGATAGTCTCATTTTCTGGTTGTATAAACCAAAAGAATCATAACTAAGAAAATTCAAAATGTTCACTGCAACACTTCCAAGTTATTGCATTACCACTCTTAGAAATTCTTTTTGTGGGGTCCCAGGTTCATAGTTAAAGTGAGTGGAATCTTAGAGATATAAATAAATAAGACTTTATATCTCTGGGATTGAATGGAAAGTAATCAATATGCTAAAAAAATTCATGCAAGTTAAGGGACCAAAAGGATCTAAGCACATTATGTAATGCTAAAATACTCATCATGTTTGTAAATATGTAACTGTAACCCACTAAAACTAGCACATTATAGTGAGATTTTTATCATAGCAATACACTTTTAATGCTCTAACTAGGAGAATAAAGCAATTTCTTGCTCAATTTGCAGTTGAATGATAATTCTATAGGGTCTGCATTTACACTGAATGTCACTTTTTAATATTCTCAAAGTAACAGAAATGACTATAAAATGATAATCAAATCCTTCACTTCTTCCAAAATAGAAATACTGCTCTGTTGGTAGGATTTAAAATATGCTAACTGTTTGCCCCTTGCAGAGGGGCATACAGTTAGCATATTTAAAAGTAGGGATGTTCTGGATATGACATTAAACTGCACCTAATGGTGAAGTTCTAGTTCTGGAGATCTAGGGAATGTGGAGTACTCCATTATTGCTAAAATAACTCTAGACAAGTTGACATGCCATTAAAATCAATCAATGAATCAAAGCATCAATATCATGATGGACTGCAGTCACATAAGGAACCCAATAGGTTCATAAATCATCTAATTTTAACATTAAGCTGCCTTCATGTAAACCTACAAGTAAATAAACAAAATGTGTAGATTTCCTTTGAAAAGAAAATAGTTGCAACACTACTTATTTTAATGACTCTGAAGTGATTCATGCTGTTGAATGCATTTAACAAAATTTGAGATCAATTGGTTTGGTTGGCTGAAATCCAGCCCTAGTTTTTTTCCATTTTCAAAAGCCCATATAGTAAAGGTTATTTCAGTAAAATTCATGTGTAGATATATTCTAAGTTTCTTTCCATATAGATATTACTCTTGAAGAAGGTCATAGAGTAGACCTGTGGTAATATATGACCGAGGCATGCACCTCACAGAATAAAAATCTTCAGCCGCATGATTGTCCAACTCTTTGTTGTGTTTTCTTTCTCTGCAAAATGCATGTCCAGAACAATTCAACAAAGAAAGAAACAAGACAAAAAGACAAAAGATTGAATAAATGTTGTTTTTTTTTTTTTTTTGTGCCGTTTTTCAACAAAATCCCTTAAAAAAAACAACTTCTCAGCCTATCATGCAGATAGGCTGAGAAGTTTATCTCTATTCTGCATTCTCTTGTTCTGCAATTGTTTTGTGGAAATTTTATCTGTAAATGGGTTTATTGAATGGAGCACCAACATTTCTGCGTCAATTCATTGCCTTTCTTTTACTGTTGATTAGCTTTTTTTGAAAATCTGTGTGTGGCAGAGGAGCTTTGCTCTGATTGGCTGCTGTCTCTAGAGGTGGGTGTTGTTACCCCTGGTGTTGACCGCCAAAATCAACCATAGTCAGTTGGAAACAGGAAACCTTAGAATTAGGCTGCTCCTTATCTCAAATGGAGCTGAGTAACAAGAATTAAGTCCACTTGAAGGATTTAGTGTTTCATTCAGAATTCCAGAAAGGAGTTCAAAGAAAGCTTGAAAACCAAAAAGAAAAGAAACGAGAAGAATTTAAATCCACCTGAAGGATTTTGTATTACATTCAGAATTCCAAAAGTGAATTCAAATTTAACACAAGCCAAAAAAGAAGAGAAAAGAAAGAAAGAAGCTGAAAAAAATAAAATAAATTTATATTTTAGAGGAATTATTTCTCTAAGAAAAAGAATTAATGACTTCAGAGGACTCCAACAACTACACAATTTTCAGGCGCCATTACTTGCTCTATCGAGAGAGAAGACAACTGATAAAGAAAAAGAAAAGGAAGAAAAAAGAACATCATTAGAGACTTTGTCTCATGAAAGAAAGAAGGACAGAGAGTGGCTTTTTATTAAAAGAAAAAAGGGGACATTTTTAGGGACTTGGTCTCTAAGGAAAAAAAGAAAAGATACAAGTATGAACCCTTGTTAGTTGGAGGGAAGAAGTGGTGACTTCTTTCCCTGTTAGTGAGTGTATTAGTGGGTGAAAGATTTTTTTTTTCCCTTCTTTTCTGTATTTATGAGTTACTTGTCATATTTGCATTGGGATACATATGCAACTAACTGGAGTGACCTTCCTTTTGTCATGATAAACTACTTTAAATTTTAAACAAGGATCTCTCTCCCCCTATAACATGAGTGCTGATAATATTACCATTCATACAAAAATGGCAGTTGAGGTTGTAGAGTTCTGTTGCCTCTTGTCATATTAAAAGAAAGAAAATAAATAATGAAGGCATTGACGAAAATATTGATAGTTTTCAAAGGGGAAGCTTTAATGGCAGCTTGAGACAAAATTTTCCTTTGTGCTGTGAGTAATAATAGAAGAAGGACAGTTGTAAATAGCCATGCAGGAATTCAGTACTCAGCCAAAAGCTTTGAGGTCCATTTGATTTAGGAGGGAGAAATAATTGATAAACAAACATAAACAGATTGGATTACTCGTTTGCCCTAGAAAAATTACACCTGGGTACGTCCGGAAATGACACAGCCCTTTTTCGACTCTAACCGGCCATTACAGCTAAGAAAGGGATAATCCAACATTTATCCACATTTGCAAAACACTTCTGCCAGAAATAATTCTATAAAAATGGAAGTAATACTCTTCGCTAGTCTATACCAGGCTAAAAAAGTACTTATTTTCTACGTCCATTTTTTATAGAAGAACTTTCTATTTATGTGGCACGGCAGAGGTGGTGTTCCCTTTCTTTCATATGAAAAAGGCTTCGGCAGCGAAAAATTTGGAGGTCTACGCGGACTCTTTAGAGATCGTGTATGATCTTTCCTCTCCAGTTGGTAGGCCGTTCTACTTCCAGATGGTTCTGTCAGGTGTGCCTCAGCCCTGGAGATTTCCTCTGGCCCCAGGGGGCCATCCCCCCAGGCTTTAACCCTCTTCAGAAGGGTTGGGTTTATTGCCTGGCGCCTAAGGCGCCCCAAAAAGGAGAATGCCGACGTGGTCCGAGGTATTTTTGGACGTGTATGGGCTCCAGCCCTGCGACAGGACCCACTTTAAACGGCCTTGTGCCACATTCTTACGCTGGTGGGGCATAGGATAAATAATGGAGGTCTACACAGACGCTCTCAGGAGCCACTCGGCTCCACGAGGTTGGATCCTACGTTATCATGGTTGCATTCACCTCACCGCCACTTCTAGTGGTAGATTCACCCCACTTTTTTTTTCTACACATCGCCTTACTACAAGGCTGAATCCCACTTCCAGTGGTAGATTCACTCTCCTTTTTTTTTTTTTATCGCATTGGTATGCACTAAAGGTTCCGCTCGTCCGTTTGGCTGCGTAGCGCTCAAGGCACGGGTTAGCCTTAAGCTACCATTTCGCTACCTGCGCAGCGCTAAGATAACGCCAATCTTAGCAGTAGCCTCCTGGCCTGTTCGCTCGACAGTGCAGAGCTTTGGCGTGCAAGCCTTAGCTACCGTCAACGATACGCCCGCACAGCTTTGGCGTGACACAGCCATAGCTACCATCAACGATATGCCCGCACAGCTTTGGCATGGTAAAGCCATAGCCACCGTCAACGATACGCCCGCACAGCTATTTGGCACGACAAAGCCATAGCTACCGCCAACGATACGCCCGCACAGCTATGGGGCACGACACAGCCATAGCGACCGTCAACAATACGCCTGCATGGCTTTGGCACAGCAAAGCCATAGCTACCACCAACGATACGCCTGCACAGCTAGAGGCACGACAAAGCCCTAGCTTCACCGAGCCGCTCGCTCGACTTCGTATGTATTAAGGCCTGGCAAACCTAAGCCACGGTTCTCCATTCGTTCACTTGATCCGTAGTATTAAGACACGGCTCAGTCATAGTCACCAACTCGCTTGACTCTACACGACCAAGCTGCCAACACTGACTTCGACCTCGACGCTCCCGCAATGCAGTCCACGTACCGACTCACTGTTACGGACTGCCCTAGCATTGCAACATCTGGCCCACGTACAACTCGTTGTACCAGCTAGCAACCAAAACGACTCAACCGACTTCAGCTTCCCACAGCGATCGTCCAGCTGCGTTCAATGACTCGACCGACTTCAGCTACCCACAACGATCGCCCAGCTGCATTCCACGACTCGACCATATCAGCTATCGACATCACCCATCTAGCTGAAGACCACATACAACCGCCACGGACTTTACACACACGTTTGTAATTCCGACAATAAAATCGTCACTTTTGTTGTATATGTTACCTTGCCTTTGTTCCCTTCATTGTCTTTGGCTGTCACTACTCGCACGCTTTAAACTTAAATCAATTGCGGGGTCGACACGCTTATCGGCTCCGCAACAGTCGCAAAATTTCACCCCACCTTCCACAAAAATTCTCCATTCGGGGGGGACTTTTAACTCATTCCCATTCTACAATACCGGAAGGACTTTAAAATCATTTCACCAAAAAAAGAAAAAAGATTACACCATCCAGAGTTTCATCAGCCTCTCCACTGCCATTACTGGGAGTGTCAACACAGTTGACCACCCAACTTTTCACCTGACCACCATAAAGAGAAATAAAGAAGGAATTTCCAGTTGGCAAAAAATAATGAAAAGAAAAAAATCTGTTGAATCTTTAACAATTTCTAACAACAAAAACAAACAGTGCAAATGCATAAGAAATCAAACAGAGCCAGTCAACGTTCAGTACTTGTTTTCTTTCCTTTTTACTTTTTTTTTAAGGAGGGGGCCATGCACACCTCTGCACGAATATCTCTGTGCAACTCTACATTGACCAGTTAGTTTTGAAGCTAATACCACTCTATTTGCCACCCCCGTTTCTTTTCTTTTCTTTTTGTTTTTTTAATAAACCTCACTTTCCCACCCCTTTATAACTGTTTCTCTTTCTTTTTATACGCGCTTACTTTTTTTTCAATTATACATCGTAAATTTTCTGCCTTTCTTTTTTCTTTTCTCATTATCTCACTACCCTCTTGTCCTGTCTCAAAGTTTCTCTCCATCTCTAACACCCCTCTAACCATCTCTTTTCTTTTCTTCACATTTTGAGCCATCATATCTTTATCATCGCCATCTCGGGCATCAGCATCAATATCAACTTTATATTCATCACCTTTATCAACATCAACTTTGTTGTCTCCCCAATCTAAAATCAAGAACCCGTTCCTCCCTGATTTCCCCAATCAACACAAGGAGAGCTTTTTGAAGTGAAAGAGAGAGAAAAATCAAAAAGAAAGGCGCCACGGAAAAAGAATTATAAAAGAAGTCCCTTCTAATGATTTTTTTAAATCAATGAGCTACATCACTACTCTAGCATTAAAAAAGATATTGCAAAACTTCTCAGAAGGGACAATGAAAGTTTTTTAAAAAATGCACACAGGAAAACCTTTTGATTACTAACGACAAAAAAACGCGGGAAAGAGACAGAGAAGGAAAAAAAATTCTTCCTTTCCCTTTCCTCGCGGTACCTACAAAACCAAACAAACAGCTATAAAAAGTTCCCCTCAACAGTTTGACGACATACCCACACAACAAAAATGAAATAGATCACTTATCTATCTGAGCATAAGTGGATTTCAAGTGAGTATATGGGGCTGAGAAGGTTTGTTATTTATTCGTGATGTAGGTCATCGATGTTGGTGAATTATTGGGTTCTGTTGGGATGATTTTGAGTTTCGTATCTGACTTCTTTTTCTTCTTCGACTTACCACACTAACTTGTCGTCTTCTTTGTCTGTGGACAGCTGCAAGAGAATTGAGGACGGAAGGAAAGAGACAAGGATACTTTTATACTCAAAACTTTATTTTGGGGTTCACAACAATTCTGTGACGTGGAACGTTTTCTTGAACCAGTAGAACTAGTCACATTTCCCAGACAAGGTCCGGAAATATATTAGTCATTCTTGGTGAGTTATAGGTTTGGAGTTGGTCCAGTTGGTGTGTCTGGTGAGGTATGTTGAGCAGAAATGGCTGCTAGTGGAAGACATGGCTGGTGCCAAGCCCAGAACTTGGTGAGTACGAGTACGTGTGCTAACTTTGCTAGCAACTGTGATAACAGCTTAATCAGAGAATTTCTCATTTGACACTAGGAAGTAATCCTTCCTGGCATGAGCGGATTTCATTTCCTGTAAGAGGACTCCTGGGAAACTGCTGCTGATTTTTTAAATTTATTTGTTTTATTTTTCTAATTTCTTTTTAATTAATCCCCACAAATAAGAGGTTATGCAGGTGTAGACTTACCTTCTTGACATTCTGCCCTGGAACCAGAAGTAAGCTGTGGTCCAGGACAACTAATGAGAAAATGGCTTGACTAAGCTTTCATTTCAGATATTGTTCTAGTGCTTCATAACTGTTGATGCTACAAGAGTGTTCCTTTACCCATTAACAGGTTTTATATTTCATCCTGCATGATGTCTACTCACTTGATAATATACTCAAAAATAGTTTCCTATTGTTAGTTAAAGTTTTAAACCTGTTTACTATTTAACCAACATAGTATATTGCCTGCCAATAAGATTCATTATTTGCAAGGATATATAGGACACTATTCTCCATTGCAGCTAATCTAAGTCCCATGGCTGTTCAATTTCAGTTTCAGTACAAAGTGCTCTAATCATAAT